>JAYKKI010000006.1:31640000-32840000 GCA_039881145.1 Druceiella hillmani
TATATTTATTTACCATGTAGTAATCGGTGGTATTTTTAATTTAGTTCCCAGGCTTTTTTTTATTTTTAATTATGATCAAAGTAGATATATTCCAGCAATAAACAAAAATGCACATCAAGACAAATAGTACAATGTGCAAGCTATTTAGCATACCTTCTGTATAAAAACTACCCAAAATCGTTAAAGAAATGAACCGCTTAAAAGGAATAGGTTAATTTTTTTTTGTTAAGTTGGTAGAACCTTCCTTAATTACCAAGTCAAAACTTGAGCATAATCTATGAACTAGTGTGTTTACAGCAGCTGTTGTAATAGGTCAACCTTAAAGTTGCTCTATCAATTTTATTATGGATAAATTAGTTGAACAAAAAGTTTGCCTTAAATTTCGTGTTTCAAACGAAATTTCTTGTCTCGAATCGTTAAAAATGTTAAAAAAACCAGTAGTGACTCAACAATGCTAAAAACACAAGAATACGTGTGGTACAAATCGTTCAAAGAGGAGCGTAAAGTGGTCAAAGATTTGCCTTGTCCTGGACGACTTTCAACATCTCGCACTGACGATAAAATTAAAAAAATGAAAAAATTAGTACTCGAAAATTGTCATTTCAATATTAGAGTTAGCTCGAAAGTTCAACATTGACAAAATGACCGTACATGGAATTTTAACCTGTGTTTTGAGCATGAGACATGTCGCTGCAAAACTGATTCCGAAAGAGTATAATTTCTTGAAAAAGAGAGTAGAAAGCAGGTCTCTGAAGACATGATTTCTCAAGGTGCAAACTTCATAAAACATATCAGAACTGAAGACGAGGCCCCATGCCTCATCTTCAGTGAATAAGATACATTCGATACATACAACAGTCAACAATCGGCCGAATGGCGCTGTGAAAACTGAACTTGCCGCTCTGTGGAACCTGTTTTGACTCGATTGAAGGCACCAAGTAGAATTTGCAGCGGGAATTAAAGGCCATACATACCACTTTCGGCCTATGAGAAGTGTATGGAATAGTGGGTCTGGCATTATCACCGTTGTATTGCAAACAATGGATATTACTTTAAAAGTGATACAATAAATTTTGATAAATAAACTTAAAATTTGTGTGTTTTTTAAGGATTCCTTCAATTGATTAAACAATTATAAAAAATCTTTTTCAAATTATTTTCCTCTTTCCAAATACTCAAACCACAAATAAAATTCATTTGATTTTTCTACAAAACATCTTTACTGTATACAAATCACTATTTGGTTTTGCTTTCATTTTGATTTTATTATAATACTATAAATACCATAAATCTCAAAAAAAGTCATGTGAGAGAAAAATATAAGTAACATTTTTTTCATACATAAATTTGTATATTTGTATCATATTGTCTCACAAAGAAAAAGTAATAACAAATGTATCAAATAAAGACGCATTATTAGATAAAATTCCTCATAAAACTCATTTTAATTACCCCTTCGATACCCAACACTAAAAAAATATTACTATAAACCATTGTAAACTGTTCCAGAAACACATTAACATTACACATATTAGTAGCGCCCTTATCTCGTTTAAGTTCACAAATATTTTTAAAACAAAGTAGTCATCTCGTATAATTTTGACTGCCCGCGACTTCTCCACTCTAAGGTCAGCTTAGATCACGAGTTGATACACTCGACATTATTCCTCGTCGGCAATCACACTTTTTTAAGCAAACAACCATTAATGTTATCAAAATGGATAAGAAGCAAGAGTTCAACGCCGGTTCTGTGATTTCACATCCATACTTATAACAGTCTGTTCATTAAACTGTTTCAAAATTTGATTTAACTGAATATAATATCTCAGAGCATACCAAATAGAAGATATATTATTGTCAAGAAGATATAAGAGTTCACAAAATTTATGTAACCTTTTCATGTATTATAAAAATAAACGTTACTTTTACACTAATATAGTATGACAAAATTACCCATATAATAAATAGCAAATAAAACTTTCTTTATCTTACATCTTTTTGTATTACAAAAATTAGCGTTAATCAACATTACTTTTTTAAATCAAACAATCTGTGAGACGCTCTAATCATTCAGCATATGAGGCTATGGCATATAACAAAGAACACAAACAGAACACATTCTACTTTTCCAATTTTCCAATGGTATGTGCTTCTAAAACACAAACAAAAAGTAAAATATGGAACAATTACTTATATAGATACAAGATGTTATTAGATGACTATTACAACGTCCATTATTTTAATTACGAATATACAAATCCAACTAACAAATTTTTTTAAATGTGCAATACTATGACAGAAAATGAAGATAAAAAATTTAACACATTGTTATTTATTAAGATCTCAGGTCTTTATTACTACAAGCGTATTTATGCATATTAAGAGTTGTTATGTTGTAAAATTTACATGCTTTGCACGCTTCTTTTGCCAATAAGTAAAACCTGCTTAAAATTCATCAAATATAGAGATATATATATATATATATATATATATAAATATATATATATATATATATATATATATATATATATATATATATATATATATGTATGTATATATATATAACCAAAGCAAATGACATTTAATGAAATAATTATAGTTATTAGTACCGTACCGATAAAACGAAAAGACAAATATTTTTCATGTTGCATCTGTAACATTCCTTTTATAGTTAAACCATTGGAATATGAATGCAATAAATGTAAACTTCCATTAGTCGTAAATCGTAATCTTATCTGATTGCATTACTGATTGGGTACTAATCAGTAATGCAAATTCCTCAGAAGCTAGTGATTATTATCTTTTTATGGAAAAAAATAACGGCAGAAGGTTGCAATATTTTTTTTTAAATCAAATAAAAAATCTGTTAAATGTGGCTGGAACTAGATTGTCTGGAAAAGTATATGAAAAGGTAGAATAGTCTAAGGCTGACATGTGAATGGGGATTCACAGCTGATCTGTGAAAGACAGTGTTATTGATGATAGATGCCATTCACAATTTAATAATGGATGTAAATTGGCAGATTTGTTAATTTTGAATGTTTGTTAATATGTTTATACTAATACTTTATAAATAAATAAACACCACAAAACAAAAACAATATAAAAAGTGAGAAGTGGAGAAATTAATTAAAAAAAATTACTCAAAAATGGAAGATAACAACTATCTCATAATGCGAAACATATGTAAATCCAATAGTCAAGAATAAATTGTAAAATAACAACACTGCGCGAAATACAAATGTGATTTAAAATTATGGTGCACGTATTAATTGTTAAAAAATAAGTAGGTTTTAACAATGAAATATTAACAGATCTTTTCTGTTTACCCCGCCACTAACTTTTATATCAATTAACAAATATTTGAATAAACTTTTAACTTGTAAGTGCTCTTTACTTGACTTTCTAACATTACTTCAACTACAATACACATTAAACATACAACTTAATTAAAAATATGAAAAACAATGAAATCAAATTATTTCACATACAACGATTGCATTTGCGCGTAAATATACAAAAGATCCTGCTTAACGTATTCCGCCCAAGGTTATTCGACGAGACCAACAAAGTTTTAGTCTGCATGACTAGACAAATGCATTATATGCGATCTTCCAGGTTGTTCTGGCTTCATACAAAGAAATTGCGAGAAATGTCAGGTCACATTATGTTATGTCACATTTCTGCAACCAATATTTTTTTCTTTAAAATACATAAGTTATTCTATGCAAGGTTTTTAAATTATTTTCACTGGTAATTATAAAACATTCCTTAAACATTGCCACCAATATTAACTAAAATGTTACCAATGCTTCATGAATGGTTATTCCATAATGAATAATAATATCAGGCTTTTTTTTCTTTAAAATATATAATTTATTCTAAGCAAGGTTTTTAAATTATCTTCACTGGTAATTATAAAACATTCCTTAAACATTACCACCAATATTAACTAGAATGTTGCCAATGCTTCATGAAAAGTTATTCCATAATGATTGACAATATCAGGCTAATTCATCGATATCCATACTTACACACATATTTTTCATCTCAGGAAGGCGATCTCCAACAAGACATTTGCATATGTTGTACACATGTAAGTATGTGTTCTTGTTGACCATGTAAAATATGATGCGTGTATTTACAATACTGATCATATTTTATGCAATTAACAAAAACATGGAGTTCTGTTTACAAAAGTACCATATGCACAACATCTTGTTGGTTATTGCATTCTTAAGATGAAAGATCTGACTTACATAGTAATATGATATTAAAAACAATAGGTTTGTTCAATTTTACAGATGAATACTCAATATACACAGATATAAAAGTTACTGTACATATATAAAAGTTAATGTACCAAAATTCTAATAAGCTGAAAGATATCGCATTATTCGCGTGCTTTAACACTGAAGTCAATTACACTGAACGTCACATTAGACTTATATAAGTACACTTGTCGCATAATAATTTATCATTAACATACCAAACCAACATAAAAAAAATAAATTAAGTACTAGTAGTAATTGTAATACACACAAAATGAGATAATTACGGAATTACTGAAGAACAAGTCTCCGTGATAAGAATAAAACTGAGAGCATTCAGTGAGAAAGCATAATTGAAAAAATAGACATTATGAAGATGAATGATGCAGTGTCACCTTGAAAATCTTAAGATAAAAGGTACATACATTGAACAATTAAAGATAACACCACATTTGAAAAGAAAAAAATAAATTTTATCAAAGCTGCATATAATGACATTATATCAATTGCAGCTAATCAACTTTATGCTTGTAATACGTTTAAACATATTGAATATATTTGGTGTTAATTTTGTAGAAATTCATTGTTCACAATTAAATGAAACTACATAATGTAGTATTATTTCTACTTTCTTTAATTTCTTTACCACGACCTAGGTTTCGTTGTATTACAATATCTTCAGGTGGGTTATTATCTTTGCTAATAGCACCACCTGAAGATGTTGTAATACAACGTAACCTAGGTTGTGGTAAAGAATTTCAAAAAGTAGAATTAATACTACATCACGTAGTTTCATTTAATTGTGTTTAATAGGGATGCTTTATTGAAAGGTGATTTTGAGAACAAAGAAATTGGGATGGTTGATACAAAAGATGACAAAGAATAGGTATGAAGAGCTGACTCGTGAAAGAAAATTTGAAAGATCTATGTGCCTTTTTTAGCTGTCCAACAGTTTTCTCCAGGCCACACACTGAATCTACGCTGTAGTATTCATACATATAATAGAATTGTAACAAAGTGAATTCTATACATGGAAAATATTTTAAAGAGTGATTGGTTTAGAGTATAGAATGATAATAGTTTCATTTAATTGTGAATGGTTAAACATAATTTTAAGGATATGTCTATAGATTCAGGAGATGACAGAAACTTCCATACTACATATTACAATAGACAAAAATCCAAAACATGTCAATCTCTACCACAATTAGCACATATTTACTGTTGCGTTATATTTAATGACAGATATCACAGAATAAATGACTGTACGATAGATCTAGCTTTAACCTAACCAGAATTAATTATAATAAAAAAGTTAATAGAAAAATATCTTAATACTATAGGATATATGGCACTCTATTACGTCTGTTACTGCCACTTCTAATTATGATCTACTATGATCTACTAATCAAATTCTAATTATGATCTACTATCTGATCTGATTCTAATTATGATCTACTAATCAAATAGATTAGGTGCATATATAATACCATATTGCTTAATAATGACACATATCTCATCATTAACAAGAAAATTTTCACTAACAAAGATCGCATATAATTTTCACCGAGAGCAAACAATCATAGACCGCAAAGAATCATAGACCCCGCTTATTTATTTACCACAAATATTTGAAAAAAACTTCTTATATCCAAATTCAAATAACTCATTCAACACACACTGATAATGAAACTTGACACCACTCTTCAAAAAGCACTTAAAACATTGGCTAATTCATTCCATAAATTCATATAATTTAACACAGGACCACTGCACAAAATTGACACAGACGCACTAGAAAAAAGAACTATTTAAAACAGAACTGAACAGTTTATTCAAACAAAACCAAAAACGTGCTGTGCCACGTGTGTCGTAACACATAAAGGACGTCCGAACGACGCAAGAGTCGCGCGCACTGTGATACAGATGATCATTATCACGCTGCGTGCGTCTGGCATCATTTGTCTTTATCTGTCACTCATTCTGCAGACCAAATAGTTTGGAGTAAACACCAAAGATGCTATAATTATTGCTGCATGTGTAAACTGATAAGGAGAACCTACATGGAATTGACTATTTATATTTAGGTCAAAGTGAAAATATTTACCATTGTAATTTCAATAACATATTTCATATGATAAGCTGTATTTAACGTAACGTTACTCATGTTTTTATTGCTTAAATTGCAGCTATTTTATGAGTTTCTTGAGCCTGAAGGTGCTTGAAAAATCCAAAAGGGTGCTACTGGCCCTAGTATATACTACTTAACGACAACTCAAATCATTCCAGTCTATTTTGAGAACGCACCCCCTCCCTCCTCTATCCAGAACAAGGTGGAGTAAAATCTATTTATTGTCTATATATGTTTCCACACCATTTCATATAGAGGTGTGATAGGCACCAAACATTTATCACTACATAGGAATAACTTGAACACATGGTACAATGGAAGATGATTGAGTAATACCTCTACACGGCATTAAATCATTTTTCATCCATTGCTACACTACTGTGGCGCAAAACACGTCACACGTCCAAGCCCGATGTGTTCCACGCGTAATACATTTCATATTATTCATTACCCTGCATTATTTTATCAACCACAAAAATGTTTAATCAGCTCTTGGAATTGCATGATAAAAAGCTTATAATTAACAACTCAAGCGAGTTTTTTAATTGACTCAGCTGTTGAAGATAAGAATTCTGAGCCCACGTCACCCTAAAACTTAGGACCATTGCAAAATTAACTATGGCTCTCCAATTTCTCATAAATGTAATTCAGATTTTAAAAGAAATAGTTTTTAATGAAAAACTCATAATGACTGCAAGTCAAAACACACAATGGTCGACTCTACTTTATATGTGAAACCATCTCACGAAATTTCTCTTGACTTCCAGAAACCAAATAACTTGCTATGCTTTTGTATTTTTCTTTTATTTCTTTAACGCATAAATAATATATATTTCTTTTGTAAGTTTGTTGATTAACCACTGATTCCTATAACCTGTCTGCAAATACTTTTTGCTAACTAAGGACAAGAATTTTACAGTTAGTATTATTTCTACACGCAATAAAATGCTGACTGGGTGATATTTCTGTCTTCCTCTATTATCTACGGACATGGCTATTGTTACTGGTCAGGGCAATGTATGTACGGTTCGTGGTGTCCCATGAATGACGTTTCGTAGTGTCATGCTATCAATTACAGTTTGCAACAACCATACAAAATTTTGACATCTGTGAATGTGATCCTCGGTTAAAAAATACAATTAGAAAATAATTATTCCCAATTAAAAAATACATTTTTTCTATTTTTTGACAGATTTATATTTGTCGGTTAATAATTCATTACTTTTATGAAAATTATAAAAAATATCGAGATATGGGATGGGAAAGACAGGAAAGGACAAGGACACAAAGGAACACATAGGTTTCAGGAGAAGCAGGACTTTTTCAATCGATCTTTGAAAACATTTAGAGACGTGATTTTCCTGATGTCAGAATGCAGGTGATTCCAAATTTTTGCTGCTTGGACAGTGAAGGATTTTTCGTAAGTGGTAGAGGTATGTTTAGGAATAAGTAGGGTGAGTGAACTATCAGATTGTAGTCCAAGGCCGTGAGCAGACAAATTTTTAAATTTGCCACTAAGACAATTTGGGCTATGAGGATTTTTTAATATATTAAAATGAAGATTTACCTGATTTTTAATTTTTCTAAAGGCATAATTTTTCAATTGGCAAATAAACTGTTAAGGAACTAATATTAATTTATTCCACTGATAACCAGTAAGAACTATCTACAAATTGGAAAACTGTCATTGTTTATTAACAATGACAGTTTTCCAATTTGTAGATAGTTCTTTGAAATGTTATTCTACGTTACTATAATTATTTGAGTCAACTTAACGCGAGCAATGTGAAAGAGAGAAATAAGTATCAACGATAAGTTTGACATTTCCCAAAATGTATAAATATTTCGTTCAAATTTAACATTTCAAAAAATTGAATTTTGTATTGTAAGGTAACATACAACTCTATACAAAAATACAACTGTTATTTTAACATACATCTAACTTCTGTTTGAAATAAAATCTAAATATGACAGATGTAAACTGATGAACTGTTTGATTCTTTTATTAACAAATAATTTAATTCATCCGATGTAATTTGGAAAGATGCATAAGGAATTATCCAATATAATTTTCCTTAGTTATAATATAAATATTTATGTTGTAACCAAATAAAACAAAACTGTCATAATACATGCAAAATTTCTTCCTGTAAAAACGCACATCAAAAAAATACTTATACAATTTTCAAAAAGAATGACTTCAATAATACAAAAATATTTTAAAGTGATGGAACGAAATGCTTATCTGTGATTAGAATCTAATTGACAGTTAACCATAGATTATAGGTAGCAGTAAATGCTTGAGATGTATGTTAATCTGCCGATAATTGAGGCCGGCCTATTGTTCAGAAGCGATTACTACTAATGTTTGACAGGATACATATTTTCATTAGTTATTACTTTTTTTTGTCACTATCAGTGCTACATGGTGATAAATTAATGAAGTTTTAATTACACTTTGTCATTTTTTCACATGAAATCCCTGTATGGTACGTGTTGTAATGAATCAAAACTATTTATGTCTAAATTTAATGTTGAGTGTTGTATAAAAACATTTACCTGTTTCATAAAACAGCACCGTTTTTAATTTTTTTTAAATTTAATCTCATATTCACTTGTAACATAATGTCTTTACACTCAATTAAGTTTACTATACCAATGACAATAAAATACTGCACTGACATTGACATACACGTAACTAAAAGTTATTATTTTTATAGTTTACAAGTGACACCTATATTTCTTACACGGTCTCTATAGCCAGTGAGAAATCTAATATGATCAATGAGAAATCTAATATGTATATATACATTAAATATGATCCGTATGTGCATCTGAAACGTCTGACTTAGTTAATCTTAAAATTTCAATTGTTTCCCAGTTGTATTACGTAACTCGTTATTTAATTACTCTAATAAATAATTTCAAACTCTCTTGAAACGTCAATAGATTTCAATACATGTAATTTTACTGTAGAACAGAAAAAATGTTATCTCATGATGGAAACGGTTCAGGATTTGAAGAAAGCCTTAGGTTAGAGTCTAGTATATTCCTATGACATCTAGTAGATTCCTATACAATGTGTTTTTTAACAAATTTAATTAAATATCTTTCGCAAATATTAAAGCATTATTAATTGTGACGATCTACGACCGTCAGGCTGTTGGTATTTTGTACCTTTATACCTATACCTTTCAACTTGCCCATACCTAGACACCCTACACAAAGTACAGTCACAGCAAATATTAAACTAGATTTTTTTAGTTTTTATTTGTGCCATGTACTTGTATCACTAGTGCCATCTTGTAGAATATAATTATATATATAGATCTTACAATACAATATTAATTTCAACTCGGTCTCTCCAACTATTTCTAAGAAATAAGGTTTTGAAATACAGACGAACATACAACTAACTGATTCCAGAAGGGTTCCGTTTTTTTTTTCAATTTGTGGGACGGAACCCTAAAAACACATTTTTAATCTAAATATTCATTCATTCTCATTCTCGGCACGCATGTTGCAATAACTGTTGATATGCTAAGATGGTCATGAAGAATATTCAAAATGGTTGTAAAAGATACCCCAACCATTTCTTCTTTCTGCTTCCTCTTTAATTGAGCATTTTCCAATACAAGTTTTTAAATTTTTTCAACAATCTCCGAGGAGGTGGACTCTATCTGCCGTCCTAAGCGGGTTTCACCTTTGATTGAATCTCTGCCTCGTTTAACGATATTATACCACTTGTAAATCATAATTTTACTAGGGCAAGACTTTTCGTAAACCAATGATATCTCATCCAATTTTACTTGTGGTATTTTTCTTTCCTTTGTCAGAAACTTGATGACAGTTCAGAGGTTAATGAAACAATTATGCTGAATCTTGGTACATATACTCATAATGAATCTCTCATTGGCGACAATGGGAGTAAGCAACCCCAATCTTTCGCCATCTCCTCTATTCCGTGAACTTTTTGATCCACCCTCGTATAAATACTTAAAACAATGGTACTTCTATCTTGAACTATTCATTACACTAACAAAACTCACGTTTCAACAGATTTCTTATCAATCAAATTGAGGTCAACCCGGTTTGTGATCAAGGCAGCCTACTTGAAAAGACAAACAGCATTTTTGAGACACTTGGCATTAACATTAAGACATATTTATCATCCTCATTATAAATAATGAGATGTGAAACATTATTAAGAAATCTGCGCCTCAGTGAATTTACAACATTGAAAAAATATTTCACGCTATCCTTCTGTGTGCCCCATTTTTCCTCTCGCTGTCGGTCGAGAAATCGACTTTGACCTGAATGATGCATAAGCGACCATTGATAACTGAATACTACATAACATGTAGGTGAAAACTAATGAACGCGCAACATTCTTTATTTCAGATTTTATTTTAAATAACCATATCACATCAGTTTCTATTTTCTAAAACACAACTCAATATATGATTAATTACCTTGATGTAGAGATTATTAGAAAGATGTTTCACACACTTTTGTCACTCGTAACATTATTTACGCTTGAATATAATTTCTAGAGCGAAAAAAGCTAATGATCTAAAAAATATAATTTCTGTAAAATTTTTACCGTCATAAATATTATTCTTTGTCAAAACGTGGTTTTAAATCAACTTGACACTCATGAAACATTTCCTAGTTTAAATAGATTAGAATACGTATTATATATTAATATTATTATTATATATCTTTTATTATTATTTTATATATTCTATTCTATTACATATGTTTAAATAGATTAGAAGTGCCTTGTAGAAGCATACAACAGATTTAAAAAATAAACCTTTCGTATAAAAACTAACAGGAAATGTTAAAAAAAACACAAATTTAAGTTTATTCATCAAAATTTACTTGGTCACCTTCAAAGTAATCCTCAATATTTGCAATACAACTATGATAATGTCAGACCAACTCTTCTATATACTTCTCATAGGCCGAAAGTGTTACCACTTTAATTCCCCCTGTGAATTCTGTTTGACGTCTTCAACCGAGTCTTTAATCAGCCAATCGGTGTCTTCAATCAATCGATTCAACAGATTCAATCATTCATTCAATTATTTGCCAGAATTGAAATATTGAATATATTTGGCGTTAATTTTGTAGAAATTCATTATTCACAATTAAATGAAACTACGTGATGTAGTATTATTTCTATCTTTAATTTCTTTACCACGTGTTCTTACTAACTTTAATTTCTTTACCACGTGTAATTTCTTTACCACGTTCTTTACCACGTGATTAATTACATCATTAGGTTAATAATTAGGTAATTAATTATATCAAATTAGGTTAATCTTTGCTGATATCCCACCTGAAGATGTTGTAATACAACGAAACCTAGGTCGTGGTAAAGAAATTAAAGATAGTAGAAATAATACTACATCACGTAGTTTCATTTAATTGTGAATAATGAATTTCTACAAAATTAACGCCAAATATATTCAACAATGATACGTGTACAACATTGCAAAATAGTTAATCTATTTATTAACAAAGAGAAATGCCATTATTAAAACTTGTTTATCGACTAACCACAAAATTTTAACAACGTTTGTAGGCGACATCTAGTGAGCCTTAAAACAGTAACCCTCATCGAAACTAATTTATTTTATACACTATCAATTCATATGTTTAATAGATGTCTCAAAAAAAGCTTAATATTTATTTATTTATCTACTTTAATGTATCCTAATTGATACATATGGCAGACTTATTGCTACGAGAGCAATCTCTTACAGCCAACCATAACATCAGTCCAGCCCCGTATGATGAACGGCCGGGAATCGAACCCGGGTCCCCGCAGTGCGCCACATCGTCAAAAGCCGTATGCCTTGTGATCAACCCAATACACTACGTTGACGACACTATTGGCTTTGCACTCGAATTTCTACAATATTCTGACTTTTCCCAACTTTTACCAGTTCCCTATAAGACAATATCATACGTGTCCGTAAATTTTAGTAGACATGCAACTCAATGCTTCATACGCCTACAATACATACGACACTAATCAACTTACATATCTGCAATAACAATCTGACAAATGATCGCCAAAAGGGGAAACCCGAGCCGGATTGCGTAATCGCAACGGAATCCACATATTAAGTACTTTAATAACAATTTACTCCACTCTGATAACAGTCCAATTCCGCAAAGATAGAACAAATACCGAGACTACAGTATCGCGCTATCAAATAACAAAGTATGCAGCTAAGTGTACAATACCAGTACACACCTGTAATATTTAGAAGATAACACAGGTGTTTCAAACTACGTATAATAAAGCAATTACACTAGTGCTGTGAATAGTATCTCTAGATATATATCATGTTGGTAACTTTTCTCCTACCATATCAACCTAGTTCACTAATACATATTGATGATGACATCATCACCATTAAACAATCCTTCCACATAATCCAAATATATATTAAGCATTTTTGTATTAACACTACGATGTGACATTACGTTGATGTCATTTGAAAACTATTAGACAAATGTTGGTGACATTCTATGAGCATCGTATGCAAAGCAATTGAACAAATAAGTTTTGACAATTAAAACTTATTTACATATATCCTCGAAATTTCATGAAAATTGGGGGACGGTATTGAAAAGTATTAAGATTTTCATGTTTTACTAACATGTTCCTACAGGAAATCTACAGGTTTCAGACAAACGAAATTTGGTTATCTGGATGAATATTACAGTATTAAATAATTATTATTACTTTTAAGCTACTTATTTTATTTATTCACATACCACTGTTTGTCAGAAAACAAAGCAAATTTATAAAATTTAAACGATCTGTTAAAATTTACAATTGATATTTCAATCATGAAAAAATGTGATAAAATGAGATGCAGAAAAAACAGAAAAAAACAAACCTATATGAGGAACATTTTGCAAAAAGAAAATATACTAGAACCTAAATATTAGAACCAGTCACAGCTGATTATATGTATTAATAGAAAACTATGCGAAATAGAAAGAGACATGCCTCGTATGCTGTAGGTTTTGGACCATCTACCCAATTTCCAATGATTTACAATGATACTTTTATTCAGAGTACTGTAAAATATTTAAAAGAATCATATTATTTAAATACCCTCATTGATTGCACGAAGGACTCCTTGGAGTCACAGATATTTAAACAATTTATACTATTATATATAATTATGACATCTGTATGTGTTTCTGACGTCTTCTTGCTATTACAGAACCCCTCCGTGGTAATTGCGGTAACAAAAGAAATATGTTTTTGCACGACCATGCCTCTGGCTGCTTGATATGCTGTCACGACAAGAAGATTACATATGCAATGCAAACTTTAATGGCTTTGGATGGATCTAATTGATTGTTTTAATCTTATATTAATAGTGTATGATGCTCCTGTATTTAAATAAGCAAGAATACAATGTAGTCATATTAAAAGAACAAAATATTAGTTGCTAAAAAAAATGGAGAAACAAAAGATACAATATCAAGATATTGTACCCTGGAATGCTACACGAACATTGTAACTATAATATTTTATTTAAGACAAGCATGGCACTTCATAGAAGCCATTAAAACATCATGTGAGCGCATAGAAGATATTTCAATTATATTTGATAATTGACGATAAACTTGTTGGTAATTTTTAACTAACGCATACGACTTTAAATGCTAGTTTTTTTTCGTGTTCCTCCTACAGTGTTAATCATTTGGCCATAGATCGTTAGTAGACACCATGTAGCCCAAAATGGGACATGGTTCATGGCTGAATTAATTTTTATGGGTGTAATTATAGCACTCCAACTCAAATGATAAAACTTCTGATCGAAAGTCTAGGTTTTCGATTCATATACAATCTTATTGACAACATTATTTGTTGTTATCATTCACCATAGTTTATTTGAGATTTCTTTTGTGTAGACAATTAATTGTGTCGTACTTTATTATTATTTATTGCTTTACAAACAACCTTCTTATTGTTCTAATTATAACCAACTTATTATCAGCCTACAATTATATCTGATACAAAGTCAAGTATAGTTTGTTCTGTATCATCAAGTGAGTAAGCAGCTGAATGGTGGAAGAAAGTTTTGAGTCAAGATTACAAAGATAAAAAATGTTACTGAGTAATAGTAACAAATCTTTGACAATGAAAAGTCTACTGTATATCACGTCACAAATTATAAATCAGGACATTTGCAGATAAAAAAGTCACATGTTTGCATAACTATACAATAATTATGCATATAATAAACCTAAAAACACATAACTCGTAAAAAAATGTTCTCCTTACAATTGATACAAACCAATAAACATCTACCACAATAGATATTTTAATTACTAGTTATTTTGTTTTAACCTTAAAAATAGGCAATATCTAAAAAAAACAACATACCTGGAATCCCTGCCACTGCTGCAGAAGGTAGTTGTAGCACGCGGTGCAGGCCCGTACCATGCCCTGCGCATCCTTGGGCCGCGAGCGAGGCGGCCGTGGATGATGCTCACCAAATATGGGGAAGTATGGCTGCTTTGCAGCCTGAAAAAGTAAAAATGGCCATTTACTACTGAAATAATGATACTGAAGTAATTACTTTCACAACATATACTATATAAACACATTTTATTCCTCTTTTTATGCCCTCCATTATGCCTTACATTACTTATCTTTCGTCTGATTAAGGTGTTTGATAACAGGAGATTTGTAAGACTGAAACCATATACCCGATACTTTAGGCCCAGCAACAGTTACTTTTTTACCGATTTCTCCTATCGTGAAAAGAAAATATTGAAATATATACATTAAAGTTACACCAGCCACATATTCAGGGTAACTCTGAAGTTTTATTCATGCCACAGAGTAAAACTAACTACACTTACGACTTTCTTAATGTGAAATTCACTAGTGGTTATGGTTTCAAAACTACTATGACTATTATTATTATCATCGCTACTATTCTGTTATTTATTTATTTATTTTTGCAATATCTATGAGCACGAATTTTCCAAAAACTTTAAGAAATAGCGTTGGCGTTGGTAATAAGGAGCATAAAGTTTACTAAAACGTTAATAGATGGCGTTCACAGTATCAATATGATAATATTCACCCAGTCAGGGGTTTTTTAATTTGTAATATCCAGATAAATAGTGTCCTATGTGTTGCTCTAGAATATAAACTATGACCATAACCAATTTTGATTAAAATTCGTTCAATAGATTTCACGCAAGTGAAAAACAAATTATTACACAGACAGACAGGAATTCTAAAAACAGGTGTTCTAGCTTCTATTGTCATTCTATACTCTAAATCAATCACTCTTTAAAGTATTTTCCATGTACAGAATTCACTATATTACAATTTTATATATATAAATATAGATACTACAGTGTAGATTTATATATATAAATACTACAGCGTAGATTCAGTGTGGAGCCTGGAGCAAACTGTTGGACAACTAAAAAAGGCACATAGTATGCGACCATTAACACTGAATGTCTCCCTTGATCTTTCAAATTTTCTTTCACAACTCAGGTCTTCCATACAACTGTCTCACCCTATTCTGACATGTCCATATCAACCATACCAATTTCTTTGTTCTCAAAATCACCGTTCAATATAACATCCCTATTAAATATTATTAAAACAAGCCATTATGATCATTAAGAATACGGATATCATAATTCGAGCATCATAATTTATGTATAAAACTCTGTAGTAAGTTTTATACATAAATTATGGCTAGAAGTAGAAAATATAGACTACCAAACCACAATATTTTCACCGCATTAACATATCATTTATTTTGACATTTAACATTGACACTTTAATATTATTTTGATTTGTACTGCCATATAACACAGTTTCCATTAAAACCATTGTATATAATATTAATAAAATACAACAAAATTACCATTAATAACTTATGTTCTTTCTATGTGTGACGAATGATTTATCTTGTAATTCTTATTAATTAATGAACCATTCATTAACATCTTCTGACCAAATAGTCAGATAACTGATGGAGTGTTCAAAAAAGAGACTCGTATCAGCTTTTAAGAGTTAATTACTTTTTAAGAGATCTTCTAAAAAGCTAAATAATAGCTTAAAAGTTCTCTATCTACGGTAAATAATTTTGTATTATATTATTTAGCATAGATAGATAGTTTCCAAAGGGCAGTGTGAGACATGCTCCGAATGATAGCCTAAAATACTGTTTTATATTAATTGATTTCATTCAAAATTAATAATTCATTTTAAAATTGTAAATGACTTTGTAAATAGTAATACACGAAGAAGTCAATTCAACTGTACGTAAGTGTAATTACAGAAGCATATATGTTACGTAATTTTTCCAAACACAATTTAATCCGCTATTTCTTAATCGTGAAAATGTTTACCACAAAGCTATATACCTTATTACACCTAAACTTTTATGAAATAAAATTCTGCTAAATAAATAATGCAAGTACTATATTAAATTCACATTTACTAAAAGCGCTTTGTTATCAATATTGGAAAGCTAATGTTAAAGGAATTTTAACCAAGTTATTTTTTTTATTTAAACAACAATAAACTGATGAGACTTATGCAATTAATTTTAAAATTGTTATGCAATTAAACAGATCTTTAAGTAAATAATGGTTTTCATTAACAAAAGAAAATAGTTTTCCTCATATTTTTAAAAATATAAAGCATTTCCATGCATTTTTAGGTTTCCTTACTTCAAAAAAAAAGACAGAACCCTTATAAGATCACTCGGGAGTTTGTCTATTTGTCACAGTAATGTTTCTCAGATATTGCTCTATGTAGAAGCTTGAAATTTGGCATCTATATATTAAACATGGAGAGAAAGCTTTGTACCCCATTTTAAGCATATTGCACGCGCAGAGAAGTTCGAGATTTGCTATAATTGTATATGGAGAAGGAGTGCAGAGAAACAAAAGAAAATAGTTTTTGAGCGAAAATTCTTAACAAAAATTATATATAGGAATTTTCCTCATATTTTTAAAATATATAAATCATTTTCATGCATTTTTAGGCTTCCTTTACAGCATTTTTAGGTTTTAGTTCAAAAAGAAAGACAGAACCCTTATAAGATCACTCGACTATTTGTCTAATTGTCACAGTCATGTTTCTCAGATATTGCTCTATGTAGAAGTTTGAAATTTGACAAATTTAATACATGAAGAGAAAACTTTGTACCCCATTTTATGCACACTGTGCGCGCAGAGAAGTGCGAGTTTGGTATAGTTGTATATGGAGGAGTGCATAAAGCTAAAATTTACATATAATCTGTGTTAGAAATACATTAATATAAATATTACAATTACATTAAAAGTTTCATTGAGTATGTTCAAGAATAAAAGATTCATTGTTTACATTCATACTGAAAATGTCAAACACATAATAGTCTGAGGTCAAACAGTGACACAGAGTAGACATCGGCACCAAAGAATTTTAAAATGTCAAATTGACTGAACGAGTTTCACGTAAAGGATAACGTTCAAACTTACAAATTTAATAAATTACTGAGCACCCACGGTTTATAGAAGTTTAAAGACAGGTTATAGGAAAACCAAAGTCATTGAAAACTATAGTGTATGTTTTGTAGGTGTCATAATTTTGAAATATGCACAATGTTTTAACGCCTGTGAAAGGTACAGTATGCAATATATTTACGTTGGGAAAAATTAATATTTGTATATAAAAATACTACATACCCTTAAATGTTTTTAAGTGTCTAAATGTGTATAGAACCCTTGTAGTGGGAGTTCTACTAGTGCTTATCAGGTTTTATTTTAGGTCTGTCATAATATGCACCTTAAAAATTACAAATGAACATAACAATTTTCATTTTGTTTTTCTAGCGAATTTAATATGGCATGATTAAGGCCACTCTTGGAAATATACAATATTGGAAATTTTCAAAAATTTGTTTTACTTCACCGATCCAATCCACAGAAAAAAAAATATATAAATGTAATTATAGTTCTAATTGAAAAATAAATTATTTTTCTGTAATAAAGACCCAAAATTAAAAATTTTATATTAATTATTTTTGTAAAAAAAAATTCTTCCCTGTATAAGTTTGTACGGACAAAACTTCTGTTGATGACAGAAATGTAAATTGTTAATGAATAGTTTTGAAACTAAGGCGAATAATAATCTTACGTTGTACGTTGCTGTTAAAATAAGAAAATTGGGCAAAAGGCGTAACTTTTGGACGCATTCTCAGATCTGCCAATTACAATTCTGAAATAACGCGCACAAACTGTGCGAAACGGAGCATTAAGGGTGGAAAGAGGAAATTTACTAAAGTCCTGGACTTCCGCATAATCCTTTATATTTTGATATACTTTATACTTTTTGACAATATGATAGCTAATTAATAAAAAAATATAAAAAGTCTTAGAATAATATAAATAATAAATAACATCCAGTCATTATATTTTTATACTCCCATAATAGTTAACAAAAAGTTAAATAACATCCAGTCATTATATTTGTATACTCCCATAATAGTTAACAACAAGTACCGAGTTTCTTATTACCTAAGCCCATATATGTTCACACATTTTCTTGTCGCCCTTTTCCTTCTGCACAGTATTATTATTAGGGCAATTGTAAACGTTTCGAAATAAACTTATTCTAAATAAAAAAGACTTACCCAATTGAAATTTCAATCTTATCTCACGCGTGAAACGTACAATCCATTCAATTACTAATTAATTTATCTCCAGACAGTAAATAATGTTCCAATTTATTTTAGGCGTTGACCAATATTGAACTTCTGTACTGATATTCGATAAACAAAGCGGATTTTAAATAAAGAGCTAACTTAATGTCAGAGAGAAGTAAATAAGTCACAGGTCAGCCAGAAAACACGTAGGCCGCAAAGATATTTACCGAACTACTAGGGGCATCCAATCCTGAATTCTTGGGGCCCTGAAATCTCAGGATACAGACTAATTTACAAAGTGAGATTATATTTTTATAATTCCAATATAATCGTGATCGCCTTTAGTAAATACAAAGAATAAACTATCAGCCATTATTTAAAATTTGGCACTCTATATTACAATTCTAATGCCAAGGCTCTGCAGCAATCACGTTACAGGCCAGGTCATTCCCACGCCAATTACACGGACTTGTTAGTTAGTGGCAACAGATTGAACTTGCACGTATTGAACCTTAGACGTTGAAATTGTTAAGTGCGATGTACACATAATTATTGTTTGATTTCGTTTCCTATTCATTTTAAACAATCAGAAGTTTCAGTATGATTTTGCTTCTTCTATTCCTTCTTTATAAATATTTCAATTACTCATCTATTAATTAAGCTCAATAAACATGATTTTCACAATTAACTGAAACTACATGATGTAGCATTATTTCTACTTTCTTTAAGTTCTTTACCACGGCCTAGGTTTCATTGTATTACAACATCTTCAGGTGGGCTCTTAACAAAGATCTTTGCTTTTTTTGTCTAATTGTATCCATACTTCATGTTCGTGTCACCGAGCAAAAATTTTGAATTATTTGTAATTTATTTGCGATTCGAAAAAAATAACAAAATCTGTTTTTTCAATTAAAACTTTTTTCTCAAATAAAATTTTCTTGCGTATTTTTTTAGTCTATCAATTTACTTTGATATAATAGTGTAAAAGTTCCTTTTCCCCCTTCGATGTTATTTAAGAATACTGTAAGTATTTTAATCCAAAATATACTAGTGATGTCTGGAAAATTACGAAACAAAATGATATTCTATGAGTGATATGAAAAAAAATCTGACTATTATATTCATTCTGACTATTTTCTACTAAAATGGAATTAAGTTCAATGTAATTAACCTTTACACAGCAGAATCATTATTTTGAAAACACTCAACTCTCTAGGTATCGATGGAAAGAGTAATCATCAAATAAGACAAATAATTCGAAAACATCCAGTTGTCACACATTAGCGATGTTATGATTTTTAATAAACTTTTATAACCATTCGAAACCAACTTACCCATCGCAATTTGAATATATAGCTGTGGCCTAAAGTAATTAAAAATAAACTTTTAACTGACATTCATTCTGTGTTGTGTCTCAAAATTACACTGAATCAGTTCCGGTAAAGGATTTTGTGTTAGCAAAATCCCATATAATTTTGTTTTAGAAAGTGAAGGCTAACTGTCTTGCAAAATATTTCGCGTCAACCTATGAAAAGATTAAGTGAACTTTTGAATTAACATATATAGAGAATAGGACAATATTGTCGTAATAATACACTAATACATATGTTTGCTATCGTTTTCACTCATATATTGTATACAGTGATGTGATTTGGCCATTATATAAAAGCATAAATTTCTCCGCATGTCTATTTATATTTATAGACAAAGAGCTACAAAATAAAGGTCAACTTTGATTAAAATTAAATAATTCACATTTAGTATGACCTAACAAGTCTTTTTAAATATTCGCCAACATCCAATACACCTTACCGAGCTCTAGTGAAGTTTTGATAACTAAGGTCACCATTTTTCAACCGGTTTCAGGCAGATTCGACACAAATGTATTGGTAATTTACATAAATTATAACACTGTTATGAAAATGAAGATATATTTAATTAGGTGGAACTCATTATTTTCGTTCTCGCATAAAATAGATAATTACAAATTCCAGTGACAAAAGTATGGAATAAAGCGTTAATCAAACTTCTTATCTCACGCAAATTCCTTAAACAAAAGGGTAAAAAATGGTCAGCATAAGATTAAAGTTCAATATAAAATTAAACGTAAAATTATTTACATAAAATGTCGCATATCAAATCGCAAAACTGCATTTGCTTGTTTTAATCGAGGCAAAAATTCCCATGGATTTTTTTAATGAAACTGAAGATAAATACCACATTCTGTAAAAATTTCTCGCTATTTTTATGTTTCTTTTTATTATTGGAATCTGTATGTATTTACTATGAAACTTTTAGTTTGTCATAACCGAGATTTATTTTTTTAGTTTTGTATATCAAGCGGCTTTAAAAGGGCTAGTTATAAAGAACTCAAAAATATTTTATTTGGAATTTCAACTATCACACTCTCAGAGGTACACAAGTGCCAAAAATGTGTTTTCGCCACTTTTATTACTGAATCAAAAATCATGAAAAAAAACTGTGTTTTCTGAAATTACAAACAAAACTATAGAGATGGTTCTGAATTTTATGCTTTCTGAGAAATTCAAGATATTTCGACACTTGTAATTTTTCATATATTAGGCAATATATTTAAATTTTGAAAATTAAAATTTGTACGGAACTATGTGTATATGTAACACGTTTATTATAAACTTATGAGATTTTATGATTGTCAAAAATTACCTTGAAATTCTCAGAAATAACCAAATTAACAATTTATATTAATTTATTATAAATACAGAAAGAGCACCTGATCTTGACAAACAGCAAGGGCTGTGCACCTATTTTATTTTTGGGCAATTCTCGGACCTATTCATTTGTTAAAAATCTTTCTACTACTGTTACAACTGAACTGCTTTTTTATACATTGAAAATAAATATTTTTAAGGCATCTAAATGTTCTGGTAAATGGTACTAAAATCTTGACAGCTCGTGAATTGTCATTTTACTTATAAAAATATGTAAAAAAAGAGTAGAAACCACACTACAAGTGATCCGTACACACATGGATACGTATAAACTTTAAGTGCATAGTATGTCTGTTAAACTATCTACAAAGGCTAATTTAATTTTTCACCACTTAAACTTTTCAGAGGCATAACAGCATCGTGAATGTCTCTATAATTATCCAACAAAACTCCAACAACCCTTTTTTTAACATAATTTTAACTTTATCAATTGTGGAGATAGGGGGGAGGGTCCACGTTTTTTGTGGACATTTCCACCTGTATCTTTACAACTATCATACATAAAATGAAAAAAACATAATTTTGCAATCCTCGCAATGCACCATTTCCACTGAAACCCTACACGACCAAAAACAAAAACTTATATTTTTACACCAAACTTGCCCCGATTCTTGGACAAATAATTTAGATTTATAGTACAAAATTTGGAGGTCAACAAACTCCATTATTATGCCAAATTTTAAACTTTCTACATCAAATAGTTCCTGTGAAAAATGAATTTAATATATGGACATCAACACGTCTTCACACATAGACGTGTGAAGACGAGTTGATGTATAGAACGATAATAATTAAAATAATTCCCTAATATTCGTTAAGTTGCCACTGTTACGTTAAGTTGCCAATCATAATACCTTTCTTACAAAACTAAAATAACACATAATATTAATATTTTTAAAACAAACGAGAGGCTGCTTTCAATATCTATCAGCATTGCCTTCGCATCTCTCAAATATTTGCTTATCTCCGACTATGTATCAGCAAACTGGTTTTCCCCAGTTCTTTCCGCACTTCACTGAGGATAATGAAGTCTATTAACTTATTTAGGCACATGATCACATAGAATATACAAATTATCTGCATATTTTTATCGGATATTGCATTAACTTGCATCCTGTAATGGCTCGTTATGTAATATATATATATATATATATATATATATATATATATATATATATATATATATATATATATATACATTTTCTTTATATTTCTAAAACAATACACCCATTGCCATTTTATCGCGTTTGTTTGAATCCCTGCGCAAAATGCCACTATACCAAATAGTTATACAACACATTGTTATTTACGGACTCATGGCCATAAAACCAAAATAATATTATCAAAGGTATTTCTTTGTAGTTAAACGTTAAAGTGTAACTATAATTACAATGAAGTTATTGAGTAGTAAACTTAAATAGTGTCTTAAAGGGTCCTTAACAATAATTTTGCAAGAGTTATCTAAAGTCCTTTGACCAGGAAACACGCTACTGTAAACCGCAAAAGTTTACTTCTAATAACATTCAAAAGTTTTTAATTTTCATTTTGTTTTGTGCACAAAATGAGTAAAACAAAGGCATTCTAAAGAGACAAGAGGGATAATTATCAGCCTTCGAGGTAGGAGTGATAATATTCGGTATAAGTACTATTGAGATTTCAAGATTACAGAAGATACCAAGGCAAACCGTTGAATATGTTGTCAAGAAATTTGTGACTCAAGGAATAATTTCAAACAAATATCACCCAGGCAGATCAAGAGCGACAACTTCTAGTGAAGATTTAAGCATAGTTGTGAAGAGCAAATGTAATAGACATTTAACTGCACCTGAAATAGCAGCAAAATTCAACATTGGCCACAATAAACCTATCAGTGTTTCCACAATCAAAAGAAAACTTCTCGACGCAGGTCTTAACGCATGCATAACAGTTTCAAAACTGCTTAAAGCTATAAATAAGAAAAAGAGGCTTAATTGGGCTAGAGAACACAAAAATTGGACACCTGAAAATTGGTGAATGGTCCTCAGGACTGACGAATCAAGAAGTTTTGGATCTAAGAGAAGAACCTTCGTCCGTCGACAGAGTAATGAAAGAGTGAAGGAAGCATGCACTGTAGCTTCAGTTAAGAACGGTGGAGGCTCTGTGATGGTTTGGGGTTGCTTTTGCGGTCTTGTAAGAATTTAAGGAATTCTAAAGAAAGAAGGTTACAAATACATTTTAGGAAACAATGTTGTGTTTTCTGGCACCCGCTTAATGGATCCAGAATTTACCTTTCAACATGACAATGATCCCAAACACTCATACATCAAAGCTATGCACAAGCTTTTTAAAAGAAAAGGAACGTTAAAAGGTTTTGAAAGTTATAACGTGGCCCCCACAGTCACCTGACTTTAACCTGATAAAATTATTGTGGGATCAGCATGATAGGCAGATACGAACAATTTGCCCGACATCTCAGGACTATTTATGGAGAGTGCTGCAAGACAGATGGCAAAGAATAACCATGAAAACATTGACGAAATTAGTTGTTCAATTGCCTAATATTTGTGACGCCGTCAAAAGAAATAAGGGACATTGATGAGTCTAAAATTTGAGAATATTTGTTAATTATTGCAAATAAATAATTTAATTTTCTGTAAAGCAGTTTCTTTTTTTAATCTTTTATAAAACTCCTTTTTCTTGATAGTTAAATACTTTTGAGTGGTAGTGTATATATTTTTATACAGAATTGTGACACTCTTAGTATACCACAAAAGCAAATAGGTTAAATTGTGAAAAATACTATTTAAGTCGCAAGTGGTAAATTAACGAGAAGGCCCAAAAGTCCATGGAATGAAGGAGAAGAGAACTCATTAGAGGTATATAAGTCAAATGTCAAGTCCCTAACTTCCTTTGTTAATGAATAATTGTCCCTTATAGAAAGTAAATCTGGAAGTAAACTGCAAACATACAGCAAATCAAACTAAAAAAACTAAATACTAAATTCCTCACCAAACAAGGAAAAACTCCTCAAACTATGATGAGTCAGATGGGAGTTGTTAACGGAGATGGTTGCCCTGGTAAAACCATGGTTTAAAAGTGGCCTGGTCTATTTAAACAAGGTTGAGACTCTACTGAAGACGACCCCCGTCCTGGACGGCCAATTAAGGCCGCCATGTCGGATATTGTCGAAAAAGATGGAAAACTTGTATTGGAAGGTGCTCGTCTAAAGAAGAAACAACTTTCTGCATTAATTGATGAATCAGATACAACAATTTTCAGAATTCTACATGACCATCTTGGCATGACTAAAGTTGGTGCAAGATGGGTCCGTGAATGCTAACACCGCCGTCACAAAAGCAACGAGTCGAACCTACGCTAATTTCATAGAGAATTGTGACTGAAGAAGAAAATTGAATTCATTATTTTGAGCTTGAGCCCAAACAAAAGTCGATGCAATAGCACAAAAAGGGCAATCTAAAAGGTTTGTTTTCGGAATCAGCTGGAAAATTGACGGTAACAGTTTTTTGGTATTGTGAAGGTATTTTATTAATTGACTATAAAAAAACGGTACCAATATCACTGGAGAGTACTACGCTGTCATATTGGATAAACTGAAGGAAGCTATCAAGGAAAGGAAAGGCTGGTTCACAAAAAAAAAGTTGAGATGGATGCTGTTCATACAAGATCTTCCGGTTTTTAGAAAAGGATCATAAACATACTAT
This sequence comes from Druceiella hillmani, assembly GCA_039881145.1. NCBI lineage: Eukaryota > Metazoa > Arthropoda > Insecta > Lepidoptera > Hepialidae > Druceiella > Druceiella hillmani. The sequence goes on from JAYKKI010000006.1 coordinate 31,665,561, forward strand.
GACCATTACAGAATCATTAGTCAAGTTTTCATTATATGCAACAACTGTAGAAACATAATGGAGAGAATAAATATTTAAGTTCCTTTACTTGCATACATACAAACCTGCAAGAAATTCATTTTTTTTATATTTTAGTGACAGATGATAAAAAATGGCCAAAACGAAAACCAAATACCTCAATTTCAAAAAATCCAAAAGAAAAAACAATTGAGTTTATGGTGGGATAGCAAAGGAGCAATCCATTGTGAGTTACTGCCTTGTGCTCAAACAACCAATATGCTGATGCAGTTACAGCTCACTGAAAGAAACGCTAAATAAAAAGATGGAAATTAAGTGTAAAGCCTTAGTTTAACAGTATAAAGGTGTTATTTGTCTTCGTGATAGCACAAATCATCATTTAGATATCTCTACTTAAAAAAAATTTCCCACCTGACACCTACCGACTCCCATCTTTTTATTTTCATGCCCTGTGAAATAATTGGACTAAAAAAACTTTAATGAATTCGGAGGAGTCCAAAGAGCAGTACAAATATTTTTAAAATCAAAAAGAGAATAATAATGTCATTACATAAACTAATAACAAACTTTTTACTCAATAATTATTAATACTCCTCGTAGTGACCAAAAATGTACTTTTGCAAATGACCAAGAATATCATCAACAACAATTAAAAGTATATAAACTGTCGCTTAGCAGAAATTATAAACTCATGTTGCTACGTTATTACTTTAATAATTTTTATCCACATTTTATCCATAACGCTTATCTAAAGCCGATAAATCCTATTTTCCGACCACAAATTAAACCAAATCTTAGAATGACATGGATAAATTACACTTTGCACTTTTTATCTGGTTTCGTTTATTTTGAATAACTATTAAATTGATAAGGAGTAGTATCGAGGATTTTTACAATTAAATTTTTTACGTATCGAATACAGGGAACCTATACTTGCGCTGATGATAAGAAAAGAAGAATGACAAAAAAATTAAATGTGCTATGAAAAATTAACTGAAAAAGAAAGAAGTTCTTACCATCTTGGGTAAATGAAGCTTTTTCAAAATATAAACTAAATAAATATAATTAACACAAACTATGATAGATTAATTGTAGGATAACTCCTGTTATGAAAAATTTTCAAACTAATAAAAATGCATATTGTCACCGAATTTTACTCAGGTTGTATGTATTAAAAGAAAATAACGAATGTATGTAAAAGTAATTCATAATTTTAAGCGAGCAAATACCAAGTTTGATCCTCAATTCCCTTAAATTTCATTTTGATAGTTTTTTGTAAATGTAAAACTCTTGTAATTTTATTGTCAAAGTAATGTATAAAAATGTCTTTTGGTAGATTAAGTTTCATAAGCTAACAAAATTTTGTGTTCTCAAAAAACTCAATAATTTGTGTCCTTTTCGGATGAGTTTTGTTGAGATAGTAATGCAGTGCTGACAGGTCAAAATTGGAAACTATTTAAATTCAAAGAGTTATTTTTTGCTGAATACTACTTTTGTTAACCATTACTATGCTCAAATATGTCACGAGATTTAATGGAGCATGGAAACGAATAACTTAAACTTTTTACGAAAAATTTACATGAAACTGGTGAAAAAAATCCGTTTACCTCTGGAACCGCAAGGGAAACTGTCATATTCTTACAGGAGGTCATAGTACTAATTATTCATGATTTATTGGCATATTCCACATAACAATCACCACTGCAGATTTTTTTTAAATTTTGGAAATTTTTTTTAATATTTTTTATTTCTTAAGAATTTTAATAAAAATAACAAAAACAAATTTTAAGCTACACGTTTATTTATATGTATGTAAAGGACGTAGACCAAAAAGAAAATGTCTAAAAAATGAGTTATTATATAAAGATTTCTGACATTTAAAAAAAATCTATTAGGATAAAGATGAAATACTAGATAACACAATAATTGGATAAATGCCAAACCTAGTGTCAATCACGAACGAATCAGTGGCTCGAATGATCGAGTTACAAAATTGTGAACAATTCGGTCTTTTTCCTCAATACCAATCACGCAGTCTTATTCATGATTATTGACAATCTCGCAGTCTCATTCATGATTGTTTCATTGAATCTATAGCTTTGCTTGAATTACATGTTTACACACTACAAAGTATGGACACGCATGGTCGCGATTGATGATACTTTAGTTTCAATTCAGTTCACGGGTAATTTTTCCTTAGGAAACATTTCATTAGACGGCCATACCACATATCGTGCCAGCCGCAAGACGACCGCATTTACTTCGATAAATTGGACAACTATTGACTGTTAGCAGACGGACTGTTTATACATGAAAACATGAATGTTTTCATAGGGTGAGTATAACAGATAATAATTGAACTAACATATACATAATTTCTACTTATACAGGTGTCCCAAAATTCAACATCAAGCGGGGGAACATCGTGTAGGCCAGTTTATAACTGCTCAGAAATAAATAATTTAAAAAAAAATTGAAACCATGTTGTTTTTATGATATAAGTATTTTACTGAATAATTTTAAAAATCCATCCATATCCATATTCTTCTAATTTTGTATTGTAACATTTTATTGTTTACTTTTTCCTTGTTGCCAGAATACAGTTTTGGAATCAATGAAACTGAAAGCATTTTCCTACCATATCATAATTGAAATTGAAATGTTTCTACAGAACACTTCGTTACTTTAGTAAATTCAATATTTTATAACAGTAAATATAGATAAGTAACGAAAATACTAAGGAAAGTTATTGGGTGCCAAAATATATGTAAATAAAAAATTAACAATCCCAATTATTTTAAAAACCGCCAGGAATTAGTCTTTAAACTTTCTCTGTAATTAAAAAGTGGTCATAGTTCACAATTCACATAGATGCATATGCTACGAAAGCTGATTAATCACTGAAACACCAATGATCAATTCAAAAAAATCTTAAATTTATATTTCAAATAAGTAAACATTCTTGATATATTTTAAACATTCTCTTTAAAAAGAAATCCTGCCATCAAAACTTGATCTCAGTAATAACAAATCAATTATTACTATTTCAAGGGCCAATAATTAATAATGGTACAAAAGTGGCTACATGCCGCAATCTCTAAAAAATAAACATACATCGAATCGTAAATTAATAGTGACTGGTGACCGACAACGGCACGGCGATACAGTCAGGGCCCATAACGCGAGCTGTACAGTTTGTGATCAATTCAATCAAATGAACGGATCATGAAGACCTGATCATTTTCAATTGATTTGCCCATGCCTAGACAAAACACACTCCGGAACTGAGCATTCACCAAAAAAGCTAATAGTAACTTTTTGGTGATCCTGATAGATTTTTACCTGACAATTAGATAATTGTTTTCTTAGCAGTCAACGCTTTTATTATCAGTTACATTTATTACAAATCCATTACTCTATAATGCATTGTAATAATAGTACTATTGTAAAAAATATTCATATATTTTGTTGTATTATTACATTACATTTTTTGAAAAATATTCTGATATATTACAAAATTCAATAGAAACGACAGACTTCAATGAGCTTTATATGAGAGTCGTTAGCAAGGGTACCATTGCAAAATTCTAAGACACTTGAACACTAAACCCAAGCAATCACAATTTTAAAGTCCCTCTTATATCCTAACTATCTCTTACTCTCTCTCTGACGATTATTTCTCACTCAACTTTAAACATGTTGGTTATATAACCAAAAACCTGTCAAGCACGAGCGGAACTCGCACTATGAGGGTTCCGTACACATTTCAGCATTTATGAATAATTAATGGTACATAATATGCCAATTAAACTATTCACAAAATTTATTTTTTTAGAATGAAAATATATTGCCTACTATATCTTTCACAGGCGCATATTTAAAAAAAATTATTTTTTTTAGGTGATATAACTACAAATTTTCTGATTTGTTCCTTTACTTATGCTGTGACACCTTCCTTCTTGCCAAATTTCACGATCCTAGGTCAACAGGAAGTACCCTATAGATTTTGATATATTGGAGATTGTCAAAATATGCAGCATAAATGACCTTCTAGACCTTTTTCACAGCTCCAAGGGATCGTAGACCTAAGTTTTTTATATTACTTTCAGCTTGATACCACCATACATCCTGAGAAAAAGGGTCTTGATAAACCGATAGACGGACAAAAAAGTGTTCCTATATGGGTTTCTTTTTTTAATTTTGTGGTACGGAACCCTAAAAATGTAAAATAATGCTCAAAAATCACTGAACATTATTTCCGTACAAAACTCAATAATTAACCAATAAGTTTCTATATATAGAAAAGCTTTATTGTAACCTTGTTTCATTTTTCCTGATTTTTTGTCAAAATATCCCTTTCACACTGTTAATTTGTGTCATCTCATGAGTAGTTTGATTTATAGTTTGTAAAAATAAAATCATTCATTAAACTACCAAAAATATTTAAACATTACTTTAAGCTATCAGATTATAATTCCATGTTCATAGCTGTATAATTGCTTTTAAATCATCACACATTTTATGTAAATAGCAAACAGTCACAAGATGCCAGCGCAAAATATAAAGAACGATATTAAATTAACTGTCAGATAAGAGCTTGAATAAAAAAAGAAATTGTATATATAAGGTCATCAGGCCATAGAGCAATTAAAAGCATCCCGGGGTCAAATGGCACCAGTTTATCGCAAGAGGGTCCCCAACAATATAAACATGGTTTGGTAACATAATGGAAAATATATGGCGAGAGGAATGTACATTATAGGTTATTTTGAAATCATGGATACTAAGAGCTATATTGTTACTAAATAATTTTTTTCAAATCTATCACTAGTAATTATCAGCAAGTTGTTTGATGAGTATAGAGTTTTAAATAAAGTGGGACAACTTTGGAAACAGCTGTTATATGAACAGGGCACTTCAAAGGTTGATGGACTATTTATCCCACAGATATGCACCAAGCATGTCTAACTTTCTAAAGACATTTTCAACAAGCTATTTGCCCATACTAAATGAGAATATATCAACAACCAATAGTTCCCAACCTAACAACAATAGTAGACTCCAACTTGCTAATCACAAACAAATTGAAACGGGGAATACCAATTACCAGTGTTTTTACCAGGTAAGTTTTAGTAAAATTTATATTTTCTTTATAGATTTCGATTTCCCCCAATTTTAACAAAACAGGTTATTCCTATCAGTTTATACGTTATATGGAACAGGTTTATTAAATCTATTATACAACCTAATACACTGTCAACACAATTAAATGAAACTACGTGATGTAGTATTATTTCTACTTTCTTTAAGTTCTTTACCACAACCTAGGTTTCGTTGTATTACATCGTCAGGTAGGATATTAGCAAAGAATTTCTTTGCATTATTTGCTAATATCCCATCTGACGATGTTGTAATACAACGAAACCTAAGTTGTGGTAAAAAAACTTAAAGAAAGTAGAAATAATACTACATCACGTAGTTTCATTTAATTTTTTGAATTCTTTGTTAATATCCCACCAGACAATGTTGTAATACAATGAAACCTAGGTCGTGGTAAAGAATTTAAAGAAAGTAGAAATAATATTACATCATGTAGTTTCATTTAATTGTGAATAATGAATTTCTACAAAATTAACGCCAAATATATTCAACACTGTCAACAATTATATAACAAATAGAATTGTGATTTACGATTTATTGTGAGAACAATTATATAACAAATAGATCTCAAATAAAAAAATTTATCATAATGTGTCAGTACACACTTTATTTGTTACAAATCATAATATATCTAAAATTGACATTAGATGAAAATTTTGCGTTTAAAGTATAATTTGATTATTATTGAACCATATAAAAAATTAAGACTAGATGAAGCAATTGTCTCTAAAATATAATTTAATTCTTGCAAATAAAAACAGCCATTAAAATATGATCACAATTTAAAATAGCAGTTGTTAAATTTAAAATAGCAACTAATTGTCATAAGAAAAAAACCACTTTAACAGCATGTCACTAAAATATTTTAATCACATTCATCATTAAGTAGATTCACTCAACTTAAGATTTAATTTCTTTCTCCAGAATTAACTTACAAAATTAATGACTATTCACGACTTGCGTCATTATGGCTCGATTAGCCGCTACGCATTTTATGAGTAAATCACAGTTTCCTTTCATCATTAAACGACGAAGAGGCCACTTGATCTACTGCACGTAACCGTTGACCTTGTCTCTATCATGTTTGTTTCCTTGTTCCTCTGTAAACAATGTAATTATAATAAGATTCCGACACTAAAATTCTAATCTCACGTAATGGTAAACATCATACTATTTCTAGAACATCAGGTATTACTCCATCAACATACTTTGAATACATGAACCAATCTAACTTCCTATTGATTTGCCTGCCATTACTATAAAGGTATGTGCTGTCTAGACATCAGTAAAAAAAGTTTGGCTATTTTCGTCCTCAGTAAACATTACCATTTACCAAATTTATCTCTATTCAAATATGTAGACTCATGATTTGCGTTTTCATCGTGTTGTTTTATCCTATTTTAATGAACGCCTGCAAAAATCCAGTTGAAAAATTAACATGCGAACAGCAAGATAGATCATGTTTAAAAACGTTAATTTGTGCAAGATTTAGAAGTAAATAATTTGAGACCAATCTGTACTGAATATTTGTCAAATAAATATTATTTGTTAAGTTATTATATATATATATATATATATATATATTATATACATACTTTGATATAATGCATTGAGGCAAATTTTATATACATTTTACCAATATGTTAAGACGCCTTTTGTACCTTTCTCCATCTCTCTAGTAGCTACATAGTCCTGGGCTCATATTTCTAAGATTTCTCATTTAGATGAGGAATTCCATACTGCCCACAACATACCATCACATGAAAAAGATGTATCGGCAATGTTCAAGGTGTTTATTTGAAGGTTCATTTTAATCATGAAAAGAATATTTTCAAGAGTCTAATAAATCATTTAATTATGCCAATTGTTATGTTTATTGTTATGTTATGCCAATTGTTATGTTATTATGTTTATTGTTCAATATTTGCCTTACAGAAGTTAAAATCTAAAAATATATTTACTTATTTATTTGTTCATAACTAATACGTAAGGCAAACTCATTGCTGTAAAAGCAATCTTTTCGTTGACCAAAGTACCAAGTAAAAAATATACAATGTGCTAACAAAAAAAATAACATAACAAGTAACTAAAAACAAATATATTGGCAAAGATACAAATGTGAGAACAAAAGGGAATCGCAGAAGGAATTTTTTTGGAAGACCTTTGCATGCATGAATTGACAATACATTTCGGATATCAGAATTCACAAGTTTGCCAGCATAAACAACCAAAAATTTTCATCGAAGGGGGTATGGCAATACATAAATTAAGATTTTTCAGAGATTTTTTAGCAAAATCCAAATCCATGTTTAATTTTTTTTGTTACATTTTTACTAAAAGACCATGCAACCTTAATGACAAATGGAAACCTCCAGGAAACAATAAGCAAACAGTGAAAATTCGACTTCATCAGCAGACAGTGGCGACATATCTTTTGCTTGCCTCAGTAATGTCCCCTTGAAGGTGACACCGCATTACACTAGTAGGCCACATGTGAATATAATCATAAATCAAACTTCTGATAATCAACGTTGTTCCCTTATCACCATACCAAAACAAAAAAAATGCACGAGACGTACCCTGCACCAAATTTGACGATAACGGGTGGGCAATTAAGCACTACATATCAACTAATCTACGCTGACATTTGATAAGATACTAACGTATAGCAACACTCCTATCGTGACGATAACTCTCTATTTTTCTGTTACAATTCTATTCTTATCACACGGTTTCCCAAACCAGATGTAATCGGCTCGGGAATATATCATTCGAGAATTGTGATAAGAATGAATATCATTGTTTATAGATTCAAATACATTCTCGCATACGGCATTAGCCAACTTACTATTGATACAAACTCACTGGTGTGGCACAATACTTTTATTATAAGGAAACAAGCAGACAATTATTGCTATGAAGTAGCTTTTAGCATACAAAAAATTAGATGTATCTCACACGAGAAATTTTGCACTGACATAAAAATATTCCTTAAATATTTTTTTGCCTTTGTATGAGTCAAGTACAGAAAACACGTGTTATGAAATGTTTGAAAAATTCATGAGTGACGAAAGCTGTATAAACCGTTACGTGCCTGAAACTAAGGGGCAGTCTACGCAATAGGTATTCCCTTCTGAACAGTTATCTATAAAGATGAAGACAGAACAAAGAGCTGGAAAAAGGGGATCACCATGTTTTCCAAACAGAGGTGAATAAAAGAACAGTTATCACAGACTAGTACACAAGCGATTGATCTCAATTAAACAAAAACGAAAAATTTGACTACGTCGCATGTAGAAATTATGGTTCATCTCCATAGACCCCTGATCACACACCATGCGGTTTCCATTTATTCCCAAGAATAAAAGTTAAACTTTAAGGAATACAATTTCTGGATGCTGAAAAAGCGGTGACTGCCTTCGAAAAGGTCATGGAAGAGACGGCCAAGGTAAAGTGGGCCGATGGCGTCTCACAGCGTTTCCATCAGATGAAACGATGCATAAAGTGCCACAGACAATTTTTTGATATTCTAAAAAGTTTCAGCATTCATTCATACAAGTTTTTGCACACTGGCTAATACAATCTTATGAATGACTAAATATCTGCTTCAGCTTTGTCCAGAGTAAAGAAGAGACTATGACTCCATTTCGTTTTAGTCACTTTATTGTATGACTATTATTTTCAGTCACTTTTATTTACAATATTTTCAACAACTTAATTATTTATTCTGCCGAATTGTACTGTTCAAACAAATAATCTGTACTAATATGACAATTATTTTCAGTTACTTTTATTAACAATGTTCTCAACAACTTAATTATTTATTCTACCCTTTAACAAGTGCAGAATTGAACTGCTCAAACAAATAATCTGTACTAATATGACAATTATTTTCGCTTACTTTTAGACAATGTTCTCGACAAATTAATTATTTATTCTGTCTTCTAACACATACAGAATTTTATTGCTCAAACAAACAATCTGTACTAATATGACAATTATTTTTGATTACTTTTATTAACAATGTTCTCAACAAATTACTTATTCATTCTGCCCATTAAAAAGTACAGAATTAAACTGCTCAAACAAATAATCTGTACTAATATGACAATTATTTTCGATTACTTTTATTAACAATGTTCTCAACAAATTAATTATTTATTCTACCCTTTAACAAGTGCAGAATTGAACTGCTCAAACAAATAATCTGTACTAATATGACAATTATTTTCGCTTACTTTTAGACAATGTTCTCGACAAATTAATTATTTATTCTGTCTTCTAACACATACAGAATTTTATTGCTCAAACAAACAATCTGTACTAATATGTCAATTATTTTTGATTACTTTTATTAACAATGTTCAACAAATTACTTATTCATTCTGCCCATTAAAAAGTACAGAATTAAACTGCTCAAACAAATAATCTGTACTATATGACAAATATTTTCGATTACTTTTATTAACAATGTTCTCAACAAATTAATTATTTATTCTACCCTTTAACAAGTGCAGAATTGAACTGCTCAAACAAATATCTGTACTAATATGACAATTATTTTCGCTTACTTTTAGACAATGTTCTCGACAAATTAATTATTTATTCTGTCTTCTAACACATACAGAATTTTATTGCTCAAACAAACAATCTGTACTAATATAATTATTTTTTATTACTTTTATTAACAATGTTCTCAACAAATTACTTATTCATTCTGCCCATTAAAAAGTACAGAATTAAACTGCTCAAACAAATAATCTGTACTAATATGACAATTATTTTCGATTACTTTTATTAACAATGTTCTCAACAAATTAATTATTTATTCTACACTTTAACAAGTGCAGAATTGAACTGCACAAGCAAACAATCTGTACTAATATAACAATTATTTTCGCTTTATTTTAAACAATGTTCTCGACAAATTAAATATTTATTCTGTCTTCTAAGAAGTGCAGAATTGAAATGCTCAAACAAATAATCTGTACTAACATGACAATTATTTTCGATTACTTTTATTAACAATGTTCTCAACAAATTAATTATTCTTTCTGTCCATTAAAAAGTACAGAATTAAACTGCTCAAACAAATAATCTGTACTAATATGACAATTATTTTCAGTTACTTTTAATAACAATATTCTCAAGAAATTAATAATTTATTCCGCCTTTTAACAAATACAAAATTGTACTGCACAAACAAATAATCAGTATGAATTAGCCATATAAATACTGGAAATTTTCTGCAAATTTCAATGTCGTGTGCAATTTTTTCACACATTATTTTTATGTGCTAATGGTATTTCAATGATATGATTTTGACCATCTATAATAATTAGCTATATATACCAACCAAATTTTTATAGATTTCCATGTTATTTACATTATCTTTATACATATAATTTTAATCTGTAATTTGTATATATTTTTGAAATAATCTTTGACATCTAAAATTCTAAACTCTCAGAATACAACAATTTTTTTTACAATTTATGTCTGTATTTTATTGTCTATTTTTCTGTATGTTCTGGCATTCCAAAAAAAGTAGTGAGCAGATTTTCACTATTTAAAAACTCAGAGTGCAGCTTAACCATTGAGGTATGCAACATTATGAATTATCAACAGAGACGGAGCATTAGGTACGTTACGAATCGAGTTATGTCTTATAATAAAATGTCTCAGCAAATTCTAAAATTACATAAGTTAAACAAAATTAAATATGCACAAAATAACAAGTCACAAGCAAAAGCCAGTTTGCGGTAAAATGCTTCTTAATCAATTGACTTTAGTTGATTATTAAATTACTAGCGTGACCCATGCGAAGTCTTCGCATTATAAATTATTCAACTCAATTTAATAAATCAAAATTGATTGCAGGTATTACGTTTTTATTCCATTATGAAGCTCAGATGACAGATCAAACAAATATTTTACTAAAATTGACATATAGAGGCGCAAGTATCAAAAGCATTGAGCTAAAGCGCCACTTTATTTATACGTGAGTGGATTTGAAATTAAACGAAAATTTTACCGACCGTCAATCATATTGAGGTTGAGCCGTTAGATGGCAGCATTGCTGTTTTGTGTATATAATTTTAATAATTATTTAATTTGCAAAAACAATAGCAATAATAAATTTTTTAGTTGTGGATGCCGGTAGAGCAAGCAATTATCTATAAAATGATATATAATTTATGTGGATTAGTTGTGAGGTTTTTTCTAAAAAGGGAGAGTAACATCTTAACCTTAGCGTATTAATATATATGATGATTAATTGTGTTTTCTTTATTTTAATTTCATTGCTAAAATTAATACACACGCCTTATAGTATTTAGATGTAAATCTGTATTTGGCCATAATAAAATGGCAAGTAGAGAAAGCACAATTTTTAAAATATAACCCGTCTCTAATGCACTTCACACCACATAAATATTTAAATTTTGCCGATGGCTTAGCCGGATGGATTAGCAATTAAGCTGGCAGGATTTATGCAGGTCTCAGGTCCTCAATACATATGAACAATATATGCATACTGCATTTTTCTAATATGGCTTCACCAATAAACCTTTCTCTCTATTCTCATCTATTTCTTTTATGGGTGTGTGTGTTGCGTTAGTACCATTATAATTTACTTTTAGAAAACAAATTATGAAATTACAAAATAAATCTGTGAATAACGACGGATTACTCCATATTGTTTCTAGGTTGAAAGAGAAGCACATGTTCATTCAATCCGTGAACTATTTAGAAGTTATTAACTAACGAAAATCCCAACACAATTTTTTGGTTGCTACCTGCAAATTGAAATTCTTGTTACCTGCAGATTCGTTCACGTGCTGCGGGTAACAGTCTATATACTCCGCTCCACAAACTATACATATGCCAAATTTACTAACAATTTGTTCAGTTGCAGTTATTAGGTATGAAACAAATACACAAACAAAACCAACTTTTATATTTATAATATTAATAATAAGCATTTAGTATTTCAATCATACAAATTTAGCATTTCTTAACTTAAACACAAAATCACGAATTAAACGAATAAGATTCCAACATATAAGTACCTATTATGTATAAGGGTAAAATTGTGCAGAGTCTAAATTCAAGGCAGACAGACTGGTATTTGATAAACGATATAAAAAATTATGCACCCTAAAAATTTAACTAAAAAGATTTAAAAAAAAAATGATTTCTTTCCCTTTCCAAGAGAGCCAAAAAACTAACAAGAACTATATTTATTGTATTATCATATTTATGATATAAATATAATATTAGATATCACCTTACAATGAATAATTTTTTATTTTGACTCATCAACTTATGCCCATTACACTATAATATATCTCTATAAGTATAAGAATTACAGCTTCTTCTCACTAAAATTCTTCTGAATACCATAAACCTTTACCCAAGCAATTGATTATTGTATAGACAAATTCATAAATTAAAAATATTAAGCCTTTGGATACCAGTGAGTGCAATTACTCTCCTCCCATGCATACGTGAAAAATAGCTATAAATTAAAAATATATTCAGTTTTTGGATACCGACGAGTGCAATTACTGTCCTCCCATGCATACGTGAAAAATAGCTATAAATTAAAAATATATTCAGTTTTTGGGTACCGACGAGTGCAATTACTGTTCTCCCATGCATACGTGAAAAATAGCTATAAATTTAAAATATATTAAGTTTTTGGGTACCGACGAGTGCAATTACTGTCCTCCCATGCATACGTGAAAAATAGCTATAATTTAAAATATATTAAGTTTTTGGGTACCGACGAGTGCAATTACTGTCCTCCCATGCATACGTGAAAAATAACTATAAATTAAAAATATATTAAGCCTTTGGGTACCGACGAGTGCAATTACTCTCCTCCCATGCATACGTAAAAAATAGCTAAAGCACCATCGCGGTTTTCCCAAATTTGCCTCAATGAATTACAAGAATGACCTTTATTCCCAATAAAAAAATGCTTAGTTATATGCCTCTATTTAACACAGTGTTTCATCAATAACTATACCCTTCATATCAACATGTGAGCCTGTTGTTGCACACACGTTGATACTGAATTTGTACCGAATGCGACACACTCCTTGATGTGTACACAAAACCAGAAGTTCCATCACACTGCTCTTTTTACCTTCATAAAGTGCAAAAACAACCTTTTGTGCAATAGAAATAATTACAAGTTCTCGCACAGTTGTATCCTTCTGTTTAGCAAAGTATATCACAATTAACTGTACTTAGTAAACCAATAATTAGCCCTTTTCTTGCTTTTAAGAAAGACATCAAAGATTTTTCTAATATTTCCTGCATCACTACAAAAACCTGCAATTTTCCATATTTCCATACATGTAAAAAATATTTTGTACTAAAAGTATGAGCAAGAAAGGTTGTACTTACAACAGAATTCTTATCCTTGGGCTCCTTCGTGTTCAGGTTGCAGAGGGAACCGCGCTTATACTCATCGCCGCATACGTAGCAGACCTCGGTCATGGAGTTCTTATCCGGCATGCTAAGATCCAAGATATCCCGGTCCGAACTCGAATTGGAATTACCCGAGTACACCGAATGCGAACTGCGCATAGCCTCCAGAAAGCCGGACGGCTCCGAGGTGCCCGAGTGCTGCGAGCCGAGGGAGATGACGCTGGGGTCCTTGGGTATGTTGCGAAGGTCGAGAACGCCCTCGTCGGGCGGATCGGCGACGGGCGGTGCCGGGGCGCGCGCGTATTGCGCGGACGGCACGTGCGTACGCTCGCGCTCGTATCGCTCGCGTGCGTGCTGCGAGGTGACATACTTGGAGTTGAGGTACGTATGCGGCTCGCCCGTCGCCTTCAGCGCTACCTCCTGCGGTTCGCCGCCGCCCTTGAGCTTGTTGGTGTGGTAATGGGGTGGCGGCGCATAGGAACCGGCCTCACTGTAATACTTGGCGGCGGGCGGCGGCGGGTACGCGCCGCGCGAAGCCGGACGCGCCTCGTTGCGCGACGTCGGGCGGCTAGGCGGGCGAGGTGGTTCGCGCGAGACGGGCCGCGGCGCCACCGGCTCCGCATTCAAGCCCAGCATCTGCGCCGCGTACTCGCCCTGGAAAGACATCTCAGCACCTGCAACAATGAATAAGCGGCGCGTTACGGTTGGTATTTCTTTATATTTTCCTTAGTTGACTTCTAACATAAAATGTTATTCTCACCTAACATAGCGCATAGAGTTATTATGTTTATTTGTTTCATTGAAAAACTTGTCAAAGTATTATTAAAGCTTAACAAAAGTAAAGAACCTGATCATGTACGCCGATCTTTGTATATACACCACCACAGTATTCTTCTAGTGTTGGAACAGAATTAAATTTTCATTGTGAACTAAATATTAATCCGAAATACATTCTATGAAACATGGTTAAGTCCCTGATAAGTGGAAAACTTTTATTTCTAGGATCTATTCACAAGTCCCTACATTATTGTATATATTCAGAGAAAAACTTCTATTTCTAGGATCTATTCAGAGGTCCCTACATTACTTGGATCTGTTCAGAGGTCCCTATATTACTGTATCTATTCAGAGTAAAACTTCATTTCTAGGATCTATTCAGAGTTCCCTACATTACTGTGTCTATTCGGAGGAAAACTTCTAATCTATTCAGGTCCCTACAATACTGTATCTATTCAATGGTCCCTACATTACTATATCTATCCAGAGGAAAACTTCTCCCCTACAATACTGTATCTAACAAACACTTAAATCAGTATTGCATCTTGAAGTTACACAGAAATTAAAAAAAAACATGTGAAAACAAACAAATTTTCATTGGCTTATAAATAAATAAAAACAGCCAAATACGAGCCTTCTTCGAAACACGACACTTCTTGAATTCGCATACGTTTTGAAACAATAGTTATGAAAAAATTTAAAGTGTATGTATGGGTACAATATTTACTTATTTACACTTTGTTTTAAATCGATATCATAGAAGATCAAGACAAAACTAATTTTTTAATCATTCATAACTTACAAACTATCACAGTTGAACGTAATTTCAGTATTTTTTCTTAAAATATTAATTTTCAATGTTGACTAAAAATTCTCTACAAGTACTTATGTATTCAAATTATCAAGATAGAACCTGGTAACAAAACGAAAAGTTTGACGGTCCTTCGCATCCTAATTTTTAGAAAAATAAATTGAAATACAGGCCTGTTTAAAAGAGTATTTTCAACAATATTCCACATACCTAAATAAACGTAACGAAATTTTTAGGCTCCACTTTGCATGCACGAGCGTCCCTTTGAAATTAAACTATATATAACTTGAAATACGATTTTTATTTCTTTATTTATTATTGGTATACCAACAGTAATGTCACAGTTTTAACAATTCGATTAGTGAAGACGTAATTTTATATATATATATATATATATATATATATATATATATATATATATATATATAATTTTTTGTGACAACACCAAAAAACAGTGGGCACAGCATGATTAATTAGGGGAATTCAATAAATAATCAACAATAGAGTCAATAAAATGTATAATCCTATTTTATACCAACTGTGCCTGCGACTTCGTTCGCGTGTACTCAGAAAAAAGTTTTTGTTTTTTTTTTCTCTTATATGTTGCTCTTATATATACTATTACCATACCAAATTTCATCAAAATCCGTCTAGTAGATTTTGCGTGATTGACGAACAAATTAACATACAGAAGACAAAAATACTTAAAAAAGTTTTTCTGGCTTCCACTAACATTCTATACGCTAAATCAACCACTCTTTAAAATATTTTCCATGTACAGAATTCACTCTATTACAATTTTATTATATGTTCAGATTAATTATACCGAATTAAGACAATAAAACATACAGTAAAATATATGTAGGACCAAAACAATTGAAGTTAGTTAATTCAATAGATTAAATTATCATAATTATAAGCATAAAATTCACTAAGTATCACTTATTCTAATATCTTTATTTTTTAACTAGCTATTCCCGCGACTTTGTTAGCGTGGAATTCGGAATAAGAAAAGTCAATAGGAATTTTTGTGTTTTTTTTTCTCTCAGAACTCTATGAACACTAAATTTACTAAAAACGCTAATAGATGGCGTTGGTAGTACCATATTGCAATACCTATATTAGCATAAAGTTTACCAAAAACGTTGATACCATCGTAATATTCCCGTCAGGGTTTTTTTATCTATAATATCCAGACAAAAAGTTTCTTAGATGTTGCTCGACGGTATAAACCATACCAAATTACATGAAGATACGTCCAGTAGATTTCACGTAATTGAAGAAGAAATTAACAAACAGACAAAAATTCTAAAAACTAACTTTCTGGCTTCTATTATCATTTTATACGCTAAATCAATCACTCTTTAAAATATGTTCCATGTAGAGAATTCACTCTACTATATGTTTATTGCAAGTATAGATGATGGCATTGAGGATCCAAAGAAATCCACAGTTGAAAGAAGTTCATTTACGGTAGGGCTAAGTCTCTTGATTGGAGGAAAAAGATCCTTTATCGGTGCGACACTTTGAAATAAAGAAGGGGCTATATGACATGTGGATTTGACCGTTCGACCTTAAATGAAAACCCAGTCAGTACTAGTTGTCACAAATACTTTAAAATAGTGAAATAAATAATTACGCCAAAAATTACGTTTTCTTTCAAACAATTTAGGTAGCATATAAATAAAATATAAACACCATTTACAATGTTTATGTTACGCGACAACTGCGGCCGCGACAGAACGCGGTTGTTGTTTTTGTCGGCACCGGTAACAAAGCAGCGCCGCGTGTTAGAAATTATAAACCAGTTAAAACAATTCCTTCGACTAAACTACTGAATTTTGTTAATTGATTTTTGCTGTACAGTTTAGAAACACCATATAGTATATAATAAATCATTTAATGTCAAACGGCCAAATCCACATCGTATATGCGGTCTACTGGTATTGTGTGAAATGCTAAATTGAAAATGCTGAAGGAGCGGACTGATATTAATTGCATTGTGGACAAACTTATGAAGGTTGAGCCAAAATGTTTAATTTAAAATATAAAAGGCGCTCTTCATAACTGAATACTTTTTAGCTTAATGTTACTCTGTAGGCTTAGTGGTGCAAAAATATATTTTAAACCCTTTCGGTGCGGTCAGAGTATTTCAAAAATTTTGGATCGAAGAATTACATAACATATATGAAATTTAGATCTAAAGCTTATTCCGTTTATTAGCTAGAGACACGAAAGGATTTCGTTCGGATTCTTCTGGGTACATAACTTCCAAAATATTCCACGTTCTAAGATTTATTAATGTGATAAATTAATCTATCTTAATTTAATTCTCGGACTTGTTATTTTACATTTTTTTCGTCGATTGTAGCAGTTGCATTTCTTCAACGATTATTTTCTTTTTCGGTATAAAAAATACAGAAATATAAGCCAGTCGGCTTTAGGAATACTTTTAAGACAACTAGAATCAAAAAGGCTACGTACAGTTAATTGTTTTAGCAATTGTAAGTATTCATTCGATTTTTTGCATTGAGTTTAAAACTTATCCATTGCGTAGTATTTTCGAGTGCTTGAAAATCGGCCAACACTCTAAGAGGAACTTCAAATATCTCCCGGCTTCACCGAGGAATGATTCCTTCTTAAATTCCAAAGCTATCAATTTAAAATGTTACCGCTCTCTTAAGTAAGTTTAGGACATAATGATTATTTGCTAGTGTATTACTTTCATTTGATATTGCATTCCGTGATCAGAATTTTGGTTTTCCCAAGAGAACTAAAATGGCTTAATATTGTAAAATATTTCAGTTCATTTGATTTCCCTACTTATATAAGCTTGTACCAATTTTTCATATTATATCTGGCAAACTTACTACAAAGTAAAGAGTTTTTATATTGCGGTTTAGTGTAATTATTTTTTTCTCTGAATGACGTCACTATCACAGCCATTCCCACCCGGGTTGTCTCCGGGCTCCTCTTGAGACATGTAACGACCCACCTCATACAAAAGAGGGGGCCATCGAAGGTCCCCTAATTGTGTCCCGTAATTATCTCCGATTTGTGTCCCTCAGCGCTTCCACCCGACACGGTTAGAGTCTATCCTCTCTTAATGAATCATTTAGGATCTCCATTTCCATCACCGAGTGAAGTCACTTATTACATTTAGCTAAACGTAGCCCCGCTCGCGTATAGACACTAAAGTCAGACTGACCAGTAAACGGCTTGCTGTCGATCCGCTTCAGCCAATAGATGCGCTGCACGTGGGGCTTCCCCTCTCGCTCGTAGCACTCCCACTGCTGTATTAGCAGCGCGTAGCACAAGTAGCAGCAGCGCACTGGAGCACCGGGGTCCGCGTCACGTCGGTAGCCGGCCGGCGGCTCGTGGCTCTCGAGGAAGGGGAAGTACGGCTCGGGCGCGGACGCCGGCTTGGCGCGCAGGCGGCACGGCTCGCCGCGCACGGCGCCGCCGCACACGAAGCAGGGCTCCGGCTCGCCGCCCGGCGAGGCGGACGCGGCGCGTGCCGGCGACGCGCCGAGCTCGCTCTTGATGTAGGCCTTCGCCTTCTCCATCGCGCGCGCGCACTACTCGCCGCCGGTGACTGCGGAACAACATACACGCACGTGGTAAGCCAACACCCGCCGGAAAGTCGGTATAAGTATTTACTATCTCAGCGTAATGTCAAGAAATTAATGTTGTGTGTAAAACCTGACAAAAATGTTGCAACTATATGTTGTCGCAATATTGTACAATTCTATAATGGTATAAGAAGACATTTCTTTCTTTACTAAGATTCCAATCGATACATTACATGCATAACATGAAAAACATATTATTTGCTATAATTTCCAATTTTCCACCACCCGATTACAATTCTCAATAGCCAACAGTATACTATCATTTCTAACGCTGTTCGGAGTCATAAAGCTGAAAACCCTTAAATCTGTCTTCACACGGTAGGATGCGAAACGAGACACGAGAACGTTACCCAGCACACAGTGGATTGAAACTTCTGTTTGAGGGACATAAATAGTTTTTACAAAAATCTAATTTATTTTGATAGCAACTGATAGAGCCTAAAGTTAAAGATTTACGAGAAAGAGTAGCTACCCATTTTCTGTGCAAAGTATCAGACAAACGGACAACTACGGTCATTCATTTTATATCTCATTGTAGGTCGACAGACAGAGAACGAGCCTCAGACAAAACCAAGTCAACACTCAAAATTTGGGAGAAACAGCATGTCATAGTCCAACTAACAAATCTGTTTAATCCAAATAATTCCACATAATATTTTCAAACACACCACTTTTTCTTGCAATTTGATTTTGTGGAAAAATATTACTGAACGACTTTTCATTAGGTTAATTAACTCTATCGATTGCCATCAAAATAAATGCCATTTTTGTGAAAAAAAATTATGTCCCTCAAACAGAAGTTTCAATCCACTGTGCGCCGCCTGCTTGTGCCAGTCAAAGGGTCGGAGGGCCGATAATATTACAATGGTATAATTACTATATTTGCTGAGTAAACATTTGCTTAAAGCCCAATGCCGCGCGACACATGACCTCATAAATGTGTTATCTGTGTGGTACGTACATACAAACAAACATGACGTATACTGCTTTTATCTAAGGGAAATGTGTTTAATACAGAAAAATATAGTCACACGACAAATCAATACTCTCATCTGGACAAAGTAAATCTGGAACGATAAAAAAATACTCCTAACCGAGCGTCCACTATTTAAGATCAGTTTTAATGAACTTATGCGACACTAGCTTCTCGTCCGGCTGTTTCCAAGCGAAAGTAAGCCATGACTGCATTTAATTTTAACCGCTTTTTACGATTAATTTATTCACGATTTTCACAACTCTTTAGCGATTTATTCAGTACTTTAATGGCATACAGAATTGTAAGACCCAATCTTTTAACATAAAAACGCTTATAATAAACAACCCATAATAATTAACATCTTAAATCATGATTCTGTAATAATTAATAATAAATACGTGGTCTGTAATAATTCATTCAGCCATATGTCTATCACTTACTTTACTTAACACATACGAGTACATTAGATAACGCACAACATAACGTTGACTTTAAAAATTGCCATGATGTATTACACTAGCTTTGCCCTAACCTTTATAGTTCTTTATAGTAACAATACTTTTCGTTGGCTAGAAAGAAAACAATAGTATAATATATTTTTACGAGTAGAAAGAAAAGGACGGAGCTATTTCGTCGACGATGACAGTACTTTACTTTATCCATGGATGAAACTAGACACATTTTTATAGGTTATTTTGTTTTGTTGCGCGTCAAGTAATGCTTATTTCGTGTCACTTTCAAATTCAGTCACAAATTACCAATTATACATTTTGCTTATTTCTTTATATAGCCGAAAGTATTTCACGAAATTATTATTTTGTAACATAAATGGATCTGAGACATTCCTCGACTCCCAAGTACGGGCTTTATTGGCCTTCCTTCAAATGTAATATTTTTTTATGAGACGAAATTTATAACGACGTTTGTTGATATCTAATTTAATACATAACACAATATTTATAAGGTAAAATTAGTCGTTCTACTTTTTAATTCGCCCCATTAATTCTACTAATAACACTAAATTTACTAACCTATAGAAAGAAATATTTAAATAACCTATAAAGTCAGCCGCAACGTCCACTGTTTTCGCTACCTTTACCTAAAATGAAATAAGGCGCTTTCTTAACAAACGTAGCTGTTAAAATAAAGGTTTCACGAGGATACAACATGCAGACATCAGCTTTAAAGGCTAATAACTCCATAACGTTTACGTTACTCATAAAGTAACGTTATAAAAAATACAGCTGAATGTCTATAACACATTATTTTGACGTAGTTATGGTTTAAAATAAGGTTGAATGTCTATAACACATTATTTTGACGTAGTTATGGTTTAACATAAGGCTGAATGTCTATAACACATTATTTTGACGTAGTTATGGTTTAAAATAAGGTTGAATTTTGTTAAAGTTTAAGTATATATTTAATGTTGATTTTATGTTAATCACAATTTTATATGCGTAACACAAATATATTAATAAAACTTTTATAATCAAAATATGATTATTTAACCGACAACCGAAATAACTCAATGAAATAACTCAAAAATGAAAGAGTTCTTAAATAATCGAAATTGATTTACGACACTATCCAATGATTGCTGTTTATTTTAATCGACTTGATCAACTCGATTTATACGAATTTTCTAATCGTCAAACTCGGTTTGACGAATTTCCAACTTGGTCCATCTCTGCACAGCGTTGCAATTGAACTAATGACAGCTGATCCAAAGACAATCTACACTTTATCTACGAATCGACGAATTTTCAAATCGTCAAACTCGGTTTGACTAATTTCCAACTTAGTCCATCTCTGCACAGCGTTGCAATTGAACTAATGACAGCTGATCCAAAGACAATCTACACTTTATCTACGAATGGACGAATTTTCAAATCGTCAAACTCGGTTTGACGAATTTCCAACTTGGTCCATCTCTGCAAAGCGTTGCAATTGAACTAATGACAGCTGGTACATAGACAATCTACACTTTATCTACGAATCGGTTCGGTTCGAATATCCACATAAGCGGATTTGGTTCAGAACGGATTTAAGTTCGGTGTGTGCACCATCGAAAGGCGCTGACGCGAAATAATTATAATCATAGTCGTCGGACGACTCTTCACACGGCTGGATTCGGTTCGACCTGATACAAACTCGGATCAATCAAGTCCGCCGTACCAAATTCAACCGTCTTTTAGGGGGCTTTTACAACTGAGTGTGAATAAACTTAGTGAATTGTGCCATCGTTATGAGTTTTAATGTTATTGAATATATTTGGCGTTAATTTTGTATAAATTCATTATTCACAATTAAATGAAACTACATGATGTAGTATTATTTCTACTTTCTTTAAGTTTTTTATCACGACCTAGGTTTCGTTGTATTCAACATCTTCAAGTAGGCTATTAGCAAACAATCAGGTGGGTTATTAGCATTCTGCTTTTGTACTTGGTAAAAAACTACTTCTTGGTAATACTAACTTAACTTCTTGGTAAAGAACTTAAAGAAAGTAGAAATAATACTACATTACGTAGTTTCATTTAATTGTGAATAATGAATTTATTTAATTGCCCTGTTATCATTATCGCATACGTATAAATACTGTAATATTTCCATAACTATACGTAAATAAACAAAGTAAATGTCAAGCAGATATCAAATAAACAAAACATTCCTATTAAATAATTGGTTTGCTAATAACCAAACAACAAATAACATTCGTTCAACAATTATAGTGTAAATGGGGAAACGTTGTCTCTACGAATAACGCTTCCCCCTACGACTCGATAAAATTAATTCGATCGCACGCAAAATACATTTCACACGTATCTTGTCAGAAAGACGTACACTAGCAACGCGGCGAGCCACGTGTAGCCCCACGCCCGTCACGTTGCCTCGGCCACCCTCCCCAATAGCGCCTCAGCCACCCTCCGCAATAGCGCCCCGCCATCTATTGCTATTCGAAATTTTCCAACTAATCAAACACGTGATAATCACAAATAGGCGAAATTCCGCCAAACACCCCGCAACGTTTTCAGCCGTGCCGCAAGAATTCGTGGGCGGGAGGGGCTTTTGACAAAATTCAACGAGACATCTATTTTCGGATCTTTTTAAATAGGCTCTCTCGATTCGATTCGATTCCACGTGGACGTCGAGCCTACCTGCAACAGTGATATAACGTTTTTTTTTACACGTGTACGCTTATAATCGGCTATCGGTTATGAATATTAAAAACCAGCAGATTTGTTAGGAGTAGGGCACTCCTTATTAGGTTAAATTTAAAAATCTAAAATAAAACTGTTAAATACGAGTAGATCTCACACTACGAGGCTACCGTACGCCCTTAGTCATGCGTTTAACATTAAAAGGGTTTACATTTAATAGCATATATTTAGTATCATGTATTAAACTATTCAGACGAATGTCTTGAAACTTTATTCGCCTCTTATTTAAGGGCTCATAACATCATGTTTTGTTAAATACGAGTTGACCTCACACTTAAGAGGCTGGAACTCGTCTGAGCGTGAAGATGTCACATTCACGTTCCAACGAGACATCTGTCCACTAGTTAAACTAAACGATGTTGAAATACCCCAAACAGATCACGTACGTTAGCTTGGTCTATACCTGGACAAAAGACTTACTTTGCAAAAGCATATATTCACCAAACGGTCTTCAGCTCAGAAAGTTCTATTGGCTCATCGACAGTAAGTTCCAACTATCATTGGGAAATAAACTGCTACGGTATAAAGCTACACTTAAACCAGTTTGGAACTACGGCATTCATCTGTGGGGTACAGCTTCCTACTCCAATATTGAGACAATCCAAAGATACCAGAATAAAGATACAGTGTGGTGGCAGATTGCAGAATAATAAAGACAAAAAAACTTTAACTATTTCGATACACCGATCTTTCATACAAAAAATTATATTTCTCAAAATTCTCATAATGGATGAAAGACTTCATCCTGCATGATGCAGGCTTCTAAAGTTAACGAATTTATAAATAAATATACAATTTAAACCACAAAGTTATGTTTGCAGTTGGTTTAGTAATTTGTATAGTTTCGATAAATTTCATGCAGACCCAACCACATGTCATAAGTTGGCCGACTCATAAACAAGTAGAACCTAGTTAGCTGTGATAATTTTCTTTTTCATTTCTTTGTATACACGGTGTTCGGGAATAGACGTCGGACAAAGAAATACGCTTTTCGTTGTCTATAAAGGAATAAATTGTCGTTGAAATAAAACGTAAAATACGCCCTTTTTCTAATTGAGTGCAAAAAAAAATATTACACATAACTCTTTTTAACACACCCACTACTCGCTTAAAGCACGGTGCTTACTCGGGCAACTAGATGTCTTCGCAGCTGTTCGCGGCTTATTCCTCCGAGCGGCGCTGAATTATGTGCGCGAGTATCGTGTGTACGAAAAAGATGACAAATAATTAAGAATATTATTTTCAATTTTCTGAAAAAAGTCATCTTTTAAATTTTATTTTAACAACAATCAACTATTTTTCCGTCAACGAATAACGTCTTTCTTTGTTCGACACTTATTCCAGGACACCGTGTATACTCTACTACTGTAAATACTTTTTCTCTGATTCAAAAATTCAAAAATAACCGTTTCGCTTGTTCAGTATAGGGACTCGTAACTCTAACAAAAATAATCACTTTCCAAGGATCTTAATATTTCGTAATACTTTTAGAAAACCTATTCAATGTTACCCTATACAATGGGGTATACAAATAAAAAAATTAACCCCCACTTAACTTGCAGGGGAAATGGTACCCTCAAAACAATTTTGAAAAATTTTATTTCATAACTATGTACGCGTTATACATGTGTACCAAGTCAAGTTCCAGCTTTATAGCACTATTAGTTTACGAGTAAAACGGCTATGAGGTACAGATAGACAGACAGCGAAAATATAAGAGTTCCTAATTTGGCTACGGAACCCTAAGTGTAGTGCTGTGAAAATACATATTAGTTATTAAAGAATAAGTTCCAATAATATTTCAAAAGAACCGGCCAAGTGTGAGTCGGACTCGTGCACGAAGGGGTCCGTAACACCAAATAATATTAAACTTGTAAGTTTGCATTTATCAGGGACACTGAAAAAACAATTATTGCTGCTGTCGATACCGAAAATATCCAATATCTCAAAAACTACATAAAATTTCTTATTCAAACCAATTTTCGCTGAGTTTATTTTAGGTTCTACCACCTTAATTTTTTTACTGAATTTTACACATGTTAGCTGAAAAGTTAGAGGAGGTGGGACGCACTTTTTAGATTTTAGAAGCGCATATCTCACCAAATATTGACTTAAATAAAAGTTATTTTGGAACCTGTATATAATTTTTTGAGACCTATCTAAATACACCCACACAGCAAGTGCGCTGGATTTTTTTTCATCTCTCAGTTACATGAGGATGTATGGAGTGCAGCCCCTAGTATTTTTTTCCATAATTCCACTATTTCATTGTATAGCGGTTCATAGAAGATAACTATCATCCAAATTTCACCTATATAGTGCCAATAGCCTCAGAGTAAAATAGCTGTGACATACAGACAGACATATAGACGGACAGGACGAAATTATAAGGGTTCCGTTTTTGCCTTTGGCTACGAAACCCTAAAAAGAGGAAAAATAATATTACGATTATTTTTCGATCGCATTTATATTATACTCCCCAGCGAATTCATTCCTTTACGCAGAATTTGTATGTCATGACCTACTGCCAATAGCCTCAGAGTAAAATAGCTCACATACAGACAGACATATAGACGGACAGGACGAAGTTATAATGATTCCGTTTTTACCATTTCGCTACGGAGGCCTAAAAAGAAGCGGAAAAATAATATTACGATTATTTTCCGATTGCATTTATATTATACTCCCCCGCGAATCCATTCCTTTACGCAGAATTTGTATGTCATGACCGCGCCCACTACCGACGGCATCGCCTCACTGGCCAGACCACAATTCATTTTTGCATATTCAAATACACTTTAATATCTTTTGAATTAATTATTCAAATAATATGCAGTTAATACTATTATTTATGGACATGAACTAATGATTGGATAGTTAGTTTGTTTTGACGAAAACGCAATTTTGAAATAACAAAATAGAGCCGCAAAGGTCAGAGTTCATTTAATTATGTTTTTAATTATTAACACAAATGTTACGGATTTCCCATACAAGGAAGACGTACAACATCAAGAATATTTGCATAACAACGTTACTCTGTAATGGTTACCCAGCGTAAGTAAAGAAAATACCTAGTAAATTTACTCGTTTCTCTCCGGTTTGAGCTACAAATGTTACTACATCTCAAGAAACTTTACACTTTTGAGGATAAAACTTAGCATAAACATCAAGAATATTTGCATAACAACGTTACTCTGTAACGGTTACCCAGCGTGAGTAAAGAAAGTACCTAATAAATATAGTCGTTTCTCCGGTTTGAGTTACAAATATTACTACATCTCAAGAAACCTTACACTTTTGAGAATAAAACTTAGCATAAACATCAAGAATATTTGCGTAACAACGTTACTCTGTAACAGTTACCCAGCGTACGCAAATAAAGTACCTAGTAAATTTAGTCGTTTCTCTCCGGTTTAAGTTACAAAATGTTACTATATCTTAAGAAACCTTACTCTTTTGAGAACAAAACATAGCATATGTTGTCCATCTAGAATTATGTAGCTTGCTAACAGCGAAAAAAAATTGGACTCGGCCCTGTAGTTTTTGAGTTTACTTCTTACGTATAAAAAACAACCAAGAAAACAAACTCACTCTCTTTTTATAATCTACACATATAATAAAATTGTAAAAAAACTTGAGTCTGTACATTGAATACATTTAAGTAAAACTAAGTGCTACCTACTAAAGAACCGCTACTCAGCCTAAAACAACAGTTTTTAGAATTTTTGTCTGTTTGTCTGTACGCGCTAATCTTAGCAACGGCTGAACCGATATAGCCGCAGTTTTCAGTGATATCTTTAGATTAGCTTGGGCTAACATTTAGGCTTGATTTTAAATTGGGATTTCAACCGGTTCACAAATAAAAAATATAGGTCCATCTTTAATTTACGTTAATTTTGCACGCTAATATCGGAAACGAAGGAACCGTTTTGGCTACCAACGCCATCTATTAGCGTTTTAGTAAACTTTATGATCATAGAGTTCCGAGTGAAAAAAGAAAAAAACCACAAAAAAATTATAATAACTTGTCTTACTCCGAATTCCACGCGAACGAAATCGCGGACATAGCTAGTATTAGATCAGATAATCGCCGCCACAGTCACGCGATATATGTACGCGGAATCACCAATAACATGATATTGTAAAGATATGTAATACTCTTGTAAAACGAATAAAAAAATTGCATCAGGTAGCATTCACACGCGGACTGTGAAGAAAGAGATGGCATATATAAAAAATACAAGGCAATTATTTGTTTCGTGATGATCACTCTCAGAACGCTAATAATATGTCTGTATATATAAATAATTATAAATCGCTTTTTACTTTATTTAAAATGGATATAGGCTCTCTTCTTTCCAAAACTGAGTGTTTCCCAAGTTTAGCAATATTTGTAACTCAAACTGGAAAAAAACGATCAAATTAGCCGCTTTCTTGGCTTGCTCTGGGTATACCATTACAAATATAACAAAACAATATAAGAACGAATTGTGCATCTCAGTGAGATCTACAAAAAAGTCAAAAAAGCGTATACTATATGTCAATCTTTTATGGATAGACCACAACACTGGTATTTATCATTAAAAATGTAATAAAATAAGATATTTAACTATATTTTTTATTACTAAATAGAATAAATAATAACATTAAAATTGGTTAAAATAAATAAATCATACCTAGGACTTTTCATTACAAAGTTATAACAACTTAAAAACAGACGACCTACGATTCGCATGAAAACGCCCCATACAAAACACAACTGGCTTATGACATCACTGGCCAATACTTAGCATTCATTATAAGGGAGTTTATTAAATATCTTTAGTATCTCGTCAAATATTGCATTTAAGTTACATATTGCATATTGTAATTTTCTCATTTTTTGTGTGGAAACTAAATTCGCAATAACTTTTTCAATTTAAAGAGCAAAAAATTTAAACATTTTCCTATTTAAAAATCTGGATTAATTATTTGTTATATGCATCATTTTTTTCATCACAAGGCTTTTTTAAACCTAATCTACAATTTTAAAACATTTTCACAAAAAATATCACCGTCAGTCAAATACCCTATTAATTCGGAAACTTACAGCTCCATTCCGAAATTGGTCTTTATCGAAATAAACTAAATACGCAGAATTAGCATTTCGTGTAAATACATAATTGTCTTAATTGCGTGT
Source organism: Druceiella hillmani (assembly GCA_039881145.1). Taxonomy (NCBI): domain Eukaryota; kingdom Metazoa; phylum Arthropoda; class Insecta; order Lepidoptera; family Hepialidae; genus Druceiella; species Druceiella hillmani. Next base: position 31,693,777 of record JAYKKI010000006.1, read on the forward strand.
CATTTCAATAATTAATTCAAAAGATACAACAGTCTTTCCGAATATGCAAAAATAAATTGTTGCGTGGTTCGCGAGGCACGGGTGTCCGCAGCAGGCGTGGGCATGAGGGGCACGAGGTAGTCACAACTGTAGAATATGACACACAAATTCTGCGCGAACGAAGTCGCGGAGAGTGCTAGTTTAATCTAACGGGTAGTCACAACTGTAGAATATAACATACAAATTTTGCGTGAGCGAAGTCGCGGGAGAATGCTAGTTTAATTTAACGGGTAGTCACAACTGTAGAATATGACACACAAATTCTGCGCGAGCGAAGTCGCGGAGAGTGCTACTTTAATCTAACGGATAGTCACAACTGTAGAATATCACACACAAATTCTGCGCGAGCGAAGTCGCGGGAGATTGCTAGTTTAGCATAATATCATTGGGCCTTACCGACAATACGGCTACACGAGTAGCGTGGAACCGTTTAGCTACCATTACATTGTACCATTGACATGCACGGGTCTGAAATGTTATACCCACCCATCCATGAGTCTCATACATATTCACACCATGGGTATGAAGAATTAAAGAAATCAAACTATGTTAAATGCCTTTTCTCTCTCCTGGGTCTTATCTAGAGAACGGCCTATTTTCCACAGATATCTCATATCTTCTTATTAATATGATAATCTTCAAATTGTTTTACAATTCAAAATGTAACATTTTTAACTGTACAAATACGATTTCAAAATATTACAAAAATAAATCGTTTTAAATATCGGTAGAACTCACACTAGGAGGATCCCATTAGGGTACATATGAAAGTTTAAACAATTATTGGTACATAATATTATATTTAAACTACAAAATATATTAATATTATTTTTCACTATATACATATATCACTATAAAACTAACTTTATTATCTCTTTAATTAATTAATACAAATTAACCAAAACTATTTGCCTTAGAATTTACTAGATATGGTTATTGTCACTCTTTCACATTTTTCACACACAATCCAAAAGTTAGAGGCGGCACCTTTTTGTCACTTTGAAGACTCGTAACCTACGAAGCGAGCGTCAAAAAATACAGATGACATTTTCGATTACATTTTGCAAGACTCGCTCCATGACACCCCTCTCGATGGCGTCCTTGAAAAAGAAATTTTCATCCCCAAGTTTGATGCAAGGGGAGGTAGTCCATAACAATTAAAAGTTAAGTTAAGTTTTTTTTCTATGTATTGGGGTAATTAATCAACGTGTTCCTATAAAATTTTCATTACGATCCAACTTATACTTAAAGAGTTATTATGCTATTACATAAAAACGGACACAGGAACCTAATGAAATTATGAGCATTCCCTTTTTAGCCATCGAAATATACTTTTCGCAAACTTTATTTTCATAAAAATAATTTTATTTCAGAGATTAATATACCTTATATAATACGGCCGATGCTTCACGCTGAGTTGATAAAAATCACGTACAAATCGACTGACGCGAACAAAAAATGTAACCTGTGACAATAAACAAACCTCGTCCGTTGCGTTGTAAGTAAAAAATTAACTCCAAGCAAAGTAACGAACGACAGCGAATCCTTATTGTTATTAAATGCCTGTTTTCGACCCTCTGTTTCGATACGCACGGCCCGATCAATACACGAGGCACCGACCAGTAATTAATTAATGTCCTGATAGTTAATAATACTCGGCTAGGCATATTCCATTATGAATAAACAATGACTCAGTAGCCCAAGGTCTATCACGATCTTGCACAGCTATTAGACACACAAATTTGTACGGTCGAAAATAGGAAAATATTAGTAATATAATAGGTTAATCGGGAAAAAAGTTGACTAGGCTGATAACCTATTAAGTACGAGTAAAACTCGCACTAAGAGTGTTCCGTACACGCTTAGACACATCCAGAAGGAGACTGACGAAACTGGGCCTGGCTTCACACAAATAGAATATAAAAAATCGACTTGATCGAGCAAGCAATACTTGCACAATTAGTGTTTCATACCATTAGTCCCTTACTTAAATATTTAATAGTAATGCACTCCGCTTTGTATTCAAAAGGAGTACATCTGACGCGCTACCCGGCGCCGACCGCATCAATGCGGCGTCATATTGTGAATGCGCTATGTTAAATAAAAAGCCTTTTGACAGAGCCAAATTAAATATTTTGAAAAACGTGTAAGGACAAGACCTGTTCCTTAAATCGTGAGATATATTTCTTGTCCAAAAACTTCTCTAAAACCAACAGTTTAGCAGTTATTAGAAAATAAACAGTTACATCGTTTATAAAAACTGATCGCACTGCTATTCTTCAATCCTAGAAATTTTCGTTCAATCTATAACTAATTCCAAAATTTCAAGACTTTTTTAGGTTTTTTTTCACCGAACCTTCTAATTACGAAAATGGTGGGGGACAACAATATTTACAGGTTTTTCCCGAAAAATGCTGTAAAAATTCATAAAAAATTCAACAATATGTAAACGATATAATTCGTCCTTCTATAAGCTTTCACTTAACATCCTACACGACAATCTTGAAAGATATTTTTTGACTAATTTACCCCTGAAAATAAACCCAGAATCAAGTCACCTTTTTATTCTTCACGTCTATAACCGGGCCACCATATTCTATTTCTTTCGTTGACCTGAATTTAAAATTTTTACGTCGAATAATTTCCGAAAAAATTGCCTATGACAGATGGACTTGCGGACACTGAAGTGATTTCTAGTTTTGATAATTTTACCACGGAACACTAAAAACAAACAATTCAGCGATACGCAATCAGGAAAGATAAAAAAAATACAATAAAATGTGTAACCGTAATACAAAACAGAAAACTTACCTTCATAAACGCGCGAGCAATAATATTTATATTCGAATAATAATTAATAAGAAATAAAAAAAACAACAAAGAATACAACGACTTTTTAGAAATGATTATAGATAAGAAAAGACATAATCGATTGCTTCTTTTAATTTGTAGCCATTGCCTAAATTTATTAAAAATAAATTGTAACTGACACTGACATTCGTTGTTGTCAAAATGAATATCTATTTCGCTCTTCGATTTTTATGTGGCTTTTTTAGGAGAACCTGCTGAGCCAGCGAGCTTCATTATTTATTATGTTACATCTGTATGTAGAGAATACAACGAGGAGCAATCTGGCACTTTGTTGCATCTTGCTGGCTCAAACACTTGCGCAGAAACAACATTTACAAACTATTAAAAAATATAGTTTGACTTGAAAACAAATACAAGATTTCTCATTTGTCCGACTAATGATGTAAATATTTTTTTTAAGGAGCTTATTTTTTATTTTCGCTATATGAGTTTCATTTTTATTGTTGTAACAACTGGGCTCATAACCATATGAACTTTTGATAGTCTCCTTTAGACAGTTATGTGTATACAAAGTATTTAAATCAAACTATTATCAATTTTAATATTATGCTTCAATGTATAAATAAATTGCCTGGCGTGTCTGTCATAAACGTAAGAAAAAGCAGTTTGTTTCTATTCTACACTAACTGTGGTGACGTGACTTCGTTCGTATAGCATTCGACATAAATTATTAGGCATTTGTTTGGGCGTTGTTACATTTTTTTTTTCTCAGAACTTAAAGTTTACTAAAAATGCTAATAGACTTTTTTCGTGGTACCATATCATAATACATTCATGAGTACAAAGTTTACTAAAACTCTAATAGATGGATATCTGTCGATATTGATCTAATAATGATCTATTACTCACCAAGTCAGTGTAATTTTTGTATAATATCCAGATAAAAAGTATCCTATGTGTTGCTCGAGGGTATAAACTATTACCACATCAACTGTCATCAAGATCCGCGTAGTACATTTCTCGTAATTGAAGAACAAATTAACACACAAACATACAGACGGACAGGAAAAATTCTAGAAACATGTTCACTGACTTCTGTTATCTTTCGATATGCTATATCAATCACTCTCTTTAAAATATTTTCCATGTACAGAATTACTTTTGTTACAATTGAAGTATTTCATTTTTATTTTCATACTTACTATTGAAGTATTTCATACTTCCAATATTTGTTGGTTAAATACAGGATGTGTAAATTGCAATTTACCAGGTATTGCCGTTTTTGAAAGAGAGTTCTTTAAAAGTAGGTCTAAAATGAACAATTTTGACGGAACCTCAGGTTTCCCACATAGTTACATTTTGATTCAATTTTTTTTTCAAAATACATTTACACTCAACTCGAAGAATTTACTTCAAATATATCCCACAAGACTAGGCAGAAAGAAATTCGACACAATCCTATTACGCCTACATAAACATTAAACCAGACACTTGTTTGAGCAAGAAAAAATACAAGTTGTGCCCAAATTAGAAACCTGAAATTCATTCCATTTTCCAACTAAAGACTGACTCTGACAGAGGGGATCCGGTACGGGGTAATATTCTCAAATATTACGGAATCGTAAATCTTCGGACACCAATAAAGTTGCGCTTTAATTATATACAGCGCCATCTTTCATATCACTACCGAACTAGGAATAATTCAAAAACGCTACAGTCATACGCAATACTTGCAAACGTTTCTCACGTCTCCGATCGTCGTTATTGTTTGTAATTTAATTTTATAACCGGCTTATATTTCTCGTGCCGATTAAGTCAAACCTACAAATTACAGCTAAAAAATCAAATGTTTTCATCGAGAAAAGCAAGTGCGATAGATAGCTATTTCCAATAATAATCGCAATCATGCTATATAAACTTATGTATCCCAAAGATGTAATGTAGTGAAAAAAATTCCAAGTATCACCCCCATTCCGTGCTGCGGGTCGCTAATGCGGTCTATTTAAAGGCGCGCCAACGCGGTCAGCGCCATATGTCAAAAGGCACGGCCCACTGACCTAGGGGCAGGTGTGCCAACTTCGACATTCGACTCGACGATGGGGAAAAATGAGTCAGATCCGAGTTACGTCACAACGCCTTCACCCACCGTAACGGTTTAAATGGCGATCGGTACAGCATCGTTCACCGTTATCGTGTACGAAATTTGACGGCGAAATCTCTATCGAATCGAATAAATTCAGGAATTATTTTAATTAAAGTCGATCGGTAATTCATACTGGTCCAAGATTATGTCACTTAGAATAAGATATAATCGATTGCGCAAGCCAAGTTCGGTACTTTTTTAGGTAACGCCAAAGTAGGCTCGATCATGTGAAACCTGCTTTCGTTGGTAACGAGCCAAAAATATTTTAACATCGATGTGTAAAGGATTATAGGTCAGTAAAATCCCATATACTATACAAAAACGCAGCTCAATCCAATGGTTTTACCAGGATATTTTTTTATTATGGGAGCTTTATTTAAATATACGAATGTTACACAGAAAACCCGAATTCAATGTTTTTCACAAATACGTATCTAAATGCAAATTTTAATTACTACTAGCTGCACCGACGCGACTACGTCCGCATGGAGTTCGGTATAAAAAACATATATGTAATAACCAGATAAAAAGTGTCTTATATGTTGCTCGAGGATATAAACTATTACCACACCAAATTTCATTATAATCTACGCAGTAGATTTCGCGTGATTGAAGAACAAATTAACAGACAAACAGGCAGATAACAAATCTAAAAACAGGTTTTCTGGCTTCTAATATCATTCTATACGCGAAATTAATCACTCTTTTTAAAATATTTTCTATATACAGAATTCACTATGTTACAATTTTATTATATGTAATACATTGTTATCCGGCCAATAAAAAAATAAAAATATGACAAACGAGATCAAAATAAAAATATGACAGCCACATATTGTATTGTCTTTAGTAAGATAACTAATGTAACTTTCATACAAATTTTAAAAAAATCTAAATGGTAATTCTTTCGAACGGTTTTAATTTTACTAACTGGTTTTAAGCTTTGCCGTGAGTAATCACAAAAGTACTAACCCCACTTATATATCCCTTGGATAGTTACAATTGCTTTCATACATAATTGGCCATGGTTCCTTTAAGCAAAACAGAAGGAACGCCACTACTTAAAAGAATATAATGATAGAAAACAGTCCAAGCTTAAACTGAACAGACAAGTATAGGACAATTAATCGATAAACGAAATGAAGACCACAGAAGAATGCGAAAAGCAATGCTCTATACGAAACGCTTACATCCACCATCAACAAGATAACGAATCACGTCTTCAACATCTACCAGCTACTCGACCACACAACTATGCGCCTTTTATTAATCTAGTAATAACCATCATTTTCAGACTTTTCATATTATGAGATTAGTGACCGACTGAAAGTGTATTCTTCCTTCAGACGAGAGCCAGAACACTTATTTGCGGGCTACATAGTGTTAGTAAGACGGAGGAGTTGTCTGTAGAGAGATTTTGATTCATAAATTAATTTTAATTATTAAAGTTGTTCAAATGAATTTTATATACGTACAAAAAGTTAGTTTGGAAAGAATAATTCTGATGCGGCAAATATTTTTAAATCCAAAGATAGGCAAATCTCAGCAATTTAGTAGTTTTACAGTAGAATGCTTTGCGTTATGAAACTTATACTAAAACCTTTCTAAAATCAGCTAGAGAGAGAGCTATCCAAAAGGACTGAGAAATATTCTTTTGATTAATTCGTAACTTCAGTCTTTTTGTCCTTATAAATGTGAACCATCAAACATATAAAACTGTTAACATTTACAGTTCTAACTAAAAAACAAAATATTGAATATATTTGGCGTTAACTTTGTAGAAAACCATTATTCACAATTAAATGAAACTATGTGATGTAGTATTATTTCTACTTTTCTTTAAGTTCTTTACCACAACCTAGGTTTCGTTGTATTACAACATCTTAAGGTGGGCTGTTAGCAAAGATTCAAGATAACGAATCACGTCTTCAACATCTACCAGCTTTTCATTCAATCGTTGCTAACAGCCCACCTGAACATGTCGTAATACAACGAAACCTAGGTCGTGCTAAAGAACTTTAAGTATAAATAATACTACATCATCTAGTTTCATTTAATAGTGAAAAAAACAAAATGTCCCATTTTTGCTTTTATACATATAACGATAAATTATATTGCAACACCTATCTGCCTTTCAGGTATACTTAGCACATTGGGAGCTCTAGTCGTACATATCACAACTGAGGAAACCTTACGCTAGTACCACGTACAACCAGGCTCCAAAAAAAAAGTCCGAGAAAATTTAGAATCCAAAACGGCCATGAATACAAATAGTTATTCATAATTCCTCTCAATTGTGATCGAAAACTGCTTAATTGCTTAGACTGGGACCGAAACCTTCAAAATATTACCAAGCACCGAAAGTAAAAAACCGAAACTTCGAACGAACACTCCCACGTCACACGCATCGAGCACCAGCCCGAGAGCAATCAGCTTAAGATCAGCTTAAGATCTTCAAACCCTGACAGCGAAGTCATCAACGACGACAAAGTTAAGGAAGCCCTCCAAAGGCTTACGTCCTACTCGCTCCCGCTCGCTAGGCTTAATGCTTTGTTCACGGATTAAACTCGTCTATAAACGAAACCGTACTGCGCTATGAATAAATATCTGCCGACACCGATGCGTGCGTTAAGGACAATCTATTGCTTTTCTCATATTATTCATAGATTTAGTTGCTCTTCTAAATCTATGAATAATATGAGAAAAGCTTGACTTATTATACCTTCTTGGCTTATTATACCTTCACACAACCTTTCACGAACAGAGGTGACAGGAAGACACGTCATAAAGCACCTACCTACTCACAGAAGAACCTTTAACACAGCTCAAATACGTTAAGAAGTATCAGGGGCAAGTAACCTCAGAATTCTTAATAAAAGCAAGAATATTTTAATGGTACTTTTCACATAACAGCTAAAAATTAATACCCCAAAAGGGAAGCATTCCGTGTAAAATGAACAGTCTGAACAAAATGTTAATATTTTATATATTATTCAAACTATAAAGATTTAACCTATCTTAAAATTTAAAAATTATTGACCGTTTAGTTTTGGAAACATTCGTTCCAAAAATGGTACACACAATTAACATTACAGGAAACGTAGTTATTTCACCACACTTTTAACTTTATTTAAAAACCTGTCGAACGATTTGTTTAAAAAAGTGAGCCAATGTAAAACGATGTTATATTAACATTTTGAAAAAAAAAATTATTTACCATTTAGTTTTGGTAAAAATCGTTCTCAAAAACTAAACAACATTACAGGAAAAATAAACAATTCGCCACACCTCATTTTATTTGAAAAACGCAATAAATAATGCAAAAATTATATTTTATTTTCTAAATGTATAAAATATATTTTCAAAAACTGTTAAAATTATGTTATATTAACAGTTGGAAAAAAACAAATTTTCATTAAAATATTTTAAAATAATTTTTGGATCTTACAGTTACACGACACCTACCTTAATAAAAATATTACCTGACCATCTGGCAGTGTAATGAAATTTCATAGTGGATAAGAGAGGCATTCCGTGTCAAATCAACACAGTCTTAATAAAACTATTACCTGACCATCTCGGAGTTTAATGAAATTTTATAGTGGATAATTGAGGTATTCCGTGTCCAATCAACACAGTCTTAATAAAACTATTATCAACCATCTCGGAGGTTAATGAAATTTCATAGTGGATAAGAGAGGCATTCCGTATCAAATCAACAGTCTTAATAAAACTATTATCTGACCATCTCGAAGTTTAATGAAATTTCATAGTGGATAAGAGAGGCATTCCGTATCAAATCAACATAGTCTTAATAAAAATATAACATGACCATCTCGGAGTTTAATTATATTTCAAAAAATTCAATTTTCCATCACAAAAAAATTGTCGATCAATTTTTTTATTTAAAGCTAGATAAATTGTTATTTTGAACCATTTTTATGGCCTTCCCATGTTATATTCAAAATTTCATGAAAAACACATTTTTCAAATTGAACATTTTACGTTTAATTTTTCACAAAATGTGTCTTCAAAGTTTGCAAACAAAATCTATAAAACAGCTCGCGTAGATATAAAATGGTCGAAGTTTAAGTGGAAAATTATAAAACTGTGGAAGAACCTTAATTCAAATCGCATCGTCAGTTTACGCTTTCAATGTTTTCTGAAAAATTATTTTCCTCTGCTATCCTGTGTCTCTTGTGCTGTCCCAATTGTCTATGCCAATATATCATTTATCAGTTTACAAATTATAATATTATATCACTTTTATTATTTTCACACAATTTTAATTGGCATCCTCCACGTTTTAATCATAGCGATGAAGCGTAAAAGACTTCTAAGTTAGTAGAAATAAGTCTTAATTAAATAATAAACTAGTAACAAGAAACAAGAGCCTTTGTAATAAAAGAAAGTCAGGACATGCCGGTTATGCATTATGTAAATTTGCGCCGTTCATCTACCTTTACATATTCCCACGTAATTCGTACTCAACTGACGTACTGCATACGCAAGACAAATGCATTGAGATCCCTCATTAGTGACTGACTACTCCGCTGCAATTTCTACATATCCATTAACTTCAGTTTTAATGAAAAGATAATAACACTATAACTACAGTGACTCGTCTTCTTATCTAACATCTTCTTAGTCACAAGCTATCTATTTTACTGCTCATTAACCACCTACTTTGTTTCACCAGTATCTATATATGTGTGTGTGTGTGTGTGTGTACGTGTCGTGTGTGTGTGCGTATGTGTGGATATGTTTGCTATTTTTTTTAAAACTACTGAACCGATTTTAATAGTTTTCTACCCGTAAAATCTTCATAATTAAGGAAACTTTAGGTATATAAAACTTTGATGTATCACTCTAACTTTAATAGTTATAGTTCAAGAACTTGTGAATGGTACTCTAATTAATTTTTCGATGGCTTCTTATTAGATGGCTATTTGAAGTCGATTAAATTTTGTTGTTAAAAAGTTTTTATTACCTTTTCTGACACACTTCTGAGCAGAATTATTATTTAAAGACTTTTTACCAATATCAAATTGTTACCAGTACACAATACCGTTTTGTAAAAAACATATTTAATTTTATAAAGAGGAAAGCTTTGTCTGTTTTTAGGTTTTGGCATAAACACGAGTCATCCGACCGACTGACTTTTGACCGGTAAATAATGAATTAAAATTATAATAAATTACTAAACTAATTTCCTTTTAATTTTTAATTCAATTTAGTTCAGTTTCATTTTCAAATTTCCTAACAACTATTATAAGTCACATAGAAGCAAAAACAGTAATATCCAACAAATAATTGTGTTTTTTATCTTTATATATGCATATAATCGTTGGTGCGTCTCTTAGTGATCGTGTTACTTCTGAACGACTTAACCGATTACGGTAATATTCACACAATATATATGTTTTATCAAGACGATGTTTCATAGCTATGCTAGGAATCGATAGGTGACACTGTAGTCAAATTATTAACAAATCCTTTATTTATGGACTAAAATGACTCATATCCACAATATATGACGGTTTAGTGCAAAAAATAAAATCATGAAATCTAGATCCGATAGGTAGCGCTGTGTTTAAAAGGCAGAACAAATGGTTTTTTCCCATACGTATATTTAAATATTAACAGTTCATAATAAATAACCATAATTAAGTAAATACATCTCACAAAGCTTTTCCCTATCCTAACCGTATTGTTATTCTAACCATATATGGAGAACAACTGGCTTTTTTTCCTTATGTACATTTAAATATTACCATTTCATTATAAATAACCATAAATAAGTAAATACATATCAAAAAATTTTCCCTATTCTAACCGTATTGTTAATCTAACCACACAGTTGTTGTGTTTGCTTTTATATGACTCACAAAAACTGGCAGTGTGACGTATCAACGTAAAACCACTTCGACCAAACTGCGACACACTCATACCCACATTACATTCGTCGGAATGATCAAAACTTGTCTTATCACGATATATCGATTTGACAACAAAAAAAACAGTGGTGCTCATTTTCAAATATATATTTTTTTCTTATATTAGAGAAATATTTTTTCTCAATAATTCTAACTCCAGTAATTTTGTCTCTATTAATTTGAACCATTAAACTTATAAAACTGTTAATATTTGCGATCATAATTAAAAAAAAAGTGCCACACCCTTTAAGAATATACTTTAAAAATATATTGCAACACCTATCTGATTTTCAGGTATACTTAACCCATTTGGTGTCTTAGTCGTACATATTACAATTGAGGAAACCTTACGTCAGTATCACGTACGACCAGGCTCCAAAAATACGCCAAAAAGAAAATTTGCAATCCAAGACGGCACGCAATGAATAAAAATAATCATTCATAATTCCTCTAGTTGTCATCAAAAACTGATTATTTGCTTAAGCTAGGACCGAAAGCTTCAAAATGTTACGGAGCCCCTAAAGTAAAAAACCGAAAATTCAGGCGAACGCTCCCACGCCACACGCGCCGAGCACCAACTCGAGAGCAATCAGCTTAAGATCTTCGAACCCTGACAGCCAAGTCACAAATGACGACTAAGTTAAGGAAGCCCTCCTCCACCGACTTACATCCTACCCGCACATTGCATACCAACATAGATATATACCTTACGAATCCGCATGTCTCAACATCGCAGTTAAGTATCATCGTCTTCCTCCTCCACAGCGACAAACAAAAACAACAGCTGCGACGAAAAAAAGAAATTTCACGTCCACAGTTAAACGCTCAAGTACATACTTTCTAAAAATACCAACCAAAAACAACGACGTCTAACTTCCGCTCGAACAGTCACACAATGGCGCCCCCTCTGTACCAATGCAGCCGCCCCTAGCTGGCCCGAGCGCGACCCCCGCCCTCATTAATTACCATAACGAGGGATGTTTATGTAAATTCAATAACACGACACTACCTCCCCTTCCGCCTCCCCCCCCCCACCTCCCTGTCACACGCTCGAATGGAGCCGTCAATACCAAGCCGGCAGTTGTTATGTAACCGCGCTCCTATCATCAGATTAAGTTACACAATCCGAGTTTATGTCGGATCTGATCCCGCGGACCGTCGAAATTAAGTACGGTTTATAAACAAGTTCACATAAAAGTGTGTGACTTTATACTGGTGGAAAACATTTTTATATATAAACCGTAATATATGCAGAACCTACCCCACCGGTTTCCTATTTTTTATTCCTTCATTTTATCTTTTAACTGAACCAAATTAATCGTGTTAGTAGTACAAAAGTCGCGATAAAACTAATATGAAAAAAAACGAGTGTGACTTTAAAATGAATTTACAATTTTATTCACTTTAAACGTAGAATATTTAATGTATTGAAATAATAATTTATAAAATTGTTCAAGAACGAAATGAAATTACAAAATAATCAAAAAATCACCGTTCGCGTAACGCTAGTAAACCCGCATATATATATATATATATTTCATGCACTGGCTATGAGAGGAAGAGAGAAAGAAAATGTGCGCGCACACTGCTCTCTCTTGCTCCTACAGTGTGATACAGACAATAGGCTTGCACTGTGTCTTAGATATACGAAACATAATTGGCTATGAGAGAAATGCATAATTGGCTAAGAGCAGAAAATGTGTGCTCGCACCTCTGTTTCTTGTCCCTACATTAATATACGAAACGTATCTCTCTCTCTTTCTGTCTTCACTAACTTATGTCACTAACTTATGTCACTAACTTATGATCTCCCTCTCAACTTTCGTTCGCCTCGCCCGATCACACTTTTCGTAACGCTCTCGTCACGCATTCACTAGCTTACTCCCCAAGTCAAGCGTGCGTAAAGAAGTTTTACTTCAAAAACCTGTCGTATGCAAGTAGAAGCTTCCGTACACATGTAGTTACTTATAAACATTTAAGTGTACACAGAATTGCGATTAAATTATTTACAAATATTAATTTTGCACAACGTAAATACCTACTATATCTTCAACAGGCGTAAAAACATGATGCCTATTTAAAAAATTATAAGATCTAGGACAATCGCTACATTTTTCTTGTAATATTTTAGTTAGATTATACCAATTCCGTTTTTCTATGATTTTTGGTTCAGTAATTTCGGACATAGGGGGCGAGTTTCTCTATTTTCGCATGTTTTTAAAATACCCTTTTAAATATGCCATTTCGAGTTATGAAAACTCATAACAAATGACACCTGGTACCGCACGTGATAAAACTAATGAAAAAAAAAGGTTTTTGAGTACTTCATTATCTCTTATATGCGTACGGAACCTTAACAACCCAATTCTTTCCAGAATTAGACAATATCTTCGCCCAATTTTGTTTTTAAAAGTGAAAAATTTTGAAGTTATACTTCTTTAGGCGCGTTATGAAAAAATGATGAAAGTGAAATTTTAAGATTCGTCACACAAAAGTTACAGTATGAAGTTGCAGCGGTTGCAGTCTCGAAACAAAAGCTATTGGCACCATCGTCGCCTCTGTTCACTGTTTTCATATTCATAGTATTTATCCACATGTTTCTAGTGTCTACATTCACACACGTGTTTTAGTTTCATATAAGTGCGATTTATATATGTGCTGATAAATTGTATTCAGTAGTGATTTAAATTCAATATTTTGAATAATATATTTACTATTCGTAAATATTAGTGAAAAAATTGTGTTTATAGACTTTTCCAAGTGCTCCAATATAATTGAGGTTATCTATCCGTATGTATTATTTAATGATGCATTCAAAGAAGTATAACTTCTCACGCGCGTACATAAGTACACGCACCGTTTTTTTTATTACAACCTATGTTAAATCTTCCCGATTAAATAACCCGATAAATAGTTTAAAGTATCAAACGTTTATAACACAATGCTTACTTAGATAACCATGATATATTATAAAAGATACATAAATTAAAATAGACAAAAAAACCGAGTGACCCAATAGGGTATTTGACTATATTTTTTGGTAAAGAACTTAAAGAAAGTAGAAATAATACTACATCAAGTAGTTTCATTTAATTGTGTAATTTTTTTATTACTAAAATAGAATAAGCAATAACAATAAAAACGGTTAAAATAAATATATCGTACCTAGAACTTTTCATTACAAAGTTATAAAGACTTAAAAACTGACGACCTACGATTCGCGCGAAAACGCCCCATACAAAACACAACTGGCTTATGACATCACTGGCCAATACTTAGCATTCATTATAAGGGAGTTTATTAAATATTTTTAGTATCTCGTTAAATATTGCGTTTAATTTATATATTGCATATTATAATTTTCTCATTTTTTGTGCGGAAACTAAATTCATTATAACTTTTTCAATTTAATGAACCAAAAAAGTGACACTTTGTCCTATTTAGAAGTTTCGATTAATTGTTTGTTATATGCATTTTTTTCATCACAAGGTTTTTTTTTAATCTACTCTGCAGTTTTAAAACATTTCTACAAAAAATATAAACATCAGTCAAATACTCTATCGATCTATTGTCTCCAAGTGACCCCGCGTAGTAGCGCCTCAAACGAACGCGTCATATCTCTCTATGTATTTCATTCAAAAAATGCTTAATAGTAAGTTATAAGTTCAACGTACATAGACAAGCGATGGCATTATCAGCACAAAGAGTATCTGTAATAACCCTGAAAAAAAACATCGCAAAACGTGAGAGACGATCCGTTATCACACAGAGGTCGCGCGTGACGACGTAAAGTCATATACCGATATTTCTCAATTATTGTTGATTTAATCAGATAAATGTTTTTAAAATATATTTTTACCATTTTCTGTATCCGCTCCCGAAACGCATTAATCCAATTTCAATAGACCGTCTATTTTGCATAATTCTGTTTTATACGCATCATTGGCTCACCGGCTCCGTGAACAGAGATATTGAGAGAAGCCTCGCTTAGCCGGCATCTTTGGAGTAGAATTTCATTACACTAACACTGAGAAGCGTCAACAGGACCGACATACTAATTACATCCATTTGAATTTATTTGGTAATTTTTAAAGATACATTATGGATTATAATTTCAAGGCAATTTACAAACTATAAAAGTGCCCAATAGGCCCAATTTACCCCCTGTAATCAACTCCCAGAATCAAAATTTAACTTTTTACACGCCACTTCTATAATTACACCACCATACTCTATCTCTGTGCTAAATTTCAATACGTCGAATAGTTATCGAGACAATCGCCTGCGACAGATGTACGGACATGGAAGTGATTCCATAAGTGTTCTTTTTGCCAATTTTGAAACGGCACACTAAAGAGTGCAGAGCTACGCAGCAACATAACGACAATAGCCTGAATATACCTTGCCTGAGCGAAGTTTTTAAACATAAAGTGGACGCATTCTCTGGCCACGAATGTCTTTTCAACCATATGTCTCGGTTACGGTTGAACTATCACTTATTATTTTATTTTTTAATACGAACCTTCTCTCGAGCCATCCAACGGTGAACCCCCCCCCCCATCCTAACGCACAACCCCGCCCCACAGCAGGGGAGCTGCCGTGCTTAGTTTTAGACCCCACGACGTGTAACAATTACAAGACAGATAGTTACACTTCGCTGCACGCGCGCGGCAGGTGGCGAAATCGAGGCCCTCCTTAGCAGGACATGCGCGCCCATTTATTTTTAGGGTTTCGACCTCGTAGTTCTGAAACCCTATTTGTCACGCCCTCTTTCTCTTTATTTATATATATAGTTTAAACATTTCATAGATTAAATGACACATCGCTCAGATTCAATTAAACACAAAAAAACTGTCGAAAAAGCGCCGCCACTTTGAGGTTATCTTGCTGCGTATCTTTGTGTGCTGTGTATATTTGCAATTAGTATAATTTGAGATTCAAAAAAGCTACGATGTTCGTTTAAGTTTTAATCGTCAAATGTCAAAATCTATCGATTGTATATAAAACATTAGTTTAAAGTAGTGACAGTGAATATAATAAGGTGTTAGAATAAAAAAATATTATCAAAAATATTTTATTTAAAAAATATAACCCGTTACATAGACATATTCACGTACATCACACGGCCGTGTCCATGACACATCCACACCCCGATTTTTTTTTTCAAAAAGATTTACGTTGTCATTTTAAAGCCGTTATAACTTCGGAACTAATCACTACAAAATCATTGTAAGCAATATGAATTAAAATATCTACTAAGTTTTATAATCATTAAATGTTTATTTTAATTTTCATAATATTATATTTTCAAGTAAAGCGACTAAAGATAAAATTCCAGCATTATACATTGCATAATGCGGACGGTAAAACTTAGGGCTTCGCCAGGCATAGACATAATATTTTTAGGGTTCCATACCTCCAAGGAAAAACGGAACCATTATAAGATCATTCAAATGTCTGTCCGCCTGTTTATCAGAACTTTTTTTTCAGAAACCGTTTGCCGTGGAAACTTAAAAAAGTGACTCAATAGTAAGCATGTTAACTCGCATATATTTTAGTGAATAGCACTCAAAAATATTCAGATAGAAATTTTAGAGGGAAAAACAAGTAAACAAGTACTCGGAAAAAAAATTGTGACTGTCAGCTCCGACACGCTACTGGTGTTTACTCCTTACGTACGATTGTCTTGGGCTGTATAAAATAGGTAACACTATATAATATAAATATCAATGTCATTAAAATATATATATAAATATAAATATCAATGTCATTAAATGTAAATGGAAAATACTTATAAAAATACTGACAATATAATTATTTTCAAGTAAAATAGAAATGAAAAAGACCAAATTTATACAACAAAATTAAGAACATTCAGCAACGTCAGACTAAGAAGTTAAAATTTAGAGACTTTTTTAATTTTGTACGATAGAAGACACGAAATATTCAATATAATGACATTTAATGATTACATCTTGATATAAGCGAACGATAGTAAATTGTGTGTCACACTCCGTCATTGTGATTACGCCATAAGAAAATGCCAAATAAACAACTTGATACCTCACTTTAAAGATGCGCAGAAATATTGCGCGGAGAGGCCACCTTACGTTAAACTTTTTTTAACGCTTTGAAATTCGTACGCTCTGAACTTCTGATTTTACTCCTCGTATAACTTCATACCGGGCGTTATATATGAAAATCGATTCTTAAGGAGTAAACTCCAAAAAATTAAAATACCATATATAGTGTTGGGGTATCGCTTGAAAGTGCTGTTCATGAAGGTCTCCAAAATATTTTAAGTATTACATCTTCTGATAACTGAAAAATATGCAAAGAATATGCCCCCGCACACCATTTCCGAGACTACTGAACCTAATTGGGTATTTGACTAATTTTTTTTGGGTATTTGACTTAATTTTAATTTAATAATCTTAAAAATTTACCGAGTTATAAAAGTTTAAATTTAACCTTTAGGCAAGGAAAGGAATACTGTGTTGTGAGGTCATTTTTAATATTGTACATTATATTCTAGAACAGGAAAAGAGACAGGGATATACCCAACCCTATCCGTATCTTCAAATTTAGAAGCCTATAACTGGCTTATTTTTCAATCAATTTTTGAATTTTTTTAAGACTGGTTTTTAATTAACTTATATTTCACAATATTGTACTAAAAATATCAAAATTTAGAATGAGTCAACTACCGTATTTCATGGGGAAAAACAGATTTTCAGTAGCACACGCAAAGGTTGTAGAAAAACTATAGCGATTTTCCTAGATTTTATATTTTTTTAAGTATGCACCACGTTTTTACACCTGTGAAAAATTTATTAGGCAATTTATTTACGTTGTGAAAAATTAATATTTATATATAGTTTAATAGAAATACTATGAGCCCTTAAATTTTTATAAATGCCGAAATGTGTACGGCATCTCGAAATGCGGGTTCTAATCTTACTGTGACAAGCAATCATTCATTTCGTTAAAATTTGGGGCCGAAAAATTGTAAATTCTCCATTTATTTCATGTTTTACAATTATTCTACTATTTTCTTCAAACTATCATTATGGCTAGTGACATCATTCGCACTGAATGTGTTAAACTCGACAGGGCTCGCACCCGCTTTGTTTACGCCCAAAAAAAGACTCCTCCAGATCCGATTATTTTTCTTCGATCTAACCTATTTACTGGTTAAAGTAAGACCGTTTATTAAAATTTTACTTACAATCATAGCAAAAACGGTTTTTGTAACTCTGAAGGCCTCGGTGGATATAATTTAGCATTTTGGAAGCTGCTTAGTCGATGAAAGAATTTTGTCACTATTCCACAAACAGTGTTCGCAGATAAACTTTCGAGAAAATTGAAAAACCTTAATTTTCATGGGCTAGATACCTGTGTATTTATTAGAAAAAAGCTTTCAGACGCGTAGTGAATAAGTATGATAGTGTCCCATGCCAAAACTGAAGTTTATTGGATACGTGTGTCGCTGATAATTTTCCGTAGATACTGACTCCATCACTAGTCTCCATAATTTTTTATTATATTTTTATTTTCTATACTTTTGAGAAAAATAATTGTAAGCCAACGATTCTCAATGTTGTTTTAAATTTTTTTGTGCTAGAAAGATTTAGTAAATACATGTCAATATTATATTTTTTATTTCCCATTTTACAAGTTTTCATGTGATACCTCGCACAACGGAATTGAAAATAAAAATATATGTGTGACTAAATTAAAATTAAAAATAAAAAAGTAGCACTTTATTTCTAAAACTTCAATATTCCTCCCCCTACGTTGACCCAGAGGGATGCTCTCAAGCCTGACACTGCAATAATGAATTAATAAGCAAATATAAACGCGTTACTAAATTTTAAAAAAATTATTCCAAATAAATACCGCCATCTAGCGGAAAGTTATAATACTACACATTTATGATGGTGGTGAATAAAACAAACAGATGTCGCTGTCAATTAAATAGTAATCGGTCAATTGATTACTTAGTACTAGAGCTGAATAATAAATTTGGTGACGAACCATCGCAGAAATTAACCAAGTATTAAACTGAAAAATTTAATTAAAATCTATCTAATGATTTTTCCGTGATGCACACACAGACACGGCCTCGGTACAGTTTGATTTATATGTATATATATATATATATATATATATATATATATATATATATATATATATATATATATTTAATAAATGGAATAAGGCGTCAGCTAAATAAACTTTGATTAAAATTAGTATTCCTTTATTGTCATCCCAGATAACTCTACCAATTGTTTAATAACCATCACCATTTTGACACTAAAATGACATGTCAATAAATTTAAATCTATACATATAATAACATCGTAAAAGAGTGAATCTGTCCATTAAATATTTTTAAGTAAAACTAAATGCTACCTACTAAATACACGATACTAATCTTTATCTATTAGTCGGTTTGTCTGATTGTCTATGCGCAATATCGTTGTGCACGCTAATTTCATGACATCGATGCGGTTTTCAGTGATGTATTATTAAGTAAGATTAGCTTGGGCTAACATTTGGGCTTGGTTTTATTTCAATCGGTTCATAAATAAAAAGATACCGTCAACCTTTAGTTTACGTTCCTTGTGCACGCTAATATCAGAACCGGCGGAACCGACTTGACTGCCAGCGTTTTTAGTAAACTTTATGTTAATAGAGTTCTGTGAGAAAAAGGAAATAAAATCCAAAAAATTTCATAATAGCTTATCTCACCCTTAATTCCACGCGAACGAAGTTGTTTCCATTTGTAAAGTTGTTTCCATTTTTACCTTTTACTTATCCGTTTAAAATGAAAATTGGCAATTTATCCTCTGGCAGACAGTCCCAACTTACCAATCTCTAATCAACTCTCAATCAGTCTCTAGGAGGATGCGTAATCATTTTTGGAATAAAAAAATTAACCGACCCGAAAATCTGGTCAAACGAACCAAAGTGACGCTACATATGCTTAGCATCAAAATAAAATTATTGCCACTATGACAAACGTATACCTCTAGGAGGATGCGTAATCATTTTTGGAATAAAAAAAATTAACCAACCCAAAAATCTGGCCAAACGAACCACCAAAGTGACGCCTACATATTCTTAGCAGCAAAATAAAATTATCACCATTATACAAACGTATACTCTAGGAGGATGCGTAATCATTTTTGGAATAAAAAAAATTAACCGACCCGAAAATCCGGTCAAACGAACCAAAGTGACGCTACATATTCTTAGCAGCAAAATAAAATTATAACCACTATGACAAACGTATATACAGAAGCGAACTCGCAGACTGACGTTTTAGTTAATTCTTGTTCACCCTGTAACCGACACTCTCAGTTCATTGACAGATAAAAACAATACATATACACTGTGACCTAATACGACTACGGCGTTTATTATAAAAATAGTATTGCAGAAAGCAGGAGGTCAACTCGATGGGGCATCTTAGCAGATGAGAGCGGCGCGCGCGCCGAGTGAGAGGTCATGGGGTCGAATAGTGGCGGTCATAGATCGCCGATACCAAGTCGAACGCCCAACACTTTGTTTTGTATATTTACTAGCATTCCACCACCGTTTCCCTCACGTGACCATGCTCTTGAAATTATTAAGCATCGCCGATACCAAGTCGTACACCTAACACTTTGTTTTGTATATTTACTAGCATTTTATCACCGTTTCCCTCGCGTGACCATGCTCTTAAAAATATCAAGCCTATAAGCGTAAAGTGTAACATATGTTTTTAGTTGTTGTTAGGGTTATAAGCAAAGCACATTATCAACTTTCTGTTAGAAACTTAGTTTTATTAGATATACCATATAAGTTATACCTAATGGCCGGTTTCTAAGGATACAAAATAAACATTTTCATAATTAATTCATTAAACTTATTAGTTTGATAACCTTTCCGTGCACATCACTAAATGGTTCTTCGTTTCAAAAAAAGTTTTAAAACTATTTTTTAACAAAATACAAAATAATAGAAATAAAATATTACTTTTGGTGCGTTAAAATTAATTATTAAATACAAATATATTTAAAAATCTTTTTTTTTCTAATAATATAGGTTTTACATATTTCTGCCGTTAATTTTAAAAGATAAATTTGACGTTTATCTGGCAGTGACAAAACTAACGGCCAAGAACCTAGCGTCCACTCGTGCTTGCTGTTGTAAAAAAAAAAGATGAACAAGTGAAATTCAATCAATCACTAAAGAATCCCTATTTCAATTTAATATATCAATATGTCATATTATTTATGGCAACTCCGGTTATAAAACAGATGGACGGCCATTTTTGACGAGTTCACTTGACGGAACTTTATCGAACAGATAAACTCACTTTCAGGCGTTCAGAAATTATTTTTGCCAAGTTACTGGCTTCAATTGAGCCAATAACTTGGTGATAAATTTCACTTGTTCATCTCTTCTTTTTACAACAGCAAGCACGAGTGATCGCTATATTCTTGACCGTTAGTTTTGTTACTGTCAGATAAACGTCAAATTTACCTTTTAACATTTTTATATCGAATAGTTAAAGCACCGTCTAATATAACTCGTTCAATATTTTTCGCGTACAAACGGAGCAACTCGTTCTGAAAACATCTTTTTAGGCGTCTTAAGTGTCCTAACAATGGACCAAATTCACATTCTCCATCGCAGTAAACTTCATTATTTTATTATGCACTATCTGTGTCCCGCGGTTACACTTGCATATAATTATCTTATTTATACTGCTCACACTCCGCGGTCACTAAAGACCCCCCCCCCCCAATCGGTCCGCTAAACGACTTCAGTCGTCGTAGAATCGACTCAAGAATCGAATCTGTATTTCCAGAGATTAGAGCATACAAAAAAATAAACTTTTATATATATATATATATATATATATATATATATATATATATATATATATATATATATAATCATCATCATATATATTAATACGCTAAGGTTAAGATGTTACTCTCCCTTTTTAGAAAAAACCTCACAACTAATCCACATAAATTATATATCATTTTATAGATAATTGCTTGCTCTACCGGCATCCACAACTAAAAAATGTATTATTGCTATTGTTTTTGCAAATGAATTAATTATTAAAATTATATACACAAAACAGCAATGCTGCCATCTAACGGCTCAACCTCAATATGATTGACGGTCGGTAAAATTTTTGTTTAATTTCAAATCCACTCACGTATAAATAAAGTGGCGCTTTAGCTCAATGCTTTTGATACTTGCGCCTCTATATGTCAATTTTAGTAAAATATTTGTTTGATCTGTCATCTGAGCTTCATAATGGAATAAAAACGTAATAAGCAGTGTGCAAAATTAGAAATGAATTGAATACCTGCAATCAATTTTGATTTATTAAATTGAGTTGAATAATTTATAATGCGAAGACTTCGCACGGGTCAGGCTAGTATATATATATTGGTCTATCACTGGTTTCTTAATAAAATGGATACATATGTACTCAAATTAGGTACAAATTATTTATTTTCAGCGTGCTCTAGCATCTGAACCAACAAACTTTCTGTATATATTATAAAATACTGGGCTGTTAGTGATTCTTTTCAAAGATGAATACATTTACGATGTACTCAAATTAGATGCATGATACTTATTTTCAGTATGCTTTTTGCCATAGCAACTCTGATCTCTTGGGAAAGATTTAATATGACTGATAACTTCATTTGTTTCTCCTATATAATTTTAATTGTCGGATAGTGTCATCATTTATTGTAACTAGTCTGCTACTCCGGCAGGATCCTTTACCATTTTGGTATGTTTCATTATTACAAATCTATCGGTAACGTTTAAGATTGTCATAAAGCAAACTTTGCATATAGTTCGCAACTCTTAGTCAATTTTTAGATTTCTTACTCCTTTCTCTAATCATAATTCAAGCTCTAAAACTACCAAGCAGAATTCAACCTAAATAACATAGTTACATCATTTTACATCAGTATAATAAATAATTTAATAAAAATAAAGGGTACGTGTACTTATGTACGCGCGTGAGAAGTTATATTTCTTTGGCATCATTAAATAATACATAGGGATAGATAACCTCAATTATATTGGAGCACTTGAAAAAGTCTATAAACACAATTTTTTCACTAATATTTACGAATAGTAAATATATTAATCAAAATATTGAATTTAAATCACTACTGAATATAATTTATCAGCACATATATAAATCGCACTTATACGAAACTAAAACACGTGTGTGAATGTAGACACTAGAAACATGTGGATAAATACTATGAATATGAAAACAGTGAACAGAGGCGACGATGGTGCCAATAGCTTTTGTCTCGAGACTGCAACCGCTGCAACTTCATACTGTAACTTTTGTGTGACGAATCTTAAAATTTCACTCTCGTCATTTTTTCATAACGCGCCTAAAGAAGTATAACTTCAGTAAATAGATAAATAAGTGGCCACAGCATATATTCTGTAGGTAGGGCGCCCACCAATAGGGCGCTCCGGACCGGTCGCAGCCCGCTCGGGCTTACGCAGTATTGATTTTGACTATTATTATGACGGCCAACCGCCCTCGTGCACGCGAGCGGCGAGGAAAAATGTCAGAACGAACGCGCGACTAGAATGAGAATTAATATTCCGCGGAATGCTGCTCCGAACAGGCGCAGATGTTGCCAACCGTATTCGTCTCTTCGAATATGGTAAATACTGACTAGGGAAAGTAGAAAACGACTTCGACAGTATGAATATATGAGGAACTAAAATTTTTAGAGCATCACATAATATATAGTATGCAGTGAAAGAAATATTGTAAAATAGTCCAAAATTCGTATTCGAAAATGGCGTCTTCCGGATTCGCTACGACTATGAATTCTACAAATTGTTCAAACATATTGAAAAGAAACAAGAAAGCTGACCTGCTCTAAAATCGGAGGAACCGGAAGGTAAAGATTTGACTATCATAATCATCAATCGATAAAGGTCCATGTTCGTATCTGCAGAATAAGAGATGCTTAAGTTTACTTGTATAACATTTATCTATAACAGGCTGCAGAGCATATTAGTCAGAGTAAATGTAATAAAATAAGCTTGCCATAAAACTAATCCGGACCATTTAGATTTTTTCCGTAGTAGGAAAATGTCCCGGATATTTTCCTACCCAGTTTACTACTCACCTAAATTTAAATATACTTTGTTCTTCTTATTAATTGGTACTTGGAGGATTCTATAGCCACTTGGGCACGTATAAATATTTAAAGGCAGATAGAAATTATATTAAAATATTTACAAATATTACATTTCATCATGTAAATGTATTGCCTAATATATATTCGCCCGACGTAAAAATGTCATGATTTTCTCAAAGACATATAGAATTTCTCAAAGAAATTCTTTAAAATTTCTAGTTATAGATTTCCTGTAAACATCTTGTAACTTATTTTTTACAATTTTTACTTTAGCAGTACCTACCGCATGGTTTGAATCCTACTGCCATATATGAAATTAATTTTTTGGAGTAAAACTTCTTTACGCACGCTTGACTTGGGAAGTAAGCTGGTGAATGCGTGACGAAAGCGTTATGAAAAGTGTGATCGGGCGAGGCGAACGGAAGTTGAGAGGGAGATATAAGTTAGTGAAGACAGAAAGAGAGAGTTACGTTTCGTATATTACTGTAGGGACAAGAGAGAGAGGTGCGAGCAAACATTTTCTTTCTCTCTTTCTCTAATAGCCAGTTATGTTTCGTATATCTAAGACACAGTGCAAGCCTATTGTCTGTATCACACTGTAGGAGCAAGAGAGAGCAGTGCGCGCGCACATTTTTTTTCTCTCTTCCTTCCATAGCCAGTGCATGAAATATATATTTATGCGAGTTTTCTAGCGTTACGCGAACGGTGATTTTTTTGATTATTTTGTAATTTCATTTCGTTCTTGAACAATTTTATAAATTATTATTTTGTTCAATACATTAAATGAATTATTTTGTTCAATTCATCAATGAATTTACAATTTTATTCACTTTAAACGTAGAATACGTTCAAAAAAAGTTCACATTTAGTGAATTTGAAGTTTTACTTCAGTCGTGTGGTCTAAAGCACACTCTTTTTTTTAATTTTTCTGCATCGTCTAATTTTGTTTAATTTTATTTTTGTCAAAAAGCATACTGAAACACGAATTTAAAACAGCTTTTTAACTTATAAAATAGCGAGCCTTGTCAATTTTCATTGAAAGTAACTAAAAACTGTCAACTCAATTTTTTTCTTTAATTACTTATATCTAACGAATAACGCGACTAAATAAAAAATGTTGTTTGATACATTTTATTGCACTTTTAAATCCCTATCTGACAACACCTCTCTCGATAGGGTACGTGAAAAACGTTTACCTCAACTTCAAACATGTAGGAAGGTCATCCTATGTCTTTGCGTTAATTAAAAGCATATACCTGCAAATTTTCATCGTAAAAGTTTGCATAACGACCAAGTTTAATAGTTCTTACCGAACCTTCAAAATTATTATTTACGATAAAAACAGTCGATATATTCGTAGTATTTTCCAAATCTTGCGCACATAAATTATATACCGCACCACTTCACAAAACGTTCACGCATCCATGATTATGCGTCTTAATCGCTACATCATTGCAGAGTGACCATGTCATCGTGTCAAGTGTGTTGCAAATGAGTAATAGACCACAGGATATGTCGCCATTCCTCTTTATCAGCTGTTCTCCGAGAACGTTGTCCAAAACTGAAGCAACTTCAGCTTTGGAGAAGAAATGGAAATATTCTGTATATAATTCTTGTGTATAAATGTGGCGCGTTTATTGGTTGCCAACGTAATAATTGCCAACTCATAAAAGTAATTAAATTTCTTACACGTGATAATACTATCTTTCTGTTTAAATCTATTATCGTTTTAAGATTCTAATTTCGATCATTATTTCATTTTTTATCGTTAACGCATTGATAACGTGTAATGTATCGATAATTGAATGATGATAACAAAAATAATGCATCATTAGTTTAGTACTTTCAATTAAGTCTCTGATTTATATCGGCTTCCAAACTTTAATACCCCGTCGATTTTTAGAGATTGACATAGACCTAACTAAATCATATCCTTTCGTAGCAATAAAGACCTGTTTTATCCAAGATTTCATTCGTTTAATAACTTTTTAACACCGACTTATGATTGTTGAATTGTAGATTTGCGAAATATTAGATGGGACCTACTAGCTCATTGATAATACAACGAAAAAAGTAGAAAAGACAATTTGTTTGAATACAATATCGAATGATACGTAAGACGCCACATATCTTTCATATCACAGAGGCGATCACTGACAATTTGGTCGTATGGGTCATACTCCACATAATCAATAACGAAGCCAACTTCCACATTCACGACACGTGCAAGCAGATTAGTTCTAAACTTATACGTTAAACATCTATACTTTCTTAAAAAAAGGTCAGTAATCATCACCATTCCCAAGTAATCATGTCATGGGTGGGTTTTAGCAAAATTTAAGATTTAGGGGGGTTATTTTTTGCCAATTTTGGCAAAAAATAACCCCCTTAAATCTTTTACATCGATCGTCAATAAAAAAATTGAAAAATCGTACATATTTTTTATGATAAGCGGGGGCACTTTTCCTAATATTATGTAAATGGATTTAATTATCTATTTATACTTTTTGTATTGGACATGAAATTCTTCTAAAGAATGCAGTGTTCGCCAGAATCCACAAAACTCATCAGGTTCATCGGAGAAAGCGACCTGAAAAGAACTGAACATATTCACTAGCATAAAAATGCGAACCAAAGGTCAGTTAACACTTCATTTTTAATTCAATTTGGCAACGAAAACACATTTAAAAAGCGATTGACGTCGATTACATTGATTTGTAATCTTTTGACTGTTATCTTTGTTATTAACAATTTTCGATATATTAAAAATATAACGTATGCGCATTTACGAAGATAAGTTTTTTCCTTGTTTCGTATTTTAATCATGAAATGTATTTTATTTTTTACGACTTCCCTATTATTGTAAATAACTGAATTTTTGACTTTTTATATTAAAAATAACAATTTTTGAAACTACTTTCTATTTTTGCAACTTCAGACGTATTTTCACAGATCTTCCTTAGGCAAAAACTGAAAACTTGTGAGCAGAAAACATACCCCACCTCGACATTATTAACCATAAAACCATTGCATATCATCCAATTAATTTTTTTTAAATTTTATAATACGCATTAATAATCACGTTATTAGTCTTAAATTATAATTATAGGGAACGTAACACCTTCAAAACGGCTCGTTAGGATACTGTTCAGTACAATTGTAATAAATTGAAAATTTAGGTTACGAAAAACGGAAAAAGGGTACGGAACTCCGACGCTCAAATTTCACTTACAGTCATCCATTCTGTAAAAGCTTTCCGCGAAAGACTTACGTTTAAAAACAACGTCCGAACAAAGATTTACGATCCAAACAATATCTCCATACAATATCAATCACTGCCCATTCCATTCGACAACTCTTTCCTTGATTCCACCCGTATACGGACACGCAGCGCGCCTTTGTATCGAATTGTCCCAAAGGATTATCTCGCTAGACAAGCAGCGATTTATATATCGTACCCGTAGAATAGCCAAACACGTCCGTATAATAAACAGTTAAGACCGCTTTACACGCTGCGAAAAATGCCAACGCGCCATTAGTACGGCAAGTTTATAAGCATCGCATTTATTCCAATATTCCACTATCACAAATCATCAATTAGGTATATATGTAGAAATTATTTTAAGTGAAACCTTTTTAGTCCAGTTGTGCGTCACGAAATGTGATTTTTTCGTAATGAATAATGCAACGCATGGACGTTAACCGGAGAGCGATACCGCGTCAACGATAACGATTGGCGCGTCACACGTGTCGCCCCATAATTTGAATTTTACCGAATGAATTTAATCGTAGGGCCACAATCGAGAAGTATTATATTAAGAAATTTAAAAATTGTTAATATTAAAAATTATTTTAATGACATTTCTCCCACTATAATTTCATCCCGTTAAGTTCAATTTGAATTTTTACTATTAACATTTCGTTTGGAAGAGTTGAAATGCAGCACACGGAACCGTGGGACCGTAGCGAACTGACTTTCTTTACTCGCGACAGAACGGAGGAGGTAATATGCGTTTAGGATGAAAGGTTGTTTGTTTGTTTTGTGTGCAATCCAATGTTCCCATTTATCTCCAAAACGGTTCGACCGATTTAGATACGGTTTTCTGTAAATGTTTGTGATTCATTGGTAATGGTACCAGGGGCCGCCGCAATAAACATTTTGTTGCAATCGAATGTTCCCATTTATCTCCCAAACGGTTTGACCGATTTAGATACGATGTTCTGCAATTTGGGACTAATCGGCGATGGTTCTTAGATAGGTGTTATGGTGATTACTCACCAGGTAGCGCCGCAATAAACATTTTGTTGCAAACGAATGTCCCCATTTATCTCCAAAATGGTTTGACCGATTTAGAAAGAGTTTTCTGCAAAATATTTGGAACTAATCGGCGATGGTTCTCAGATTTGTATTATGGTGTTAACTCACCGGGGGTGCTGCAACATTTTGTTACAAACGAACATTCCCATTTATCTCCAAAACCGTTTCACCGATTTATATACAGTTTTCGGTAAAATGTTTGTGATTTAACGGCGAAGGTTAATAACCAGCATGCCTATGTCTAGACATTTTGCAATTTTATCAGATCGTAACTAATTGAAATTCTCCTAAATGCGCAAATAGCTTTCCTATGCTGCTACAATGTAATTGATATTGATCGGTAAAGGAAACGGCAGCCCCGACGGATTTTCTTGGGTTTGTAATTATTTTAATAGGTTCTTACTTCCTTTTAGTCGAGAGGTTTTCAAAAATATTATTTAAACGTTTTTCAGAGTTAACAGCTACATCCGTCGTAGGTTTTTTCAAAATTGTTATTTTGCTTTTTATTGTCAGGAGAAATATGAATTCTCGAAAGCCGTTAATCGTAACGAGCTAGGATAGGCAATCGATTTTATATTTGAAATTATATTCAGTTAACTTTTGACAGACAAAGTCATGACTTTTTTTAGTCATGAATTTTTGCAAATTAGCTGCACTTTTGATCGATTTTACCCATTTCAAATAGCGACCTGCAACTGTCCGAGAAGTATTTTTCAGTCCAGTTTGTAAAAGATTCCTCATAAATGATAAGTACTCGAATTCTTTTTTAACCATTTTAGCGCCATGGTTTTTTACTCATATATTCTTAAAAATGCAAAAAAAATCTTTTGTTTTTGATGTAATTTACCCTTGTCTCGAAAAAAAACTGAATCTCTTCCAAAAATTGTTCAAAATTTAATAACTTTTTCTGCGTTTTCTTAATAAAAACTT
This sequence comes from Druceiella hillmani, assembly GCA_039881145.1. NCBI lineage: Eukaryota > Metazoa > Arthropoda > Insecta > Lepidoptera > Hepialidae > Druceiella > Druceiella hillmani. Next base: position 31,723,159 of record JAYKKI010000006.1, read on the forward strand.
GTACAAGGATAATAAAATACAAAGAAAATTATGGAAACATATTTTGTGAACAAAAATTATAACAAAAACTGAAATCAAGGTCACATCGTATTTTCGCAGTCCGATACATCCTCCGTACAAAATAATTGTTATCGTCACTATTATCACTATCACTCAAAATTTGAATTACGCCAAATTGTGAGCGCACCACAATGTCACTCACACTATCACTTTCTTCACAACTTGAAAAACGATCATTTTCACAGGAATTATTTTCGTATTCCGACATTATGGGTTAAACATTTTCTTTTCCTGGATCCTTTTTATATTCTAATCACTAATAATATTATAATTTGAACTTTATGTAACATGTAGAAAGATAAAAACAACTGATTTCGCGAGCGCCATCGCGATCGTGGTAAATTTAGTTAGTACGCGCACGAGCGCGATGGCGCTTGTCGGTACCTAAACGGTTAAATTCCATATAGTGTGGTGAAGTATAATTTATAATTTATAAAAGTCTCAAAAATACTCTTTTTCATAACTTTAGGAAGTACATTTTGGGAGATGTATTGGACAATATATCTCCTCCCCCCTCTCATTTCCAAAACTACTGAATATAAAGTCATGAAAAATCAAGTTTTTAGAAGCCTACGCAAAGTTTGTAGGAAAAATTATAACAACTATTCTAAACGTTGAGTTTTCGAAATAATCACGATAATTTTTATATTTACTTAATTTTATTACGTGACTTATTAAATATTTATTTCGCCACGAGGTCCACATTAGTGATAACTTATGATAAATAAATTAATCTCACTTCAAACCAAGCGTGAAACCCACGAGCCAAACTGGGCCGATTTTTTTTAGTCTGAACTTTCCAATTCTCATTTCTGTGTCAACCGATATCTTATTCATAGAAAAGGTGATAGCAAACAGACTTATGCACACACAAAAAAACAAACACTAGATTTTTGTATACGCAGATTATTTTATTAATTTATTAAAATACTTCTGAATGAGAATGCTACTCTTCCAAGACACAATCCCCCACAAACGTCCCGACGAACGCGTCTAATTATCGGGACACCCGATATCAATCAGGTACATTTCCATTTCCACTACAACCAGACGGCACAAAGTCTGACTGGGCCCTAACGACAAATGCGACAACTGCACAATCATTACGCCGTCAACGCCCAAACTGTTATCATCGCCCTTCAACGGATTTTATCGAAAGTTTCAACGCAAACATGTCAAGAGCGCTAAACTGAATCGATGATTTATTGCCTCGTAGAAAGTAGAACAGACCGCGAAACCACACAAAGCGCGATATTTGGCCGCGTCGACACGACTTAGCACAATAATGGAACGCGTTTAAACGAAGCGAATCGATCGTGCGATTACATCAAAGGTTAATTGCTCGATCTGATTTCGAATTTAAGGCACGAGGATCGCAAGCATTTTCCTGTTCTAAATTCGCTCTAATTCACTTTTTGTGTCTTATACGCTTCCAGAAAACAATGTTTGAGTTATGTACTAGAACAATTAAAGTGATGTACTAGAACAATTTATATTTATTACAATACACTATTTTTAGTGTATTGTAATAAATATAAATTGTTTTAGTATTAATTAAAGTGATGTAGTAGAACAATTTATATTTATTACAATACAATAGTATTTTCAACAAGCCCAATTCAGCTGGATTTGTAGTTGTAATGACGCGTAATTGATAGAATTGTAGAAGAGCTAGAAGGGGTTATAACTTCTTGCAGATTATGATAAGGATTAAGATCCTTCCATTAAAAAGAACACAGTAGATGAACTTTCCACAATGGCTGAGATCAGTATTCTTAATATTAGTACTCATTGCAGTAACCCATTAGCTGCCATGAGGTGCACCGATGAATGACACTGAAATTGACTACCACACGCCACGTGGATCACTGGTGACTGTCGATGAACGTCTATTCTTAAAGTCTGGTTGAGGGATCAGTCTCACGTTTTTGGTATTACAGTGAACGACTCGGCTCCTAAGGATAAAAACGTTAAGCAATCACTACAATATTAGGTCCTATTTATTAATACATACCGTATGACCCGCTATATGTGTATACATATTTTGTAATACATCCGTTACTGCTGTATATCTGGCACATAAATGAAATATATTGAATGTAATTCAATAACACTTTTATTATTGTATACGATCTTTTAAGTCTCATATTTGAAGTGAAACTTCTTTGGGCGCGATGACAATAAAACGTCAAGGCCGAATTTCGTGTAACGTTTAGTTGTAACGTCTGAATGTAACGAAGCTATCGCAAGCAAGACGAAAAAATAGGTACTTAGCTAACAACCGAGAGAGATAGATGGATAATGGAAGTGTACACATGTGCGAAAACAACAAAAATATAGTATAACATTTTTTTCATTTTGGATTTCGGAAAAAATAATTATTTTTAATAACAATTTTTTTCGTTTTCAACATTTTCTCAATTATAATTAGACTTCAGCGTATCATTACTATAAAACGAGTCTCCCTACTCTTCACGCCTCCAAAAAAAACTTAAAAGCGCTGAGTTATCAGTGTAATGGTGTTTATAACTTTTTAATTATAATTATTAGAACAAAAAGTTATAAGAAAAAATTGTAGATAATATAATTATGTAAAAAAAAGTTTGGTACAAAATTTTCACAATCGTAATAGTTCACGAGATAAGTACAACAAACTAATCACACCCTTATTTTCAAGATGGCGGCCAAAGGACACAAACCCCAATCCCGAAAACCCAAATTTACGTTCACGGTGATGTGTTTTATTAAAGAAAAAAATAAAATTGCATCCTATATGAAATGCACTGTTGGCCTTTTTTTGACCTAATTTACTATACTAGCTATTCAGAGCCGAATAAGGTGTTAAGTTTATCGTGATGATGCCACGCGACGTTCGGCGTGCTCGCACTGCTGTTGCTCAAACGTTCCGATAACGTTGAAATAATGTACCTCAGGAAACGTATTATTATATATTATTTTTATAGTCAGGATGCTATACTAATTTAAGAACACCTCTATGTACAAAATTAAGCAGAATTTTTTAAGCAGAATGACATTTAAAATAATTAAGTAAAGATATATAGTAAGCGACGATTCCAAACCAAGTATAAAAAGCCCATATACACAACGCGCATTATATCACCGTCGCCGACGGCGCGTCGTGTATCGCGCGCCTTACTTCCGACAAACGCCTACATAATCGCATCGTATTTCGCAAGCGGCCGCCTCACACGAGGCATTGTTCGCCGAGCTATTGCCTCACCGCTCGCTCTCGCTGCTCTGTACGGTTCCTTTCGTTTCCGCCGAGAGACAGTCCGAACAATGCCACATTTCTTCATTGCAAATTACCCCATCGGTAATGTATGCAAATTTTCTACGCATTGAGAACATTTTTTTCTCTTCGAAGCACTTAGCTCCTTTGTCTAACGGTAATAAGAAACTCGCGAATGACTATTCATTTGAATGATATATATTTTATACCACGGATATCTATGTAATCGTTACATAGAAAATATTGCAAACAAGTTCAGCGGAAATGAAACGTTTTAAAATTAAGTCCGCCATTCACGTCCAAGGAGTTTCGCTTCAAAAACCAAATTATCTTCAGATCTCTAGTGTAATAAATATAATTCGTTAAAAAAATAATATTTTCTCAAGCCTTTTTCAGTCAGGCTTCTGTACGAAACTTTAAATAGATTTTCTATAATTTCTATGATATTAGAAATGTTTAATATTCTCTTAGACAATTTCTATAAATAAATAAAAAGATTTTATAAGCGAATGATATTTTCCACATGACAGGCAAAATTGATACTCCAGTAGCCTAGAGAAAGCATTCTAATCTTATTAATTACTTTTCTCACAATAAATATTGTTAAGCGAAAAAAGCTATGAATCCACATAGGATTAATAGTAAAAAAAACAGTGAGCCGTCAAGGGACGCCTGGCAGATGTGAAACATCGTGTTCGTACAAGAAATATGCATAAAAGACACGATTATTACAGGAACTAAATATAGCATAATGAAAAAATAAAGTATTACGAATTTCTTACAGAAAATGGTGACTTTATTTAATAAACATTTATTTACAATTAATACAAAAATAATAAAGCACAGGTTATGTGTACCGTAGTAAACAACAGCGTCGAACTGAGTGAGGAGGGGGTCGCGCAGTCGGTTGCGCATGGCGACACGTCGCCATACCGTACACTCTACTACATACAGACTATATATATATATACCTTAGTATAGCGAGGCGACCCATCACCACGCCAACGATCCGGTTTATACCTGCGCCTATAGATGTTTCACATCAATAATAAACATCAATGTAAACTTACTTATAACAGAGGACTAACAAGGAACTGACACATCTTACATGAAAAATAATTACGTCATACTCAATGACGTCATGTTAAATAAATGCGATACATCATTATAAACGGAACGAAAGTGAGTACGGATGCATTAAAATTTTACACACATTTAAATATTGAATAACACGGAAAATAGAACGAAACTTCCAGTCAAAAAATCACCTACAAAAAAATAATAGTTATAAGGAGAGCGAGTATGAGATGCGTGTGATTGGGATAGCAAATCGATTTAGCCCATTCGCCATAAATAATGACTGAATCATCCTAAAACTTGGTCTTGTCACACTTACTGAAACAATATGAATGTGACAAGAACAGCAAAATATTGCTATATCCCTATTATTATCTCACTCTTGCCTACTAGATAATTCGAAAGAAATAAAAAAAAGGGTGCGTGTACATAAGGTACACGAGTGGGAAGTTATACTTCTTTGGCATCATTAAAAAATAATTTTTAATTGTATGCAAATAATAAATTACAATAAAATAATAACAGGACTGGAAAAGGATAGTCAACACAGTCAAGTTCAGTTTAAATTTGAAAAATTAAATAAATAAATATTTATTTTCTTACATTAAGGGTACCTAACATAAATTCTCTTATTATCCGAATGTTATTTTTAAATTATGTCCACTGCCATAACATCTCCGGTAATGACTGAATCGGAACTTCAGTTATCAGTGGCTTATGATAACTAAAATATGATACAAAAAGTCCATTAACAGCGTTGAGATATCGTACAAATACAGCATCTATGGTAGTGCCATGTCGTGTTGTCGAAACCAGAGGATTATTATTCATGGCTAGATTCAAGTCATTTTGGAGGAAATCAATAAGTGGACGAGCATCTTCACGGGAAAAATTGACGTTGAAGTCCCCACTTAAAATTATCGGTAACTTGTCTTCTCCTCTACCAAGATATTCTCCTCCAGCTGTTGTATATGGCCATAATAATCTTTTCAAGAAATTAATGATGTCGTCCATTTTTTGATTTGGAGTAATGTAAATTACCATCAAAACAATTTTATTGCCATCTTCCATTTTGCATTCAGCTGCACAAAACTCACCAACTGATGTCGCTGTTGAACTTGCCAATTCCGCCTGTCTTACAGTCATATCAATGTTTGGAGTAATGATATTGATAGTGTCGTGCATATTCTAATAAATGGCAACTCCTCCAGCTCGAACGTTTGATCGTTTATATTGTATTATACAATTGAAATTTGGTATACTAATCGACTCATCATTGGTTACCAGGTTTCATTTAAAAGTAAAACATTCGATTTTTGCATAATTGGATCAATGAGATCAATGGAATGAGCACGGAGACTTTGACAATTAAAAGTATATATTGTCAACCCTCTCATTCGATTAATAAAATCTAGCAGATCATTGGTGGTAGTTTGTAAGCGATTAAGCGAGAGTCTACGGAATTCTTCTCGAAGACTATTTATAGCTGTGGATGCTCTTCGGCCATGATAGAAAGTTTTATCATTGTCTTTTGTTGTAATGTACAAACCTTGACAACTAGTCACCCGTGTCAATGCAACATACACTAATGACAGTTGATGTGTTTTATTATATTCATAAACAATTTCAGGATATGTACTTCCCTGAGATTTATGAATCGTAGTTGCGCAAGCGCAAACTATATATAGGACATAATTTGTACTAAATTATTAAAAGACACTTAATTTTAAATGTTTATTATTGATTATTTAATATTTTAAAAGTAAATGAATAAATTTAATAATTTCAAAAATTGAATTTAAGTTAATTCATTTTCTATATATAAATATATTTAATATTTTCAAAATAAAAAATAAATTTTACAAAACATTTAATAAAAAAATTGTGATAAAAATTAAAATTAAACATCAAATTAAAATATTAATTTTCAATATTTATTATTAAATTGAATAAATGAAAATAATAAATATTTATAATAATAAACGAACAAATTTAATGAAAACTTTTTGATAAAAATGAAAAGTGAATATTAAAGTAAGAAAATGATAACAATATTTAAAAAATGAATAAACTTAAATTCAATGAATTCAAATTGAATTTATTATTAAATTTATTTATTTACTTTTAAAATATTGAATAACCAATAATAAATATTTAACATTGATAATATTTAGTATTAATTATGTTAAATAATAATATATTAATTTATATCAATAAATAATACATACGGATAGATAACCTCAATTATATTGGAGCACTTGAAAAAGTCTATAAACACAATTTTTTCACTAATATTTACGAATAGTAAATATATTAATCAAAATATTGAATTTAAATCACTACTGAATATAATTAATCGGCACATATGTAAATCGCACTTATATGAAACTAAAACACGTGTGTGAAACTAGAAACATGACTGCAACCGCTGCAACTTCATACTGTAACTTTTGTGTGACGAATCTTAAAATTTCACTCTCATCATTTTTTCATAACGCGCCGAAAGAAGTATAACTTCAAAATACATATAAAAATAATATTAAGTATTATTTCGAATGATTCTATTCCCGGCCATCTTCTGTGAGTAGCTGTATAATTAACGTCGCTTTTAATAGTTAATTTTGTTATTAACCCATGTAATATTTCGCTTTTTGAAAGCTTGACAATATTTATAGAGGCGTTCTTTAATATCTGAAAAAAAATCATAAACTAGTTAAGTCCTTTTTTGGACAACTTTGATAACAGTTTTGACTGTTTACATGAAAAATATCCTGAAATGAAATCTCAACATGCATTTCATGTTCTCGATATAAAATAACTCAAACGACATTAGCTAGCTTAGCTAAGGGGTAAATCAATAATAAACACTCGCCATTAACGCGCTCAATGTGGACGCCTTGTCAGTATAATAATTCTTTTAATGAAACACGTTGGAAACATTTAAACCGTCGTATAATAATACTTTTAATGAAACACATTAGAAACATTTGAAACGTCATGACAATAATTATTTAATGAACTCATTGGAAACATTTGAAACGACAGTATCATAATTTCTTTTAATGAAACACACTGGATACATTTGAAACGTCGGTATCATAATTCTTTTAATGAAACACATTGGACACATTTGAAACTTCAGTATAATAATTCTAATGTAATTCATTAGAAACATTTGAAACGTTTGTTAAGATACTTAAAGAAAACTAAAAGTTATGGTTTCCTTTATAGGTACACAGCGTGTAATTTGCATGGTTTTGTTGATGCTGAATTGGCATCTTGTTCTTTGAATAGAAGGTCATATACTGAGTTTTGTTTTATCACGTCAGGATCAATAAATTCTCACTAATAAAAGAAAACAGAAAGCAGTAGCACTATCCAGCACGGAAGCGGAATATATGGCCTGATCCGAATCTTGTAAGGAAGCCGCCATTTATTTAAAAAATATATGAAATGAGTTAATTTTACCAAATGTAAGTATATCAATAAGTTTGTATTGTGATAACAAAATTGTTCTCAGATTAGCGTCTAATCCATTCTTTTATAATAAGCGTACTAAATATATTGACACAAGGCATCATTTTTTTAGAAAATGTGTAACAGATAAAAAGGTTATAATTGAATATGTATCAACTTCTGAAATGTCAGCAGACATATTAACCAAAAGTTTAAGTACTAATAACCATTATAAGTTTTTGAATTTAATGGGCATCTCTGAAGTTTAAACAACCATTTTCATTAAGACTGGCCCAAATAATTATTAATTCTAAATTTATTTATTTAATGTTTTAATGACTAATTTTTCATTTTCTGTAAATTTATTGACATAATCTCTTATAAGCGATTCAAGGCAATGATATCTACTGACATCATTCGCATTAAGTGTTAAGGGTTCCGTTTTTAATTGTTAGTTTTATTACGCAACACAAAAATAGAAAGACACACGACCATTTCAATGAGATATAACAAAGAACTTTCTACTAAAGGCGAAATCGAAAACGACATGCTTTAGTCTCTAACTAATAAGTATTTGAGCATTATTCATAGACATTAAAACAAAACATTACAACTCCGGAAAGCCTTAAGGCGTCCCGTGTACCTAACTGGCACATTCAGTTAATGTAATTGCATGCTCGACGTTGTACTAACAACAATTTTATTGTCAGTTCCCCGCAACCGATCACACTAAGGTGACAATACATTTCACAATCGCGTGTTTGAAATTATATACATCGTGTTTGAAAGTAAAAACTACTTAAAACTGTTCCTGTTACTAAACTCCTGAATGTTGTTAATTTATTTTTGGCGTACAATTGAGGAACACCATATAGTATACGAGGATTCATTTAATGTCGAACGATAAAATCCATGTATAAAGAGAGCGTTGTCTTCGATCTTATGTTCATATAGCAAGTGTGTTTCAACGAGTAAATAACAAACAAAACATAGTAATTTTAAGAAGAGAACTTAGAGTTCTCCTGCTTCATCAACTCCGTTTATGGCGTAAAGCGAGTGAAGCAACACGCAATATATGCACGACGATGGGTGTACAAAGATACAAAAAATAAATTTTGATAATTCTCATCTAGGACGACTTAAATTAAATTTAAATTTATAAAAATCAACAAGCCTTGCTGAAACAGATTAAGTTTGCTTTATTTGATAGAGCTACTCTCAACTTTCGCAAAACAGCTTAATACTTTGAGGGAGTGAAAATATTCTGCTTCGCTACTACATAAGCTAACACTGATGAAATAAGATGGCGAGTTTATTACTAGCCAAAGCAATAATTTATAATTAACGACATAAAAGTTATTCAATATATAACTTAAACGCAATATTTAACAAGATACTAAAAATATTTAATAAACTCCCTTATAATGAATGCTAAATAACTGGCTACTGACGTCATAAGCCAGTTGTGTTTTGTATGGGGCGTTTTCGTCCGGAATCGTAGTTCGTCAATTTTTAAGTCGTTGTAATTTTGTAATGAAAAGTCCTAGGTACGATATATTTATTTTAACCGATTTTAATGTTATTACTTATTCAATTTTGATAATAAAAAAATATAGTCAAATACCCTATTACTTGAACTAGCAAGACGAAACAAAGAAAGTACTATACTAATACTAATTCACGAAACTCGCAGGTACGTCAGGGCCATCATAAAAAGCGACATAAAATTCGAAAAGAGCGAAAACGACATTCATTTTGACAACCGGAGAAATATAAATGTCAGTTAATAGTTTAAATTTCATTAAATTAGAAAAGGACAAAAAATAACAAAAAGATGGGTATTGAATATTTTTTTTAATTGTTTCTAAAAAGGTATTATGCAGTTCGTTAGGTTTTATCTCATTAACGATTCTTAAATATATTAAAAATATAATATATGCGCGGTCATGAAGATAGCCTTTTTCATTTTATGTTACGGGTACATAATACTTTGTTCTCTCCCGATTGTCAATCGCCGAATTGTTTGCTTTTTTATAATTTAAAAAATAATAACTTTTCCAAAATTATATTCTATTCCTATACCACCAGATCCATATCCGCCGGTCTCGTTTGTGAACTTTTTGTCCGCAAGTATTAATAAAATTATCTTTACGATTATTATGTACATATTTAAGTAAAAATTACAATGTGGCGCATAAAATTAACGTAAACGACCAATATTTTAGCCACTGGACAGAATGATTTTAGAATAATGGAAGATTAAAAAATAGAACAGAATAATAAATCAGTACTTCGTTACCTTTTATTTAGAATTTAACATAATTTTGTCATACAAAATGTACGACACCTTAAAAATGGCATCTAATTATTTTCCTTCAACGTCAATTTTAATTATTCACTTATGAATGAGACAAAGCGCTCCGTAACCTGTGCCGACCATTTTTACACGTACTTTATTTTTACTTGTCCCACACTTGCGAAACCGTTGGTTACCCTATGAGTCGCCCACTTGATCTCCACATTTATTCTCCATTATTTATTTATTTTGAATGATAAGCACAGAGGTCGTATGTCGGGAGGCTATCGCTCTCTTGTAATGACTTATTGGCCGATAATAGTGGGCAGCGCACACGTACACCACACAGGGAATGCGATACGCGAGTACACACGCAGCCGTTTAATGTGGAAATAATTGATATTGAATTAATGTCGACTTACAGGAGGTTCAATCGATTTGTCCACTTCGACACGTTTGAGACAATACGATCGGCGGATTCTTGACAAACTTCGTCAAATCAACTAAAAGATCTCAGGATATTGGATGTCTTCCAATATACTCAATTAATAATTGACATAATGTTGATTCACGTGAAAAATTGTCTCCTGTATCACACAAATATATATTAAAAATTACAATAAAAATGTTCATTGTAAATAGGGTGTTGTTAAATTAGTGTAACAAGCCAGCTTCTATGGGTTTCCAGGATTATAATTCCATTTTTTTGTATATCATCCCGTTCTAAATATACATATTTCAACGTTAATGCAAGGGTTAAGCGGCCTATAATATATGCGCACCGGTCGCCGCGCGTCATCATCAAAGCGATAAGACACAACGCGGTCGATACCTTACTCGGTCTTTAAATATATTACACTGGTAAATCAGGATTTTTCTAAATATTTTTCTACCGAAGTTCTGTTTATAATAATGAAATATTTAAATGTACTTATTGAAAAAATGATAAAATAAGAACAATTTTGCTATTAAACAAATAAATTATTTCCCCCTAATAAAGACCCAAACCAAAAAATGTTTATTTTCGTGTCACATTATCGATAAGAATCCGAATAAAAATTATATCTAAACCAAATAACCAACTATGCTATATATTTTTGATCGTGGAGGGAAAACTATTATTACCGGTATGCGCTTTCCATCATGGAATAAAAAATTAAATCGAGATAAAATATCTAAAATTCACCAAAATGACTAAACCTACAATTGTTCTTATGCCAAAAGGAGTAGAAGAGAGAACACTTCTAGAATCACTAACGACTCCGAATGTATGTCTATTACAGCAATTTTTCTCATAAATCATTGAACATATAAAGTCGAAATATAGAACAGTAACCAAAACTACTAAACCTACAATTGTTAGAATTTCTTATATCAAGAGGACTAAAAGTGAGAACACTTATAAAACCACTGACGAGTTCATATATACGTCTATAGCAGCAGTTTTTCTCAGAAATCATTGAACGTATAAAGTCGAAATACAGAACAGTAACCAAAACTACTAAACCTACAATTGTTAGAATTTCTTATATCAAAAGGAGTAAAAGTGAGAACACTTATAAAACCACTGACGAGTTCATATATACGTCTATAGCAGCAGTTTTTTTCAGAAATCATTGTACGTATAAAGTCGAAATTCAGTACAGTAACCAAAACTACTAAACCTACAAGTGTTAGAATTTCTTATATCAAAAGGAGTAAAAGGGAGAACACTTGTAAAACCACTGACGAGTCCAATGTACGTCTATAGCAGCAGTTTTTTTCTTAAATCATTGTATGTATAAATTCGAAATTCGGCACAGTACGGGAGCTAATCCGCATGTTTTGCAATAATGAGAGCCTAAAAGATATTCACTCTACAGAAAAAAGTTTTGCTGCAGTTCGCGTGTCGTTTCAATTAAAAAAGGAAGTTCTTTATTCAAAATTTTAAATTCAGAAGTCTAGATATGGCTGCAAATATCAATAAAAAATAACGTTAACGAAAATGCCCCGCCACCTATATCCAAAACCACTGAAATATGTAAAAAAACTGTCACTATTGGTTTATTGGAAAATTTACCGGAAAACTATAGCGATGATTGTTTTTTGTTCACTTCACGATAGTTGTTTACGCCTGTGAAAGATACATTAGGCAATATCAAATTTACAAGTAGAAGAATATTAATATTTGTTTATAGTTTAACACCAATACTATGTGTTCTTGAATATTCCAACATTTATATATTTATACTTAATTGTGTACGAAACACTCGTAGTACGAGTTCTACCCGAATTTAACTGCGTTTTTAGGGTTCCGTACCTCAATAGAAAAAAAGGAACCCTTATAAAATAATTTCGTTGTCGGTCTGTCGATCTGTCAAGACACTTTTTCTCAGGAACGTGCAGAGATATAAAATTGATAATAATATCAAATACTATATATCTACGATCGCTTGAGCTATAAAAAAATCAAGCTTCTAAATCAACGCAATCAAGAAGAACCCTAAAAATAGGGCCATTTATGCCACACATATTTTGACACTCGCAAATAAATCAACACCTTTAGGGTACTTCCTTTTGACCTAGAATCATTAAATTTAGCAAGAAGCAAAATCTTACAGCACATGTAAAGGATAAAATCCGAAAATCATAAATGTGTAGTTTTAACATATCGAACAAAATTTTTTTTATATACGACTGTAAAAAATATAGTAGGCAATATATTTTACTTCTAAAAAATTAAAATTTTATAAATAGTTTAATAAGAATATCACGTATCATATATAAATGTGTACAGAACCCTCGTAGTACAAGTTCCACTCGTGCTTGACAGGTTTTTATTTAATATACATAATCCTTTACACATCGTATTCAATAGCAATAGAACGTCATCCAGATAATTTCTTCCCAAATTTCCACACTTTTAACATCATTTACTATCCCTTCCTGGAGTGACGTCACAGTGTACACATTATATTACTTTGGAAATTGTCGTCAGTACCCGATTCGCTCCCGAGGTTATCAACGACCAACTAAAAAAAACAAGCTTACTCTATACGACATAGCTTTAGTCGAATTCCGAACTAACACGCCATGTATCACCAAATATCGACAAACACGCGCAAACAAATATTGGCAAAAATGCACAAAGAAATGTCGACAAACACGCGCATGACGCACTCTGTCAATAAAATCATCACGCCATCTCCAAAGGAGAATAGATAAGCAGCGATGATGCTCCATATTCGATAACACATCACTTCATGTAACCTATGTGTCGGTAAAAAGAATAACATGAAGGAATAGAGATGAGTTTGAAAATTCATCGATATCAACATCGCTGGTTAAACATCGATAACAGATTATTAATACACCGCTACCTAAAGATCGATAAGTATAATCAAAACATCGATGTTCAATAGAATTGAGGATTTTTTGGAATAAGGGAAAAACATCATTTCTTTGACTTTGACATTACAATATGTTTTGGAAACATTAAAGGCATTCCCAATGGGGAAATTATTTATTTTTCCAATATAAAATAACTTAAATAAGTTGTCGTATAAGCTGTCGTATTATCGATAGTCGATGTTTTCCAATATCACCGATGTTACCTTTATCGATGTTTCGCGTATTTGATTATCGTTGGAAACATGAAAGGCATTCCTCATACAATACTCACATTGGGAAATTATTTATTTCTCCAACATAATTTTTATAAAATAACCTAGATTAGTTATGTCGTATCATCGATAGTCGATATTTTGCAATATCACCGATGTTTCCTTTATCGATGTTTCGCGTATTTGATTATCGTCGGAAACATGAAAGTCATTCCCCATACAATACTCACATTGGGAAAATAATTAATTTCTCCAACATAAAATTTATAAAATATCTTAGATTAGTTATGTCGTATCATCGATAGTCGATATTTTGCCATATCACCGATGTTTCCTTTATCGATGTTTCGCGTATTTGATTATCGTTGGAAACACGAAAGGCATTCCCCATACAATACTCACATTGGGAAATTATTTATTTCTCCAACATAAAATTTATAAAATAACTTAGATTTGTTATGTCGTATCATCGATAGTCGATATTTTGCAATATCACCGATGTTTCCTTTATCGATGTTTCGCGTATTTGATTATCGATGTTTGGTCATTCTACATCGATTATTATTATCCATACAAAGGTCATCCCGCCCCGCCTTATCAGTCTAGGCTTTGAACCGGAATGACCGGCGGCGTTAACGAAAATCGGAACATTGGATAAAAGCCAATAATCGTAAATAGCTTCTTAGTACAAAATGTTATTTGACTCATTAACAAAATTGTAACTTTGAAGTTAGATAATATATAAAATCAGATATATGAATAGACATATAATCTCATTTCTAATGTTCCGTAGCCAAAAAACAAACTGAATCCTTTCAATGTCGTCTGTCCGTACGTAAACCTCACCATATTTTATTTCTTTCTCTTTAACACTTTCAATGTCGCACCTGATTTCGGATCCACACCGATATTAATGGAAAAAATTATAGTTGACTGAATTTTACTTTTCTTTAATTACGTTTTTTGTTTTACTTTTAACTATTATTGTGTATAAAAAATAATTCGGAACTGACTGGGTACGTTGACAATATGTCGACATCTGGCACTCGAAGTAAACTCATTATTACACATTAGCACTGAACGTGTTAAAACCAATTGTGCTGTAATGAAATTTTACAGGAAGACGTAAATAAATTACGTAATAATATAAAAAGAAGATATATTTCTATATTTTTCTTGAATAGATTGTGCTGTGATAAAATTTTACAGGAAGACGTAAATAAATTACGTAATAATATAAAAAGAAGTAAAGAAGATATATTAGTATATTTTTCTTGAATAGATTGTGCTGTGATAAAATTTTACAGGAAGACGTAAATAAATTACGTAATAATATAAAAAGAAGTAAAGAAGATATATTAGTATATTTTTCTTGAATAGATTGTGCTGTGATAAAATTTTACAGGAAGACGTAAATAAATTACGTAATAATATAAAAAGAAGTAAAGAAGATATATTAGTATATTTTTCTTGAATAGATTGTGCTGTGATAAAATTTTACAGGAAGACGTAAATAAATTACGTAATAATATAAAAAGAAGTAAAGAAGATATATTAGTATATTTTTCTTGAATAGATTGTGCTGTGATAAAATTTTACAGGAAGACGTAAATAAATTACGTAATAATATAAAAAGAAGTAAAGAAGATATATTAGTATATTTTTCTTGAATAGATTGTGCTGTGATAAAATTTTACAGGAATACGTAAATAAATTACGTAATAATATAAAAAGAAGTAAAGAAGATATATTTCTTCATATTTCTTGAATAGATTGATCTCTGATGAAATTTTACAGGAAGACGTAAATAAATTACGTAATAATATAAAAAGAAGTAAAGAAGATATATTTCTTCATATTTCTTAAATAGATTGATCTCTGATGAAATTTTACAGGAATACGTAAATAAATTACGTAATAATATAAAAAGAAGTAAAGATATATTTCTTGAATAGATTGATCTCTGATGAAATTTTACAGGAAGACGTAAATAAATTACGTAATAATATAAAACGAAATAAAGAAGATATACTTCTATATTTTTCTCAAATACCTCCCCGTGCTTACATCAATTTATTTGTGGATGATTTTTTTACAGCCACATTGGGGCATCTCACCCAATTGAAAAGGTCTTTAAAATGCAATCGAATTTGATACGAAGTCCCCTTCGCTTCATTCGAGTCCCCAAACGGTCGTGCAATGCTCCTCACCTTAACTTCTTAATTACTATGTTAAAATTCTGAAACTAACCAAGATAGGGCATTTAGTGATTATTTGAATGCACAATTATTTACTTAGAGAGTTACAAGACAATCAAGTAATTTACGATAGTTTAGTAAAAATACTACACAACGTCATACGTTTACACATTAGTACGTATAAACCAAGTATATATGAAATCTATTAACTACGAAAAGAACTCGCAATAAACAAGTTAATTAACATTGTTCTCGCCGGAGCTATTATACAAATAACAAAAATTAATGTTGTTTTTTTGAGTTTTACTGATGAGATAAGCATATATAATAAAAAAATAGTCCTAAACTTTTATTTACATTAATCCTATCTCTGTAACGATATCGACGTTATTTCCCTGAAACAATTATATGTTATTTACCTCGTACTCAGTATGTACAAACTGAGTCGGTACATATTATGTAGTGAATGAACATGTGTAAAATTTACCATAAATTAAACTTACAATGAAGAAAATAAGAGAGAGGTATTTGATCACTTATTACTTGTCGCTGAATTGCTGACGGCTCTACCATAAATTAAACTTATAATAAAGAAAATAAGAGAGAGGTGTTTGATCACTTACTACTTGTCGAAGAATTGCTGACGGTTCTACCATAAATTAAACTTACAATAAAGAAATTAAGAGAGAGGTATTTGATCAGTTACTACTTGTCGCAGAATTGCTGACGGCTCTACCACAAATTAAACTTACAGTAAAGAAAATAAGAGAGAAGTATATTTATTAATTTTTCTTCAGAGGAACTTCTCGACCAGTTTACAGATAGTCCGATAGTATTAGACACGCGTATTAGATTTAAACAAAATAAAAGTAATGGATATAAAAACTGACAGTATCGGAACACGCAGTAGGTAGGATTCCCTAGCTTTCTACATATTTTGAAATTGTTGACTTGAATATATATATATATATGTGTGTGTGTGTGTGTGTGTGTGTGTGTGTGTGTGTGTGTGTGTCGGTACACTAGCATTATTCAAAAATCATTTTCCATGTTTAGTTATTAAAAAAATGCATTCGTTCAATTTTTATGTTGCCAATAATAACAAATCAATAACATTTTAATTACGAAGACGAATGATCTCTTAAAGATCAAGATATTGTCCAAGGACAATAAAAAAGCAAATATATAATATATAGAAATATATATAATATATAAAAATATATACCTAAAAAAATCATATCTAAAACAATTAGGCTTAGAATAATAATATCTATTGTTTCGTATGTGTAATAAACCCCCCATCACCGACATTTCGTTGCTCCACTCCTTAACTGACTTTTGGTAACTCCGATAACTCTTATCCTGGGCGACTTAATTTTGGAAAAAATGAACAAGCCTTATTAAAACAGACCTCAGATTGAGTTCGTGTTATTTCGCAGACCTTCTTTTGTGCTATCATCATACTGCAAAAGGAAAATGACTTAAATCTTTTGAAATAGAAAAATTATACTTGGCTACCACATGAGGAAACGTCAATAAATTGAAATGGCGGGTTTATTAGCTGTAAACCTAATATAGAGGCGCAAGTATCAAAAGCATTGAGCTAAAGCGCCACTTTATTTATATGTGAGTGGATTTGAAATTAAACAAAAATTTTACCGACCATCAATCATATTGACGTTGAGCCGTTAGATGGCAGCATTGCTATTTTGTGTATATAATTTTAATAATTAATTAATTTGCAAAAACAATAGCAATAATAAATTTTTTAGTTGTGGATGCCGGTAGAGCAAGCAATTATCTATAAAATGATATATAATCTATGTGGATTAGTTGTGAGGTTTTTTTCTAAAAAGGGAGTGTAACATCTTAACCTTAGCGTATTAATATATATGATGATATTATTTTCATCAAACGAATTCCAAAGATTGTTTTATAAGAGTATTAACGACATATTATATTGCGAAAGAGAGACAAACGGAAAACAATTTAAGACTTTCACCCCTTCATTATAAATATATCTTACAATTCTAAACTAATTTCAGAAGCAAACGTTTTTCTGTTAGTACTCGATATGATCGCCAACCAATGCAAAGGTTGGCCCTGCCGTACGTACCAAGCGTATCAAATAGGTTAAAACATTTATTACAACTGTAGATGAACTGGTAATGAACCACAATAGATCGGAGTTACGTAAGGAAATATTACATTCAGGTTCTTTTAACACACTCCCCGCATCCTCAGAGCCGTCAAATTTGTTATCTAAAAACTGCAAAAACTATTACCATATACCGAGTAATAGTTTTCGCAGTTACATAGACCGGGACGATACGCCATCTAACTAGCCGCCGTCGCGTCTCCAACTAGCAAAACCTGATTAATTAAAAAAAATTAAGACGATTCCCCATGAAATATCCTAAACACGCAAGCGTTATTATGTTACAACAAAGCGGATTTCTCTTGCCGCTTCAAGTAAGCTCAGTGAAGAGTTTGACATGCAGTTAAATTGTTAAAAAAAACTATAATTTGTTTACCAACTACACGAGTACAACAACGCTTAAATTACATGCGAAATTAACTCGACGCGCTCTGGCGAGTAGTTATGCTTGCTGGGTTTGGACAGAGCAATTATCTGCCTAATAAAAATGAAAAAGGCATGACATCCTAATAAGCAACCATATCATTAACCGCATTTTTTCACGTGCAAGTTACGACCTGACGAAATCTTATGTAAAACATCCGACCCATGTTTATATTAGAATCCTAAATATTTCAAATCATTAGTAAAATGTTAATGAATCCGACCCATGTTTATATTATAATCCTAATATTTCAAATCATTAGTAAAATGTTAATGAATCCGACCCATGGTTATATTAGAATCCTAATGTTTCAAATCATTAGTAAAATGTTAATGAATCCGACCCATGTTCATATTAGAATCCTAATATTTCAAATCATTAGTAAAAGGATAATGAATCCGCCCCATGGTTATATTAGAATCCTAATATTTCAAATCTTTAGTAAAATGTTAATGAATCCGACCCATGTTTATATTAGAATACTAATATTTCAAATCAATAGTAAAATGGTAATGAACCCGACCCATGTTTATATTAGAATCCTAATATTTCAAATCATTAGTAAAATGATAATGAATCCGACTCATGTTCGTATTAGAATCCTAATATTTCAAATCATTAGTAAAATGATAATGAATCCGACCCATGTTTATATTAGAATACTAATATTTCAAATCAATAGTAAAATGGTAATGAACCCGACCCATGTTTATATTAGAATCCTAATATTTCAAATCATTAGTAAAATGATAATGAATCCGACCCATGTTTATATTAGAATACTAATATTTCAAATCATTAGTAAAATGGTAATGAACCCGACCCATGTTTATATTAGAATCCTAATATTTCAAATCATTAGTAAAATGTTAATGAGTCGATTAATTAAATTATTTTTGCAAGACTGTGTAACAAAGAGATAAAGGAGTCTCGCGAAAGTCCATATAATATTAGATCCAAGTGTAAAAAATAATACTCTTAACAGAGATAATAAAAAAATAAGTCCCTTAAAATTTTATTTCAATCCTCAATTAAACGAATGATTTTTTTTTATGTAAAGGGAAAAAACAAACACAAACTACGAACTCTAAACACGAAACAAAACTTGTGTCCTAACATTTCCACAACGAACAAAGAAATATAAACACATTTATTTAAATATCCAATTAATTACATTATAAATGCGACTGTGTTAATTTAAATAAGCGAAGCAATATTTTTTGAAGGACACATAAAATATATTCGGAAAACACATGTAATTAACTTAATAATTAAATAAAGCTGCAAAAATAGACTATAAATTATCGATGTAAGGCGCTCTAGTTAACTAATTTTGACAAACAACAAATAAGATAAAACGAAGAGTAAATTCCACTGTACATGAATTTCACGAAGCCCTTTCTTCACATCTGATCTAAACTGGCGGCGTGAACTTGTAAGGATGTCGAGAGAAAATGTCTCTTTATTGTACAAGTCGCACAGCCGCTATAGCGGTGTTCTGATACCGGCGTTTGTTCGTGCGTTATCGACATGAAATAGGTGACGGCTACGAGTTAGTTTAGGAGTTTGAATCTATATCTGTATCTACCTCAGCAAAGAAAGACATTCATAATTACCTTCACAGATGCTGAAAATAATCATCAACTCTAATAACGAATGTCTATGATAGAGGGCATCACACTTAATACTTCATCAAAACCAATGACTTATCTATCACTTTGAAGATTACCTTCACCGCTAATGAAAAAAATTCAAAATAATTTTTTTTATTTCTCTATATATTATTTCTCAAAGATGTTTATATTGTAAACAACGCCATCTACTGACAATCTTTTCAACTAACATTACTTCATACCTTCCGATTCAACCATGCCTTTCCAAATGACAAGAAACCAATTCCCAATAAAGGTAGCCTTCGCTATGACCATTCAGACTAGATCAAAGACAAACACTCAAAAGAGCAGGGTTGTATTTACTAGAACCTGTTTTTTCGCACGGGCAGTTATACGTGGCTTTTTCACGAGATTCATGTTTATGTTAAATATACATATAGCCAAAAGTAAACAATGATGATATTGTTTACTTTTGGCCATGCGTCTTTAACATAAACATGAATATTGCTTTGAAAGAATTTTTTTAATCTAAGAAGTTTAAAAAAAAAGATATCTGACAAATACAATACCAAGATCTGTTTTTTTAATGTTTTACAATAAAACATGTTGTGCTTAATAATAATTTTTTTTACCTTTCAGAATAAAATACCTGTCACTTGTTTATTTTCATACTATATTACCATTCGGTGACTTGCGAATTATTCGCGCGCCCCAACTATTTAATGAGCTTTCAAAAAACATTTTATATGTTCTCAATACTGTCTAAATAATAAGTGGTGTATAGCGCGCGGTGTTTAATGTTTAATTTTTTTTATATTAATAACGCATTCATATTATATATTAGTAACTACAATACCATTTCTATGTTTCAGTCTATAAGGATTCCTCCTAAACACACTAACGAGATAATGAAGAGTGGACAGAATTACAAGCTGCCTCAGTCAAAATCGCTTTTACCTCTAATAAAGAAGTAAAAGCGATTTTGACTGAGGCAGTGGAAGTGATACTATTATCACTTCTCTATACGAAATTTGCATTTAAAGTTAAAGTGAAATTCTTTCGTCAGTATTTCTCTTATTCACGCATGTAAAAAATAACGATAGAGAGCGAAACAGACGATTATTTTTTCTGCTCCCCACTAATTACATCTCCCTTCCGAGCCGCCAACGCTTACCCATGTATATTATTATCGATGGCGTCTCCCATAAGCCCTGCGTGCGTTGGCGTGATGGTCTCACCTGTGTAATTAATTTCTTCAGCGAGTCTACACTTTTAACAATATCAAACATCACAACAGGCATTACAATACAGCCATTCTTTGGATCAAAATTTATACTCCATTGAGACAAAACCTACGTCTATTTACCTTTTTACCAATCCATCGACTAACAAACATACATAAATTACAGACACGCATCCGCAATATACAACAGTGAATACTTACTTACGTTCATCTATCACGCGCGCCCACACAAACATGTACCACGTTGTATGTACCTACGTATACAACATGCGACGGCCGCGCCGGGGCGTTGTGAGATAACCCGTGAATCCCACGGGGGTCGCCCGATGCCCGCAGCGCCCCCGCGTCCGGCACGTGACCCCTCAAAGGCGCATGACAAATCCCAATCGGAAGTAATCGAAGTGAATTCTTCAGGCATTATCATTATAAAATACAGTAAAATTTTACTTTATTGCATGATTACTTTTAGATTTTATTGTTAAGGATCACATTCTGAATAATTTGCCAAGTTGACGCAGCCTCTTTGCAAAAAATTAAAGATTATATCGTGAACCGTTGATGTTGCGACAAAAATGGTAAGAACCACTTTTGTAGATTATAAAATACTCCAAAATTTCTACTGTAGAAGTAGGTACTTTCGTACAACCTACCGTTTGCAAGTTAAAAATCGTTAAGGTCACTAAAATAGTTTGCTTTTTTTGAATTATTTCACTAACTACCAACCCAGAGTAATAAAGCGGATATGTAAAATCGCTTTTTCCGGGACGTTTCTACTACTATATCTATAACTACAAGTGATTTAAGAAAAAAAAAATTAGTTTGACCCAACAAAAGTTTTTTGAACCCAAATAACATTCAGATTAATAAAAATAAATAAAAAAGTCGATTTTTCTTTTGCCAAAATACAAAGTGAACTTTTTAATAAAGCTTATTGACTTATTAAATAATTATAATTAATTTAATATAAAAACAGTCTTTATGTTAATCACATTTATCCAAATTAGTAAAAGCTAATACTAATATTTGGCAAAAGAAATTTGTCTTGCAATAATTAATATTATGTAATTTCAACTCGAAGCTTAACTTTCGTAGATTGACAATGACAATAATATTTAATTTATTATGTTCATGTTTTGATTTAGTGATTTTAATAAATTGAAGTTGAATTCCAACTCTTCGCAATTTATTTGAATTCAAATTTATGCCTTGATTTGATCCGTAATCATGCGATTCCGGTTTTTCCATTGATCAATCTAGCAAAATATAATGCAGCTATGGCATGTATAAGTTCACGAAAAGTGCCAATAACCCGGACATCCGGGTTGCCAGATGTCCGGAAATCCCGGACATCTGTCAACCCTATACAACCAAAAACATACGTTAAACTATAAAAAAACAACCTTGTAGAGTATTAAATTTTCCGTAATTTTCGTCACAAATGCCGTTTTATAAAATTAATTATTTAAGGCTGTAAAAAAATTATGCACTGCAATTTTTAAAGCGTTACATTTTTTAAAAATTGGAAATAAACAATCATATTGTTAAGGGACCGAGTATTTAAATTGGACAGTGCTAAAAATTTATAAAAAAAATTATTAAAAGCTTTAAAAGGCAAAAAAAACAAATAACTTAAGTTGCTTCTCTTTTATTTGCTAATGTTTTCAATTTAAAAAACAATTGGGTTTCAAACGAAGAGAAGAAAATGTGGCACAAGTTTACACCCAGCAAAACTGGTTCGAGCCAAAAAGACTAATTTGTTTATTTTAATTTGGAAATAAACAGTCATATTGTTAAGGGGCCGAGTATTTATTAAATATAATAGTGCAAAAAACTCGTAAAAAAATTATTTAAAGTTTGAAAAGGCAAAAAAAAAGAAATAATTTACATAGTTTCTCTTTTATTTGTTAATATTTTCATGGTAAAAAACAATTGAAATTTCAAATGAAGAGAAAAAAATACGGCACAAGTTATGGCCAGCAAAACTTTACGAAACAAAAAGACGACTGCGTATTATAGTTTAGAACCCTAGGAGAGAAACGAGATACGTATCATCTACTATATATACCAACATACCGAATAACAGGAACAAATTTAACAGATAATTTGTCAAAGTCGTCCAAATAATAACTTGATATGCAGAGACATGTGTTAACACGAGCTATAGTTATTTGTAATAACAAAATGCCAAAAGGTTTTTTATTTGACATTAACGGAATCGTCAAGTTTCTGTCGTATTCTGCAATATTTCTCAACTGCTAGATGTACTCTCTGATGCAACTAAATAAACATGTGTCTAGAAAGTACCGTTTAATCCGTGACCACACCGTACGGTACACCGTCCCCGTATTAATTGCGTATTACAATAAACAATCAATAGAAAGCAGCGATGTCGATACCGCCATTCGTAACCTCCACAAATGAGGTATTGTAGTCCGTGCATGAACACAATAATCGTTTTCACCACAAACGGTACCGTGACACTTTCTGCGTGATATGCCAAAAGGGCGCAACTGCCCAAATTGCAAGCCATACAAAGCTTTTGTTTTAACTTCAAAGCTAGCTGGAACGAAAAAAATACGGGAAACGTTTTTGCAGAGCCCAAAGTCGAGATGAACAGCTAAAAAATGTGGTATTTGAAGATTCTCTCTAATTTTGGTATTTTTATAATCAATATTTTGCTTAACTGCCCTCACCTTTAAAGTAAGAAAATAACGATAGATTTATGAAAATCTCCGCATTAACATTTTGAATAAAACAGAATGTCTACCGAAACCGTTTAATAGTTTCAGAACTGAAGTTCACACTAGTGACTAGTTTGCGTGTAGATAATGTATGTAGCACGACCAAACCCATGATTCAGGGGTCTATTTGGTTACTATTGCTAAAGAAATCTGACTCACGAAGGATCCCATCCAGACACAACAAATCAAAATTTGCCATTGAGGCAATCAGATGTATACCTACAACAGAATTAATTGACTCGGAAAAAGTGCATCTTACCATAAATATCTACGTAGATATACGCAGTTAAGGCTATATTGTTCATAACTCTGGACAGTTTTATAGGTAAAGGAATTCGGCGTCTCAAACGAAGAATTGGATAATTTAATTCACCCTCCAATATACAACATTAAAATCAAATATACCTGTTAAGTACGAAAAGAACTCGCACTACGGGGTGCATAATTAGGTAGGTACAAAAGTTTCAATTTGAAGTGTACATTGTATTTCTATTAATATCTAACTGATCTAACTGAGAAAAGTGAAACGTCACGAACGCGGCGATGATACGCTCCTCATTGGCTGGGCAACGAGTATTGTTGCCCATATAAGTGAACGAGACGGAGTAAAAGAGACAAAATGCAACAGGTAGGTAGCGCTTAACGCTGCCTCTTTCCTACCTTCGTTTTCTGACTCAAGGAGAGAATGTACATACTACATCCAAGCGCATGTAGTAGGGAAAAAATAATTCTCTCACGTGGACAGTTATAAGGTACATTTAATCTGTTTACGTATTTTCGCTTTTTGTCAAGTGTTTTATTAAAATGTGTATTATTGATTACTGTATCAATATCACGTTATACTATAAAATTTACTTTTATATGCGATGCGGTCGTTTCTGTCGTATGTCCCACGATACCTCACACCTTTTTTTATTTTAATTTTTGACAAACGTGGTTAAAAAGATGCAGAGTAAAATCTTCGTATATAGAAGTAAAGAACACCCGGTTCCTCCGTCATCCCCGAGTATAGAAACTGGTAATAGTGGAGCTACCTGGTGAAATTTTCACGAATCAACATACAGTAATATCATCTACAAAATAATCGTAATGCATTCCATACAAGCATGATTTAGACATTCAGGTCGTCACGTTATTTTTGCAACAAGCATTTTCGTTAAGCAAACTTCACGCTTTACTTATGTTCAGGTGCTGACTGACTTTTATAGGCTTTTGTTCAGGAGCTCCACTACTTGGCATCGCATCTTCGTGAGTGAGATCGCGTATATGAGCCAGAAGAATAAATAGTGTAACACGTCCTATACAAAATCCTTCAATTGTTTTTTTATAATATAAACCTAATAAACAGACAAATGCAACTAGGATTCTGTGTGCAGCACGACGGTACTAACCGCCTATGTCTGTTGTACAAATTATACGAAATTAATACTAACAAGGTTTACATCACAAACATCGCGCATCCTCGTGACTAGTTTTTGCAAGCATTATACAAGTCGCACAATGAAGATACAATCACCGGCATGCCTACACCCGGTTTAATCCGAACGTTTTCATATAACAAACGTTTCTTTGCTATTTCATAAAATATACAGATTAAAATGATAAAACGACACAATAGCAATATTATCTAACATACTATCTTCCTTGATATAAAAAAACAGGACGAACAAAAATAGACCGGAATCCACTCTTTCGGAGATACAGCTAGGACTCTCTATATGTTTATTTATAACGATTGTCTCAGCGCCGAATTAAAATTTATAGAGCGAGTAGTATATCGAAACGATTAACAATTTTTTTATACCGCAGCTTCGAGAGGAAGATGTTGACGAGTCAGATGTGAGGTTTCAGCAACATGGGGCCACTGGTCACACAGCTAGGGTCTCCATGGACACAATTAGAGCGCTATTTCCGGGAAAAATAATAAGCCGATGTGGAGACATAATTTAGCAACCCAGATCGCCCGACTTATCGCTGCTGCCTTTTTTCTATGGGGTTATCTCAAAGCAAGAATTTTTGATATACCTCTTGTGAATTTGGAGCAGCTGAAGGCTACAATAACGGAAGAAGCGAGAGCCATCAGTCGACGTTCTGCGGCGCGTCATTGCAAATTCGCGCTTACGTTTTGAGGAGTGCGTTCGCCGTGATGTGAGATTTCTTGACGGTTGTATAATTTTAAAGTACGTTAAAAAAATCCAATTTTTAAGTCTTAAACGTCAAATAAGAAAATGTTCATACCAACTTAAGTTTAAGGTTTTATTATTAATGAAATTAATAATAAATTGATAAAATTGACAAAAATAGGATGTGAATTAAAAATACAATTAAAATTTAAGCAACTATAAGGTACAATGAATGCATTAAAATATACAAAAAATATATATACCACAATACAAATAGACTTTATTGTTTCCTGAATGTTGGCACCATATAAGCAAGATGTAGTTGTTTAAATTGACAGGTTAAAAGAAATTTACAATTTTCGCAATTAATTGTTATTATAAATACTTAATATATCATAAGAAATTATGCTTTTAATCGGAATCGGAAACAAAATCCTCAGGCACAAAGTCTCAAATTGATTTTTTATAATAAATAATCGTCAGCTGCAGAATTTTTTTTCAGATATGTAGTTTCTTTGGTATAAAAAAATTACCAAAAAATTCCTGGTTCTAAACCGCATTTATACTAAATTATTTGTGATTTTTTTACTTTTCTAATGTGGGAGGAAACTTCTCGAAGCCGAGACGAAAAAAAAATATTCATCGAAATCAGTGAATCCGTTCTTAATTTATCATCAAAAAATCCGATCCATACAGCATTTATGAAAAAATTAATTTTCGTCATACATTTTTTTTTCGTGAATTTTTCCGATGTTTTAATAGTTATTCTGCTATTCGAGGTGAAGACAAATGCAACAAATCGAAGATCATGAAAATAGGTCCAGCCGTTCTTGAGTTATAAATAGTGTAACTAACATAACTTTGTTTTATATATATATATATATATATATATATATATATATATATATATATATATATATACATATATATAATAGATTATTACTATTTCTGCTTTTTTATTGTCCAAGATCTTTAAGAGAACATTCGTCTACCTAATTAAAATGTTATTAATTGGTTATTATTGACAACATAAAAATTAAACGCTGAAATAAGTGCATTTTTTTCAATTACAAAACATGAAAAGTGATTTTTGAACAATGCTAGTGTAAAAAAATGTATGGCAACCTTGTGGAACTTTATTTGAAAAATAAAGTTCCACAAGGTTGATAAAAATATCTACAATTCAGACTCCATAAGCATAACATTGTTATAATTAATTCTATAAACATTCGAAAAAACCCGCTTTATTGAAATAACGCCGCATTCGCAGAAATGCTTACGATCAAAATAACCGCTTATCAGAATTCTTTCGCTATGTCTTTCTCACTCGTGTGGTCTTTTTATTGTTCTCGGCCGTCAAGCGACCCCCTCTACTCCTTCCCTCAACAACTTCGCTTCTTTAGTGACTTGCTTATCACTCGGAGCGAACAACGTGTTTTTTGCTGTTTCTTTCCCTACCATTATTTTTATTTGTTGACCTACGATTGAATTGGACCTTTTTGTGCTTATGATTAGGATATTGTTTGGCTGACGCATTATAAAATGCCTCAAACCTACAATGCTCGTGAATATGCAGAAATGCATTTCATTTACGGGCTATGTGATTGGAATACTCGGCAAGCCGCACGTACGTATCGCGAGCGCTACCCTAATCGCGAACACTATCCCAATCACAGAGTCTTTCTTCGTATAAATAACTCATATTTAGAGAGTCGAATTCCTGAAAATGTTCCTGAAGCCTAGAAATATTGATGAGCGTCAGGTGCTGGCCGAAATGGAAGAAGCTCCTTCTACTAGCGTCCGGCGGATTTCTCGACGTACTGGTGTCGCAAGAAGTACAAGTAGACCACATTTTAAGAAGAAATAATTTGTACCCGTACCATGTACAGCGAGTGCAAGCACTGCTATCTGTTGTTGTGGGCTGGAATCCTGGATGGCAAAATTATCGGTCCATTTGAACTCCCACCGCGGCTTAATGAAGTTCGGTATCTATTGTTTTTAAGAGACGAACTTGGAAATCTGTTGAATAAAATACCACAAAATGTACGTGACAGGATGTGGCTATAGGACGATGATGCCCACTTTTCGCGTCAAGTAACTGAATACTTAAAAGCAACTTACCCAAATCGATGGATAGGCGTGGCGGTCCAATTGCATGGCCTCCACATTCGCCCGACCTCAATCCATTGCACTATTTTCTATGGGTTTATTTCAAGGAGGCGGTCTATGAGACTACTAACGATAATTAACAACAATTAAGACAAAAATTACACCATGTGTCTGAAATGTTCAAAAAACAAAGAAAGGGCCTTACAAGCTTTAAAAAGAAATTTTGAGCATTTACTGTGATAAAAAACAATAAATGCCGTATGATCATAAACACTACACTTGTTTTATTTTACCATGACCGAAAAAATAATCAATGGTATGAGTTTAGAAATAAAAAAAAACTATTAGGCCTAGGATAATAACATTTATTGTTTCGTATGTGTAATAACCTCTTCCATAACCGACATTTCGTTGGTCTACTCCTTACGGGACACTTGTATATTGATTACTTCCAATCGGACGCATCGATTAGTGATCTTGAATTTGAATCTTAGTATTGACAATAAAAAAAAAAAAAAAAATATATATATATATATATATATATATATATGTACATGTAATTTACCTTAAGTACCGTGTATGGTACCGACGCTAACACACATTGTTACGCCTAATGTCTCAATGTTATCTATGCATAAATTTTATTACCACAACGTCAGTTTCCTTTAATGAAGATATTAAAAGAGAGAATCTCACTACTCTGTTCGCCATTCACTGACGCGTTGAGTAACTGACCGCGGAGGGGGAAATTCTATTCATTGCGCGCTCTCCCCACTACCGACACGTTTCTCTTTTCGTTACGGCATCTTTTCTCAACATACAAATATGTGCTATCGCCGTAAGGGAACAAAGAACTTATCAAGTTCATGTTCGTCCATATGTCACAGCCTCGATTTCAACTATTTTTCACTGTACCTACATGCATATGTTATACGCAGACGCTTGAGACTTAGATGACGTAGGAAAACATGAGAGAAAAAAGTTTAAGAAGTGGTTGCAAAATGTTTTATAGCACAAGGTAACATTAAAAATGTTTCATTAGTATTTATTATTTTAAACAACATTTGCGATATATTAAGCTTTTATGTGTAGAGCAGTAACTACCCCCTCCCTACCTACCCCTAATTTCTCAACCTAATTTCAAACCCTTAAAAATTCTAATTAGAATTTTTAATTAAAATAAATTCAGTTAACTCGCGTTCAATTGCAATAAGATATATACAACTATGGAAATATACTTTATGCGCAGCCCGATACACGTACTAGCCTGTTTGTTTTATTAATTGATCGCACCTCATAAAGCGTGTTTGCGCGCGTCGTGTATTTAAAGTCGACATCATCGAGTAATGTATCGTCATCATACTCGAAATTCGACTAAATTACACGACTAAAAAGCGACGTCCGAATATATCGAGTACTAAATTACTAAAATACTAAATACATGCAAACAGGTCTATATTTCAAGTGCAGATGCCCAAAATTTTCTTTTGTATCGATATAACGTATCGCATAGAGTTGTGCAATATCAGTATTTTTTCGTACTAGTAGATCCTGTTACAAGTATGTAAAAATAATAGATACTTATACGTGTTACAAAATACTAAAGCACATACAAAAGCTATACGCGGCACACACACTTGTTGGTCTGGTGTTTTGTCGGGAGTACGCAATATAAAAACTCGTCATAAAATATTCATTCTTTTTTGCTTGTTACATACCGGGATTTCTCATATTTTGGTTTTACCATTATTTGAATGAAACTAAACAAAAAGTTACAAAAATAAAATCTAATGGCTATTGTTCTATTCTTATAAAATCTTTTGTCACGTGTTTTTAGAGACTAGGAATAGACATGTGCGCGCCACATATCAGTACGCAATGGAGTTTAGACAGATTAGGGAATACCTAGTACAAAGTAAGTAGCAAGTACGAACATATGAAATACTAACTTGTCCAAGAGTATTACATGTTACGAATATGGGCCTATTACGTAGAACGTTTTCTTTTCCATTCTTTTTCTAAGAAAAGATTTATACGATGAACGGGATAGCCTGCGTACGTCTCTAACCGCTTCGTTTATTTTGCTCTTATAGTAGTTGTGTCATTACGAGTCGGGCGAAAAGCTGCGTATTTTGTAACGGGTATCTGCGTAACGTCATTCGCTATATAGTACGTTCATCCACGCAAATACTTGGTACTCGTACGGGTTAAAATATATACGTCCGACCTCTAGTATCGGAGCATATCGCATTAAATATAATATCGTATTTTTTTGTATGATATGTTCTATTATCTTGTTAGGGGAATAAATGAAATAAAAAAAAACTATATAAAATCGAAAGTTTAGGGAGACGTTCTGAATTTAGCCTATCGCGGCGCTCAGTCTAAAGCTTTATTAAAACAAGCTTTCAAAGGGTACCAACGCACTAGTAGTGGCATGACAGAAATAGATCAAACCAATGTACGTATTGCTAAAATGAAATTGAAATGAAGCGAGCTTTATTAAATAAACGTATGATAGTATAGTGTGTCAACGTCGGTACCTGATAATATGACAAACAAAAATTACTTTTTATCTTCATAATTAAAACAAAGTTAACCCGCCGCCGGTATAAAAGAAGTTTGTTACATTATCTTACGTTACAAGTACCTATAAAATCAGTCTAAAGGTAGCCACATGGCAGGGTGTACGTGACAGGTTTGCCCGTACAGTTCAACTGTACTTTGTATGTATAATTTCAATTATAAATTAAGCTTAAGGTAAACCCTAGCGTGTATGACCACCCTAAGCTTAATATATAACTGAAATTATACAGACAAAATAAACCATACTGGCATACTGAATTTATTTACAATTCCCCATATTTTAAGTCTGCAAATAATTCATAGTTTAAAAGATTCGATTTTTCTTTCAAACAATACGATAATATCCACGCATAACGAATGGATATGTACTGATTCAAAATATTGAAACATACTGTATTCATATTCATAGCGAATGGATATGTATTGATTCAAAATATCGAAACATGCTGTATCCATATTCATAGCGAATGGATATGTATTGATTCAAACTATCGAAACATGCTGTATCCATATTCATAGCGAATGGATATGTATTGATTCAAAATAATGAAACATGCTGTATCCATATTCATAGCGAATGGATATGTATTGATTCAAAATATCGAAACAAGCTGTATCCATATTCATAGCGAATGGATAATTATTGATTCAAAATATCGAAACATGCTGTATCCTTATTCATATCGAACGGACATGTATTGATTCAAAATATCGAAACATGCTGTATCGCTATTCTAAAAAACCGATACGTATCGGACATATTTAAGTTCGAGTAATTACATAACTAATGCAAAAGTACCACCTAGCGCAAGACACTGAATCCCAGATATATTTTCATCTTCTGCACCAACATTACCTTCATCACTTTCTATAGGTACGTAAACTGAATGTTAGTTCGTACGACACTCACATTATTTCGTCTTCACTGAAGAATTCCACTGAAGACCTCTGCGATGAACAACGTGTTCCACTCACTGAAGCATCATTCATAGTGCCTCGCAACGGAAGCGAACCCGGAAGAGCGTATAATTAAAATGCCGACATTCTACAAAAATAAAAATTGGTCAAAAGTTAATTGGACTCACTTGCCGAGGGTCCCGAGCTTATTCCTTGTAATCTAAGAAAATATTGTCTTGGATGAAATGTGATATACAGTCGTGATCAACTAATTAACGGCAGACAGATATCTGGTCACAAATTCTTCAAGTCCTGTATTTATATCAAATGAAATAGATATAATTGTCCGTTATTATATAATACTGTTCGTTATAAAGTGCCAGAAGTTATTGAGAACATGATGTCTATATGTTATTTAATATTGAAAAAAAATACTCGGGTTACTAGCTACTGTGTTTGTATCTGGCAATCTAGGACATTAAAATGTTTAGGTGTCTAATTTCAGACGCTTTGGAGACTCTTACATTGTAAAGGAGATGCCATATGAAAACAATAACTAAATATTTTTTATTACCTTTTAAGAAATTTCTCCAATGATACCTCACACGAGTGTTTCAGAAAAAAAAGTATGGGAAGTTATATAAAAAAAATTTGTTTATCTTTACATGTTCACATAATTCAACGAAATCTTCTTGTAAAATTTCATCACAATCGGTCTTAATAATTAATCTGTGTTTTGCAATTTGGATACGGGACTGTTGAAACGGTGGATGGATTTCTGCTCTATGGTAATTTATTTATAGCCGTATGAAATAATTTCTTTCAAAACATCTTTATTGAACATACTTTTTACAAGCAGTAATTAGTTAGTATTACATATAAAGATGGAGAAGGTTCTGAAATAGAAAAATATTGTTATCCAATATTATGCCAGAACGTGTCAACCAGGGTTGCTATACGAGCGTCGCTACTATTTTCTTCCATGACTTGTCCATATATTTTGTACATAGCAACTAGGCGGTACATATTTTTAAATGGCTAGCATATTGACTTTAATTTGTTGATACCACATCACCGCTTCCATACGATAAAGACGTGAAGTACTTTTTAATGTTTTTGCATATTCGTGATCTGTGAATCCAAACACGCGTCATTATTTTTTTTCGATTTCTATTTGCGTAATAAGGACAATTGTGCACTGTACTGTTTTTATCCGAAGAAAAAAATTAAACTTTAACGCAGAGAAAAGACGAAATGAAATAGTTTGTATTTTAAATAATACGCCCATGTGCAAGTGTCATGTTAAGAATCTGAATTTTTGAAGTTACTTCTTTAGGCAGAAATGTTATTAAGCGCATGCAAGATGTAACAAAAGTCGACAGGATGAAGTTGCTCAGTAAACACGCGTGTACCGACTGATACTATATTCGTGGTTATTATTGAGGTATTTTTAAGTACACAATCCGTGTTTTATATTCATACAATTCTAAGTTATATCTGTGCTTTTAAATAATATTTTTTAATAGCGGTCCATATAATAAAAAACATTTATTAATTGTCAATATTTTTGATAGAAATAGTGTTTATAAGCTTTTTAACATATATTTTAAGTGTATTTCTCTAAGTGAGGTTAAGTTTCGATATGTACTTAATTGCATTATAAATTATAAATTATCTAAAATTTAATTATTTGATTGAATTCAGCTTTACCAACCGTATTTATAATCACGCTCCAGTCCTTTTAATATTTTATTTTCATTAATCATTTGCGTGCTAAATAAAGTTATTCTGTATTATGCCAAAGCAGTATAACTTGATTTTGTCCTGATTTTTTAAAGTTTCGAAGCCAAATGACGAAAAATGGAACCCTTTTAATTTCGTTGTCTGTCTCTCTGTCGGTATGCCAGAATATCATAACTCTTCCAATTTAAATCTGATCGTAGTGAAATATTACAGAAACAAGACTTTCCATTACCATCACCAAGTTGGGGATGAAAAATTGTTTACGCAAACCAACGTCTGACGTCGACCACAGGCACACAAGTTCTTCAGTGTTAGAGACACACGTGTATAAAACTGTTGAAGCAAATGCTTCAGGTGGAGATCTAGATTAACACGGAACATAATATTAATAAGAAATTGTAAATTTACCGCATACTTGTAAATTGAAACCGAATTTTTTGGCCCATTCCATAGAGTCATTGCAAAAGATCTTTCCAATAAAGTCTATTGTTAAAGCAAGGTTACATCTGACAAAAATTGCATATTCCACCAATCGATTAAAACTTTCAATTAAAATTATTTCGCTTAATTTACATCAACACTCCCAGGATATATAGACAACAGAACTCTCTTTTTAAAGTTCAACGACATGCACCTGACCAGTTGATTTACTATATAGTTTAACCTATTCATCTGTATTAGAACTAATTTATCGTCGCCTCACTATGAGAAAAGTCAGAAATTTCGACTTCGTAGAAAGATATCGTTAACCATGAAATAAAAAATACTTCCATTTTTATGATCAAAATCACTCCATTAATGCGAACACAAAACGAGTTACATTAACGTCCCAATATTAAAAGATCTTCGAAAAGTTAAAAAAATAATTCCGGTTATTTTTAAATATCTTCAACTTCGCAGAAAATTATCCAATTTCAAAGAAAAAACCGGCATAAGCTTATAAGTTTGTATTTCTCAAAAACAAAGTTATTGTTGCGGTCGGTACCGAAAATATCTCATATCTCAAAAACTACATAAGATATCTTATTCAAACCAATTTTCGTTGAAAGTTTATTTTAAGTTCTACTATCTTAATTTTTTCCAGAATTTTACACAGGTCAATTAAAAAGTTTACAGGTGAAGGGACCCCACCAACCATTGGTTTAAATAAAAAAGTTATTCTGGAACTCTATATACTTTTTAAGACCTATTTAACGATAGCCAACACACCTATACGCACTGGATTTTTTTTCATCCCTCAGTTACATGTACAGAGTACCACCCCTAATATTATTTTTTTTCATAATTTCACTATTTCATTGTACAGCAGTTCATAGAAGACACCTACTATCCAATTTTCATTATATAGTGCCAATAGTCTTAGAGTTAAATGGCTGTAACGTACGGACAGACAGGCGGACAGGACGAAAATATAAGAATTCCGTTTTAGTCATTTAGCTACGGAACATTAAAAAGCATTTTGCAACTGAAATCTTGCAATTTTTAAAACGTTTATTGAACATTTTTAACCACATTTTCACTTTAAATTGATCTTTCTTTCATTTAAATTAGATTACTTAAAAGTAAATTTCGTGTTCCCTTAATTTTAGCGCAGTATAATTAGGAAAAAATTTAAATAGCAACTCGAAACATGCAAATTTAGCAAGGCCGCAATGTCGATTAATGAATTCGACCTAGGCTTTTTTAGAAAATATCGATACATCGATATATCAGTATTTTTAATTCACTAAGTTGATCATATTTTTTATTCACTAAGTTGAGTTGTTATCGATATTTTTTGGCGATATTTAATATTTCGATATATCGATATAAAATATCAGGTCTCGGAAACGTATCAAAATTGATATTTTTTCCAATAGCGACACTAAATAGTGTTGTCCTGTCGCAACCGACTAAAAACTGCTGGAATTCAAAACTTTACAAGAACGGAGCGAATGAAGAAAAACTCGTGTGTGTCTATGACTTTCTATTTGTGTGTGTGTGTGTGTGTATAAAAAAACAACCTCAAACTGAATGCTCACTCTGTACTCAAGTTACTCAAAGTAATTTATGATTGCATTCAATTATATTGCAGTGAGTGAAGTGAATTTAAGTGTTTGATATATCATGTCTAGTGCTGTATGGAACATTTTCAAATAAATAAACAAAGAAAACATATTGTGTAATATGTGCGGAAAAATCTGCAAAACAAGTGGTAATACAAAAAATTTAGCAGCACATTTAAAAAATAAGCATCATCATGTGTTTTTGCAACTCATAAATACAAGATACATTTATTAGAAATAATGTTAAATTATTAGAATCTGAGATTGTATTGAGCTAAACTAGTCCAAATACACAATATTTTTAGAACGCCAATATTATCTTTAAGTCGTACCGATATATCGATTTTTTTTTTCGATGTCAAAAACTATATCGATACTTTTAAAGTATATCGATACTTTTTGGCACTTTCGCGTCCCTAATTCGATCCTTAGCAATATGAGAATCTTTATATACCTAGATATACATTTTTTTCTGAAGAAGAATACTTAGGTATACGCATATTTCGTCGTCAATAAAAAACCTGTAGTACACTAATACAGTACCATATAGGAATACCAATAAAGTAATATATACAGTATTCAATAGCAATTTAGATTAATATCGTCTGTCTTTATCTTACTTATATTATACTCATACTTATATTGACATTTAAGCAACTTCAAAATGTTTTATAATTTTATGGCGCAAAAATAAAATTACATAACAATATTTAACAACTCGTTCCACATAATTCATTATTTGTTTCCCGTACGAATTTATTTTCCAATTAAAAAAATACCAAATTTTCCCCCAAAACTACTGCCAGTTTCAGAACTATTATAATTTTGTCTCTTTCTCTCGGAGCGCTAGCGAGCAGAGCGCATTAGTGGAAACAACATACGTTCCGAATTCTCCATGAATAATTTCATCGTTATATCTAGGTATTTTTCATATAACTGGCACTGATGCCAAGTTGTCTGTTTTTTTTAATTATATAGAATACGTATATATTTAAATAAACAGTTTTTAATAAATAATAATAACGCAATAGACATAAATGTAAACTTATATGACATGGCAGGGGATTGGCGTATGAAATGCCAAAATTGATTTTTCTAAAACTTCCGCCAGTTTCAGAATTATACCTATATCGTTAATGTTTGTATTTTTTCAGTATAGAAAAAGATTATTATTTTGTCTCTTTCTCTCATAGCCCTTTCAGAGGTCATTAGTGGAAACAGCATACGTTCCGAATTCCATGAATAATTTCATCGTTATATCTCGGTATTTTTCATATAACTGGCACTGATGCCAAGTTGACTGTTTTTTTTTAATTATATAGAATACGTATATATTTAATTAAACAGTTTTTAATAAATAATAATAACGCAATACACATAAATGTAACCTTATATGACATGGCAGGGGATTGGCGTATCAATGGCGTATGAAATGCCAAAATTGATTTTTCTAAAACTTCCGCCAGTTGAATTATAGCTATATCGTTAATGTTGTATTTTTGCAGTAAAGAAAAAGATTATTATTTTGTCTCTTTCTCTCGTAGCCCTTTCAGAGGTCATTAGTGGAAACAGCATACGTTCCGAATTCCATGAATAATTTCATCGTTATATCTTGGTATTTTTCATATAACTGGCACTGATGCCAAATTGGCTGTTTTTTTAATTATATAGAATACGTATATACTTAAATAAACAGTTTTTAATAAATAAAAATAACGCAATACAGATAAATGTGAACTTATATGACATGGAAGGGGATTGGCGTATCAAACCAAGTGAGATACAGTAATCAGATGAGATACTTTACTCGTTTAGGAAGATCAATTATCTATTAAAAACTAGTTCTTTATCAATCGATGTAATTAATTTAGTTTATTAACTGTTTAACAATATCTACAGATGAAACGTTAGAGACAAACTTTTCTGATTAAAAAAATCATTACAAAACGGTATCGATACCTTTCAGTAGCGAGTACATTTTTTCGATTACGATACATTTGTACTCGATACTTTTACTCATATGAGTATTTTACAGCAGGGATCCTGTCGAATTTCTGTCCCCAAAATAATACTCCAAAAACTCCTATTGAATTGCAACTGAATTGTGGCAATATGATAATATTAGAGTATTATTGTCATACGGGCGACACTTCATAATATTTGTAGTATGAGAAAAGACGTCGTTCGTTTGTTCCATTCCAAGCAAGACAGATAACTTAGCTCTAAAGCACAGTTCAATGACTAAACCCGAGCGAAACGATTGG
This sequence comes from Druceiella hillmani, assembly GCA_039881145.1. NCBI lineage: Eukaryota > Metazoa > Arthropoda > Insecta > Lepidoptera > Hepialidae > Druceiella > Druceiella hillmani. The sequence goes on from JAYKKI010000006.1 coordinate 31,761,044, forward strand.
ACAAAATATTATTTTAACTTTAGAACTTTATTCACGTTCACTCTCTTCTTTAAAGGTTTCGCTGACCCGTTTATTGTTTCCGTTTATGAAGTGAAAGTACTTTGGGTGCGTCGAGAGTAAAGTTTTCAAGGTCAAAACGTTTTTGTGAGGTCAGAATGTAATGAACCTATCGCAAGACGGACGATGAATAGGTGCTTAGCTAATAACCGAGAGAGATAGATGAAAAAAGCTGAACAATATCTTACTATGAATCTTAAATTTATAAGTTATTAGCTATGTCCGCAACTTCGTTTAAAGATAATTATAAGATCTTATTTAAATATAAAAACTACACAAAGAAAAATCAATCGGTCGGTGGGAATTAAAACCACGTCTTCGGCGTACGGTGCCAACGTGCTAACAACAGCTGATCCCACTTATCTATCGAAACTATTATTATTATTATCATCATCACTATTACTCTTTTTTTGGTTTTTATTTCTTTTCACAATATCTATGAGCACAAAGTTTACTAAATAGATGGCGTTAGCAATATCATACCGTAATATATATATGATCATAAAATTTACTAAAAACACTAATAGATGGCGTTGGCAGTACCTATATCGCATTATTTACCAAGCACATATTTTTTAAATCTATCTATATCATCCATATAAAGAGTATCCTATACGTCGCTCGAAGGTATAAACTATTACCATACCAAATTTCTTCAAGATCCGTCTAGTGCATTTAGCATGATAGAAGAACAAATTAACAGACAGACAGACCAACATTCTAAAAACATATTTTCTTACTACTATTATCATTCTATACACTAAATCAATAACATATTTTAAAATATTTTTCGTGTACAGATATTACACAGTTACAGTTTCATTATTTAAAATGATACATTATTTAAAATGATAACCATACTTGTTATTATCTTCTCAAACACATAAGACGCCGCTAAACGACCAAAATAGAAAATCAAAATCACCTGGGAAAGTCAGGTGGAATATTGGCTTACGTTTATAGAGTCCACTTCAGCTATAGAGATCTATTTCTTTTCACCACCAGGTATACAGAAGGCATTGTTTATAAGCGAGGTAATTATTATTGATTCAATTTAAGAGGTGGTATAAACGAATATTTGCCATTTTTGCCCTTAAAATGTTGAAAACATTTTTTTTTAATAAAATAGGAAATTTTTAAATAAAATAGGAAACTGGAAAAAAGAAGAAACCAGAACCAATACCATTTGAGAATGAATAATCTACAAAGGATCAAGAAAGGAATAACAAAGGAACTAGCTTCATTACCCGGCTCCACGTGGAGCATACATAAGTTATCTCTGCGACGTTTACGTCTCGCGATTCTAGCTTGACTAATAAAAGCAAACCGCAGAAGGTGAACGAATCATAAAGACACCGCACTACAATGTTTCAACAATTTACACAATATCTGAACTTTTTTATTTATAATAATAGTTTACTATGATTGGCAATTAGAAATAAAAACACTCAAAATTTGCTCAGAGAAGTTCGCTCAAAAGGTTACGGGATTAGAGTATAAAAAGTTGGTATTTTTTAAAATATAAAAACCAAACTAAATAATTTGCAATCAGAAAAGAACAAAATAAAATACGATTTGTAATCACAATAAACAAACAAAAAGCTATCTTCATAAGCATGAGTATTATATATATATATATATATATATATATATATATATATAGGCGGAAGATCTCGCCGAATATTCGTTTTAAGGCATAATACCCTATTCGTTGCCGCTCTAAGCTATATAGATATTTATAGAAACGAAAAAAAACGTGACATGTATTTGATTTAATTTCATTTAGTTTCCATGTATGTACATGGCAATCAGAGTCGGCCGTAAATAACGTTACGGTAGCAATGTGATCCGCCCAAATTTATTCCGCGGAAAAGTAAATACCTAGTATAAATATAAGAACGGTGAAAGGCACGCTGATTTTATTGGAATGGATTACGTTGGGAATATAAAATAAATAAATCGATGAGCGCGAATGGGCTGGCGCGTTGGGAATTCCATACCTACATCAATCTATAATCGATACATCGTCATCTATAAGCAGTAGCGTTTGTTAAAATATTAGGTTGGTATTGAACTGAATATAATGAATGTAGTTGAGGACTACTTTCTTGACAAGGTTTTTGAAGGTCACATTCCATCATCTGAGAGTTTATGCTAAATCCACCATTTTTGCTCAAATGATAAGACCTTTTTTGCGGACCAGAATTTAGGTAATTTTTTACTATATCTATCTGGTCTATTTTCGTAAAGCTTGTTATTTAAGAGTTATTTTGCTTTAAAGTCTTTGTGTTCGTTTTATCTAAAACTCAGTAAACAGCAGTTTTTATAAAAAATGGTCCCTGATTGATGAAAGATGTAGACAATATTAAAAGCTCCAATTATAATCAACCGGAAAAACGCCATTTAAATGTTCTGCCTTACAGGTAAAAGCCTAAAAAGCTCAAAATTTCATATTCGTCCTTCTAAGGGTAAGCCTTACAGGTAAAAGTGTAAAAAGCTCAAACTGTCATATTCGTCCTTCTAATGATAAGTCTTTAGGTAAAAGTCTAAAAAGCTCAAAATGTCATATTGGTCCTTCTAAGGATAAGCCTTACAGTTAAAAGTCTAAAAAGCCCAAAATGTCATATTCGCCCTTCTCAGGATAAACCTTACAGTTAAAAGTCTAAAAAACTCAAAATGCCACATTCTTCCTTCTAAGGATAAGCCTTACAAGTAAGTCTAAAAAGCTTAAAATGTCATTCGTCTTTCTAAGGATAAAGCTTACAGGTAAAATTCTAAAAGGCCCAAAATGTCATACTTTTCCTTCTAAGGATAATAATAATGAAACTTTCATCTAGATCCATTTGATAGTTTTTACGTAATGTCCGTACAATCAGTCCAGGGAACTTGTTTTTTTAACAGTTTTAATTTTTGTTTGTTTTTTGTTTTGTTTTATTGTACATATACATATTACATATTAATTTGTATTCCCGTAATATATGTTTAATTTTTTTCAGGACTACTAACTATAGAATATAGTCTAATTATTTTGTAATGAGAAAAATATTGCTGGAATTAAATTGAAATATGTAAACTATATAAGGACCGTAAAGCGATTAAATTAGAAAAAAAACGATAAAATTAAATAATGTACGTGCCTCGGTACGTAACATCGATATGTCCACCTGAGGTACTGGCAACATTTCGCATCGTTAGGTCTAAAACCGAGGCCCCGATGGATGGAAAATGAAGTTTTATGTGTCTTTTTCCACTATAGAAACATACAAGAATACTGGCACAAGTCCATATAGTGTAAAGACCAGGTGTTGTTACAAGAATAAAAAATAACACTTACATAAAGACAATGAAAAAATAAGCCCCTTCAAATTTCACTCATCGATCGGATAAATGAGTCGTGTGTTTTTTTTGGTGACAAGTTGGGTTATTTTTATAGATGTTCAATTTTTTAATATTACTTAAAGGCTATTTCTACGGAACTTTTTGAACTAGAATGCTGAAAACAAAGTGCAGAGATTTTGTCCCGTTGCATCCTTCATACGTTGACCTAACATATTTGTGAGAAACTCGACATGTGCAGGCTCGACATGGTTATCGAATAAAGCCGCGTAAAAACTTAGTAGAGCGAACAAGACGTTCATTTTGACAACACAGAACTAATGTCAATGTTGGTGGACAGTTTATTTTTAATTTCATTAGACAATGGCTGCACGTTAAAAAAGGCGATCGATATTGATTATTTTTTCTAAAAACGTATTATGTATTTCGTTAGATTTATTGTATTTTATATTTCTTTTGGTATAAATGCATTATACAACCAGGAACATTTCGACATTTTTTTTGAAATCATATGAAAGTATACACATTAAAAACTACATATCTGGAAATAAATTCTGGAGCTGATGATTATTTATTATAAAAAAAACAATTTGAAAAATTTTGTACCTGAGGATTTTGTTTGCGGGGTAATGTGTTTTAAACCTTATTTTTTCCACTTACTTTACTTTTTTTTATCACTAAGCACTTATTACACCAATAAAAGCAAAACTTAGTTACAAATTATCATTTATAATAAAAATAAATAATAATAATCCTTGATATATTAGAAATAAAATATATATATACGAAAATAAAAAAATATGATATATATATATATATATATATATATATATATATATATATACATATATATATATATATATATATATATATATATACATATATATATATATATATATACATATATATATATATATACATATATATATATATATCCGTAGAAATAGCCTTTAAGTAATATTAAAAAATTGAACATCTATAAAAATAACCCAACTTGTCACCAAAAAAAACACACGACTCATTTATCCGATCGATGAGTGAAATTTGAAGGGGCTTATTTTTTCATTGTCTTTATGTAAGTGTTATTTTTTATTCTTGTAACAACACCTGGTCTTTACACTATATGGACTTGTGCCAGTATTCTTGTATGTTTCTATAGTGGAAAAAGACACATAAAACTTCATTTTCCATCCATCGGGGCCTCGGTTTTAGACCTAACGATGCGAAATGTTGCCAGTACCTCAGGTGGACATATCGATGTTACGTACCGAGGCACGTACATTATTTAATTTTATCGTTTTTTTTCTAATTTAATCGCTTTACGGTCCTTATATAGTTTACATATTTCAATTTAATTCCAGCAATATTTTTCTCATTACAAAATAATTAGACTATATTCTATAGTTAGTAGTCCTGAAAAAAATTAAACATATATTACGGGAATACAAATTAATATGTAATATGTATATGTACAATAAAACAAAACAAAAAACAAACAAAAATTAAAACTGTTAAAAAAACAAGTTCCCTGGACTGATTGTACGGACATTACGTAAAAACTATCAAATGGATCTAGATGAAAGTTTCATTATTATTATCCTTAGAAGGAAAAGTATGACATTTTGGGCCTTTTAGAATTTTACCTGTAAGCTTTATCCTTAGAAAGACGAATGACATTTTAAGCTTTTTAGACTTACTTGTAAGGCTTATCCTTAGAAGGAAGAATGTGGCATTTTGAGTTTTTTAGACTTTTAACTGTAAGGTTTATCCTGAGAAGGGCGAATATGACATTTTGGGCTTTTTAGACTTTTAACTGTAAGGCTTATCCTTAGAAGGACCAATATGACATTTTGAGCTTTTTAGACTTTTACCTAAAGACTTATCATTAGAAGGACGAATATGACAGTTTGAGCTTTTTACACTTTTACCTGTAAGGCTTACCCTTAGAAGGACGAATATGAAATTTTGAGCTTTTTAGGCTTTTACCTGTAAGGCAGAACATTTAAATGGCGTTTTTCCGGTTGATTATAATTGGAGCTTTTAATATTGTCTACATCTTTCATCAATCAGGGACCATTTTTTATAAAAACTGCTGTTTACTGAGTTTTAGATAAAACGAACACAAAGACTTTAAAGCAAAATAACTCTTAAATAACAAGCTTTACGAAAATAGACCAGATAGATATAGTAAAAAATTACCTAAATTCTGGTCCGCAAAAAAGGTCTTATCATTTGAGCAAAAATGGTGGATTTAGCATAAACTCTCAGATGATGGAATGTGACCTTCAAAAACCTTGTCAAGAAAGTAGTCCTCAACTACATTCATTATATTCAGTTCAATACCAACCTAATATTTTAACAAACGCTACTGCTTATAGATGACGATGTATCGATTATAGATTGATGTAGGTATGGAATTCCCAACGCGCCAGCCCATTCGCGCTCATCGATTTATTTATTTTATATTCCCAACGTAATCCATTCCAATAAAATCAGCGTGCCTTTCACCGTTCTTATATTTATACTAGGTATTTACTTTTCCGCGGAATAAATTTGGGCGGATCACATTGCTACCGTAACGTTATTTACGGCCGACTCTGATTGCCATGTACATACATGGAAACTAAATGAAATTAAATCAAATACATGTCACGTTTTTTTTCGTTTCTATAAATATCTATATAGCTTAGAGCGGCAACGAATAGGGTATTATGCCTTAAAACGAATATTCGGCGAGATCTTTCGCCGAATATTCGGCAAAACTATTCGGCTAATTTCGTTATCAACATAAGATAACAAAAATCACGAATCCAAGGAATATTCATGCATATTTGAAATCATTCCACATGCTGTCACTCTAAAACGGCACTGTGACAAAAGCAGTGTATCAATAAAGCCTATGTATGGTTCTAATCGTGCAACAAGGTTTAAAGAAACGTTTTAGCAAGGAGGAAAATCCACAAAGTACATTCTACTTGAAGACCTCATCCTATGCTGTGAAACAAGCAGTAACGCCTCTTCAGTTCAAACGGAAGGGAACCAATGAACTCGAAGTAATTACACGTCTTTCTGGAAAAGATGTATTAAATACAGATGATTACGTAAAGAGATCAAGTGTGGAGAACACCGGTGCAACCGAACTTGATACTTGGCTCACGCACAAATATTATAAAAACACTTAAGAAAATTAAAATCGGTTTGCTTAGTGGGCAGCAACAGAATACCATTTTTACGATGTTTAGTAAAGCAAAATATTTATCCACACATCTGACAGCAATGTTTATTCGCATTCTTTTTTCCGAAGCTAACGAGTGTGAGTTCGATGTATATATGTGAAAGAAATAGACTTCTTTCACATAGACATATGATAGAGTTCATAGAGTATAATCATACAGAGACAGCTAGAATAGATAAATTATGTTTTCTGCACCACAAATTACTGCTTCTAATTATGATTATAATAGGAATTAAATCTTTAGAGGCCGTGACATCAATAACAGTTTAAACCAACTGTCGACAAAATCTCGTTATATGTTTAATATGTCGGTTAGGTCTAAATAGTAATTTCAATATTACAATAACCTACGTTTAGCTAAACTTAGTTTATTTATAACTTGCAACACTGATCATTTTTATTGACTAAATGCTTCAATATATTGGAATAAAGCGAATGGATCAATATTGTTAATAATATGTTATTATTTGATTACAGGAAGCGCCTTTTTTACGAATAATATGTATTTGTAACTTTATACTGTCGGGATTAAAATCAATGTCCAATTTTCTTGAAAATATGATGAAAATTATAATCACGTTGGCCTTCGTTACTTCAAAAGCTAAAATGATTAATCTGCACTCAAATGATGTTCGGGCTTTGAAAGTCTATTACGACTTCATCAGAATCGCCACTCGCGTTTTCCATTTTGTTGTCATGAACTAATAATGGAAACCTACCAACTAATATTATAACTTTATTAATATTATAACCCTTAACGTGTTATAATATTAATAAACTATTTATATTGTATGTAAAGAATTCTCTAAACAACGACTGAAATAATATGACTACTAAACAGATTCTGTAGAATAACAGAAACCTACACAGCTGATAGCCGGGCTGCCTTAATGCCATGGTTAATCTACGAAAATAAATTTAAACCGCCCAATCCTGCCAGTAAAAATAATCTAGAGTATAAACTTTCAACGAAGTTAAACCGTCACAGATCTTACGAAATTATTGACTGACTTGGATTAGAACTATAGAATTCATAGTTTAAACCCCGTCGTTGGTTTAAACTGTTATTGATCTGACATATCTAAGAGTTATAATCAACCCTACGTTGCGTGATTTACTTTACTTAACGTATACAAGGGCACCGTTATTATCGTGCGTTAGCTAACGGTTGCCTTAACGTTCGCTAAAATCGACATGTTGTATCGCACTCGCATTATCTTTATTTTTTGTTAAAGTGCGATGTCTTGAGAGAAAAAATAGCATCATGTCATCTTGAGAGCAGAAAGAAAAAGACGGAACTATTTTATCAACGATGACAATTCCCTACTTTATCTATGGATGACAGGAAATACATTTTTATAGGTTATTTTGTTTTGTTGAGCGTCAAGTAGTTTATTTGTCACGTCACTTTCAACATCGGCCACAAATTGTCAATTCGAAATGTTGCTGTTTATTTAGATAGTCGAAAGAATTTTACGAAAGTATTATTTGGTAACGTAAATAAAACCAAGACATCCCTCAATTCCCGAGTACTCATTTTATTGGTGTTTCTACATATGCAAAATACTTTTTATGAAATTAAGTATGTAACTATGTTTCTATGTTAGATACCTAACATATAACGTAATGTAACTATAAAAATAAGTGGTCTTATCTTTCAATGTGCTCAAATAATTCTACTAATTTACGAAATATCGAAATACATATATATATATATATATATATATATATATATATATATATATATATATATATAATTTCTTATGTCGTGCTCATAATACGTTCCCCTAAAGATCCATGGTAACTGAATGAGAATTATAATACTCCGGCGGTTAGACTTGCTTGGCTTAACAGACCAGTCTCCTGACTTTAGTATCTACATGATAATGTAATCTCAGTTGCTTTCTATAGTTCTAATCCAAGTCTACGCAATACTAAGCTCACATTTTATACCGCCTCGATGAAAATGTACCTTCCCAATGTCTGTCTAGACGTAAAACATGTCTAGAATTTTACGAAAGTATGTTACATGATGTCATCCGGGGTTATGCGATAAAACGTCATGTTAGATGATGTCATCCGGGGTTATGCGATAAAACGTCATGTTAGATGATGCCATCCGGGGTTATGCGATAAAATGTCATGTTAGATGATGCCATCCGGGGTTATGCGATAAAACGTCATGTTAGATGATGCCATCCGGGGTTATGCGATAAAACGTCATGTTAGATGATGCCATCCGGGGTTTTTGCGATAAAAACCCCAGATGGCATCATGTAATGAAGATCTCTAAAACAGCATGATGTATATAACTTAACGACCAGTGAAAAATTTATACGTATTAAAATCCGATTTCATACTTTCATTTTCGCATCAGACTTTTCATTGCCGACAAGATGAATGTGCAGGTTGTGCACGTGTATTTTCCTGTCGATCACGTATTATAATATATGTATAAGTACTACTGGTCACCCAGTGGTCGAAATTCGACCGTAATGTACCTAGTTAGATACGCACTTTATAGAAAACACTAATAGGTAGACGAGAATACATTAAGCAAGCTGACAGATTTTTCCTTTTGCAATAGGTGCACACTAAGCAACTTGCATTTCATTAACCCATAAATCGCAGATACCTATTACACAAAATATAAAATAAACGCTTTTTGCCTTGACATACAATCCACAGACTATTGAAAAAAAGAACATCTGAAACCACACAAAATCCACAGCTCGAAACTCATTAAGTCATTCTGACATTTTAAATTTTTTTGGCGACAATCTCTACTCTGTGCGGCTGTTTGAGCACTATTATGTATTTCACATACATATAGTACGAACGTAAACAGGAATCTTTTAATGTACTTGTAATACATAATTTAATGTATTTGTAACGCTTAGTATATATAAATGTTAGCTTTACAGGGAATGTATTTTTTAGGATAATTTTTTTAGAAGGAGTACATTCTACATATAAACTTTAAATATTCCAAATCTCACACACCTCCGTGCGCTTAAAATGGGATACACTCCTCACGTATTATTAATATATAGATTACAATATAAATAATTGGCATTGGAAGCAGTTAGCGTGAAGAATCGAAATACGTACTTGCGTATTTACTACTATTTTATAATGGTTATGGACTGGTTATGGAGAAATGGAGAATATGCACTGGTTATGGAGAATGCTTTCTTCGATCCTTAATTCCAATAACATGGTATCCCATTTATTGAGTTGGATCTGTTTCATTCTTAAAGTGCCATGTGCTGACACGTACCCAAACTTCTCGGTATGCAAGATCGAAATAGTTTTCGCATAAGTAATGAAGTAACAAATGGACAATAATTCAGAAAATACCTTTTTTTGTTTCTGGACCATTTAAATAAAGAAAAATCTTACTGCAGTGTTCCTACTCATTTTCTTCCTTTATTGGGGTTCCACAATGATATAAGGAACCCCTTATAAAATCGTCATGTTTGTCCGTCTGTCCACAGCTTCACAGCTCAATAGTTTTATCATAGACTAGCCGTACCTGTGACTTCGTATGCGCAGACAATTGGAAAACGTACCGATGCGGTTTTTTAATATTATACTTCCACATTTCACCTCTGGTCACGACCATTTTACCAATGTATGTCCGAGTGGAACACTTCATTGCGCGATTTAAAATACACATCGCGCTACGTATGTACAGCGCTTTATTAATGTATATAGGCACTCTTTACAGTTGTGTAATTACTACGTGACATAGCTAGCCACTTGTACTATAACATTTAAATGAATCTTTGAAAATATTAAATTCGCATATCTAACCGAGTGAATCGATTTCAATGAAATAAAAACTATGTTACTTCAAGTTTACTCCTATATTTTCATTTAAAAATTCCATCTGAACCGGATCAGCAGTTTTTATGTGATTCGTCATCAGCTTTTCTTTTATTCGTACATGTAGAAATATAATGTTAGAGAACAAACAGACGATTATCATTTCCGCTCCCAACTAACCTCATCTCCCTCTAAACTGCCCTGAGGTACTCATGTAAATCATTATCGATGACGTCTACAGTGTGACCAGTGACCACCGTACCGTGACTAGACGGTGATACCTCTATGGTGTAGCCGATTTTACATGGCAGATATGTTATTTACGGTAAATTTTCTTCTATATCAACCTTTTAAGCCATACATTCAACAAATTCTGGAACAATTGGTCCCCATAGTTATAGCGGGTACAACGGTCTTGTCGACGAAATGCGGGCTTATTGGAAACGTCATCGATAATAATTTATATGTGTACCGCGTCGGCAGATCGGAAAGGCAGGTAGAGTTAACGAGGATCGGAAAAGATAATCATCTGTTTCGCTCTCGATAGTTCTTTTTTTAAGTGCGTGAAAAAGAGACAAACTGACGCAAGAATTATTTGTATATCGAATTATTGATAATACAGCAAAGTGGTAAAAATTATCACTTTCACTGCCCACCGTGGAAATCGCTTTAGTTTCTCCATTAGAAAGGTATTCGTAGCTCCATGATATGGTACTTTGATTAAAAGGAAGAAATTTCCCGTACCGAAATAAAGCCGTTAAATGTATAAAATTTACACGTATACAAAACTTAATTAAACCAGTACATGCAAACAAATATACTTGTAATTTTGCACATCCACAAGGAAACGATATCACGCGTGGCTCGTGAGCACACAAGGAACCACAAATTTCGACCGGCACGCCAAAAATTACTTCAATTTACGACCCAAGTCGAACCTTTCCAAAAATGCCGGCTGCGGCGTTGAACCGCGTTTCAATCCCTCAGGTAAGAGCAATGTACACCTAACCACGCCCTTCTCCGAATAACTAACGATACACGTATACACATTTCGCCAGATCGCGTCCGCCAATCTTGAGGAATGAAAAAAAACGACACGTAAAAATACAAATCAACTTTATTTCATAAAATTTTCTATAGTAAAAATATCGTGAATTTCTCAACAACTATGAGGTTTAGCTTTGCTAGCTATTGCCTTTGTTATCCGATAAACTTTAGGTAAACTCCTAGCAACGCTGCTTTTTCATAATTTTGAAAAATTAAAAATAAATTTTGTAATATTATGACTTTTTGTTTAATTGATATAATATTAATATTTAATATAACATTAATATTTTTTTTAATATTAGCTGTAATAGATAGTTAAGTATAGGGTTGTTATGCTCATCGCTACATCAACATTCAAGTTTTTACACCTTCTGAGGAATACCGTTGTAATAGACAAAAGGACCAACACGAGTGATCTTGTAAGGGTTTCATCTTTTTCCCTTTTTGGGGTTTTTAGAGCTTCGTGCCCTAAACATAACAAATGAGCATATGGATGTTAAAAGCAAGAGTAACTAAATAAGAGTTAGTTTTTAATGATATTTAATGAAAGTTTAAAATAATTTGATAAATAAATAATAACATTTGCAAATTGATTTCAACATTTAAATCGAATTTTATAAAAAGGTCAATTTTCTCCGTCTGTTTAACTCAAAAGCTATTAAACGATTCGCCTTAATATTAAACGATTTTTAGCTTAGAATCCAATTGATCGACATAAACTATAAACAAATAAGCTCTCTCAAATTTATCAACATTATTTATATTTTATGTATTGCAAACAACCTTCAGACATAAACAAAGTACAAACAATTTTGAAGACGATGATGAAGTGTTCCGAAAATTAATAAAACTGTACGTGTAGGACTAGAACTACGAAAGTTCCTTACAAACTAGAGATTGTATATAAAAGTTTAAGCCTTTAACGTCACTTAGTGTTCCTATTAAACAGTTTATAAATATTTATATTATTTTTACCATGAAATTTAATTTGGTTGCCTATTGTGGCATATTATCTTAGTGGCAAATTTAAAGATTTGTCTGCTCACGGCCTTGGGCTACGATCTGAAAGTTCTCTCACCCTACTTATTCCTAAACACACCTCTACCACTTACGAAAGCTCCTGAAACCTTTCCCTTTCCCCTTTTTTCCCTTTTTTTACTTATATTTATTTATAAATAATTTTCATTGTAAAATCTCTTACAGTCTACCAACTAAATTTCAATACAAATTGTTATGGTTGACTGGAAGAGATTGCTCATGTAGCAATAAATCCGCCATATGTACTATACATAAAAGTTTATGAATAAATAAATATTGTGCATTACGTACTTCCTAAATCTCGTTTTATCGATTTTTTTCTGATTTTTGGAAATGGAGAAGTGATATGGATTCGTTTTGGAAATCATCGTATATTGAATTTAGGAATAACAATTTATTTTCTTACTGACACAGCCGAATGCGGTATCTTCAAAGAGGTGTCTTAAATAGGGATAGAAAATATTTAATAACATTTTCTGAAACGGCGTCTCCTTTGCGAGATATGGGTCCTCAAAGTGTTATAAGGTGTCCTTGTCCTACCTTACCTGTCCTACCTTACTTTTAAAAATAATAAAAATTGCTTAGCACTCCTAAGCAATTTTTATTATTTTTGAAAGAAAATATCAACTCAAAAAGTCTTAAAACATATGGCACCCGGACGGATAGGCCTTAACTCACGAACAGGTCTTAACAATCGTAATTAGCCCATCTTAACACTCGCAACTACACACTCCTTTCCCTAAATTTCGGCGAATCACATTCATCGTACCCTACACGCGTATATCTTTTACAGGTCACATTATTTCCGGCTCGCGACGAACCGAATGCGACAAAACGCGCGCTAGAAATTCAGTTGTACAAATTCACCGACCGAGACGCACGCACAACTATGCTAATATTGACACAGCCTAAAAAACGAACACTAAGCACTAAAAGAATACCTCAACACAAACTTTGTTTAAATAGAATTGGAAAATTCTACAAATGCCGAGTGTTTAAAACAGAATAAAAACTTTAAAGAAATAAATATGTAAAGATACACTAATGACTATGATAATATATATCTTAAATTATGCAAGAATTATGCAAGAAATCAATAAATAAAATAATATTATATTATACCAGATAGACAAAAGCAAAATTTTCTCATTAGTAAATAAATGGAAAGCCTTCATACCTATTTATGTACAAGTGTCATATAAGATGCTGTGGGTCTAAATGCACCGCCATGACGTCAGAATAATGAAAATAAATCAGTCGACATCTTTTGGCTTGGAATGTTAATACTGCATTACCTGTTTTACATAGCTTTAAAAGAGTCTGTCAGCTGATAACACAGATATCGAGTGATCTTTTATTACAGCAACTGCAAATATAATCATAACGGTGATATAAAAATAGGCCATAAGCAAAAAAGGAATAAACAAAAAAGACAGGTTGCAGAGATAATAAAAGACTATGTCAGCCACGAGCAAATTAAAACGAAATGATAGTAAATTGAAAATGCAATATAAGGAAATGATAACTGCCCGTGGCTTGAAGATAGACAGAGTTTATTGCCCGTATTACATCGCATACAACTAACAATAAATTCTATAAGCCCCAAGTTTAAGATTATTAATATTATGAGTGATAGAAGAATTTTACAAGATAATAAAAGGAAAGACACTTACTAAGTATTGATAGTTGAAACCGAGTTGAAACTAAGTATTGATAGTTGTTACAGATGAAGTAATCATTTAACCTAGCGTTCATTTAAATTGATTCATAATGGGGGACATTCTGAATTCCATTTAGGTATTTTTTTAAATTATCATTAAATGTTGCTAAAATTCTTAGTGACTGCAGTTATAACTCTCCTCTCCGGATCTCAAAACAATCAACGTGAGTCAAGTACATATAAAATTTATTTAACCTGAAAGAGTATTATTTTGTGCAGTTTGAAATGATTGAAATTTTAAAAACAATTCATAAAAATACATTACTGTAGATAGAATCTTTATTTTTCATATTCGGTAAATATTGGATAAGATTTAATTGTCTTGCAGTTTTATAATAAATTACTTTTACATTACGATGCAATTTATTCCTTTATTACATTTTATATTACTTAATTTTTAGACTAAACATATTCAATTGTTAATCCCAATATACAAATGGTTTCTCGAAAAACTATCAAATAAAGGAAAATATTGGTCTGCGAGTTAAATGGAACAATTTTCTACTACAATAACGCCGAGTTAAGGTGTTAGTGTCAGTTTTTACTTGTACCATACATTTTTCCAAATAAAATTCGAAAAAAATTAAATTCTCCTAAAACACAGAGTCCCCGAAGAAGACTTAATGCACAGGATTGAAATATAACAAAACTGCTATAAACATAATACAACAACTATCCAGTGGGCTATAACAAAAACCATATTTTTTAAGACTATACATTAACAAAATAAATAAAAATCACAATCATTGCATATTACTCTTTTATAATCCTGTACTTAAAATCAAAAAGAACCCAATATTAAAACCTAAGTCTTCTTTAATTCCTTTAAATTATATTTTTTTAATTTAAAATAAATGGTACATAAATTTCCAAATGTGAATATTTTAATTAAAAAAAAGAAGAATAAAAGTTGTTAAGCTGTTTTTTTTTTCAGTTCAGGCATTAAAACATTAAACCAATCAGCTTCCACTCTGACAGCGCATAATAGATGATCAATATCATGAATGTTAGATTATCGGCCGTGACTAATTAACCTTTAGATGGTACACAACTATAATGATGCTTCGCTTATTATTAAACTACCACTTAAATTTAGTGTTGGCAATTATATTTCCAATATATGAGCCATCTATAGGCTAAGTTATGATGTTGCCAGTCTATAAACTAAATTATGATGTACGGCGACTTCATTTGTATTAAGAGATTATACTGAAATTGGTATCGATAACAGCACTCATTTGTTATGTAATCAATGACAACACTGACTTCTGTCACATTATATCTAAAACTCTGTTAAATCAATTCATATCAATTAATGATGAATTGTTAAAAAGATTTGTGGATATTAATAAGAATCTTGCATTTCAAAGATCTAAGTTCATTTGACCACAAAGCCATAGTTTTAGACGCCTCGCATGTCATCTTAGCATTAACAAAATAATGTTTTTGTTTTTATTTCAGTGTAACAACTGACAGCGTAAAAAGAAATTGTGTTTTATTGATCCAGAAAATTGAAAATAATATATGCAAAAAAAAATTTAATAGTATTTTACATTATTTAATCATAAATGTGCCAAAGTGCAAAATCTATCAACAAAATTATTTTCCAAAGATAGAGGCAGAAGGGGTAGAACTTCGTTAGTAAAAAAACATCAAACAGGAAGATTGTGATAATCACAGACAATAAAAATATTAAGTCGGGAATAAATTTATAAAAAGTTTTGACAAAAATTGTTTCTAAAATTGTTGTGAATTGTTTCCAGATCAAATAAAGGTACCATACCTATATATGATTCGCTTTTTCAACACGTTGAAGGTTTTGGCAATGAATACATAATGTCAAATTGTATCTTTGAAGCTAGAACATTACAATGAACTCACTTACAATAAGCTGTATGATCAAATTTCGATGAAAATAACCAGATGCAACAAAATTATAGTTTTGTATCATATTTAATAGAAAAAATTTGCCTCTAAATGGTTATATTATATTAATTTGATAACTCCAATCTATGTAACAGCCGACACGCCACTAACTTGCAGCTATTATCGTGTCGGATATTTCAGTATAGCTTTAAGTAGCTTAAATTAAGGTTGAACAAACTGAGAATAAAATCATGTAACCCCGTTTAACATCGTTATACAGAATAGCACCCAATTAGGAACAGTGCCTCGATGCGATATTATAACTAGATTTCCATTTTAGTCTTTAGATCATTTTCATTCGTAAGTTACATTTGCTTTCCGTATTCACCAGGTGCCTAATGACATCACTGTCATCGCCGTTTACCGCTCGTCTCTTTGTCACTCTGTCAACGTTAAATAATACGAAGGTATTTACAAAATAAAAAAAACATTACTTCATTTTCATTTACATGGGAAAAATAGCTGTCAAATCTTAAGTTCCATTTTACTTATTACAATATATTTTAATTACTTACTTAATTTTTTATATTTTACAGGCTTTCGTATTTTTAATATTTATAAACTTATGCTTATATTTGCATATATACCCAAAAATTTTAAGTAAAAAAATGATAACAAGACAAGTAATTTTATGTAAAAATGCCATTTGGAAAATATTACATGACATTTTTATACAATCAAGATTGAGCATGTTTGTAATTACCTCTAAATACAAATTTGTTTACAATTAGTTAATGTACTTTTATTTCCACAACACTCACACACAAATTAAGGTTATGATGGAAATCTGGAAAATTTGCATCGACTGTTTCTTCCAGTATTTTTACAGTTCAATACGTAACAGCTGTCATCATTTGTTTCCTTATTAATTTGTTTCAAGATCCTTTTATTGAAAAATGTAGACATTTGACAGAAGACCTTTAATTTTTTCTTTATTTAATCGCAGCAAGATATGTTATCAATTCCCCCCCCCCCCTACACTCTGCATCCAGCAATACTCTGAATTGAGATATCTCAAGAATCAATGATTTATTTTTATTTTTTTAAGTTTATCTCACTAAAAAACAAACTTGGCAAAGCACAAAAGTTTACATAAAAAAAAATTTTAAAAACTTTTTTTAGATCAATAGCAAGTATTGAATATATTTGGCGTTAATTTTTTAGAAATTCATTATTCACAATTAAATGAAACTACGTGATGTATCATTATTTCTACTTTCTTTAATTTCTTTACCACGACCTAGGTTTCGTTGTATTACAACATCTTCAGGTGGGATATTATGTGTGATATTAGGTGTGATCAATAGCAAGAATAAGTGTCACAATCCCAATGTAAGTAAAAGAACTGACGATAAAAATGGCTTAACCATCGTACAAAATTGTATGAATTATATAATATTAATATATAAAATTAATATATAATATTTAATGTCTAAATTTAAAACAATGTCTTTTGACATAGATGAATATAAATTGTTAAAGAAATAAAAATAAACCATTGATTCTTTAGATATTACAATTAAAAAGCATGAGAACAGCAAATGTAATTTAAAAATTAAAATGTTTTTTTCTCATTCCAAATCATATAATAGTTCACTTACCATTTCCGATTAATTGTGGAATCTCATCAATCTAAAAACGAGGAATAGATCTATCGAAGAGATAGACGTATTTGTATAATCATAATGTTTTCTATAATCCCAATTTATATTTATTTTCTGCCTTTTTGTTTTCAGTGTAACTGACCCGCCTTATTCCTTCGTCAGAACTAAATGAAATTAGAGATGCTCCAAGCTTGGAATAACAAGAAACGGTATTCATTATGAGTATCAATCCTTATATATAGCAACAGCATTACTCAGATGACATTTCATAAGCAGATTTTTTAAGAGTACTTATTCTTAGTATTTTGAATCTATTAACTCTGTAAAATTAATATCAACTGCACAGTGTAGCGAAGAGAATGTGTACTAGAAATATATAAAGAATAGAAGTAATGTGGTAATTATATAGACTTCATGTTGCAAAATGTTATTGAAAGAGGTTACTCTTACAATTTATCTCATTGTTGTTTATATTATTGGGTTGGCTAATAAGTAATGAGCGGTCAATAACGTTTTAATTTTTTATTATATTTCCAATTTAAAATTAATTCATCGTTGATATATTAACCACCATCATTTTGTACTACATGTCTCCAAAACTGGCAGGGAGTGGGTAGCATCTACGTAAAATTAATGTCGCTTAGAATGAAAAAATTGGCCCATGAACTGTCTTAGGTGACCTTCATCATAACGTTTTTTTCACGTAAAGCTATCTGACCAATCTAAACAAACAATAATCAATGGGTGCAAGGTCTGGGGACTATGGCGGGCATCTGTGTCCAATCAAAATCAAAAACTTTAAGGTGGGTATGCGTGACTACATGAGGACTGGACTACTGCTACAGCAGATCCGGGCAGTTCATGTGGTACCCACGTACCATATTTGAAGCTTTTTCTCAAGCGGTGTAAATGTTTCCCTATAGTTCCGTAGGAGATTAATCGGTAATTTTCTTCAATTAAGAATTTATACCTGTTGCTTCCAATTCAACCAGTCGACCAGAGTTGATCACTCAGGGAATAATCACCGCTGCAAAACTGCTGGAACCATGATTTTGCAATAGCTTCAGATATTGCTTCAGGAGCTATGCGTTGGTATATGTTATGCGTAACTTCGGCAGCAGAGTGACCAGATTGGTACTTGTAGAGTAGACAGGGTCTCACCTGCGTCTTAATGTTGCCCATATTTTATGGCATGTTAACAGTGCAGCGTCTTAGTTACTACTGAATCAGTAAGAGTATGCTGGGCCCTTTATATATCGTCAAACATGGAAGCTTCTAGAATGTTCCCATATTTTCTAGATAATTCTCCAAAAAACACTCATTACTTTTGAGGCAACCCAATATTTTTCTCTTTAAAAATATCTTAACATATTCGCAGAGGCCTTGCCGAATTCACAGTCTGAGCTGTTCACTATGTCAGACTCCCTGCATTCAACAAGAAAGAGAAGCTCAGCACCATCTATTTACTTTTTCTGTAATTAAACCTTACTTGAACTCTTTGTTATTAAATGTTTACAAATTAATTTAAATGGTTTGACCACCACTCAAAGCCCTGTACTTACAAAGTCTTAAAACTATTACTTAAAAAAGAAGTTAAAATAGAAAAACCCCTTACCAAATAGGGACAGCCAAATAGGCACTGTTGTGAATATCTTATATACGTTTGATAGATAAAATATGGTAGCATGTGTACGTAACCTTGTTTCAGAGCTATAAAATTTCTTTTTAACAAAATCGTAACATCGACCTTATAAGTTAGCACCAAAATATAGTCAATAAGACATTTGTCACATTGATGTCCTACAAAAGAAGAGCTCTTCGATTGCAAGATGATGAAATGTCCCATTATTGCATGAATGTGACGTATCCTGCAACTATTACTCAGCTCGTCTCAGCTAGCAGGTAGATATAGATATATAGAACACATTTAGGCGCTACCATAATATTGTAAAAATTCATAATTACACCTCTGCTCTACATGTAAGGCAATAAAAAACTTCATTCACGGATACAAGCATTATAAACCGTGACCTCACAATCGATTGTTTTAAAAAGATATTACCTATGTGTCAGCATTCCTACAATAACCAAATGCGTTGTATTGTGTTTTGTGTACGCGTGTAAATTAACGTGAAATTGCATTAGTTACCAGCACTACACTACGTAATACAGATTGCAAAATATCAAAGACCTAACAAAGATGTGTATTTAAGGGAAAGCTTCTTGTACATTTTGCTTACGATTACATGCCGTCAGCTTACTTTCTTTGGTTATTTTATTTGGTTATATTATTCAAACTAAACAAGAATACCGCCAAACAAATTATAATCCACATATACAAGGTTATATTATTAATATTTCAAAACATAATCTCAGAGTCAGAGCTCGACTATGCGATAGGGACACGAGTTATACTAAAATCTTAACGAAAGCTCTACAATTACAAGATGAATAATACTGGATCATTCTTCATTGTATATGAGATTTTATTTCTGAAGATATAAAATTATTGAAGATATAAAAAGTAATATTTATCTGCTCAGCAATACAAACTATATCCTTTGTCCAAACCATTTAAGGAAATTCTAATCCTCGCCACACATCGAAGGTCTACTACCTAAATTCAACTTCGAAATGTTTTAAAAGGACACATGGCACTGTGTTATAAATTAGGAAGAATTAATTCAAGACTATAGTATATAGGAAGATTTTAGAAATTCACTTAAGAATTTAAATAGAATTTATCTCATATCCCACTGAAATAGTCGCTGCCGTCTCAATGTACGTAAACTAGTCTATGGTATAATTTATATTACAACCACTGGCTGACATTCTTTCCTAATTTGCTAAGATTGCGCTATAGGCAAAAACAAAAATCACTGCTGCTCCAAAACTATCCCCAAAATCAGAATTTAAATAGAATTTAAATCTAGCGTCCCACTGAAATAGTTCCTGCTATCTGACGGTACATAAACTAGTCAACGGTATAATTTATATTGTAAACACTAGCTAAGATGGCATCCTACATTGCCAAAATTGTGTGACTGACAAAGA
Organism: Druceiella hillmani; assembly: GCA_039881145.1. Lineage (NCBI taxonomy): Eukaryota > Metazoa > Arthropoda > Insecta > Lepidoptera > Hepialidae > Druceiella > Druceiella hillmani. The sequence continues at coordinate 31,781,889 of JAYKKI010000006.1, forward strand.
CGAAGCTCACTACTACTCCAAGACTATCCCCAAAATTAGAATAGTTATATTTTTCAGCTAATACCACCTATCAACCAAAGTGAACCGAGAAAAGTATAAATATTTCATTTTTTATTATATACAGTGTGACATAACGAAACAAATTCTATTGTACTAACATTAACACACCACCAACGTTACTTAATATTAGCAAATATTCAATATGAAATAAAAATAAAAAACGAAATAATTCCATAATTTTAAAAAGCTTTTGACACTTTTTAAAAAACACTTGCATTTATTGTACATTTGTCTGTAAAGTAACAAATAATTACTAAACCATCATCAAGACAATTGCTCATCGTAGCCTTTAGTTCATTAAACTAAAATTTAGTTCCTCGTCACCAATGCGCACATCTGTTCAAATGGCCCCTTTAAAGTAGTTTCAAAGGTTTATACGTTCTGAAAAGTAAAACAAATATGCCGCAGTCGAAAGGAAGATGTTTTACAATACACACTGATCGTATATTTATACACTAATTGACGTAATTCAAGTCAGACTTTTATTTCTTGTATATCAATTTTATTTACATGCAAAACGTTATGTTTGAGCATGTAAATACACACTTGTTTATTACAATTCTTCTGACGTAAAACCATACAATCGACTCCAACTTAAGATTTGCAGACCTTCTGTTACTAGGCTTGCAATCTATCTACAACAATGTTATCTACAACCCCAGCCATCTTCCACCAATATTTAACATACAATGGTGTTGGATATATCTTAACACAATTCAATTCTTTCTCTACATCCACAAGTTTTCCAGATAGATTTTGATCTCTGAAATAATGATTGTATTATATAATTATAAACCACTCTCTTGACCATATTCATTAAAAAATTAGTACATTCGGCTGATCCAAATTTGTTACCAAGATACCAATCACTTGTTGCTTATAAATAGTTTTCAACAGTCAAACATTGCCGTTTTTTTATGCGTGACCAGAACACCTCAATAAACAATTTCAATACATCACAAATCACACCCACACTCTTACGGAGACGTAAAATTGCTGTAAACGTCTATTATACCAGAGCCAGAAACATTAATGAAACAAAATGCAAATAAAACTTAACCTAAAATATTGACATGAAATTAGAATAATGAGCACCTACATAGAATTATGGTATGCCTTGGTTAAACTAATATAATCAAAAGTTATCAGTATAGTTAGGACGAAAGTATTAAAAATGGATAATTTTCTAAATTGTAAGCTACAATTATGGGCCGAGAAAACTGTTCCATAATTTTACAGAGACTCAACTACTTTTCCCTGCAACCATAAAAGTCAAAATGCCAAACTTTCTACAATAATATTATACAAAATAAAATTATTTGAATATACGCCCCAAAAACACTATAGAAAAACAAATCTATCCTATCGAACCTTGTTTTCTTTCCTTCTTAGGACTCCAAAACGATATTCAATATTGCACTGCATTGGATTCCTAAATCATCAGATAAAAACATTAAAAAAATTAAAAACGTCATAGATCCTTTACAAACATTTATAAAAAGCTGAAGAAACAATCACAAATAATGGTGTTATACTTAGTATTCCGTTATGATGCCCAGCATCTACAACGATCTGTTAGTGCTTTAGAGGTTTAAAAGTTATTACCTATTAATAGATTTACTTACATGAAACTCATCCCCCTTGTGCATTTTACATCAATTGTATCAACAATCAATTAATTCCCTGCAAATTGCACAACAGAAAATTTTTGTACATGCTGCAAAATTTGTGTATACGGCAAAAGTAAACTAAGGGCGTGGTTATGAATTAAAGAAAAACGATTCCAAAATGGTTTGGATATCTAAAACTAATTCGACAAAATAAGTATTATTTATTTTCCGCAAGTATCTCTGGCCTAAAGAGACATGGGCAGATTAATTCCCAAAAATACAATATATTACACTTAAAACGTTATTTACATAATGGAAACCATCTCCTTTAGTTTAGCTGGACTAAACTAAACAGAATTAAATACTGTATGTTTAAATAGGTAGATAGTGACTACTTTTAAATACTTAAGAAAACCATAAAATATATAGCTTTGTCATCGAGTTGGTAACAAGTTATGAATTAGAAAGAAAAATTTGATTATCTAAATTCTCTAAAGCTGTATGGTATCCTTAGAATTCCACTGAAATACGTAATTCGCCAAAAAAATAACGCTTTTCTACAGATGAAGAAAAACGTTGCTACTCGGAGCCTTCAATAAATGCCGAAATAACGTAACGAACGCCTTCACAACTCGCAAATCGATTGCCGAAAAACATAAAACATTCGTGGAATACAAATTGTGGCCAGCATGAAGCGGTATTGAAAAGTAGGTCGGGCCTCTTAACGATTATAAATCACCCTAAAACCGAAGCGCTTGTCGTAAAATCAGTTATCAAGCGAAAATAGACAAACCTACATGCAATACCGTGACAGATGATGCACAAAGATAGTTGGCATATGGTTACTGTACGTGTGACGACACTTTACGGTATAATTCGAAAACAAAGTGATTTTTAATGTCGGAACGTGTAAAAGAAACGTGACAATAACGCCATTAGGCGCGCTTTAAATAGTTTTGTACCTGCGTTTTTACCGCAGATGGCAACGGAAGATATGTTACTTAAATACTAAACGCTTTTGCCTCCACCTCGTGGGAATTGCAACTTATTCGTAAATATTCAAAGCAAATGCTTTTACAGACTCGCATCTTCAAACGTGCTAATACAGCTAACAAGTAGTATTTCAATGCCTAAGTATAGGGAACAATTAAAGGAAATATTGTTTCTTAATTTCCATTAAAGCGTATAACCTTCGTAATGCACCCGAGATATTCAACTCATGCATCCACGGCATCGGTACGGGGTTACAACACGATGAAAGAAACCCTTGTAAAGCGTAGTGGGGATGTTTATTTAGTGCCATTTTCAATTGCTTTTTACCCGTTTTGCCTATTTCAAAACCTCAATATTCTGTAAACTACAACACTATGAAGCAATAACAATAAATGTCGAGTATAATAAATTAGAAAACCAGATCTGACATAAATGGGTTAAGTTAAATCGTGACGAAATCCAATTTCCATCTTGGATAGCTGGGTAGTACTGCTTACATATGAGTACCTATATTATTTTAATGTTATAATACAAAGGGGAGACTTACTTATATAGTTTTATATCATCCAATTATATTCATTTTCACTAATAGGAACTTTTATAACACTTAATTCAACCACAAAATGTTGCACTAAACTTATGAAATGCCATCCTGCAGGTTGTCTATCCGGGATAACACAATCAACACTAAACAACCATATTGCACTATTATTTATATTTGAACACTACACCACACAAGGATGAAGTTAACGTAATTAATTCAGTTATAAATGTAGTAAAATTTAACGCAAATATCGAACGCTATATCACTTTCCCTATTCCGCATCCACATAAATTGACGGCCATCTTGGTTCGAGGGGCATTGACTTTTTTTTAAATTTATGGATACACGACTGCTTACCACTTTTGGAATAAGTTTAGTTGTTACATTAATATACTTATAGACGTGTATAAAATATAACCCATGGGAGGGTCTATTTTTAAACACTTAACGTTTTATGTTATGGAAGATGTTATTAAGTAATATTATGGTTTATTTATTACATATAGACTCTATAGTAATGAAACAAATTAAATACTTATATGAAAAGCAATGAATATTTTTGATTCGATATAAAAAAATATATATACAAATCTAACAGTAGTAATACTATAATAATTTTTATTATTTCAATTTTATCAGATATATATTCATTTTTTTTCGTTTTCATTCGTATAATTTAATGAATAGGTATATAATATTTTAAAATATAATATATATTTTAAAATGTACTTCAATGATATTTCAAATTTTGACTTGTAAATAAATATATTATATTTTTAGATCGAATTGGAAATGTCTGTCATTGAAATGTTTGTCGCGTAAAAAATATAACGCCTTAAAATAAATGATTTTATTTTTTTAAAAGAAATTCTTCTACTTCTATAAATAATTAAGTAGTATAATACCAAGTAAAAAAACATATAAAATAAGTTTGGCTTTAGTAAAGATCGTATCTTAAAAAATTGTAGAAAATGTTATCGTTTCCACAAATGCATTACGCAATTCAAATTGTGTTGTAAATTTATCTTACTTAATTACTTCTGTGATACCATGATTACTCATGTTTTTTATTACTTTGCAGTATTACGACAATGATGATATCTGCATTTTAAAAACGTTTTATATAAACTCAAATTGCAAAAAAACATTCAAACTTGTATAATAGTTATAATATAAATATAAGTATAATTATCCCTAAACTGTAATAATTGTAATCATTAGACATAAAAAAACATCTACATCTACCTACAGAGAGAAATATGGTTGTAAAACGATAAAATAATAAATGTAGATGGTACTCATTTCTGCATTTATGTTTGCTATAAAAGTATTAATACCAAAATGCACTTTTATTACACAGAGGTAAAGCAGTAATCAGATAATAAAATTGTATGTCACATTTACTTTTCACATGATTATTTTTATAATTTTCACTTTCAGTAGAAGAATAACAGAGGCCAATATGGTAGTTGAAAAATATATCATAATGAATGCTGTAAAACAAAGCAAATAGGCAATAAAACACAGCAAATAAAGCAAAAAAGAAACATCTCAATTCCACAAAACAATGTAAATAAAAATATAAACAACAGGAAATAACAAAAATTATTTTCAAAACATCTTATAAAAACTGCTCGAACATCTCTGGTTAAGTATACAAAAGAACTGCAAAACGATATATACTCGCGTGGAAGACGCCACGTCCCATTAAGAACTAGGAACTGTAATAATCATTGCCGGTATGGCAGTCATAATATTATATCTTAATAGTAAATGAATCATAACCGTGAAAAAAGTTACAGATTTCTTTTGATGGTACAAAATCAAAATGCCATCCATGCCAGCTGATATTTAAATGTTCATTCCAAAACAACAACAACACCCCACACAGTTATTTTGAAGTCAATCATCATACTTCTAATCGCTACATTGAAATATTTTAAAATTTTTGTAAAATTTTAAAATATTTCAATGCAAGATACAAATTCTGTTACCCCAAAGTCTATTACCCAAATTATTCCAGCAAGTGCAAGTTCTGTTACCCCAGTAAGTACAAGATCCATTACCCAGCAAGCACAAGATCCGCTACCCCAACATGTACAAGGAGAGGTAGTCCATGAAATAGCAATTGAGGGTTAACAAAAATAGCGTTTTGGTCTTTTTATTATTAATGGATATTTGCACACATCCTATACAATGTGGTATTGTATATTTCAAAACTGTAGGAATGTGTATACATGTTATACCACAATATGTGAGGTTACATTTATTTCATATAATAAACTCTTCACACCAAAACTTACTCGAGTTTGCCAAATCTATTTCAAGAACAATGGTAGGGAAGAACTTAATAGGGTTCAGATAATTATTCACGAAAATTTTAATAGCATGCATTTTCTTGACATAATCAATTTGTATTAATGGAGGAGACCCAATTTAACTTTGACGATATTGATAACAAAGAACTGTATTCTTATACAGCTATGAATAAAAATAAGTGTCTCGTAGTGAATCCAACCATCATGCTATTGTTTTAGGAGTTTATCTGACAAAAATAATTACTGGTGAACCAGAGGAGCGCTTGGATTCCATGTTTAATACGTTGAGAAGAACGGTACAACGAAAGTTATAAATATCTTAAGAATGTTTGTTGGAAGAATTTGTTTTGCGTCACTTTGGCCTGTATCATATGATGTAGGAAAATGTGGTGGCTGGAAACTTATCTACGCCAAATCATATTTTTGCCGGTAAGCAAAATGAGCCTACGGCCATACATGCTAACAAAAAAGTATCAATTTCCTTTTACAAAGGAAAACATATATAACCTGCACAAGTTCCAAAATTGTTAAAACCATTTACGACTGTTGGCATAGATGGCTATAAAATAAACTTAATAGGGCCATATGCAGCCATTACTTCGAACTCCACGATAATGAGCCATATGATGCAGGATGAAGACTCTGCTTGGTATTGGTCTCTTAACACGAAGTTTTCATATTACACTGTGCATTTAGACTTCATCCCTGATATCAAAAAGTGTGGCTATAATCTACACTAATCGCCGTCAAAGACGGGAAGTGAGCACTGCAGATGCTAGTAAATCAAGATTAACTACATTGTGCCATTGAGTGGTCGAGGCTACTAATAGCCGCTTTAAAAATTTTTTTAAATTTTTTGTCAATTTAATATTATTTAAAATTTTAAAATATTTCATTCTAGCGATTAGAAGTATGATGATTGACTTCAAAATAACTGTGGCACTCATCAACGCAACTTACCAACCATACGAAGATAACGCTTATACTGCACAGTTTATTAATATAATAAACGAAAATATAAATAGAGAAGATGAATTGTGCAATACATCATCACAAATAAACTGAACAGGCAAAGAGCTGCATTTATGCCGCTAGAGTCAAGCAATCCCAAATTTGGTGACTTCCGCAGCTTTCATACGAGAATTTTATTTACTTTAGGAACATACCATTTAAAACTGGCGTGGTCATATTGTCATGAACATATGTGGCTAAATGATGTTTCTTTGATAGAATTATATTGCCACGAACAATTATATAAAATAAAATATTAATTAGAGACCGAATCCGATTTCATGATATACGAACAAAAGAATATTATACATACATTTTTGATAAATCTAGCATTGCATGGAAGAAAAAGTCTAATAGATTATTACTGTTCCTATATACACACAGTTGGAAGTTACATGCACATTGCTAGCGTGGTTTATTTTTTACCTTGGGCTAGATATCAGAAAGCATTTAACACACCTGTGGTATCTTTATATGAAATCCCCATAGATTTGGATCAAGCCGAATAAAAGTGAGATAGAAATAAGCCGTAATTCTTATTTGTTGTTCCCTTCTATCTCTTTGATTTTGACATGCATCTGTAACACAAACAAAAATAATAAAAATAAAGATATCGTCAAAAAAATAAAGCTATCAACTCATAGAAATGCAAACCATACCATTGTAATCTTAATGTAAATACCTATCCATCTGGCCCTGTTTTAGTTTTGTTCGCCGTGGATCATGGTTCCATAGTAAAGTGCCCAAAATATTTTGCACTATTGGTTGGCTAATGTGTGCTATGGGCTAGTTTGGCCGATAAAAATAAATCATAGCTACTATAATTAAATGAATGTATTCTTTAAACATTCTTTTCAATATAGCTGAACCAATTTTAGACAAAAATTGTATGCTTTTTCATTTCGGATGAATTAAAGAGACTTTTGTAAATTCTATGGTTTATTTGATAAAATTGTATTAAAAGACATATTCAAGAACATTTGTATTGATCAATTTTGTGTTTCTAATTAAAAAAAAATTTGAATTAGAATTTAATAAAAACGTTCTAGGGAAATATGTCTCCAAAATCTATAATTTCTACTTGGGGACATGTATATGAAATAATTTCTATAGTCGTGTATTAGCTCTTTAGCTTTCTATAGTTGTGTATTACTCCATATTCATATAGTAACACTTCATTTACCTGTAGTGGGATGTGCAATATGTTTAATGTGATTAGTTTTTGTTCAAGGGATAATAGAAAATGTAAACTAAAAGTAATATGCTAAGGTAGGTTGTCAATAAAACCAAATTATGATTCATATCTGAAAAAGAATAGTTTTATTCTTGTAAGAATGAAAATTGGAGCCGTCTTGGGACACCTGAAAGGTGTGAAATATCTAATTTTTTTTCTATTTTAATATGGAAGTATTTCTATATAAAGAAATTTTTTAATTTTTATATGGAAATATTTGAATGAATTGAAAATGAAAAACAAATATTTGGGTAGTTGTTAATCACAAAATATTAATACAATTGTATTATTTTATTTCTATGTAATAGTTTATCACAAGAATATTTCTCAATAATCTATTGAAAGTATATTTTTAACTTTATAATATTGTTAAGTTGCTTTGTCAGATATATCTTCCCCTGTTATTTCTGTAATAATAACTGTTGATGCTGGTTTTAATAGAATGAAAGCGACAATGGGCCGATGATAGTTGAAATATGACATAAAAGTTTTAGATGTAATGTTATCAAGGTTTCTTGAGAATACTGCATCTATTGTTGTTCCATACCGAGTTTTCAATTCTCTCGGATCATTATTAATGGACAGTTCAATATAAATGAGTAAAGTGGTAAGCGTTAGTAGATAAGAAACAATGATACACTAACACATACGTAAAGTTTTATGTGTGTTACGTAGTAGAGAGGAAATGGTTAAGTTTGAAGGGGATTGAGGAGCCAACAAGATGCAAAGCTGGCCAAATTTAGTCCGAAAGAGCCGACAAGACGCGAAGCTGGCCGAGTCCCATCCTAACTCCATTCCTAATGGTCCATTAGATGTTTCACATCAAAAGTTTCTTTAATAACAGATTCAATTTATTTATGTAGTTTCACATCTAGTTTATATATTGTAATTTATAAGAGGTTTTAAATAATAATTTAATTTGTTGTTACTTGCATACTGTATCTAAGAAGCGGAACACTGGAGGTCCACTTCTTTTGATTTTGTGGAATCCACACTGGTTTATAATATTTGGCATGCCAGTTACGATCATAATCCTATAACTCCAATGACACCAAAATAACTCTACTTTTTAATAATTAATGATTGCATTTTTTTATAACACTTTATGTGTGAAGTTATAGGTTTGGTCTGTATGTCTGTTTGTAGATATGCTGTTGTCTGTTTGTAGATACGGTTATGCGTAAAGTGTACTAATAAGTAGTTCACGAGCGGATTGCCGTCTCGTATTCAGCATCCAGATGATATAGAAAAAAACATGCAGCCGGCTTATAAATGACTTACAAAACTAATGATTCAGAGACTGAGAATGAATAATAAGACATCAAAAGAATTCATAAAAGAGATATGTGAATAGAAAGTTAGTATGTAAATGCAGTATCAAAGACAAAAAAATCTTTAAGAAGGCATTAAGTCAGTTTGTTTAGATAGCTGTAAATTGGAATGTTGAAATAAATAATATTCTAGTATTCATCAAATTGTGAAAAATGAGTAGGAAACAAAGAGGATAGTATGTCGCATTTTCGATTGACAATCTCCATAATGTGTCCTTGTGCTCATCACCAAATTAATAGAACTAGTCACCAAAAATCTATATGATTTTATATTTTATCATTGATGATAATAGAATTCAAGTTTATCAAAAAACACATTTTCCATTATCAAAGAATTTTTAACTTTTCTTTCAGAACATTTTCTCAATAATAAGAATCCTGATATTAGGATGTTAAAAAAGAATTTCATAACTTCCACATTATAACTTTTATTATTCTATAGAAAACCAGGTTGTGAGTTTATGATTTATGTGCTAACCAATGAAACAAAAAAGCATTGCGACATGAAATTATTGGAAAAGTTGTTATATAGAAAAGTCTTTGAGGAAGAGTAAACAGTCGAATTATTTATAGAGTAATCGTACTTGCAATAGCTGCGACAAACATGCATCATTACTGAAACATGAAGAAAGAGAAAATATCTTAAAACAAAGAAAAAATAATGATACCAAGGGTAAATATGTCTTAAAAAGATAAAAATTTAAAAGAAATTAGAGAGGTGAGAAAAGATTAATGCTGGATATATAAAAGCCAACACTTCTTTAACAAATCCTGGGCATTTATTTTCTTTTAACAAACTTTGAGTCCTTTGACCTAAGATAGTTTTGGGTATTCAATGAAATTTTGTATAAATACTCCATTAAAAAATTCTATTGTATAATGTGAAAAACGCAAAGAGCGAGAGACACTAATTACGTTGGGTCATGCATAACTGGTCAAATAAAGAGACTAAATAGATAAAATTTGGCTATTTTCGGGAAATAGAAACATTATTATCTCATACTGCTATTTTTGAGTTTTATAAAATACGGAACTAGCTATGATAAACAACAAATTTTTATTCCATGGTCACACACATTCTCAAGCAGACATAGCTTATTGAATTGTAGGAAGAAAAGAAATTATTTAGTTTGGACACTGTAGTTCAGTGAGATTAGAAACAATGAATGGCTGATTCTGTCCTACAAAATATGTTCATCATGTAATAATGCTAATAACTGTGACTCTGTTCACATGGACCTTTGGAAAATATAATTAAGTTAGCTTTAAGACTTAAGGTTGAAATACACATAATGCCAGCGATAATCATAACAAAACAAACTTTTTTTATATCTCAGATCGTACAAAACCCAACAAGTAAAACACCACAAAAACCCTTAAAAAGTTCTCGAGTCATGCATGAACAAACAAACATGCTTGCAGATAAACACAAAAATTCGAAAAACAATATTTTTGTGTTCTATTACTTTTATCATGTCCCTATAAACCATTGTCTCGTAAATATCTTTAATGTACACACACAGTAATTCTTCAAGTTGATTATATGTATAGATATCGAATAGGTTATGTCAATATATACAATTGATTCTACTTTTATTTCTTAATTTATTTTAATACAACAAAATATGTTATTTATCTTATACTTAGCTTACAGCTAATTTTCTTTAAAGCTATGTAATAATTAACTAAATAAATTATTAAACAGTAAACACCATACATCCAAGTTTTCAGGTTTTATTGCAATCTTATTTCATTCTGTAGATGAGATCTGTTTTCAGTATATATTTTGCTAAACAATAATTTAAAATCAATTTTTTCCCGCTGTCCTGTAAAGTTGCAGTGTTACTATCACATCAGGATCTATAAAACACAACTGTACTATGTATGTTAATATGTTGGTTAATTAACTTTTTCAACGCCATAATAACCCGGAATGGGTCCTAGCCTTCTCAAGAGACAACTTGTTTTTCTCTGGGATTTTCTAAGAATGTGTGTAAATCCTTTTAAAGACAGTCAACTCAACCTGGATATGCCTGTAAGTATAAAGCATGTCAGAAACCATAAATATTTTTTTGGTATTTCTAGTTTTTAGCCATGACGGGACACGGAGGAGGTAAATGTATTTAGAATGAGCAGTTGTTTGTGTGTGTAATCCAATGTTCACATTATCTCTAAAACAGTTTGATATTATTCAACTGAAACGTTGGTCAGGCTGGACATTTTATTATTCGTATTTTAATGTATCCAATTACATTGGACTCTTTATATTATCTGTATAGTTTTATATTTCGTTTTCCTTGCCATTCCATTTGTCTCGATGCCACCACAGAAGCTTCTTACAATTGTTCTAGTAGTGAATCAACACTATTGCTATTATTATTATTGATTTAAATACTATAGTAAAGTACTTAGTTTAATAACAATTTTGCAGTAATATTAAATTTTGTATACTTAGAGACATAATATTGTATGTTATCACATTTCAAATAATTTGTACAAAATTTAATGCTGCTCTCAAATTTATATGACACATTTTTGTATGTAACACAATGTATGTAATGCGGTTTTTTAAGAAATCATTTCTACGCATTAAATGAATAAAATATTTATTTAGTGATTACATTTAAATTAAAGTTAAATTGTCAAAGATAATAATAGATAATAATAAATAATATTTGCAAGCACTTCATCAGACACTTTCGACAAACAATATGTTATTTTTGAATCTCCTTTTATATATACAGGGAAAGATCATTTCATACATTTTCACGTTTATAAGAAACATTTGTCTATAAAACTTCAATGTAACATTATCAATTGTTATGGCTTTTGATGGATTTAGACGACGATCATTCATCACTTGTAACTTTTTTGGTTTGTAACTGTGTGGAGAAGGAGTTTGGCAGAGGAAAATTCCAAGTAGAACAAGAATGAACTTTCTTTAGAAAAATGCATCTTTTTATATAAAAAAATACTTAGCCTAAAAAGAGATGCGAAAATTGAAACAGGGATAGAAAATAGGAAAATGTTATTCCGTTTAGACGTTTCCGCCACCAATCACCATACTGAGATGACGTTACCGTGCTCCCTGTCTGTTCTGCGACTTCAGTTTTTGTTATAATTTTTGTTCACAATATATATTTCCATAATTTTCTTTGTACTTTATTATCCTTGTACAAGTTTTTATTAAGAAAACGCCGAAAAAATTATTAAAATTGGATAATTTTTGGATACTGTTTTTTTTTCCAGATAAGGGTAACATCAAAAACAAAAGATTTCTTTGGCATTTTTAAGTATATATGAGTAAAAAACCATGGCACTAAAACAGTTAAACAGGTTTTTCTCAAGACTATATTTTTGACGTTGTCGTTACGGTTACTCAATCTTCAATACTCAATGTTTATTAATCTGATTATTTTTTATAGCTTTGTAATTGCTGTCACTGCAAAATTAAATCATTGGGGACATAGTTGACTGTATAAAACTTATATTAGGCATTGACAAATTTTTTAGAACTTTTTTTATTGTTTAACCTTCCGTGAACCACGTGGATAAAAGTTGCGTCCAGCACTATGTGGGGTTTAGCATACCCCAACATAATTTTGTATTTTTGTAGGAAAAATCTTTTTAAAGTTTATTTTTTATGTAATAACATTGTTTTTGAACTATTAGGAAATAAAAATAAAATAAATTTGTTAAAAATAATAAACATTTTTAATATCTTTAGGCATAGTAACAAAAATAGTACTTTTTTACTAACTAAGAGAAGACCATCTTCTTTGGTTCAGCCTTATAAAAAAAACTTAACTAATAAATTCCGATTGACCTTCATTTCAGGTTCTAATGAGATAAGAAACAAAAATAATAAAAAAAATAACTAAACATAATTAGTCTTCTTGAGATTCCAGTTGGTTCAAATCTGTACAATTTTTACAAAAAAAAATATGCGTGCTCTAAACATATAGGTACTTCGCATCTCTCGCAACCGTACTTTGTCTTTTGATCTCTTCGCCTATCGCTTTCCGAACATCTTATTATACGTCTTGGAATCTTCTTTGGTGTTTCCACACTTGTTTTACCGAGTAAAACATTTATGCGCTTACAAGAATCCCTTGGAATTTGTGGATTATCTTTGCGGTTTCTCAGGTGCTCTTCATTCAAAGCCATTCCCAAATCACAAATAAACTTCCTCCCTTTGTTAGATTTCCCTGCTTCAATGCCATTATTGAATATATGTAAAATCATAGCGTTGATTCCTGCATGATTGAGAATCGAGAAAAATATAGTGAGAGGCCAGCGTTTGCTGTTGCGAGAAATGTCATATGTTCTGTCGAGTTTGTCGATCACATCCACTCCACTTTTAGTTTCATTATAGAAAGTTATCATTGTTGGTTTCTGCTTGATTCCAGTTTCATGGTCGATTTCTTTATCGTGGTGAAGGGATGACATCATATGAACGTACTTTCGAGGCTTTGGAACATAACTAACGGGACTGATATCTTTTTGAAAGCCAAACCTTGATGCATATAACTCTCGAGATTGCTTGAAGCATGGCGGAATGCAAGCTTTATAAGCTCTCAAAGTACCAATTACCGTTAATTTATGTTACTGTAACAAGTTTTCAGCAGTTTCATGACTGGTAAAGAAATTGTCCATGGTAACATTTCTTTACGAGCCGGAAACGCACTTCACCATACGATCTACTAAGTCAAATGGCTTATTGCTCAACATAAACGGACTGTTGTCTGGCTGTTTACCGCAGTAAATTTCTAAACTTAGAGTATAAAACGTTTTAGCGTCTACTAAGGCATATATTGTTATTCCATACTTTGCGGGTTTTGATAGTATATACTGCCGAAATCCACATCTCCCTCGAAAGGCACCCAATTCTTCATCAAGTGTTAGGTGTTCGGATGGTGTATATGTGTTTTGGCAAAGCTGGACAAAGATGTCAAATATGTCTCGGATTGGTGCTAAACGATCAGTCTTTATTCTCTCTTCTCTAGTCATAGCATCATCGAATCTCATATTATTGAGTAGGTATGAGAATCGATTTTTAGACATCGTACACCGAAATATTTCGATTCCAGTACCATCTGAAGCCCAGAGGTCATTGAGGTTTTGTCTCCCAGAACGGTATAATCCCGCTAAAAATAAAAGCCCAAAAACTGCTTTCATCTCATATGCAGTTGTTTCTTTATAGAGAACATTTAGCGGTTCACCATCTGGTGGCTGTGGTCTCGAAAGACATATCTTTGCATTCGTATGTTTTACAATCGTTTCAAGTATCTCATTGGAAACAAATACTTCAAAGCATTCTAAACTCGTTTTCTTGTCTTTATATTGACTTTTCACTCCCTGTAAAATATATTTTCTGACACCCTGCCACACTTTGCGGGCGACCGTCCACTGCCCCTGTGATGCTACAACTAAACCACTGTTACTATGCGATCTGGCAACGTCGCAACTCCAGCTACTCGATGTTTCGTGGAATTTGCGTGACCGTTTTAAAAGATACGACAATTTATGTTTCGCTGGGGTATATCAAACCCCACGTAGTGCATGGAAGGTTACAGATCAATAAAGAAGATGTAATCAACATTTTTATAAAACGACCATCAAAATAATTTTCCTGATTCATCTATTTTGCAGTACTCACATGATTCATGTAAGTGCTTAATGAACAATTACCTAAACATACATGTACAAAAGTCTTGTAAATAAAATAAATAGAAAAAAGAATCAATACCTTTGACCCTAAACGCATACACCTCCTCCGTTCCATCGTGAGTAAAAGGAACACTTTGTAGCCAAAGTTCATTTGGAGTTAATTTGCTGGGGCCCATAACTAGAAATTCGATTATAATTTAATTTACTCGTGTTTTTGAGGATGATTAAATTCCATACAAGTAACTCATGTCCCAAAAATGAATTATTGATTGAATTTTTATGCATTACCTTCTTTGTGGCATTGCTGCTCATTATATATTTCTTTGTTTAACTTTGAGTATTTTGGGTGTATTATTTGCACTGTAAAAATACAAATATGAGCATTTTACATAACAAAATGTCTACTTTAATTGATTTTAAAACAAAATGCAATTGTTCTACCACAGAGTGTCCATTATTATTATCGACACTAACATTTCGAGCTCTTCAAAATAGAATGGCATAATATCTAAATAAATTTTTAGTACTAATTATAAGCAAATAATATTTATTACAGAACAACTATGAGTAGATCTTTGTCATTATCGGAAAAAATTTAGTATTTATACAATTTTGTACAATTTTTTGTTAGCCACTGTACGAGTCATTGGCCTTTGAATAAAATTACTTTCTTCTCCTTTTCTGTATTTGGATTCTTGATCGTTTAATGGTTTTTTCAATAATTGTGAAACAGTTTAGCTATCTACAATATTCTTTCACTATTGCAACTCTCACTACGAGAGAGAGTTGCAATAGTGAAAGAATATTGATGATATAGAGATATAGTATTTTTCATCAGTATATCTTTCAATTGTTCAAATTAAAGATATCGAAAATGACTTGAAAACTATCAAACCACACTTATAAATTTCTGGTAAATTTTAGGTAAACTTCTAGTAACTCTGCTTTTTCATAATATTGACTTTAGCAGCTTTGGAAATGCACATTATTTTTTGTAGAGATTTTCAGCAAAATCTCCCGGACTGTATCCAAAAAATAGTACTTCATGTGTCATACTCTTTATGATACATGAAATAAAAAAAAAAATTTATATTGATAATTTAAATATTTTTTAGTCTATGCCATTGAAATATATGAAGTACATTTATAACTATGCTAAATTTAAAGTTTCTATGTCGAACTATTTTTGAGAAAAACGGCTAGAGATAGATAGATAGACAGATACAAATTGATCTTATAATGATTCCGTTCTTTCTTTCGAGATATGGAACCCTTAAATAAGTTGGCAAGAGCTTAAATTAATTTATTGATATTTCGCTCCATTTTTTAACAATGCCCTTAAATCTCCATGTTCAGCAATTGTAATCAGTTTCTTTTTTACTTAAAACAAATTTAACTAAATTAAATTTACCATTCAGTAAATATAATGATGAAAATGTAATTAAAAAATGCTATACTGCAGCTAACAATTCAGAAAAAATATGGTTATGCATTTGCAATATGTTGGTAACTCACTTTAAATTTTAATTTAAATTCTTAATTTTTTTGTTACTACTTTTATGTATTGTAGATTTTTTCTGTATAATAAGTAAAAAAAAATTTTAAATTTAATTGGTTATGTTCATTTTAAGAATATGTCCAAATAATTTGTTGATTAGGGAGTTTCAGAAGTCAAAATACGAAAACTTAGATCGTACAGGCAGTTTTGAGACAAAAGCTAAAATATCTTTATTAAATTTGGTTTGTGTCGTTGAATAAACAAAACAGCTTGGCTAAATAAAGTACGTATTATAACCATCCACCAATCCACTTCTATGTAGGAATACGTGAATATTTCTTCTAGCAATTTAATTCTTCATCATTTTTAATACAAAATTGTCTTAAAAATTTATGAATGGCATATTGAATGGCATATGAATGGCGTATACATATTGATTTTATTTTAATTATACAAATAATATACTGAACTTCGAATCTAAGACACTTGTGCTTATCATCCTCGATGTTACTACAAATATTCTAAAATATATTTAAAGAAAGAAACGTACAATAATTTAGTTTATTCACAAAAATTACACTTTTTCGCAGGCGGAGTGGTGACTACAGGGGACTGATATTTTAAGTAGTAATTAAGTAATTGAAACAAAGTTGATTCATCTGATTTTTATTTAATTTAGATAACATATGCATGTAGATCAAGGTTTTCACCACTTAAGGACTTCGAAGCATCCCAGAGTATTCAACATTTCATTGAGTGTGCGATAGATTCGCTTCTTTGGTGAAAGACATGGTAATCGAAGTAAAGTGGGCGCACAACCACCCCACACTTCAATTATAACATTGTGTTCATGACAAACTAATGCATTTTAATATATTGCCATGTCTTTCACAGCTCATAGATTTCTACAAATATTCTCAAAATAGTGAAATTGTAACCTGTTTCATATGATATTCCACATCCAGACTTTAAGAGAATTTAAAAAATGAAACTTGAGATGAATTTTGTATAAATTTAAGTACAAATGGTAAGTTCTGTATTTTTTAATGCCTTCTATGCAGTGACATGTACGGGGTTTTTAACCCGCCAGAACTCGCGCTCTTAAAAGTTACGCGAGCACTCGCACGTACGGCATTTCGCTCACGTTTAAAAAACAGTCAAATCTATACATGAAACCTGCTTGGTGGTATATTTTTTATTATAAGTGTAAGAAAACTCATGTGACAGTATTAATTAAATATTTCTTTTCAGAAAAAAAAATACATAAATTTCTTTTACAGTATTAACACTGAGGAACTTAAATTTGTCAGTAACTTCTCAGGCAGTCTTAGAAAAAAAAATTTTTCCAGGAAAAATAAAAAGTTTAAAAAAATTTAATAACAACTTAATTTCATCATATAAGCTTGATTTATACAAATCACATGACAGTATGTTCAGAACACAAAAATTTTTGGCAGTAAACACAAGCCTTTTTTGTTTTGCGGTTTTTACGTCTCGGCACACTGCACATATAACTTTTGGTGGCTCGGTATCTGAATCCTCTCTTTCATTAGAAAAACATTTTATAAGTTGTTGAAGAGGGTATGGTATACTCAGCAAAGTAATTTTACGGTTGATCTGTGACTGGGTTAACATGAGAGACAAGTTTTTCAAAGATTTCCTTCAGTGATTACATGGCTTAAGTAACAAAAAAGGGAAAACATTCCATTATCTCTATCTTATTATCTTTGGCAACTGGTTTCACCCCTGATCTAGGGTCAATTATATTATACGACTTCGTCCTAACGTTGGTGTGCTGTGGATGATAAACCCATTTATTGACCTTGTCTTTTCCTAAATAATATAAAGATTGTGCTGACTGACTTGAAGAAATCTCATCTTGTTCGTTCTCTAATGAAGACTATTCCATCTCAGTGCAATGTTCACTGTGTTCACTTTCTCCGTCACTCTCAATACTATCCGCCCCAATATCTTGAGTATCTTTTACTAACCACACTATAACTTTTCCATCTTTTTTATTCATCTACGAAAAAAACATAGCACATATTTTATTACTTTTTAATATTGTTTATATATTTATGAACAGTTTTCATAAAAAAACTGAACAAACCTCCTTCTACAAGCAACTGGAGCACACTGGTCCAAGGCCAATGTTTGGATGGGGACGGGGAAAGTGACCTACATACAAAATGGTGCCATTCTTAAATTTAACGTGAGCAAAATGCTCAGGGCCTTTTTTCTCGCGGGTTACAAAGTTGGAAGCTGGTAGAAATGGTGTATATTTTTAATATTGTATATGAATGAAAGGTAGTAACTAGCAATAATGATAATGAGTTTATGTGTCTTACTAATAAACAGTATTATTTATTTCACCCGTGCTTCTCAATCCCTGCACTCAAGTACTGTCTTTCCTTAAGTGTATTACTCACTACTGCTTCTATTTATGTTTTTTATTATTTGATCATTTTCAGTATAAAGAAAATTAACAAAATGGTCATCCACAATGTCTTGTAAATCCGCACTTGTATTTTGAG
Source organism: Druceiella hillmani (assembly GCA_039881145.1). Classification (NCBI taxonomy): domain Eukaryota; kingdom Metazoa; phylum Arthropoda; class Insecta; order Lepidoptera; family Hepialidae; genus Druceiella; species Druceiella hillmani. Next base: position 31,800,692 of record JAYKKI010000006.1, read on the forward strand.
TTTTAATGAGGTTTTTGTCATAATTCTATTATCATCATACATTTTTTTAAGTGCATCTCATTATGTATTTATAATTTTAAGAGCTCTGGGTATTGTAGTTGAATAGGCTTAAAAAATGTTCTCCATTTGTGGGCCAACAAACCAAATGTGTTTTCGACAATGCGTCTGGCACAACATAAGCAGTAATTATAATTTTTTTCCATGTGTTGTTTTTAGTAACTCCATTATTTAATGGTTTCTTTAGGTACGTTTTTAAACTAAATGCTTCTATTACACGAGGAACAACCAAACTATTTTGTGGCAACAGTTTATGTTTTACGTGTTCATTGCTCCATTATTGAATTTCCTTCACAACACAGAATTGTTTCTGTTATTCCGAACACAGGCACATCAAAATTATTGATAGGTCCTACTATAGCCATAAGTACTATGGAATTTTTTTTAGGTAACAAAACTAATTATTACCTTAAGGGGCCATCATGCAAACTATGTAATTACAGGCGTAATTGGACATGATAAAAAGACAGAAATATGCAATACATGTCTATGAATTACATATCTTTAGAAAGATACATTCATTATCTTTAAATTCGGGGCAGGATTTAAAAAAAAACATCTATTATCATAGTTATGATTCATCAAACTTGAGAAAAATCGTTACACAAGCCACATATAATAATATTTTGGGATAACTAATCCAAATTTCTATGCTATTTTATAAAAATATTGATAAGTTTTATATTCAATTCATAAATGCGAATTGAAATCACCTAAAATTACATGGTAAACTCTCATATAATAATCTATGAAAACATGAAAGTTAATTAGTTATAGTTAATTAGTTATTGAGCGCTAATGCTCACATAAGGAGGTTTGAAACGGATGCTCTAATGTTCATTAAACTTTAGTAATTTATACATTATACACAATTCTTTTTTACCAAGAGCCCAGTTACATCACGTAAATAATACAATGACCCAGAATGGGTCATTATATTATTTACATGATGTAAACTGGGCTCTTGGTAAAAAAGAATTGTGTATAATGTATAAAACATTATATTGTGTATAATGGGTAACATTTTTTCAATTTATTGCACTGAAAAGTTTACACAATAAAATTAACCTTATATATGTTCACTTTATTTACCAAAAATAAAATTATAGTTAAGATATTATCGTTTTTGTAGTCTATAAAACATGAATATACATTAAGTTTAGTCTATAATTTACTTATATCAATAAATTGTTTTGATTATTATTTTTGATAGTATGGAAAGAATTCTGTTTCCTAGTGAATTGTTAAACAAGCCACATATTAATAATTTTTAGACTACAAACTTTTCGAATTTAATTTCATATTATTTTTTTTAACAAATGATTTACATAAAAAAAAACTATCCATCAATAAAAATTAAGATGAGGAATATGTTAAGTTTATATTATGAATTATTAAAAAAATACCGAGTTTTGAAACGTAGATGTTATGTACATGTAAGATACAAATTGGTATTTTTTGGGTATAATTTAAAAATTCATAAAATAGACAATTATTATCATTCTGTGGAAATTTATTTTAGCAGAATATTAGGAGAAATTTCCAAAAAGTGTCCTCCACCTGCTGACCTAGTTTTTACACGTCATTCCTTGTTTTATTCACTACGTTGTGCTTTTGATGTTTTCTTCCGTCCATTCAATATAAAATGATTAGTGCAATCTCGCATCACCATCTTATGTATACATAACTGTTTTATTTACTTCATTATTGTAATTAGTTATCGTGTTCGTAGTTGTAAGTCGTGTTCATAAATTATTAGTTGATAAGCTGCCCTGTCAAGTCCTAGAAGACAATCTGCTCATATCAATGCCATATTAAACTATTACCATAGGTATATGTTTTTAATATTTCAGGATGTGGTGTTCATATATATCCAAATGTAGATACACGTGGTCAAAGAATAACAATAGAAAAAAATTAATTGTCACGAAGGATCAAGAAATTGTTATCTACATTGAGCACAATCAACTTTCGGCGTCATCTCTTCTTGAGAATTCCCTTGAATTAAATAACGCCAAACTGGTGACGAGCCCTTAATTAGAAATAAAAACTATAGTATTGTGTCTGACATCAGTACTAACTATAAAATTTGGGAATAACATGTATTGCATGCATAACACTCTTCCGATGTTAACTTCCACATTTTTTTAGTAGAATTCTTTATGTAAACTGGTTAAAATTTTTTCCAAATAACTTCACAACCTTCATCAATTATGTCTCCAATACTTGAGGATCTAAGTCTTGTCACTATTGAAAAAGGTATGAAACAAATCTCAAGTGGCCAAAAATCTGTAATAAAAAATATAACAATAACTTTCTATCGTAGCACAATATATGACCAGGAAAAGAACTCATACTCAGAAATATTTACATGGAAATTTTAAGGAGCTCGAAAAGGAAAAATAGAGAGTATACTAAAATAGGGAATAAAATAGAAAGGACAAATAAATAGTGTTGTATAAATAAAAATAATTTTAAAGTTTCCAAAGTTATTGCTTTTACAAAATATCTAGAGATATGGCTGAAATATCAAAAAAATATGTCTACTCCTGTCACTGAAACTGATAAATTAGTTATGAAAAGCATTATAAAATTAAATTAATAATTAGAATTAGGAAAAAAGAATTGCCTTATTTCTAATTAGTTTATTCGCAATTTATTATGCAACAGATGCATGGTTACAAAATTAAAAAAGAAATAAATATATTAAAATTGAATAAAAATACATTACAAATAAAACTGATTCAATAAGAATATTTTTTACAAGCATTTCATTAAAAATTGATCAATTTTTTCAGGTCAAGATGTTTAGGTGGTAAAACTTTTGTGACACTTCTGGTAAATATCTAAAAAGCTTGAAGGACAAAGGATACAACAGGTTAAGGCTCTTCTAAAAGTTAATGACCATAATAATAAGTGACACTGGGCGCCACCTTTGGAGTTTTGAAAAGATCATAAAGAATTTGCTGCTCATCTTGATTAACCATATTTAATATTTTATCCAAATTTTCAGTGGTCATTCTAAATACGTTGAAAAATCTTTTCTTATTCTGTCTTAGATGTGAATATAATTATGAATATCATGCTCTTTATTCAGATCATGAATTCAAAGTCTTCTCCTGAAGTAATGCTTGAAAATAATGCTTCTGCGTCATAGCTAATCAGAGTTAAAATATGGTAGTTGTATATTTTTACGTCTTTATTTGCATGCTCAAGTAAAGATTCGCCTTTTCACTGAGAGTGCGAAATGCACTTAACTGTTTTCAAAACCAAAATTTGATCCTCACAGTATCGGCAAAAATTGTGTAGATTTTAACAATAGTATAACGTATATCCACTTGAAATTTCGTGAATTTTGCGTAAGTCAGAATAGGTCTTTAATGTTGATAAACTGTAATTGGCATTGTCTTTGCAAATATGATATATGCCTTCCTTGAAGCACCATTTGCAGTGACTCTTCATTCAGATAGGTTGGTTTTTTAATCCTTTCAATTTGTGGTATATTGATTTATAAGTGTTAATTATTAATACATTATTAAGTAGTCATTGTGACACATACTAAAAGTAAGACTATTTTACTTAGCAAGATGACTCTTCAGATGAAGCTTATGTTTGGGAATTAGGTTTTTAAAAACTTACTATAAACTATATAAGTATGGGTTACTGTGTACGCTCACTATCATATTGGTTTTTCTCTTTAGAAGTGCGTAAATCTTTTTTACTTCCTCTTTCCGCTAATACCCCACATGACACACGAAATTAAAAGAACATTTTGAATTTTAATTTGTCCTTTCTAAAATTTCCATATTTTCTGAGTGCACACCTCTAAAGAGAAAAATCAAACCCTTATAAGGCTATTCAATTTGTCCAGTAGCCCGTCCGTCCGTTTTTCACAGGCGTTATTCTGAAAAACCCTTTTATGTAGAAATTTAAAATTGAGCAATTAATTAAGTACATTAATGTTCATAATTGAGAATTAATTAAGTATATTAAGCCCCATATATCGGAATAGTTCACACTCAGAAAATATGGAAATGTTGCTCATAATTCTTATGTCGTTCATGATATATTTACACATGTGAAAGTAAATCTAACAAAGTTAAATCTAATAATAGAACATCCCAGAAATTTTAACTGAAATATTATTATCATTACTAAATAATCCACAGCACCAAACCCAATAGTTTTTGTGTAAGATGGTATCTAACAAAGATATTAAAATTATAATATAACTGCTATAGGTACAAATTTTTTGTCTTTATATGGTCAATATTAAAAAGAGATTTAAAATAGTCAGATATTCAATTAAATTTTCCAAAAAATTAAGCAACTGATAATAAAAATATTTCGATAGACAACTCTAAGCAGCTCATACTCAATTGTTCTTATGATTTCACTGTTTTGTTTTATAAAATAAGCCGTCTTCAAAAATTTCTCTCATCTGGAACCAAAGTATACATTTTTATACTTTATTTCTGCTTATCTTAGACTATGGATAAACATGTTATGTAAATTTAACTGAGTAACTTCTCAGTCAATGAGAAGGGCTTCAAATCCCGTTTCACTTTCAACCTCAAAAAATATATCAATATTTCTGAATATCCATTACAACTAAATTGGTTAAAGAGTCACAACTGACAAAATCTACATCTTAATCACTTTAATATATTCTTATTAATGCTCTCTTACACCTTATGTCTCCAACCATATTCCAGCATATTTCAGCTCACGGGCTTGAACTACGTTCTAAATATATGAACGACCTTCTAATCCCACAGGACAGAACTGTGTTCCATGGAATAAACTAAATTCCTCCCTCAATGCCTGTGTTCAAATATCACCTGAAATTTTATTTCTTAAAATGATCTACAGATCAAATGCCTGATCCATCCTTATCCCTGATGTAATGCTTGTATTGTTTTATTTAATTTTACATCAAAAAAATGTTATTTGTACCTCTGATATTCACCTATGTATAAATACATATAAATTCTTTTTATTTATCGTTTATAACTTTTTGTCCATTCTCATTGGCTGTTTCAATCATTACAATCTACCACTGCTCTGATATTTCTCATTCATCACATTGTGATTGGCTTTAAAACATTAATCCTGTAACAATGAGTCTGTTATGTGGATATTTAGCTCCCTAAACCTTCGTAAAATTTAAATAAACAGAAGTGAATATATAATTAAGGTTATTGTATTTTTCTAATAGTATAATATATAATTTATTTCTTTCAAATTACTTTCATTTAGAGGCAAAGCCCCTCCACAGTTTCATTAATTGTAAGCATTCAGAATACAGAAATAAATAACAGGTTTATAAAAAGACTATATTAAGTTCTGCAGAATATAAAGACTATAAGTTGTACAGTGTTACACATTTCTAGGTGTTAAAAATGTTCCTTGGGATGCCCACAGGGGGATGCCCCAGAGGGTGATGAGTAGTGATAATTCTACATTTATTTATCACTACATATTTTGAAACAACATCTTTGTTGCATCTGCTGTGTGTCTGTTTGGCTAATTGCAGTAGAAAATGAAAGGATTTTGTTCCAGTTTTTTACCTTTTCCTGAAGAAGGCTTAGTTGTATAATTTATAAATATTTTATGTAAATATGTCGACCTATGATGAAGAAATTGTAAAAAAAATCTCCTGTTGATTTCTTGATGTATATGGTAACAAGTGTTTTTTAGAGGTATATAATTTTAAAATGTAAAAAACAAAAATCATGATAATGGCCATGGCCAATGCAATGGTCTGGAAGTCTAATTCTTAAAGTAGTGAGAATTGAACTTCAAGACTGCACTTCATTTGAGCCAGCTACACCACCCATATGTCTGTAATCATATTTAAACAGAAAGGCATATAATTCCCTTTTCAATAAAGCCAATACCATGGTCATTATTGCATTTTTCGTTTTAAAGTTATATATCTCTAAAAAAGATGCCAGTTATAAAGAGATAGAGTTCTGTGAAAAGATGTGTGGTAAGATTTTTCATGTTAAGTAGTTCTAAAGAGAAATCTGCGACAGTATATGTCTATTTATTAAGGTTAACTCACATTATAGAAAAAATCTTAAAAATAAAAATGACTTGATGCATTAATTAACGAGAATCATATTAACTCCATACATTTTTCGTTTTATGCATTTAATGAAAATTGTCATATGCATTTTGGTGAATAGTTTTTATGTGTTTTTGAACAAGCTTGACAAGCTTGCACAGTTGCCTAAAAGGTCATAAGGACTATTTTACCAAGTAACGATTCCAATTAAAATAGTTCCAGTTTCCTGTGAAACTATGTTTCTCAATTAATACAGCACAAAGCAAGCAATATATTAAGTTTAGACTATAACGGCCCTGTTACACTCAACTCTTCACGTATGTAAATAAATATTTAAACACTATTAACATCTACACTAAAGTATTTCATGTGAGAAGCCGTGACTGATTACTAGTATGTATATATGTGTAAGAAAATTACTAGATTAAAAATATTTACCCAAAATAAGACTATGTTTTAATTTAACGAGATTATGATGGTTACTTATAAAAGAAAAAGTAGTAATGTTAAATAGTGGTTTTTATTCGCCAGATAATGGGAATACTGCAATGAAATAAGATAGATTTAGAAAAGCTATTTTATTAGAAAAACAATAATTTGCTTTGTAATTTATCTGTATCATATAGATAAAACAGCAAATTATTCAGTGAAAATTTAAAATGCATAATTCTCTCTCAAATATTCAAAATATGTAGTTGTTGTAATAACACATTCAAACAATTGTCACACATTTTGATTATAAGCTTTCGAAGTTTTTTATAATTTTATTGTACAATGTATTAAACTCTCTTCCAGTTTCTCCAGTCTGCCACAGTTCAAATGGCGCAGTGTGGGATTAATCTGTACAAAACTGATTACACTGACATTGTTTACCCTGATATGTGAATACATAATGGCTGATGGTGCACGAATACACGCCCCATACAGAACTAATTCCAAGCTCTGACAAACGTACAGATTTACTCTTAAGACATTGTCTCCCAGGTTTGTTGCAGGACCACTATTAAATTTGTATTTGGAAAATAACTTTGATCAAAGAAATATTACAAAAAAAATTTTTGGACATTCCCGTATAATATTTGTGTAATCATAGATTACTCATTGTTTCTATATTTAATAATATTCTTTTGAAAAAAAAAAGTAAAAATGTGACTGTCAAGATTCAAAAAAGTGTAGAAGCGATAAAATTACTAATATTGAAGTCTAAATCCAATATTGTGCAAGAAAAATATTGTTTCAGTGCAGTCATCAGAATATCAAGTGTAGATAAATTCACTATTCGGTGACTTTTACTCCATTGATATACATGCTCAATGGTATTTAAAATAATAATATTTAAAAAAATTACAATTGGTGTTACAGAAAAATCACCATTGAATTTAATCAAATGTCGTTAAATAGACAGAAAAGTGAATAGTGATAATAACAATAAGATCACATGTTTTGGGCTAAAGTTTATTGACTTTTTTGTGCGGCCATCGTGTTTTATTTTGGAAACATTTTTCAGTAAAAAATTTAAGGTGATGATATATTTATAGTGATAAAGTTCTCAATTTTAGGAGAGTCGATACATGGAAAATTAAACACCGTTTTTTCTTAATTATTTATTAAACATATGATTTTATTTTTTGTTTTGGGTGTTAAAATGCTAATACATATATTTAAAATATGTTCATTATATATATTATCCTTTACCTACAACATGCATGAACGTCAAAGTTGTTTTTAAACATACCCTCTTATTACTTCAAAAACCTTCATATATATCAAAATGAAGATGTTATCAAAGTCCACTTAGTTGTTTTCCCTTGACTCAAGAATAATTAAAAAAAAATAATAAACTCATCTCTTGGTTATTTTTCTAAAACTACATTTTTCAATAACTTGGAGTATCATTCATCATCCTCATTCATTTTATATTTTATGTCTCTACTCTCCCATACTACAAAGCTTTGTCATAGTAAAAAATATTTCTACTAGAAAGTTCTTCAAAATTATGGATGTGTTTCTTTTACGGTTGTGCAAAATTTTTTTAACCCGAATGCCCATATCATATGGTCCACCTCCTTTGTTTGAATATCTCAATTTTCCAACATCTGAAACCAAAGTTTTGCCTTTTTTTCTTTTTAATAAAACTTGCCTTAATTTCATGATGTACATGCCAGTACGTGCCATTTTAGAGATGTGTCAATAGTGAATAATTGAATCAGTTTCAAACATTCGTTTTGTCAAAACGAATGATTCGATCTTTGCAACGTAACTGATCAAATCATCTTACCATTTGTTTGGACGATCACCATTTGCTCCGATTGACTCATGATATTGATGCTGTTGAATGAATGATGAATGGATATTATTACTTTGTGTGGTAGCACAGCTGATTAGAAAGTCAAGCTTTCTAGAACTGCATTTATGAAAAGAAAAAGTAAAAATAAGATGTAATTTTTAATGGAAGGCTTGTATTATAAATATTCGTAATGTATTTATATTGCGTAGAATATTAATGCACAATATAAAACTAATAATTTTACCTGTTTTATTTATTAACAGGCCAATTTTCTTATCATTTATATATTTATTTTAAATTTTAATAGAAGCACATATCCGTTTATTCAACCTAATAATTTCACATTAACGGTTTCACATTTCACTGCTTTTCCTGCTTAAATTCAACATCTTAAAATCTCAGTTTAAATCATGCACCTAATTAAATATTAATTTTCAACAATTAGGTTCTACAATACTGTGTTAAATATTGATTAAAAAACTATTTAAAATTCAATTATATAAAAAAATACTTTTTCTTATTGCTTTGTAAAACAATTAATGTAATCCTGTCAGTGAAGCCCCAATAATACACCACCACAAAACAAAACCCAATAATATAATGCATAAAACCCCACCACAAAACAAAAAAATAACGGTTGATACACATATCAATTCAGTTAAAAATTACTATGAAAGTATTTATTTATTAGAAGCTTAAATAGCGCATATTTATTTTAGAAGAATCCAGATTTATTTTATTTTACAAAACTCGAAATAGAAATACCTCAGAAATTATGCAAACTACGTTTAAGTTTATACTCAATACAAAGACCCAGAATTTATCAAAATATCAAAGTACTGTCATTATAATATACAATAATATATTCTTTCACTCGTATGTCAAACATGAAATTTTAATATCTGCGCTTCGATCAATTAATTGGTTAAGCTAGAAGTAAACAAAAATACAATAACAAAATCTAAATGAATACTGATCAACAGAACAAACACACTCATTCGAATGTTTTTATATAGAATATATTGTTAGCGAATCAATGAATGAAACGACTGTATTAGATTCGAATATTGAAACAAATTAATGATTGGTATAAAAGATTCTTCTTTCGAATGGATTGACGATCGAATTGATTAGCACAAATGAATGAATGACACACACCTATCCTATATGCTTTGTTTGAGTTTGAACAATGCCAAACCATTTCTGCCAAAGAGAAACTGATTAAAAATGTTTACCAAACATGTTTAACACACATATTCGATAAAGATTTTAATTAGATTTATACACAACCACCTAAAAAAAAATTTTAAATATGATGTCAATTGTTTATTAATCTGCTATTAAGCTATTTTAGATATGTAATAATTTTGTCAAAAATCTACAATTTTCTTTCACTGATTTATAAAATATAAACGCATACCTGTTGAAAATACTCTTTAAATCATATATTTTTATTAAAGTTATTCATTATAATTATTTTTTGTTAACTACACTCAAAAGTAGGCTTTTCTTTCCGATAACCTGATGATTCCCTGTTAAATGAAAGAAAAAAGTAAATGTTGTGTATGCCTGTCAGCTGCGATCTATGTAAGAATATATCTCGTTTATCCCTCACATTGTGTATAGTTACAATGGCTGTCTTTCTTGTTTTTAAAGATAATACGGTAGTTGACTCATTCTAAATTTTGATATTTTTCATAGAATATTGTGAAATATAAGTTAATTAAAAACTAGTCTTGAAAAAATTCAAAAATTGATCGAAAAATAAGCCAGTTGTAGGCTTCTAAATTTGAAGATACGGACAGAGTTCTGTATATCCCTGTCTCTTTTCCTCTTGTAGAATATAATGTGCAATTTTAAAAATGACCTCACAACACAGTATTGGTGTCCTTCTCTAACGGTTAAATTTAAACTTTTATAACTCGGTCAATTTCTAAGATTATTAAAAAAAATGTTCACTTCTCATCAGCATGTACCTTGAAATTATGATTAATGAAATAAAAAAAATTTAGTCAAATATCCAAGTATTTTGATTTGGTTCTATCAAGAAACTACGTAACATTAAGAGATGAAACTTGGTATCTTCCTGAAATAACAAAGAAAGTTAAAAGAATCATCATCTACTTTTAAAGGTGATGTTGGAGACGCATATATATACGAAACATGCAAAGTTCTACTGGCATAATATGGCAATAATTAACAAATTTTTGGCAAATAACATACTGTCATTTTTTCATATGATATGCTGTTGTAATAAAAAATTATTTATGTAATAATGGTGTAGCGTGTTGTATAAAAACATTTTAATAATGAATAAATTGTGTTTAGTATTTCAAAAATCGTATCTCATATTCACTTGTAACATAACCTCTTTGAATTCAATGACATTTATTATTGTCTGTCATTAAAAAAAATACTGTACTGATATTGACAAACATGTAACCAAAAGTTCTTAGTTCTGTCGTTTTCAAACTACCTCTATGCTTTTGTACGGTCCCTGTAACATTTATTCTGCACAGTTTCAAATGTTGAAATCTGTTCCATTTAGAATATTCAGGTATTTAAGCTAAGTATCGAAACTCGAGTCTGGTAAAAAACTGTTTCTGGGGCAATGTGAATATATAATTGTTCTATTTTTACTATATTAGAAGTAAGTCATTTAATTTCTATATTTAATGAGACAATTGTAAATAATGATACTGACAGTAAGTTTTTTCAAAATTTTACTAAAAAAAAATATTTTTGGAGTGAAAATTTAGTTATCATCTCTTATGCCATTTAACTTAGCAATAATATCATTTACAAACCCTCAACGCATGCATCAAATTCAAACTCAATCGGCGTTTTTACTGTTAATAAAAAAATAGGTATTGAATATATTTCGCGTTAATTTGGTAGAAATTCATTATTCACAATTAAATGAAACTTTGTGATGTAGTATTATTTCTACTTTCTTTAAGTTGCTTACCACAACCTAGGTTTCGTTGTATTACAACATCTTCAGGTGGGCTATTAGCAAAAATTGGATTGAAAGATCTTTGCTAATAGCCCACCTGAAGACGTTGTAATACAACGAAACCTAGGTCGTGGTAAAGAACTTAAAGAAAGTAGAAATAATACATCACGTAATTTCATTAAATTGTGAAAAATTGGGTAAATAAAATAAAACAACATTTAAATTTTAAACTTCGTTTTTTAATTTCGTTTCTTTCCATTTTCAATCTGCCTCCTCTTTATAATCATCATACATTTATTTTATATTTTTGACTTTTTAATATTAGTTATTATGATACTTCATACTTAAGGCTATATTATAACAAAAGTTTCAAAATATACGCTTTTTATTACAATAAGCTAAGACAACCAGTTAGTTTTAGCATTCCATTTGGATTTATTGCCATGTGAATATACTTATATTAACAATATAAAATCTAAATTTCAATTATTTATTTGCATTGATAGTGACTACTAAGAATTGTTACAAAAATTTCTTTCCAAATACAATATTCATAACGAAAAAAATGTAAAAGTGCAATACCTATTTTTGTAATGTAACATAAGACATATTTTTCTTTTTAATTATTTTTAATGTTAAATTTAATCTTATTATGAATACATTGAAATGTTCTTTAAGAAATATAATTAAAGTTAAGAGAAAAAAGGAAATTCTAATTAATTTTTATTATAAGAAACATACGGAAAAATCATTGATTGACATAACCATAGACAAAATGTTTATTTTTTAACAATGACAACACCAAATACGTTCCTTATTCGAATATGTTTCGATATTGTTGCTTTTCATTACATTTTCTCTATTACGTCATTCACATTAAGTAATAAAAAAAAACAATTTACAATTAGCCAAAGTTTAAACAGTGATAAAATATATTAAAATAGTATATTCAGAAAATTATTTCAATAAAATATTAAGATTTGGCAAAATGCGTTTTTATAAACTAATCCTTTAAACTGACTGGTACTGAATCATCTAAACTCTGTCCCTCCATCATAAATAACCTATAAGGCATACAATAACCAAATAATTTTTTTCCATTATAAAATCGAAAAAATACTTTTGTACATCATATAGAAGATCAAGGCTTTAGCACAATCCCCCCTAAAACGGAGAAATCATCATAACACAAAACTTTACTCAAATGAGAGCATTATAATTCTTTCTCCTTTTCTGAATTGTGCAAGAAATACTTTTAAATACATTGATCGTCTAATATAAACTAAATATTTATTATATTATGACAATCGTTCCGCATACTGACAATGATGTAAAAGTTTTTAAATTATATTTTTTCACTATTTCAAGAAATAAGGTTTAAACTTATAGACGAGACGCAAGTCCTTTAAGACATTTTTTGTGTTAACGGCAGTAATGATGGAAAATTGAAATATTATTTAATCACGATAATGAAATAAAACAGGCAACTGTAAAATACTTCTGTTTTAACTTTTTTAACACGTGCTAATTTGAAAAAATTTCTCAATTTACTTAAACATCACTGAGCTATTAATCTCGATTTTGACTGCCAGAGAGTAAAAAAATTGAGTATTTTACGCAGATGTTGCCAGATAAAAAATAATATTTTATCACATTCAATTAAAGCTGATCCCCTAAATAACTGAAACTTTTACGCAGAAGTCGATTTTTACTTTTTCTTTTTTTATGTATCACAGTATACTGTCGGATTTAGGCCATTCATATATTATAAAAATATACATACTTACATTATTTATAAACTATTTACATACAGAACTATAATAAAATATCACAGAATAAAAATGATTCAATACATTGATTTTATAATGAAGATATAACTGAATTACGTAGCATTACTTTAAAAGATCCTAAACAGTGAACTGAACTTTTTTAATCTGTAGCCGAGGCCGCCGTTACGAATATAATATTTTGTAAATCTACATATCTAACAATAAAACGTTCATCAGTCTTTTCACTAATACTCCTTTATCAAACAGATTTATAAAAAATGTAATGTAACTACTTTCTACATGTTGCAACTTTGTAGTTTGTTTTTTGTTTTGAAAACATATATTTTTTGTTCATTTCGTTTTTCAAGACAGCGACCGTGACTTCAAATTGATTTTTCATTCAGCTCAATGTTACAGTTGATATTGTTGCAAATTATGTCTCGGACCAAATAGTTTCAAAGTCTAAAGTCGAATGGACAAAAACAACGACCCACAAAACATACTGCACATCAATACAACCAAATGTGAACTTTTCTTATAATAATTACTAATATTTAAGTACAAACAACTAAACTACCATGACTTAGAAGCAAAATATGTGACACTACTCATAATGGTAATTACAAACAATTTACCCATCTGCCAACGAAAATGTTAATCGACTCGAGTTGGAGCATCATGTTTCATTAGACACGTCGCTCAGAACAGAGCAAACTCTTCATCGTAACGTAACTTATTAAAAATTCAGTCTTCTTTTGTGTCCATTTTTCATTACAAATATAACACTGAAGATTAATAGTTTTGTTGTAATTTCAAATTACCACCTTGTTACATTGTTCACTTGTGTTTTTAGTAGGCAGCTATCGGAACGTGTCACTACGCGAGGGTCGTTGTCCCGTTCTTCTGCGTATATTCAACTGGCAAATATATACGCATAGAACGCTCGATCTCGCCACGGCAGAGTGGACACCTTGTACATCTGCAAAGAAGGAAAATGATGCATTTTTATATGACATCTCATTACACTAAGTATATTTCATCAACAGTCGTGTTAGAAAATGAACTACCAAATGTGTATCATTCCTTGTGGTGACATCATCACTACAATTCTCCGAGGACATTTACATAACAAATTCACAGAGTACCAAAAATTAACAAGTCATTGCTTTTACCTCTATTGACTCATAATCCGCTTTTATGTTAACATATTTATTTTTTAACACATATATGAAGAGAAGATTAAAGTCCAACAAGACTACCAAAATATTTGTTATGCAAGAATAACACTTGGTCAAATTCATTAATATACTATGTTAAGCAGGTACTTCATACACTGCCGGTTAAAAGTGTGAGATGACCAATACAATAAAGTAATTTATACATAAATGTGCGTAAAATTTTTAAATAAGAATTATATTTTGCGAAGGAACTTTTTCCGTCATTGACGGAAAACAAGTTGTAAAATACACACAGTTGTCTCAATTTTCAAAGAGTGATGGCAAAGCTTATAAGCTTACTATGTTTTTATTGAACCGAATATAGATTCTCGTTACTGTTTTGATAATAACGATGTTAATTTTATTTAAGGATTGTAAAAGGGTAGATACCCTCTTACCCCCCCTACTACTCAAGTCTCATTTCATAGCTTCACAAATAAAGATTAATACAAAAAGTGGGAAATGTTTTGGTTGGCAATGTATGTAAAAAAAGTTATTACAAGATGTATCGAATCTGTAGGGTATATAATTATTAAAAACCAGAAACTGGTGCGTGTACAATATTGGAAAAACAGAAAGAATAAAGAGCAACTTCCTCATCGCTATAAATACCGTTCAAACAATGACTTATCTAACACGGTTTCAAATGTATTTCGTGCTCCAATTTCTCTAGCTAAATCAATTTCATGGCACGCACTGAATATTTATAACAACTTGTTCCATTCTGAAAGATTTCGTTCACAAATATTGAATTAAGGTCCTAATACATGAATAAAATTAACATTCCGAGTCAACAGTGATAATCTGTATAACAAATGAAGTTTATCTGTGAAAAATTAACAAATTTTCTGAAAATTTATTTGGTATGGAATTGATAGACGATAACATTATTCGTCGGCACGCAACAGCGTCACGAATTTGGCATTACAGAATTTTACAATTCTTTTTTTTCCTATTTTTAAATCCTTAAATTAGTAAAAATTTAGTACTCAGGCTATTCAATTTAAAGATGTATAGGGAGCGTGCCAAATATTTTTTTGCTGCAAGTTTTCAGAAATAGATAATGCTCGGCTCTCAAGAGTATTTTTGACCGATATAAAAGTAAGTTATGTCTCAGCTTGAACTTAAACAGTCTTGACAATTTCTATTCATCAATTTTTAGCACACTAAGTCTCTTAAAATTCAAAGTCCCTTAGGGAATATTCGATTCGATTGAGTCTTAATGGAGAATCTTAATTTGAACCAATGAAAGTCTGAAGTGACACTTTTGTGTAGTGCTCTAACACACAGATAAACATTTTTAAAAAAAAGCTGTTTTGCTTTCTTATCAATGATATCAGACACGCCCCTAACACAAAATTTCTCAAATATTGAATATATTTGGCGTTAATTTTGTAAAAATTCATTATTCACAATTAAATAAAACTACGTGATGTAGTATTATTTCTACTTTCTTTAAGTTCTTTTCCACGACCTAGGTTTCATTGTATTAGAACATCTTCACATCTTCATCTTAAAAAGCTCTAACACTCTAACAGCATAACTTTGCAAGAGTAAATACTTACGAGAAAATTTTTAATAATTTATTTTAAAATTATTAATTAACAAATTTTTCCATCGTCAAATTAATGTTATTAAACAAAATGAAATAACAAAACTAAAATATATTGTGAACAAACAAGAATAGTTTTGCCATATATTCATACAAAATAAACGGCAAAATACCTAGTCACTACCAAAGCTTGAACACGCGTACAAAATGTTTGCAAAATTGTTTGCCAAACTTACGTTTACTTAGCAATATTTGCTAAAACATGGACTTTAAACGTAAAGATAAGATCAAGATAATGTGCCTATTATTTGCTCTTGACACCGTACACGCATCTATATTTAAACGGACCATCACAATATACGAACAAATTGAACAATTATTACTGTTTGCCTACACAAAAACACATTGTTCAATTCTGCACTATTGCCGAACACCACAAAGACCTTATGTTTCGTTCACAATGTAAGCCGCGCTTCGGTATTTCATTATTATTTATAATTTATGAAATCGAATGTGATAAACGACAAAAGGACAAAAATAAACTTTGAAATTTACAACCATTTTTAGCATTATAATGGCCAATTATCATTTATTACAAATCAAGTAATTAACGCAAAAAATAATATTCATTTTTTAATGTATTTTTTTATACCTTGGTGCGCAACTTTCACAGCAGACCACATGTCGGCAAGGTAGGAAGAGAGTGTCCATAGCTGCGTCCATGCATATCCTGCAGGCTAGAGGGTCCTGCTGGATGATGAGCGGAGTTGGGGAGCCGCAAGACGGTAGTCTCTCTCGGAACTCCTGTTAAAACGCAAAATTGGTAATCGTACAATTGGTAAGCGACCAAGTTATGGATAGAATGGATTTGCTATTTCTATATACAAGATACGGTATAGAGAATGGCCAATTTCTTTTATTGCTGGAACACTAAAAATTCTTACAATCAAGCATTTCTGTTCCATCTGATAAAACCAATGGACGATACCCAAATTACTAGATTGTAAGTACACATAAAACCTCTACTTGTCATTAATGATTTTTTTATAAAGCTTTTAAGATCTTTTTAGAGTCCGCTTCTTTTAAGATACCCAAAAATTACATTTTCGATAGTTGACATTTTTCTTTCTATTAAAACACAAAGTCACAAGTCATCATTTTTATATCGTAACATCTCTTACCTTGTGCTCAGTTCCACTGGAAGTGGAGCTCCTCCTAATCCGCCAAGATTCCGCATCACCTTGCTGTCTCGAATTGAGCCGCTCGAGGTGGGCGGCCCGCATTGCGTTGTCGTAGACCTCACGGCACGTACGACGGATATCAAACACGTACCGTTTTCCAAGGGACGAGTCCTCATTGAATATGGACACTATGGTACCCTGTACACAACCATTTTATTTATGAGTTAACAGTTTCAACGAGATATTTTTATTTAATATACATTTATTTATTAATATACATTGCCGTAACTAATCCGATTATCAAAGGTTTTGTAATTAAAATAAATTCATGAAAAATGAAGATCCCTTCTAAAGACACAAGAAAATTAATGCCATAAATGGACTATAATAAAAGAATTTACAAAATTTATCGGTAAAGTTAAAAATGAGAATAACGTTTTCATTCCAAACTATACTTTACATTCAAAACTAACAAAGGATATTCTACAAAGGTTTTACCAATTTATAAATTTTTAATAACAATAGACCACAAAATTGAAATGCACCTTGAGATCTCTAATGAACTGCTTCGTGACGGCCGTGCGAACTGTATCACAGCAATAGAACGCATGTTTCTCCGTAACGGCACGATACAATGCTCCAGCTTGCCCCGAAGTTGTCATCTTGATATGCAATGCTGCTTCGTGGCCATCGGCTGTCCAATACGACAGTTGGAAATTGCGCCTGTGCGGCTGCGCTCGGTTAATGGCTGTGTATGGTATACTGGAAGGAAAGATAAAAATGATGAAGCCGTGATAAAGTGCTCTTTAAGTTATTGGTGTATTAGTTAAAGTAAAACGTTTTCGAAGTTAAATGTGAGATAGGACAAGAGAAATAACTCTAGACTGAAATGCAGGGTGTAAATCAAAACCGTTATAATGATTTTATTGCAGTTTTTCTACATGTTACATTTAGATGCGTTCTGCTTTATTACGAGATATATACTTTTTACTATCCATAAGCTTTCCTAGATCTGATTCAATGTATACGTTAACAACAGCATAAAACTCTAATATAACATACCATTCTTAACATACATTATTACATAACGTCTCCGTGGCTTTTGCCATTTAACATGGTCGAACCTGTATGCTGCTAAATAAAGGCAAACAATCACATGTCTTAAATAAAACGTAATGTTTAACATGCAAACACCTGACATATGTTGAGGATGTAAACAAGTTTGCTGGAAGAATAATGAATATTGTCTAAGCAAAATGTGATAAGTAATCTTTCAGAAAACTTGGAATGTATAGGAAAACAATATGGAGACTTCTTGTCTAGTAACAATATTCAATCTCTGCCTGTAAAATGCTAGATAAAAAAATTAGAAAAATCAATGTTTTTGGGTAATTTCTCCATGGGTCTAATTTTAGACATTCATCCATGGGCAACTTCATGCATTAGTATAACTGTATGTGATAGTGACGAGCCCTTACCTCTGTTTTTCCTCGCCAATTTCCTGCTCCCCAACGCAGCACGGCCTGTAGACGACAATCCCCTGAGGACCAACACCTACGCAGGTACTCAGTTTGCAACCGCATCCATTCTCCTCAGAGTTCTGTCCCGAAGTCAAACAGCCCACTGTCTGACTCCCATCTATCTCCTGTTCGTCCCTTGTAGCCACTCGCATTTCCTCATCCTGCGGGCTGTGGTACAACAGATGGTTGTAGAGATTATGAGCATTGTTGGCATTGGTGATAGGCTTGCAGAAGAATAACTCTTCTCCAAATGATTCTAAGTTTGAAATCTCTTTCAGGAGTCTATATTCAGCCTGGGATGGTCTTGTACCAGCTAGCTCCATATGGAAGGCGATAATGTTCTCCAAATGATCTTCAGGTTTTTCTCCTTGGGGGCCAATATTCTCACACTGGGTATATATGCCGTGGGGTGGCATTTCCGGGTCACAGTCACCGGTCTCAGCTTGTGCAATATAAGCCACGAGCTTCCTGGCTACGTCCCAGTCGGCCACTACTATCCTGCCCTCGATGAGGTCTAGCTTAGCGTGGAGGTAAAACTGGTGACGCGTGGCCTCAGACAAAAGGAGATGGGGTGGGACCCAGAACTTGACGCGCAGGTCCAGGCGTCCACCCGGGATCCTCTGGCGCTCCATGGGGTTTCTCAGGTTGAGCCATCGGCCCGGTCCAGAGCCCGGCGGGTAGAATTCACTAACCCTCAGACCGAAGTAGTCTGCCTCGGCTCCGATGCCTAAGCTGTTGCATACCTGTGAAAAAAAGACGGATGCTAGTTACTAATCTATATATGAGTACCACAAAAACCAGAGAATAAAGAAGAATACATTCAAAGGTTAAGATCTGTTGTGTTTTTTAAGTTTTGAGTTTAGATTTCAGTCAACAATTCTAAACCGAGGCTGGATTCAAGCACGGTTTATCAAAAATTAATATTTCATTACCTTTTTTTAAATGAAAGAATATACAAAAAACCAGTCAAGCACGAATGGAACTCGCACTACGAGGGTCCCGCACAAATTTAGGCATTTATAAAGATTTAATAAGTACCTATAATATTCCTATTAAACTATTTACAAAATTTCAATTTTTTTTATATTGCCTACTATATCTTTAAAAAGACGCATATTTAAAAAAAAATACTTTTTATGTGGAATAACTAAAAATTAACGACTTTCGGATTGTTTTCTGTACTTGTACTGCAAGACAATTTTAGATCAACGGAAATTACCCTATTTTGATTTATTTGCAAGCGCCAAAATATGCGGAATAAATAGTCATATTTTTAGGGTTCTTCTTTATTGCGTTGACTTAGAAGCTTGATTTTTTTACAGCTTTAAGGGACCGTAGACCTAAGTATTTGAAAATCGACCTTTTCAATTACCAAAAATTAAATCAACTTCATATCATGACATAGATATATTAAAATTTTAAGTCTTCAAAAATTGAAATAATTTATCTATATCCAATACAATAGCTTTTTATATTCTTGTTTTATTTGTATCTGTCTCTTTCCATATCTTTTCTTTATTTTGTCATTGTTTACGCGTGACGTTATTTGGGCCATGTTTCTGTTTGTGTAGTCTTATTGAATAAATATATGACATTATTGCCCAAAACAGTAGTTGGTATATATTTTCTTTCAATTAAATGAACACAAATAGTGGTAAATTAAATTTTACATTGTTCCATTTTCCGCTCAAAACCTCTTAAATTCTTTTGAGTGATTCGGTTTGCCCTAATTTTTGTAAAAATTTATCTTTTACCTATATTCTTTCATTTAAAGAAAAAAAAATTCGCATTTTTGTTAAACCAGACTTGTTCCAATTACTTATATTTCTCTACAACTAATATTACTTACTAACGACTGATTTATACGACTAAATTATTTGAATACATAACAGAACAAAAGCTATAAAAATTCAAAACAATGGAAACATAATTATTCGTTCGTTACGTAACTACGGATATATTTCATCTTTGAAAACTATTCAAATACATATGTATTATCAACCCAAACATTAGAAATAATTTACCTACATTAAACAGGGAGTGAACAAAAAAACATACGAAAAATACATAACAATCAAAATGGCGGCGCTCGCATCTAATTATAAACCGCGCTGTTCTGTCTCTGTCACTATTAGATTAGCAACATGAAAAAACGTACGTAGCCACACCTACTAATTTATATGCAAGAAAACCACACTTAGGTATAGCACATATTTAGTCTCAGGTAATCGATAATAAGATAATTAAAATACGACACTACGCCGCCACACTCTCAATAATAGATTTTGACTATTACAAATAATTCTAATTTGTCTATTACTAAATGAACGTTTCCGAAGATATGTTTTTCTTTTGTTATCTTAAATATAAACAAAGCTGAAAACACAAAAACTAATTCGAGTTGTCGCCCAGGGATTAGTGATAGATAGCTATGCTGATCACCGTTTTGTCTATACACTATTATTAATATTTCACAGAAGAACAACTTAATTGTGTGAATAAGTTGTTCTTCTGTGAAATATAACAGTAAATTACAAGTTTTACAAGTGGTCGCTGCGTTTGCCCATAACCTTTCATAGTTAAATAAAACAAATGCCAGCTTCATAAAATGCACCACGTTTTTTGTGCCGATGTACGGAACAAAAAACATGAAATAGGATTTCGTTGTCGCCTTTTATCTATTGAAATGTTTAATAGAAGTTGACCACATTATTTTAATTGATAGTTCTAATCCAATATTAAGATCTAGAAATTTTTAGAATTTCCGTTGTTGAAACTTTAAGTGGAGAAAGAGGGACATTTTTTATGTCACTAATCACTTGAAGCTTAATAATTCAGAATCGGTTTAAAAATTAAAAACGGTAAATGGAAGATCTGTTCCATTTTAAAAATCCATCTAAATAACGAAATTTTAAGATTTTTTGTTTTTTAACAAAAAGTCACATGTTTTTTTTCACAAGCCATAGACAAGGAGTCAAAATGTGGAACCGATGTATAAAAATGACACGTTATAATTATTTTTCTATTAGCAACAATTTCTGGATTTAAAAAATTCATGTTGCTTTCATGTAAGCCAATTATATTGATTACTGAATATTTATTTAATGGCTGACGTTTGAAGTTAATAAAATGTCCAAATAGGTAGACAAAGTACAAAAATTATAGTTAATGAAAGATATAATAAATTCTTATTCCGTATGTACAAATATTAATTTTTGTATTCGCAACAGTTTCTTGAAAAAAAGACCTATTTTGCCTCATGTTTACAGCAATAATATTTGTTAACGATTATTTGTTTAGTGGCCGGTATTAAGTTATTAAAATTTCAAAGTGCCTACATAAAAATATGGAAAATAACAGCTACTCAATGATATACCTTAATAAATTGATACTATTGTCATTCAAATTACCCATAAATCAAGTCAAAACAAGTGCGAAAATCGATCTTATCTACATGAAAAACAAGACATGTTTGTGAAAGTGTTATAAAATGAAAAAAAAACATATTTTCCAACAATTCCGACAACGAACTAAGCCATTGTTATCAACACAATATATGTGGCCAAACAGCGCAATTATCTAAATGCCTTATAAAAAACAAGCACTATCTTATTCTCGATAGAAGCGTGTGCGAAAAACAAAGGGTCCCGTGTTCAAACAATTTTAAAATAGCGACCTCAATTACGTAGCAACACAAACAAAATGCGCATGAGGTCGCAATCGTTTCTAAGCTTTAGTGCAGATTACATAAAAATTGATAACTCCCGATGGCTGGTTGAAAAACAAGCTATGACATGCATATTTGATTTTAAGGCGATTTCAATTTGATGAAAGATAATAAATACTATCGAAATGCCAGATTTGTTTTGATGGTATTGTATTTTTTATGACGTCATTTCTTGTTTAAATTCCGTACACATTTGTGTGAATAGATATTGACTTAAACTCAATGATTTACTTGAATAGAGTAATCACGATTTTATGTTAAAATAATAGAGTAACTATCGATTAAATTATGGAATTATGCAGTCACAACCCGAGAATTAGGTATATAGTCACTTATAGATTAATTAAATATAAATACATAAACGAATCAAACAGGCATATTGTATGTGAACTTGTGTCAACTATACCTGTAATTTATTACATGTACACTGGCTTCTATTGTAAATTTTAATTTAATTAAGACGCTAGAACAATCGTTTTTGCCGTCTCGACACATCGTAGCAAATTGTCTTCACTTCCGCTATATTGACGTACAGACTGTTACGGACAAAAGTATTTTCCTACGCGCGGTAACTGGAAACTATAGCTCAAGGAAAATCATGGTTTTGAATCGAATACACAATGTGTAATTATAAAATGACAACG
Organism: Druceiella hillmani; assembly: GCA_039881145.1. Taxonomy (NCBI): domain Eukaryota; kingdom Metazoa; phylum Arthropoda; class Insecta; order Lepidoptera; family Hepialidae; genus Druceiella; species Druceiella hillmani. The sequence continues at coordinate 31,823,672 of JAYKKI010000006.1, forward strand.
GGACACGAATCCCCAGACATTAAAACTGTGTAGACAAAGAGAATTTTGATATCGACATGTTATCATAAACAATTCTCAAAAATTGAATAATTGCCTAAACCTTAATACGACTATCACTTACGTATATGCATGCTATCGTGGACTTTCCCTATCTCTTTCGTCATATTTCGCGCGTAGTGCTACTTGGGGTCATGTTATATGGGCTTAACGTACCTCTATTAGCTACAACGTCATTGAAAACAATTGAATACCGAATTTCGAACTGTCAATATAGTAATTAAATTATTATTTACTAAAATAATTTTAAAAATATTCCATTTATCCTATTATAATCTCTTTTAACAAAAAAAACGTCAGAGGTCAATCGTGAACAGACATTAAATAGCCATGACTGAAAACCACTAACAAAGACTATGAACAGGCGGACAGAGACAACGGAAGGTTATAGATATCAAGTCCCGCTTCCGTTAATCACGTCGGCCATTTCATTTCAGTATCGCTATTTAATATATGGCACAATTCCTCTTTATCTAACTTTGTCCATTATTTGACTTTATAATTCAATTCATTTTAAATACAATAAATTTGACATAAAAATAAATTTTAACTTTATAATACAATAAATTTATAATTCAATAATTTATAATTTTCTCTCAAATTCTACAATTTTCCTTGTTTGAACTACATTGTATTAGTTAAATCCGGTTAATGATTTACGTCGAACTAGGCCTGCCAAGTTACTGGTTTACGATACGAAAAAAACCTGTTTTTTGCTGTTTTAAGTATTTTGATTAAGTAGGAGAGCTTAGTAAAATTGTTTCTAATGTCTTCTTATTAACAAAAGAATATAAGTTATAGGTAAATGTAAACTATAATTAATATTTGTTATAATTTTTAGTACCAAACTACACATGTCTCATTGATGTAATTAAATTATAACTGAATCACCTTCAGTCCTCGAGGCCAAATTTGATTTAAAAAAATGGTACTATTCAATGTTTCCTGTTTAGATCTCTGTCTTCCTGCCAGCTTTTTGTTCCTATGTCAAGTCCATTCCCATTTAAAGTTTTTTTCACGTTACCTTAAAAAAATACTCGCTCCGACATTTTTTTCGATATCTGACGTAATAGTAGATGTGTCACACATGAAATCCCGGCTGACGTCGGCGACGAGCAACATTCGCTATCCAATCTCGCTCTCTCACGAACTTTGGACTACGACGACCACGAGATACGGAGAACTGGTTTAATTTCGACTACAGTATTACCGCCTCAGCAGCAGCGTTACTTTCACCGGATGGCGAAAACATCGACAGTCGTGCATAATATCAAAAGTAACAACATAAAACAAAATCAACACGGCTGCGTCAAGGACAGGGTTACCCGCAAAATATTCCAAAATTTAAAAAAAGACGTAATTAATATTATGAAATACGAAAGTGAGTTTCCTTTTGTTTACTTGTTTGTCTCGCTATCGCGCCTCCGTAAAAATTTGCAAATATTATAGCCTGTGTCATGGTTCGTGAGAACAAATGGGACATTTTTTTTATAATTTGAAAAATCACCTAAATAAAATTTGAAAAGTTTTATATTTTACTTCAGTAAAAAATAAAAGTAAATAAATTTGTAATATTACAAACGAAAATAACCTTATTGCGTATATTTGAAATCCGATTGATTTCACAACAAAGTTATCCTTCGTTTCTTAAAAAAAATGCACTGTCCTTATTTCTTTAAAAAGAGAATTTATAATATGGATTTATTTTTTTAACTTTCTGTACATAGACTACAAACGGGACGTCACGCCAATATCGATACAGAGGCAACCATATTTGTAAAACAAACACAGGTTCCATAGATAAGACGCTAACTCTATAATTAATATAAACGTCATTGCCAAAATATCGTATAATTTAATTTTGCATTCCGATTGCTAAACTCATGGCTGAAATAGTATTTATGACCTCGGTATTATAATTTTATCATATATACTTAAAACATTATAACTACAACGTTTCATATCTGAAGGTCTATTGGGTTAAGCAGAAATCACGGATCGTAGGCGAACCTCATTTGTCCCACCGCCCTTTGTCAAAAGTGTGGTCCAATTTTTGTTACGAAAGATCCGCTAGTATTAACGCCTTTGTAAACTGATTTTTATAAACATAAAAAAATAAATTGACCATTCCTTTATTTATCACCCTTCTACGTAGTTCGTTTTCTTATTTTATTGCATATTATTCATGAAAAAATATCCGTATATAGCGTAAGTTACGCCTTGAAGAAACTTTTACTACAGGTACTTTTTTATCTTCATACATTTCAAGGTTTTTTTTGTATTCACTTCCAGTTGTCAAAAACATTTTTTACTACCTTGAAAATACATCTGATACATTAAAAGAAAACAAAGAATATATGGAAATAAATTAAACTAAATTAATACAAATTATTGGATATTCTATAACTTAAACAATTTTACAGCTAAACATAAAAAATAAATATCACTAGCCCAAATGTCAAAGTTGATTATTTTGTAGCAAAAACCCTATCTAACCTTATTGTCTTTAATATAACCGAATGTAAAAAAAAACAATCACAAGTTAACAAAAACAATCACAAAAAAAACAATTCACATCCCCAAAGAGTACAAGAAAGTTTTCTTGTTTCCCTGTTTAACAATAAGACTTTTTTATTAGTACTAGTGTTAAGGTGCGTAATAACTATAAATAGATATTATATGTATAATATACCGTGCTATCTTAGATTACTGTATATCAAATAATAAGATATCGCGTCTCTACTTTAATCATAACAATAACAAAATAAACCCGAGGCCTATTGAGAAACATCTCAGGGGTCATCATAAAATATAATGAATCCGCTGCTATTAAGACAAATAAATGATTTAGGTACCGCAATAAAAAACTATAAACAGACGAAAAGAGTTTATAATATACATAAAATTCAAGGATAAAAAAAACAGGTTATGGGTTGGAACGGGTCCTCTCTGAACGTTCGTCGTGTCGACTATTCAAAAACCTGCTTCTAAATCGACAAAAAATGCAATGGGCAATATATTCTACTATTTGCCTACGCAACAAAACGGCTCGACGCAAAGCGAGGTCAAGCCGCTCGACTACCGCGACTTGCGTGTACTTCCCCGTGGGGCGGACAGAGTTCTTCTAGTTGACATAAAAAAATCACATTCTTAATTTTTGTACTATTTCAATAATTTAACATGCGAGGTCAATTTAAAAATGTTTTTTTAAATTTAAAAATGTTTGCAAAATCCAGGAACAAAATATATTTTCACTGTAAAACACCTTTCTTTAATTTAAAAATACAATTCTTATTACGAGTCTATTTCAATAAATTTAAAACAACGTGACGTGCTTCATTTACTGAAACGGTTCTTTGCTACATACGCTACATTCACTTTCATTAAAATTACATACACTTCTTACCCCACAAATATAAAAATAAACAAACTCGAAACTCTGTTCTTTGTCTATGGCATGGCATTTTTTTATTTAAAGGCATTGTTGAAGAGTTCACAGTGTAAACATGCAATTTCGCTCGTAGACAACTGCTTGAAACATGTGCTTGAACTTGACAAAATGTTATTACGAAAATACCGACGTCCTGTGAATTATTTGAAATTTCACTAACGTAGTCTGGCGATCGTCCTCTAACTTGCCGCCCTTAAGTCTCCTTTGGTTCAAAACTATGTACATAAACAAATAATTATATGCGCCTGCATGTTATTTAACCTCCAGGCTGAAACAGTGCGCACGTGGCCTCAATGCACCTTATCACGTTCTTACTGCGTGAACGAACAACAAAGCGACTACCATGCAATATTAGCTAAGAATCAACTGGCTATTATATGTCGTACAATTAATAACAACCGTAGAGTCATAGGTAGAGTCGATGCTAGCAATAGACTTGTCATTTTTGTTTGTTTTCTAAGACCGTCTCCATATAGTGGAGACGGTCACTAATGGATAATGCTTTTCTATCAGATCAAACGGAGAAGAATACCAGTAAATGAGAAAATAATAAATGCGGTCATAATTACATAGGCATTACAGATAAACCAAAAAGCACATTAACACTTGATAAAGAGCGTATCGGCAACAGAGACCCTAAGTGGTGCTAATTACAAATGCTATTACAGACCTGTTCGATGACCTCAGGTCAAAGGCCAATTTGTTACAATACAGCGCATGTTTTTATGGGCGAAAGACACTGAATGAGGTATAAATTTACTGATAATAATTGTCCATAGATTTATTTCATAATGGAATCGAACCAAAACGCGTCAGATGTGTTTACGTTTAGTTTAGTTTATGTAAACGTGAAGATTTATTTCCGTAAACTCGTTGCTGTCTAAAATCATTCAAATTTGAATTTTGACGGCAATATAAGTAAATGGGTAAAGCTCCATTTATGCAGACTGTATTAATATATTTATCTAAAAGTAGAACCCCATTTTAACTAACGTCAGAATCTGTCGGTCTCGATAAATTTGAACCAACCGAAAATTGTCAGAAAAATAATTATAAAGTTCGATAACTAAGCTAGGGATGTTAAAATTTACCGGTTTTGTCGACAAATTGCGCCGATACATATGGTGACATTTAAAAACGGCTTAGTTTTTAAAATACGAAGTACCCAGAATAATTCTAAGTATATTTTGTTGTTTATGGGCACTTCATTTAGCGTTGCGTACTGACGACGACGATGTTGTCAAAATATTTGACACCCAATGCGAATGTCAAACATTTAAAAACAGCCGTACACAAATGCTGTTTTCGAATTATATTTTAAAAAATATTTGCCGGGATATTTGTTATTTTTGAAAGTGCCACCTTTTTTTAGACCGTTTTACTACTAGGAATGTTGCTGTATTTTGAATTTGGAAGGTCACTATGTGTCAAATTGCCGTTATTATATAATAAACCGTTATTTATATAAAAAAAATGTGTTTTTTTCCAAAAAATATGTAATGTTGTATATCAAAATGAGATTGCGCGCATTCATTGATGTCCCATTCGCGTAGAACGGTTTGTTGACTAACATACGGCACACGATACCGATGCGGGAACAAGAGACGGTCGCCTCCTGTTGCGACCTCGGCCATTCGCGTGGTAAGGTCGACAGCGCACCGCATTTCTCCGGTTTCACAACACTCGGAGATGACGAGGATGCCTTTGCAAGGTTACCGTAGCCCTAACGCGCTATGTGTACTTTGTTACAGTTCGATTACGTATAGGGTTGCCATATGTAAAATCGCTTTTTCCGGGACACTTCTACTACAGGCTTCAGACGTCGAATTTAAGGCAAAGTTAAAAATAAAACCTCATTCATGTGAGATCATTTATTCCTGTTTACGCTGTATTTACTATAAAATCGACTCACTACAGCTACTAGCGATTTAAGAAAATAAATTATTTTGACACAACAAAAGTTTTTTTCAGATCCATAAAAATAAATGAAAGATTGTCTTCTATTGCGAAAAATAAAGTAAACTATTTAACAAAATTTATCGACTTATTTAATAAAGATATTTTAATACAAAACAGTCGTTATGTTAATCACATATATCCAAATTACTAAAATTTAAAACTAATATTTGGCAAAGACATTTGGAAACATTTACCTCTCTTTCAACAATCAATGTGATAACTAGATATAATTGCAGTTAAGTTTCGTAGTTTGACAATTTTTTAATTTCCGGGACAAACTTATTACATTTCTGGACACGGGACATCACAAATTCCAGAACAATCTCGGATATCCCGGACACCTGACAACCCTAATTACAAATGGGTCCATTATTATTATTATTCATTTTTAAGCATTATTGATGTCCGTCTAGATGGATTAGTAAAACATTTATAAAAATAATAATAAATGGGTGAAATAATGCGACGCTTCATAGCAGCTATACATTTAAAAGTATACAATTTATGTTGTGTGTGCTGCCTCCTTCTGCCGTATTCCAAAAGCAAATAATAAACGATTCTTGGCGTCGAACGGTTCTTATGATAACTTGTATGAAGATTTAGTTCGATTTTTAAACCAAATTAAGAAATTTTCTTTTTTTTCTTTTTCTAACCGATTATTGTTTCTCTATGGAAAAAGAACGCAAGAAATGGATATTTAGAGTAAATTCGATATTCGAATGCAAATAATTTGTGGTTTGATGTTAATTTGCTAGTACGCAGCGACCTATTTTCGCATTTTTAACATTCATGAAATCATTCCGTTTACATAAAAGTAAAAAAATGATCGTATTCAACAGGCGCGCCTTTGTTTACAAAATAAAAAAAATGTTCATTATTTGATTAGATTTTTTTGCTTTGTGATGCTTTCAATATCCTTTTTTAATATGTTCGTTTCCATCCAAACCACTCATTTCGTCATCAGTCTTTCTCTAGTCACACGCTCACAAGTTACTGATTTTTCGTTATAATATTTTTGAAGCTAACTGTTATAGTCAACATTGCCATCTCACACCGTACCGCACCGCCCACGCAGGCAGAACCGGCCGCAACGGCTGCGCCATATGTGCAGAGCGACCGTGCGTCGCATGATAACAATACTCCAGGGATCCAAACACAACAAAACACACGTGCAGTCTGCGTGTGTTAAATGTTTATCAACAAATGCTGTGAATATGAACGTGGGAAGGAGGTTTAGAATTCCGCGATGATATAATGATTAGGTCATATCAAAATTATAACAATATGTTTGGCTAGCTTAAAAATAAATACAGACTATACGGACATTGAAGACAAGATATTTTGGCAGGAAAAAATATTTTATTATATCTGAATAAATTATAAAATATTGTATAAACATTTATTATACTTGTAAATGAAAATCGTTTGTCATGTATGCGAAGACGTGAATTTTACGCATATTTAATAGTTTGATAGGCACAATGTGTAAAATTCGTTACACGCAAAACACAGGTGATTAAATATGATATATTATTCGTTGAAACCCAAGTTTTTAAACGAGTAAATAGCGAATATGAAACAGTTTTTAATGAACAATATTTAAAAGTGCCTTACAGGCAGGTACTTTTTCTTAAAAATATCTTACTGACGCCGTAAGCAATTTAAAAATGAAAAATTATTAGACATTTTATAACTAACAGAAAAATTATAACTTACGTTTATGTGTATACTTAGTGCCTAATTTATTTTGGTTCGTAATTTATTTATTTATAGCTCGTAAGTCTTTAACGAGTTCTTTTCTTCATATTGAAGTATAATATAGGCAATATTACCTGTCAACTATGTTATTTTTGGAATTTATTAAAACACCGGATGAAATACTAAAATTAAGAAACAAATATCACAGAAGAATAAATATAAAGAAATTTAAAAACTATTTTAGTCAATATCCAACTGTCAGAGTTACCATAAACAAAAGCTATTCAAGTCAAAGATGTCAACTTGTGACTCGTTTAAAGTTACGTACAAATATTAAGATTACTGGCTGAATATACTTCATTGATAACAACGAGCTACTAAAACATAACCAAATAAAAGCCATGGTCTTCTATTTAAAAGGAGCGTTTTGACACAATGGAACAAATGCGTTGAAAGGTGCGTACAGTGGAATAAAGCAAAGCAGATGCGAGTGGGCGGAGTCAGCGGGCACGCGGTCGGCGCATGTACTCCGCATGCGGGCCACGTGATAAGAAGTGTGAGAGGGATGCAGAGATTGCGTGCAAGTGAGATACACAAATTTAGGGCTATTTTGGCGCGCTCGCGCTGACGAGAGATTTCAGGAAATCGACACAATCTGTGTTGAGGTTAGTCTACACGTATATAACTCGACGTCGCGTCGACAGAAGCGCAGACGACGGGATATATCGAGGTTTATTTAAATTCGGCTTGTCGAACTCGACAGCGAACGAAGTCACGGCGACAATGGAACAAGTTTCTTTTTAGAAAGTGCCGTTAAGATGAGATAAAAATAAAACAAATCGCTCGTGTTTTGTTCGCCGAAACAGTCATGTTTCACTATTAGGTCTACAGTTTCTAGTTAACGAGCCAAAATGGAGCAAAAAATCTACCATCTTCTTGTAAAGCACATATTTAAATAAAGAAACTAACACACTTTTTAGTTCTATAGGTAACTCACGTCTCCGTTCGTTCGTAGATATTAACTTTAAATCGTATCGGTGTAGACATATTTAATAAAATAAAACAAAACTTACGACACCCTCCTTTGTATATGCAATATTAATTGTCGACCTTTTTGGTATTAAAAACTATTTATACTATACTATTTATACAATCAAATAAATTATATTTGTAATAATTAAAATAATTTAAAAGGATGTGTTGAAACCCCATAATTGTACAACATGCAAATATTTAATAACCAATCATAAAACGTATTCACAAAACGTCTAGCAGATGCACGAATATCCTATACGTGTAATGTTATATTTTTTATTAGATATAACTTATACCATACAAACACGAATAAAATTCCATCTTCATAGGCATGTTAAGTTTACATGAAAAATAACCCCCCCCCCCCCCCCATCTAGACAATTACCTTTCATATCATTCAATTTTATATTTGTATGACTATATACATTACCACTATCAAAATTTCACGCTTTTATATTACATTATTCACTATCCACATCTCCATATTTCTCGATTCATACTTTTTAATCAAAGAATTATTTTTTTGTAATAGCAACGATAATGAACGAACACATTTAACTATGTGGCGGAAACAAAGTAAAATTACAAGAGGATCAAAAATCTGGTAAACAAACTCATTTCTAGCACGTGTCAGCCTGCTTGCGACGCGGCTTATTTACAACACGAAGTAACTACATTCGAAGCACGATACAAACCAAAATGGCGTTATAAAACACATGTATATTATACATATACATACACACAGAGATGCGTATACATAAACACACATACATAGACGTAATCTTATGTGAAAAAAATGTAAATATGAATAAATACAAGGTTGACGGTAGATAAAAACTATACTAGTTCACGGTTCCCCAGCTACCGACGGCGTCGTTCGTTAAGTGTGCTTAAATTATAATACACTGAAGCGATATAATAAAGTGATAAATTATTTTTCAAGAATTTGAAATTAGAATTACATTAAATTAGTGAATATATAACCCCTTATGCTAGTTTTCGTTTCGCCAATATCGGCCCCGCGACGCGAACTATATCGTCCGCGGGTTGAAGACGAGCGCGGCGCAGGGGGAAGCGGGGTCGACGACCCCGCGGCCCCCGGATCATCATTACGCGCCGGTCGCACCCAACAACGCCGTACGCAAAACACATCCATCCACTCGCACGAGTGCCCTGCTCGACATATATACGTAAACGTATATATAATATACGCACACCACTTATGATATTATCATTATTACTGTGTTATGAGCATCCTCACCGTACGCGACCTCCTCCAACACTCCCGCTCTATGCGACTGTCCCGCGCCATTCTTCACGTGCTCCCATTACGAATTTACACGCAGAGCAGCGACTTGACGCCATCCACCGCAGAATTACTTTCATTATAATAACCGTTCTGTTACATTAGAAACGCAGGCCTACACTGTCCATAGAATTTCTTGACTTTGTGTCTATTGATGTGATCACTCAAAAAATGAGCGTGGATTTGAATCCAACCAGCGCAAAATATTTATTTCTAAATGTTCGGAAATCTTAACATACAGGGTATAAGTAACAGTATACGCGATCACCGCTGTTTGACTATATAAAAGTTATACAATGACGTTCAGGACACGGCTGGTATGTATGCTATATTTAACTTCGAATTTCAATTCCGACTGTCGGAAGACCACATTTCGATATATTATAACGCATTCCAGATAGCCAAAAAGTCACCAGAATTTAAATCAGTCTTTCGACTCGGTTGCAAGCTTCACTGAAGTGAATAAAAGTCGGATAGGAATCGAACGTGTGTTGGTTGGATACGACCCAATAGTTGAGGGATCATAGACTCAATTTCGTAGTAAATTAAGCCTATGGTCGGACAAACGGAGGCAAAATCAGGTATATATTCCTAGGCTAGAAGAAAGTGCGATTGATAAATCGGCAAGAAAGTTAGTGATGTACGAAGATCGATTAGTAGGCAATCGATATTTTCTGCATATTTTTACACACTAACAATGACTTCGACCCAGATTGCAAAGTACAATTTATTACGCAGAGTAAACAAGTTATAAATTCGAACTGACACAACATTTACAATTCTGTTTATTACAGCGCGTCGCTAAACGCTGACGATTGCACTGCCGTATTATCGAGCGTTTTAACAATAGGAAAGTCATTTTTTTCTATGTAATATTGTTCCGCTTCTTCTTCTCCTGGAAATGTTTGGTTGTGTAAATAAATAAAAGAACATTGAAGACCCGTTGGTCTTCCATACCACTTCTGCCTCAACCGATTAAAAAGTATATTGTATGATTAAAATGAAAGGTTTATTTAGCTTCTGTTAAATAAGATTAAACATTATATAAAATATCGTTTATTTGTGCTTCTTCCAACTGTTAAAATAAAACAATAACTATCTTGTTGCATATAATTAAATTAAAAAGAAAAACTATGAACGGATCCTGACGGAATAATTTTTCCTAATATTATATCCATCTTCCTTCTTTTCTTCATTATTCGTTTCGCTTTTCAGGAATTATTTTTGCATTGGCAATTTTCCTGTGAAATTACTCTACATCTTAGTACCAAATTGGGGCTCAATATTCAAATAACTCTGGATATAAATTGCAGACGGATGTACATATAAAATATACATAGGATTTGTATTTTCGACAATATAACAAAGCCAGTCAAATTTAAAATTTGCGACGATATTCACCGATGAGATGAACACGTCATCCTATAAAATCCATAAAACATCCTCACAAACAAGATAACTATTCAAACTCAAGGCAGAATTTAATTCAATTTTGGTTTCCCAAAAATATTTTCACAAACATCAATTTACATCAATTGACGTCATCACAAACGTCAATTTACATCAATTGACATTATCACAAACATAATTTATATCCATAAAGAAATTAAATCATAGATAATAGTAGAATAACTTAAATTCGAAAATATATTCCATTTACAAAAACCTGTCCATGACGTCAAAGTATCGCCAAAAATATTTTCCGTACACATTAGCATGGTTCAAGCGAGCAAATCTTTACCGATATCGTTGCCTTTTCATTAGATGTTCAATCTTTAAGGCGGTTGAAGACGTCACTTTACAGTAAAGAGAAATAAGGTATACTGCACAACTGCCGCTTGTTGAAGTCAGACGATATAATATAACCACACAGGAAGGCATATCGAAATTTAGGGAGCAACTCTTACGCTTAAATCCTTTCGCAGCGAATGAATTTATTTCTCTTTAAAAACACACGAACCATTTTTAATGTAACGAAATCATTTCAAAGCTGATCAAATAAAAATTTACAATAATATTAATCCGTCGCAATAAATCACGGTTTTATACATACGAACACCCGAACTGCGCACCAATATGTATAAATACAACATAGTATCTATAAATTCGTTTTTTTGTTGTAGTTTTGAAAATTAAACAAAAGCATTGTTCCGTATCCCTCACTCCTATGAGATTTTTGCACATTTAAACGTGTTACAGTCATAAAAATGTAAAATCCTATATAAACGCGAGCTCGTGTATACAGTTTCTTTAATAGACTAAAATCTTTACTTGTCCCCAAGACCACACAGAGACCCACTAGACGCTTGAAGTTGTAATAAACCTGCATTATAAAGTATCTCTTAAAGTTTTCCAAATAATGTGTCCATGACAACATTTGGTGTGTAATGTTTATTGTTTGAGACTATAATATTAATATTCTATATGCAAACACATCGTACAAACATGCCCCATTCTTCCTGATGAAAACAAAAGAATCTTAATTAATCCTTTTTTTCATTAGCATTCGAGTCACGGAGATTGAAATGGGCAGCCGAATTGAAAGGAATAAAGCCATCCATACACACGGCTGAATACCAACGACGCCTGCCCGTGTATGAATAAATTAATTTCTTACTCACAAAGTACATATAAGTCGTAGGAAAACATAAATATGTTTTTATTAAATTGCGTATTACACATTTGCAGACATTTTATGCATAACAAGGCCGCAATAAATTAATTTAGACAGATATATCTGAATGAGACGACATAAAATTACAAAAGAAACTGATGTCAGTGTTACAATTAGTAATACCTATTATAAAATGATTTATAAAATAGTTTGGTTAATTGTTTATATTGAAATTGATACCTATATTGATTTAAGATTAATCATCAAAATACCATAAATCATACGAGGGCTCCTAAGATAACGAAAGTTTGTCATGTCACTTACGCATAGCATTCCACCATCGCTGTGGAAAGGATAATAAAAAAGTGATTTAGGATATCCTAAATTACACACGGCCAAAAATTACAATACTCTAGTGTCACTTAAGTTTCTATCTTATGTAGATATATTATTCCAAAATGGCGACCAAAAGATAACATACAAAATGGTGGCCGACGTTTAACGCCAAAATAAAAGTCGACGCTTTCAAGTCATCTCGACCGAAACTTATGTTTTCACGCTTTATAAATTCATATTTTAATAGAAACACAGAGAGGTTACCCCTCAAAGACCAATACAATAGTCGCATACAATGTATTATTTATAAATGCATGAATCAATTAATAAAACTAAAGTACGTGGAATTTACGCGAACTCTGTAAACAATCGGCTTTTCAGGTTCGCCACTGAATATGGGGCGACCATCTGTTTCTAAATTGACATATCAGTTCCAGCGTAAGTTTATTCAATAGAGATATTTGTCACAGTTTTTAATTAAACGAAATAATATTTGTATCTATGAAACGATACTTGATCAAACTATGATTCATGAATGTGTATGAGTATCAATAATCTGCCGTCCAATCAGGCAAATGAAAACATATTGCGTCGAAGTAATTTATTATTGGGCAATACTTTCACGGAAAATGAAAATTCAAAGGCTACTGTCAAATGGACGGGTCGTGTTAGAAGACAGACATAGTTTGCACGTGGGAGCAACCGAGCTCGGTTCTCTATTATCTATGGGAGTGAAAATTGGATATGTTGAAAATACAGAGAAAACTAAGACCTTTTTCGGCAAAAGTATGGCCAAGTATATAACGATAACTCGATACGCACAAATATAAATTAAGCAGATAAAGCTGACCATAGAACTTAGCTATTGTAATAATTTTATTTCGAAATTAAAGAGCTTACTCGTTTATGTATACGTTGCTGTTAATGTCCTGTAGAAGAACGATTTCTCTATTGGTGCCGATGACGTTACCTTAAACAAACATGTTTATACTCTTACGAACAAAAGGATAGCGCGTTCACACGCGTGCTATAGTCACATAAAACACGTATATAACAGAGAAATGTTTGGAGATGCGACAATTGCTTGTCTTGTGAGGGCGGTTTTAAAGCGCTGATAATGGCATATATACTTAATATACATCAATGTGTTATGTGACTATTCCCAGGACAATTAACGTGCAAAATACTCGAAACAGATTATGCAATTACTACTTTGTAAATGACTCAAATAAGTTACATTTATATAAAAACATTATTATGTTTTATTATCTATGACGATAACCGTTAACATGACGAACGAAACATAACAAAAAAGAAAAAGTATACAATGCATTGGAAGTAAACCGTCTTGTAAACGGAATAAAGAGAATAGATAATTTTTATGTAATGGCCATCGATTGTTTTCGCTACGAGCATTGCGATTACAGGCTGAATCACACACGCCTTCCGACCTTGCCACAGTGACTGAACTCGAAACAATTCTAAGTATATCTGCATACTTACATCTCGACTCATGTCTGAGCGCTGTTCACAATTTATTTGGAGCACACCGCGTGCAATAGCGCCGGGGACAGGAATAGAAATTTCGCTCGGAGAAAACACGTCCATGCGCCGAACACGCGAAAAAGTATCGTTCGCCGCAGTTTGTAACAAATATGTGCAAAGAAAGATATATATCATGTGTAAAAATTAATACTGAATTTGGTAGCGCTACGAACTTTCTTACAATAACGGGAGGAAAATCACTAATTACGATTATCGGAGTCTTATAATAATTTTCCCACAAAAAATAAAGTGTTTAAAACGAAATTATTTTTATTTATTCCTACTGGCAACACTTATATTCTTTACACGATTTTTAGATAACGATGTGAACATCACAAATCATACATTCAGCAATCGACTATGGAGATTTTAGATCAATCGATAAAATCGATTGAATTAAAAATATACAAAGAGAAGATTACGCAATTCAAATAAAATGGCTAGCTTTCAATATGCACTAATAGGCATAATAGAGAAAATACACAAAATGTAGCCTTTGATTTATCTGTCAAGTGTCAAATGTTAACTGTCGTTCAAATATCAACTTTTTTTTTACGACGCGTTCATGATATTCTTAACTATTTTAGCAACTCTTGACCGATTTTCGCGGCTCACAAAAATGTGAAATTTATAAGATTTAATTTGCCACGAAGAATAAATGATGATGAGTTCATTCTCTTACAAACTCAAATACCAAAAATACTGGTCTTCCTTTAAGATTAGACATCACATCGCACGGCCAAATAGAATTAGAAAGCATAGCACAAATCCTTTGAGTTACATATATAGCAGGAAAAAAATAATTTTTTTTTTTAAAGTGTATTTCCTGAACATATATTCCCAATGACGCGCTGAGAGTTTTTATAAGTAATCACTATCGTAATATCAATTATGCTATTGAGTACTTGACGTACGGTGGAAACGATAGACTATTAATATTCAAACGGCAAAGTAAGGAAATCGATCGATATTGAAGAGTCTGCTATTTCAATCGAAATAAGCGTACAATACGGACTAGAACCAGATAAAATCCCGAGAAGACCAGATACCGCCACTCAACACCGTTGCCAAATAGAGTACCGCAGCTAGGGTCAGATGAGGCGCGCGTCAGCGAGGAGAGCACGCGACCCTCTCGTGCGCGGCGTCCCCGATCAAAGTCAGCGCGGCCCAGCTCCTGGCTCTACTCCAAGCGCGAGACCATTCGGAAAATTACCTTCGATAATTTTTTTTATTTCAAAACGTCCAATTTCTATTCGCTTATTTTTAACAAGTATTTTCAAACAACTCGTGGATAATATTAGTACCCATGCGCCGTCTCGGTGTACCTCTATAGCCGAGGTACCAGCAATATACCAGCATATCGACAAATTTAAATGAAGAAATATAAATATTTTCTTTACTGGATTCCATAAAGTATGAACATCTTAACAGCCAAGCCAACTTATATTTAAACCTAGCAATCCGTTCTTAGGCCAAACAGGAACATGGCAAGATTTTATTTTAATCGCTTTAAAATAATTACTTGCGACCAATTTATCAACGGTTTTCTCTAGGGTTTTTACTTATTTTTTTTGTTTTAATCGAGTACAAAACAGTAGTCCCAAAATTGTACCTATATTAAACAATCTATATAATAATCTTGGATGTAAGTGGGCACATACATCCTAGAACCGTTTAGTACGTTTTATTTTAGTGTAGCCATAGCGGCTTGGAAGTTTAAACTCAAAATTTCACCAGGCACATCTCGTTTCTCTTCGCCTAAATCGATGTTGTCAGTTAAAAAGTTATTTGGACAGTAAGCAGCACGATGGTAAAACTTTCATGTCAATCGGATTTATGTTTTTGTACCAAAACCCTAACAAAACTGTCCTGTTTGTAAAATTATGTTTCAGCTGTATTATGAAACCAACTGCACAAGTGTTTTACAAGGGGAATGATGCAATTTTGTAAATATAACTTCCAACTAATTGAATTTCGTGCTCTCTATGTACTACTCGCTGTATTTATATACACATGGCGTTGCATTATACATACATACATGACATGATGATTTATTATGTACACATGTCAATAGATCTCTAAAAATGGTCCTAGAAACAGAGTTATTTATCTCATTTGAAAAAGGGTTAGCCCTCTTTCACTCTATCTCTTATCATAGTTTGTGCCTGACGCTACTGCAGCCATATTTTTCTCCTTTTTATATGGATTATACAAATATACATGACATGATGATATATACAAATGTCATTAATCTCTAAAAAATAGTTCTAAAAGCTGAATAATTTATCTCATTTTACATAGGGCTAGCCATCTTTGACTCTATGTGCTTTACCATAGTTTGCGCCTGATGGCTATACTGCAGCCATATTTTTCTCCTTTTATAAGGATTATACATATATACAAGACATGACGATATATTATATACACATGTCATTAGATCTCTAAAAAATTGTCCTAAAGGCTGAGTAATTTGTCTCATTTTAAATAGGGCTAGCCATCTTCGACTCTATGTCCTTTATCATAGTTTGCGCCTGGCGCTACTGCAGCCATATTTTTTCTTTGTTTTATAAGGGTATAAATAAGTTGTTTATTAATTATATGACGCCATTGGAAGTATGCGCTTATATTTCTATTACAATGATTGAATTTTGCATAAAAAATGATTTTCATAGTTGTTTAATTAAAATCTGTTTCAAAACCCGACAGATAATGGCGATTGTAAAAAATAAGAGACATGTAAATATTATGTGAAACATGTCACAGTAGGGAAATTAATTTATATCAACATTTTAGTGATTTCATAACCGAAAAGATGGCTCTTTGTACTTCCATTCTCTAGAGAACAAAAATATCTAATGGCCTATTTGAAAAGTGGACTCAAGGCATTAGAACCTGACAAAAACGTACACGCTGTATAATAGCTTACCATTTGCTATTGGAAAAGAGTATTTTTGTATTTTGTAAAAGATGATCATTCAGTCTTTTGCTAACCAACGAGTACGTAAAAATGTTCCAACTACTTCCAGTGTCAAAATATAAGAAGATCGCAGATGTCGCAGCGCAATCTTATATTTAGGATAAACGTTCATAGAAACATGAGAAATGTGTCAGCAAACATTTCATTAAATGAGCCGTACCCGAGATATATCCTCAAAGTGACACCGCCCTGTGTAAACAAATATACAATTAAAGTAGTAACGTATTCATTGAATACTTTATCAGACGGCACACACAATTATAAGCAGCTAATATAAAATAATCTAAACAAAAAGTAAAACTAAATGACCGCGAGTTGTGATCGAGAAAACAATGTGGGTTAAATAAACATGAGATTATTATAACTTGACACGACCTAGACCTCAAAGTATCGATTATACATAGAGTTAACACGTTGACGATTTCCCTTATCGGCCGGGGGGCACGTTGGCACGCCGACTCCGACAGTTTCCGCGCTGGTCCCCGGTCTGACCTCGAGGTCGACGATAACGCCTCGGCGCTTTGTGTTTGAACGGCGAAAGTCGCGCTGCGGTTGCGGGGGTCAGAAACATATCGCTACGATACGCAGAATTAACAAATGTACCCTCACAACGGATGACTTTAAAATAAAAAAAAAATGATGCCATAGGTCAGTGAGTTTAAACGTAAAAAATAGATTACGAAGGCGAAAAAATTAAAAGACAACTTTAACAATATTTAAAGATAAAATCAAAACGCTCCAAATAAAAAATTCGTGTTTCTAGTTGCCCTAGAAATATACTCTTCCGATTTACGACTATAACACATTGAATAGAATAGCGCTTTAATATATGTACGTATAAAATAGCAAGATTAGCTGTACTTGTGACACCAATTCATTATGAAGGCGCGGTTTAAATTAAGCAACAGAGATACGCGAGAACAAATCAAATATAACATTTTAGAATGACTGGCAGGATTAAAAAAATATTCAAATTTTCAGAAACAGAAATTCGTATACGATTATAAATTTGAGAAGACTAGATCAGACTAGAGTTAGAAATAAAAACCGTCATCTTATACGGATATATTAAAAAATCATACTTGCAGTTGAAACAGTAAACCCGCGTACGTGACAAATATAAAATTGGCATACATACGACATCAGTAATTCAACCTTTAATTATATTAAACACTTTGAAAGTGACGATCCTCAAATGGCTATTTGAGCTACGTTCGGCTGGAGCTCGTGAAGCGCGATCGTTCGTAACGAGCGCAAAACGGCCAGGTCCGCGCGAGCTGGTGTCCTCTGGACAGGCACCGTAGGAGGGGCAGACAGCGGAAAAGCAAGCAAACGCGCCTGCAGTCACGTAGGCTGCTCCTACGTCTACCCAGTTACGGCTATTCGGTTACGTTTCTTCAATGTAACAATTGTATTTAATCAGTGATGTCGCTTTTCAGCGAGCGTATATACGTATTTTTTAAATCATATTCATCGAATTAATTTTAATTAAATCGAGAACCGCTAACGTGCTAGAAGCAATACGCGCCGTGCGTCACGTACGGACATTTTGACATAAATTCAAGTGGACATGATTATTGCAACACCCAATATTGTGCTGTCTTTGATAACAGTATGTCGGTTGTATGGGTAAAAATCGGCTCGAAGCTTTTTATTTCAACGTAGCTCTCATATAGACGACAGGATTACAATAAATAGTACAACACTTTTCCACTAGAAGCAAACTCATAAATTTTGATTTGTACATTAACTTTTTTGATCCCAATTATAAAAACGGGGTTCTTTTGAACTTTGATCGTCTATTTCCGCCATATTGAAATTATCGTTTCATAATATAATTGCCAAACCGCGGAATTATGCAGAGAAAAATATTTTTATACTTGCCTATAATTTTAACGAAAACAAAAATACAAGATTGGCATAACCAATTTGCCATGTATTCTTTGAACAAAAAATGAGACATAATAGGTTTTTGCAGCAATAAAATTTACATGTAAAAACATTTTTTTTGCATGGCTGTTTACCGACTATTTAAAATATATATTCTAATAATTATTCTAGTTTTAGGCAAAAAAAATGCCATTTTAATTTGTAAGCTAGGAGATTACTAATTACGCCAGTAACAAAATAATAGACAAAATATTAATAGAATTCATTCTTTGGGGACTAAATAATTACATATGTATTTTTTAACCGAGGTATATTCGTAAAATAAGCAAATGTAAGAATATAAATGACCAGAGACAAAGTGACATTTTGCTACGCTGAATTTATCTTCGTTCTCGTATAAAAATGGAATGTGACATGGGACATATGTACATTACAGCCTCGTAAGAGATCGGTAACACTGTTTCTAAGTGTTTTTGCCGGCAAAATTTCTCGACCGGTCACAGGCCCAATCTTATCTTCGATAATCCTCTTGGCGACCTTATCGGCCGAGTTGATCTATTTTATTTCCGAAATAATAACCATTTTGCAGAACGATATCGAGTATTATACAGTTTTGATAATTATATTTACTTATTATGTTGATAACCTTTGATCGCGATGCATCACTACCCGGATCCGGTGATACTCGGAGGCGATTTATCGCAGCTAACCAAAATTGTTTTGCAAAAATTATCAGTTTCTTATCTTCAAGTTGACAATTAAATAATTATGTCAAACGAAGCGATATGACGAGAAAAAATAGGGGATTGACAAAAAATTTATATGCAAGTGAATTATTAAATTAACATTATCCTTAATGTCAAATCTGTTAAAGCAAATTTAATGAGAATTTTCTTTCATTCGACAAAAATAACAAGTTTGTCAATAACAATATTTAACGATTCTTTTAACAGTGTGTAATTATTTTTTATAAAAATAAATGATTTCGTGAAGGTTGCAATATACATATGTGTCATGTCACATTCCATTTTTAAACGAGAACGAAGATAATTCAGCGTAGCAAGATGTCACGTTGCTTATGGTCATTTACATTCTTATTTTACAAGTATATTTCGGTTTAAAAATACATATTTAATTATTTAGTCCCCAAAGGATGAAGTTTATTAATATTTTATCTACTAAAGCAAGTTATCTGCATTCCAAGAACAGAACTCCAATAGAAATATTTATCAAAACAATTCGTGTAAAACTCGAAAAACACTTAACCGTGGCATGTCACAGATGTCAAATTGAACAAAACAAATCTAGATCATAAATTTTTATGATCGTCCCGACAATATCGGCCAATTGTTGGTGGATGATGTCACCATCCGCCTTCAAAATAAGGCATTATTATAACGCTCGACAGTCGGTATTGCTACTATCAGTTATAAAAAATACAGAATACAAATGGAATAAAATGTGGCGATAAGAAATTAGTTGTCCAAACAACAATACAAAATGGCTGCCGTGGCATTCTAACGGCGAAGAAAAGTTCTCAAATAAATTTGAATATTTACTAACGAGAATGTGTTATTAGAATATTATAAGAATATTTTAAGATATAATCAATATTTGTAAAAAAATAACTAATCGATTACACTTTTAGATTCCCGTATCAAACTTTTACATAGGTTAGTCCAAATTTTTTTTAATCTAAAGTGGTTTGTCCGTGTTCTTTCGATATTGAAATACATTCGTCAAAAACATAGGATAAAATCAAAGATACTGGAAGACGCGCGCGGCCATAGTGGAATGCTTGAAGATTATACAATTATAAAAGATTTTCTTCGTAATCAATCTTCATAAAGCAAGATTTTTTTTAATTCCTATCAAAAATACACGATGAAAATAATCTATAACATATTTGTTTTATTTAAGTCTTTATTGGGAAATGATTTATTTTCTAATAATATAATTTCTTTTTATTTTCAACATTTTCTCAATTTTATGAAAATAATCTTTATAAAAAAACTTAAGACACAGAATGTTACCACCGTAACCGATTTTTGCGAAATAACGCTTGTATGGCTTAATATTCAAAGCCAAATAAAGTGTTACAAGCTTCGCGTTGTATTACCTTTGGTAATGCCGCGTGGCGCCCGGTGTGCGTGCACTGCAGAACGCTTAACTCTCAATTTTAACGCAAGGGTTAAATTAAAGAGTGGAATGAGATACGAAAATTATTATCTATTATAGTTATATTATTTTCTACTCAGGAATCTTGCTATACCGAGATAACAACATTACAAATAAATACACTCCCCTTAAACAGCATCAACATTAATAAGAATTGCAAGTCATTCTTCCATTTAACTGTATCGACTTACACTAACTAATGAGGCAAGAAGTCATCGACGTAAATAGAATTCAAATATGTATGTAGATAAATCAATTTGCACTATATAAAGGAACCGAATAATCACTATACTTCAAGACATATAAAGTTGACACTCATGATAGATCGTCTGGCCGATTACTTGGTGAAATTCCTGTGATGACACTCAACACGTTACGTTATATAACAAAATGAATATAAGAAAGTAAAACGCCGCATCTACATATGTAAATCCTCAGTACTATCACGTGCGAAAATGCTTAAAGCACATGGTACATACGAGCATTGACGTGATGATTTTTTATCAAAACTATCTCATCCAAAAATGTTTGAAAAAAATCCCGTGTGGGTAGGTCATCACGAAACCGGGGCGTGCGATAGCCGTGTGCTCGGCTAGACCGCAAGCCTACTTCCCTTGTGCGTCACGCGGCAATTTGGACGACTGGAGATGCCAAGAAACATCAAGTGATTTTCGCTGATACATTTCGTTACCAGGCGGGGAATATGAGAAGTCATTGTCCTAAACCTCGGTATTGTTGAAATGACGATTCTTATGACATTGAAGAGAAATACGCCAGTCGTATTGAATGTGAATTTATTACATTCAATAATTTTGAGTATGGTATAACAATTCAAATGGGTAGGTATATTTAATTTGTTTTTTTTTATCAATTTCGTGCAGTGTTAATATCAGAAGTCATTGTCCTAAACTTTGGGATAATTGAAGTATTACTATTGATTGTGAATTTACTCCACTCAACAATTTTGAGTATTCTATAACACTCCAAACAAATATACCTACTTATTTAATTTCTTTTTTTTCTAACAATTTCATTCAGTGTTAATATCAGAAATCATTGTCCCAATCTTTGGGATGATTGAAGCGGCGATTATGAGAAACACACCTGTATTTGGGATAATTGAAGTATTACTATTAATTGTGAATTTACTCCACTCAACAATTTTGAGTATGGTATAATACTCCAAACAAATATACCTACTTATTTAATTTCTTTTTGTTCTAACAATTTCGTTCAGTGTTAATATCAGAAGTCATTGTCCTAAACTTTGGGATAATTGAAGCGGCGATTATAGGAAACACACCTGTACTATTAATTGTGAATTTACTCCACTCAGCAATTTTGAGTATGGTATAACACTCTAAACAAATATACCTACTCATATTTAATATATTTTTTGCTAACAATTTTTTGCAACGCTATAATGGCTGCCGTTATGGCGCAGGTAATTATGTATCTACAGTCGCGTGAGCTTGGTTGAAATTGGCTGGCGGTGTTATTTGTTTGTTTAGTGTTTTTTTTAAATACAGATCATGATGTTAAATTTTGGAGTGACTGGAATGAATATTCATATTTTTTCATTAAAAAAATATAAAGTTAAACGAGAACAGTGTCATGAAATAACGCCACACTAAAAAAAGTTCTCGGATATAAGGAGTAAAATCAGAATGATGTTATCCGATCATCGAGCGAGGCCGGAGTGGTACTTGTAATAGTTTAGCTGAAATGCTACAGATCAGTTACGGGCATCAGCGCCACCGGTGCAAGAAGCTACGCACTGCGATCGCCAAACAGTAAAATAATGTGCAAAAAGCAATGAATAGAAGAATCCAAATTATATATTTTTTTACATATTTACTACTATCTTATAATGCACAAACTTTATTACATTTGCCCGGGCAATTTAAATTGGATTTAGATACCTTAATCCAATTTAAATTGCTCTAATATTTCGTTTCCTCTCACTATACCATCACGTGAAACTAACTACAATGGCGGATGAAAAACAATCACATTTAAGTGGTGCGCAAGCCCTGACCTACCGTCAGGAAATTACAGCTCCCGTTCATCGCACACCACCATATTTTAGTTAGCGCTGCGTGAGCGCACAAAGTCCAATCGTCGGTTACAAAGGTCGATTTGTAGACAGACCTATGATGCAATCGGATCGATCGTACATAACATTATGGTGGTAACTAAGAAAGAAATATGTTACTACGTGGAAAACAACACATTGACTAAACAGATGTTCTGAGGTGGGAAAACGTTATAATAACTTGTGAATAATAAACAAAGAAATGTTAAATGTGTAATATATAGTCATTTTTAATCGCGAATATTTCTATTTTTTCTGAGAAGAAGAACTAAAAGATGCGAGATCCTTCTCTTTCCATAGCGAAATGTCCCGTTGAAACTTTGCCAACTCTCTACTCCAACATTTTACAAATTTATATATCACAGTATCGCAATTGCAGATATCTGCAAGAACAATTAAAAACATTATTATAAATCAGTCACCTAATAATGAAATTGGAAACTCATTGGATGTAGCTCTCGCGCAAGGAATTTATTGATATCTGCAAAAATGGTCGCAGCCAACGTAAATATAAACTGTGACCATCTGCTGACCTAGTTAACATAGTTTGCAAATGCCTAGCACTAGGACAAGGCAAATCTAGCCACTGAAATATAAAACGGACTTTCTGAACGGTATAATCGATTGACAGACAAAAAAATAACGCTTCTGAATTGGATAATTGTCTCACGTACGATAAATCGAAATTTTCACACACAGCTTGGCGGGCACGTAGTAACAACACACGCTCAGCACTAACTAACACATGCAGCCATATAATCGCATACAAAGTAAAAATTGGACTTTGGACCTGAGGCCAACGATAGACTGTTGTAATACATATACTACACTCAACAGGGCCGCCAACCGGCCCGGCGCGGCCGGAACAATAGACGCCGCTGACGAGGTGTGCGTAGATGGTTTGATGACTAGATTTGGTATTTGCACAGTTATATACGTCAAAATTTAAACAATTGAAAAGAATTGTTACTGAAGCGCATTGTCGATCTGAATAAAACGCTTTACAATATCTTCGTCTGAGAAGTGAAATTTGATCCCGGAAAAAGAAATTCCATATTTCCATGTCGAATTCATCGACAATTGTTTTAATCGCACGTAACATAAAATGTTAAAAAAGTGTAATAATCCTCCGTATTTCATTCTAATGTATACCATGGGCATTATCATTATAGTGTGTAGTTTACAAGGTATTGTCAGTAAAATATATGTATGTATATCAGTCAATATATGTATAAGCACTGAAAATATAATATTTGATTATCAATCACTATTAAAGCCTTGGATTTGAACTATCATCTTTGTGGTCTTTGTTTTCTTTTATAACTACACGTTAGTGTGGTAAGATTTGATAAGATTAGTTGGCAGAAGTCATCGATACAATATAGTTAAAAAATATAAGCATTATGTATTTATAAAAGATATATGTTGAGTATTTGTGGGACTAAGCCACCTCACTCCGTATTTGTTTACGTTATAACTAATTTATTTGGTTAATTGGTTCAAACAATTATTTGTATAAATTTTCATAAAATGTATATGAAAACTTAACCAATATCGGTGAAACAACAAACTATTGGTTACGTTATTATTAAATGCATATTTTTATTTTATCGATATGCCAAAAGCTCGTAGTATATTAAGTCTGTGGCTAAAAGTAACCACAGCAAGATGGATGTTATTTAGAATTTTTTGTTGGGTAGATCAATCGATGACATTCATGAATAAATTTCACCAGCGGCCAAGTCGGGGCCACAAAATGTTCCAAATCCACCATTCGCTCACGGCCGAGCAAGCGAGCGGCTCCGAACGACGGTGGTAAGTAAAGATAAGCGACCACTCGCCGAGCACGTGCGCCGCTACGGTAACATTGGACTTCGTACTTTGGACCCGCACAGGCCGGTGTGTTACCGAGAACAAATGCGGTGACATCACCGTTACTACTCGCGAGCGAGGGAAAGCCGACGTTCTGTCTGAACGCAACCTAACGCAATTTGCTTTGAGTTTGTGTCAACCTAATTGTCGAATTATCGAGGATTACAAAAATGATTGATCGCTGGTTTAGTGATACACTGCTAATCAATTACCTCCCTTCATTAACGCGCTAACCGGATGTTCGATTCCCTTAATCACGCCTCCAAAAAACTAAAGATTATTCTGACTCATCTAGTTTAAATGTTTTATTTACGTATTCCATGATTGTATACAATTTTGATGCACCATATTTTAAAACTTAAAAAGAAGTTTTGCTAAACTTGTATTTGTTTAACATATTCTTGATCGTTAAAGCTATCAAAGTTTTTCTTTACAAGACTACGTTTTGAATACGAATCATTTACTATATTGGATGTTTGCCAGGAGTTGGGGCAGGAACTCTTGGTAACACATTATTTCTAAGAGTATTTCTCCCTGATTAGTGACGCGAAGTTACGTTTGCCGTTGCTTTCTTTTCAGCAAGCCTTTTAAGATTTTTTCAAAATTGTTTGCAGCGTTTTTAAGTTTGTGTTAAAGTCTTGATTGAAAGAATTTATGGAATAACGGCAAAAATATATGTTCTGAAATTCAACATTTTAACATATCCGTAATGTTGTATAATGAATAGACATGCGTCTATGGAAATAAATGAGTATACCATACTTATATCTTTCTAAATTCTATTATACAAACTACAGTAACAATTATTGTTAATAGAAATTTACATTTTTCTTCTGGATTTTAACGGAAGTAAAGGGTTCCAATTATACGCATGCTGTACTGTACGCCGGAAGTAACATTTAATTAAAAATATGTAGGTAATATTGGAAATTATAATCACTAGCTGTTTTCCCTTAAACTACAGCTGCTGACAAAAGGAATACTAAACCTTCTCTCTCTCTATCTTGTCCCTTTCGTCTTTCATAATTTCGTTCTAAATGAATTGGAAACACTGTATTAGCTCCTAGCATCAAAGTTCTCGACCTTAATACCTGGAATTTCAGAGAGTATTGGATCTCTTAGAATTTTATTCGAATCATCATCATGCAACATAACTTTTGTAAAGCAGTGCTTTTAATTAAATATTTTACGTATGCTAGTCTTTTACCGTTCATTGACGGTAAAATTACATATTGAATATCCTATCCGGGTATACGAATATTTAACCCAAGAATATATTATTATCTATCCTATCTATAGTCTAAGGATAATTATTATTTTCACCGTTTCACGCAAAGGAAAAGTTAAAAAAAAATTATACATATAATGGATATGGCTGTATTTCATGACACGATTACCCTCACAAACATTTTATTGTTTTTTAAGAGAGCTATGGACTTTGATATTTAATTCAGGTGTTCAGACCAGGTGGATAAATATACAGTTAAATATGTAGCTTTTAAAGTTGTTTTTGATCAACGTATATTAGAATCAACATTATTCAAATGAGTATCGATAAATTGACGTAGCACACCGTTCGACGCAAAGTGCAAAGTCCACAAGGTAACAAAATTAACCAGGTAAGGTAGGTAGTAAATATATATATATATATATATGAAATGCGAATATTCTATTTAAATGAATGGTGTATGCATATGGTATATTTCGTATATATGATATATTATCTTGTGGCATAAAGACTTTCCATGCACATGAAAATTATTGTGTTAAATAACAAACTTTAAAATTAAATCGTTAAGTTTGATTATTTTGTGCAATTATAAAACTTTGTTATTTATTTCAGTTCTTTGATAAAAAAAAATATGTTTTGACATAAAATAACTAAAAAAAAGTACTTATGCATATACACACATATTCCGTAGTAATGAAAAATAATGAATTTACCTTCTCAAGGCAATCTTGTCCAATAGCTTTGGGATCAACTTTAACTTCCAAAACCACTGAATTTGCTTGACTAACAAGGCACCACATTTTGACGATTTATTTTTTTAATTTGGATATAAAAAAAAATTAAAAATTCAAATTCGATTTTAACTGAAACCAATATTGTAATTGTATTACGTTCACCTCACTCGAATTAAATATTTATTTAAAAATGTCTTTTTTATTTGGCTCTGCACTATGTTTATCGCGTATTCTTTATGAAAGTAAAAATGTAAATACTTCCAATCCGCGGCCATACTACGTAAAGTTTCTGACAGTAATGAATATAAGCGCAATGAAACCTTCACTCCAATAGTATCGTGTCTATGGTAGCCATTTATTCTTAACGGTGTCTTCAAGGTCGTAAAGTTCTATAGCTCTATGCGCAGAACTGTCACATTTGAATAGTAATTTGTAATGGATGTTTTCTATTTATTATTAGTATTTCATATATTCATTTAAACGAACTAACTATAATAACCACTAGTTGATATATTAATAAAATATATGAAAAATATAAAAACGTTACATTTTAATTTATAATAGAGGTACATCTTTTTAACTAACAACACTAATTGACGCGCCAATGTTTACATTGTCTAACTTCAAGTTCTTCAATTCTACACAGATTACCAACGTAAGTAACGTAAAAAAATCAATCTTATTCTATTTATTTTCATAGAATCAATTTTTCGAAACTAAATGAATTCAAGTTTTGATACCGAATTCATTTATTAATACGCTTGTTTTAAATAAATATATTTTGTAAGTTAAATGTCCTCACATAATTTATTTATTTAAAGGAATTGTATTCCATTTTTTAATAAAGCTCATAATTGAATTCACTATGAGCTTTACGAAAATCTTTTCTTTTAATTTTTCTTTCTTTTAATTAAATATATTATTTTTCTTTCTCCTCTTTTTTCTTTTTTTGCTTATGATATAATATTATTACGAAGTATATTATTATTAGTTGATGTTATTTACACTGCCTTCTGGTGTGTCATATGTATATGTAATATATATATATATATATAAATATATATATATATATATATATATATATATATATATATATATATATATATATATATATAAAATAATGCAGGTAGTTGGGGTCATTTGGAACATATTTGCCTGAAAAACTATAAGTCTAAGTCTCATAATTTTTTTAAACTTTTTTTTTCAAAAATTCCCAAAAATCAACGGTTTTGACTTCATAACTTTTTTATGTATTATTTCTTAAATACAAGGTAGATTTTCGTTAATCTGTTATGTATTCCTGACCTAAAACCAAACTTATAAGTCTCAAGTAACATCAAACAAAAAAGTCATGATCTTTTAAAATTATAAAATTAGGCAAAAAAATCAAACACCTTAAATTTCCACGTACACTAAAAAAAACTAAAAGCATTTAGAGATTTCTAATATTTGAAAAAAACTGCGCCATTTAATCTTTTTTACAATGGTATATCACATGTCACATATACATTACATTGTCTAACAAAATCGTCGATAAACTAAAACAGTATTTGCACGAGTCTTTTGTTTGGTTGGTTAGTCGAGACTTCGCTTTCTTTGCGTTTCGTCATGTTTCGAACGTATTATTGATCTTGATTTTGAAGT
The DNA here is from genome assembly GCA_039881145.1 of Druceiella hillmani. Taxonomy (NCBI): domain Eukaryota; kingdom Metazoa; phylum Arthropoda; class Insecta; order Lepidoptera; family Hepialidae; genus Druceiella; species Druceiella hillmani. Next base: position 31,852,294 of record JAYKKI010000006.1, read on the forward strand.
TTTACATCTCGTTAAGTTGTGAAAAGTAGTGGTCGTATTCTTATCCTTACAAACATAGCAATAATTGCTGAATGGACCCAATATAGTAATGAAGAATACGCCGATATAGTATTGGTATACGGCAGAGTCCATAATAACGGACGGAGGGCACGACGAATTTACCAAGAGCTGTATCCTATGAGAAGATTAGCCAGCCATGATGCAAATACCTATCGACGACTATGGGAAACCGGCAATTTGCAACACCGGAAACCAGGAGTCCGTGGAAGAACACATAATAGCGTTGTGGATGAAAGGATTTTAAAGGCGTTTAATAACGATCCCACCACCAGTATAAGAAAAGTTGCTGCGGAACTAGGAGTTTCCGTGTGGAAAGTGTAGGCAGTCATTCATGTAGATGGCAGGCATCCATTTCACTACTCACCAGTGCAGGGTAATTATGAGAGCTAGTCTCTTATAAATCTAAAAGATAATAGTTGTTAGAGATACAGTTTCATGTAGCATGGTTATTAAAGGTCAAACCTTATACAATGCCATATTTAATAGATGGTTTAAAAATAGTTTTGATTCCATACGTCCCCAAGGATTTAGCTTTGTTATTGTGTTGCTTTATGAAATGTTTTTTCTAGGACGCATAGAAGGAGATGAAGAACGTCATCTACAATTTTGCCGCTTCTTGCTTCACGCGGATGTTGAAGACAGTTAATTTCTTAAGAGCATTTTATGGACGGACGAGTCAAAATTCACACGTGAAGGGATTTTTAATCGACACAACATTCATCATTGGGAATACAAAGACCAGAATCCACACAAAAAAAATCAGACCAACTTCACATCAGAGGCGATTTAGTGTTACCGTTTGGGCAGGTGTGATCAATAGGCACTTGATTGGCCCACACTTGATTGGCCTACATTACTTGCTTGACAATCTTAACGGATAGAACTATTTGGATTTTTTTGTAGAATGACCTCCCAGAACTTATGACTGATGTTCCTATTATAGATGGAGACAGGCCGATTGTTTATCAAAATGATGGTTGTCCTGCACACTATCGAACAATAGTGAGAGAACATCTCGATAACTTATTACCTAATTCGTGGATAGGAAGACTTGGACCAATCGTATGGTCCCCGAGGTCCCCAGACCTCATACCTCTTGATTTTTATGTCTGAAGACGAGCTAAAAAGCTTATGTATCAAAATGAGATTACAACCAAAGAAAAATTAATTGAAAAAGTTAATGCGGTATTTGATACCATGAAGGAAGAGATGCGTCTTCATACAACAACGGTTGAAATACGACGGAGATGTCGGACGTGTATAAGAAATAAGGGTGCACATTTTGAACAAAATTTAGGCTAATAACTTATAGTTTACTGCTTTTAACTTACTTTATACTTTTACTTTATTTGGAATAAAAAATGTTTGGCAATATGTAATTAGATATTTTTTACCAATCACATTCTGTCTTCTTCTTCACAGCTAAGTACTGTGCTTGGTACTTAGAGAGGTGCTAAGATAAATTAGTATCCGCATCAATACATAGTATTACTGAATAAGTCACGCTTCACTTTTTCCGATATTAAGTGACTTTAGCCTGTATAGCCTTATAAAATTAATACTGAGCTATAAAGAAATGGAAAACAATAAACTAGCTCTAGCATTTTTTATCCAAAATTAGCAATAAAACACAAATCATGTTAATTTCCTTGCAATATTAACGTCATGCCCTAACGACAGTTTATCGACGATTTTGTTAGATAATGTAAAGTTTTATGTGACACGTAATACACAGTTGTAAAGAAGATTAAATGGCACAGTTTTTGCAACCATTAGAAATCCCTAAATACTTTTTGTTTTTTTTTAGTGTGCGTGGAAAGTCAAGGTGTTAGTTTTTTTTACCTAATTTCATAATTTAAAAAGAGTATTACTTTTTTGTTTGATGTTATTTGAAACACATAGGTTTGTTTTTAGATGAATAATACATAACAGATTAAAGAAAACTTACCTTGGACTTAAGAAATAATACATAAAAAAAATATGTAGTCAAAAGAGTTGATTTTTGGGAATTTTCATTTTTATTTAATTAACAATTATATGTATAATATGTTAATAGGGTAATATGGCTATATTATTTAGAAATCGATTTTGAGCTTAAAATAAAATGGTATATTGATAATTTAATTTTTTATCAAACCTACATTTAATCGCCTTTGAAACTGTTGTGTTTTATAATTACGTAAATAATTACTGTTTGCCCCGTTATAGAATATGTGCAGATAATATGGCCACTCAATTAAGGATAGTTATTAGTAATGCAGTCTTTTTTGGCTCTTTTTTCTATTTGTGCTAATCTGGAACTGTTCTGGCATTAGATAAATACGAGTCAAGGAGCCAGGACTTATTTCATCAGTTTTCAATTTATGAAAAAGATCAAGAGTACTCTTAAGAAATAATACGTGTTGCGAGAGCAGCGCGCATAGCGGTAGAAAAATTGACTGAACGTAAATCATATGACTCGTCACTTGCTTTACTGATTATCGATTCGTTTCATTCGCGTTCGCAGTAGTTTGGTAAAGCTTTTCTTGGACAATCACTGCAAAATGGCAAGTCAAACACAGGGAATCCAACAGCTTTTGGCTGCAGAAAAGCGAGCTGCTGAAAAAGTATCCGAGGCAAGAAAGCGTGCGTATCAAAATTATACTATAAATTGATATTAATCGTTTTTAAGACTTTTATTTTGATAGTATTTTTGTTATATCAATTCTTATTGATATGTTGTGAAGTTTTCAGGTCAAATACTACATATATAGTTTGTGTTATATCATAAATCCAAAAGTGACCTCATCTAAACGAATAGATAATTCATAATTACGGAAAATTAATTTATCGCAAAATTTTAGTAGCGAAATAAATTGGTCACATGATTGACAAGTTGTGTTGGGTGTAGTACAACTGTTCTCTCGAGGTTCCAATAGGAATTCTTTCGATTTACAGGGAAGGCACGCCGTCTAAAACAAGCCAAGGAGGAAGCTCAGGATGAAATTGAAAAGTACAGACAGGAACGCGAAAGGCAATTCAAAGAATTCGAAAATAAGGTAATTGACGTTTCGACTTCAAGGCTTTTCATAATTCACGTGATACGCTGATATTAAGAATAATTTTGATTGTTAATTGTATTGCTGTAATTTTTGCTCTAACATATTTAAAATGTATGCTATGATTCACTGGTGTTTTATAAACTAATCTAGATTTAAAAGTAACGAAAATTAATTCTGTTAAAAATATATGTCAATTTGTAAATTTTCAAATTATAGTTTGATAAAACTATGGATCATACAGTGGGAAAGTGTAGATTTTTCAAAGTTTAAGTTTAAAGAATAAAGCGTACTTGTTCCAGTTCATACAATACAGTTAATTTGTGAAAATTATATTTTAATTGAAAACTTAATTATCGATTTTTTTACTTTTCTTACATATTTGCAAATATTTTCAAATAGTTTACCAATCTCAATATAAGAAATTTATGTTACTAAAATAATTTAAAAGTTATTTTTCGCCAATGATTACTAGGTGAAAGATTTATCTTATATTATTATTATGGAAAGAAGGGTAGTATGTGTTAAAAAGTAATAAATATAATTTTATTGTGGTTTAAGTCCACAATCTGTAATTAAGTTCTTTTGTAGCAGTTTTTATAATAGGGTGTTATTCTATTTTGCATTGATACAATTGCAATACAGCATATTGTTTGCATTAAGGCTAAAAGTGTGTATTTGAAATATCGCATTTGACTATAACATGCAAGGTTGTAAAGATTATCATGGCTTTTGTTCAATTATATCAGTTTTGAAACATTTGTGAAACATTAGCCATGAGAGTTGATCCAAAAATTATCGTTTGTGGATGGACCGCCATGAGGGAATTTTAGTAAAATGAAAAATCAAAGTTCTTAAATTTTTTTCTTGTAGGCTGTTAATACAGATATGTGTAATTTCATTATTACCACCTTAAAATTTTCTGTTTTAATGAACTGTTAATTTTAAAATATTACAAATATATAGAAAGTTTTGGCTAACACATTCTTTTTAACGTTTTTGCGAGTTTTGCTCTTCATACTGCATTTGTTGTAGCATATGGGCACCAGGGAAGGAGTTGCCGCTAGAATTGATGCCGACACCAAAGTGAAGATTGAAGAAATGAATCGTGCAGTGGCTGTCCAGAAGGAAAAGGTAATGTATTTCTTGTGACTCTAATTAATTATCTATGGTATGTAACATTGTACGAGAATGTCTTATATCTTTGTGACTTTTTTGTTTATTCGAATTTGGAAGATGTTTTCAATGTATTTGGTTAGTTGATTTCAAATTTTTAGAAACGTGGTAATGTTTTTATTCTGATGTAATTTTGTGGCTGTAGTAAATTACTAATTTAGAACTTGTTTATACATAACAATAGTTCTGTACATGTCTCATATCATGTTATGAAGTGTTTAATTTCATTTTTGCGTTTCAAATTTCCACTATGAAAATTCCTATCTGTCTTGTACGTCTGTCGTTTTAATTTTTTAATGGCTAAATATTGAAAGCTTTTAGGCTTAAAAACTTTGCACATTCTGATCCAATTAAAAAATATATTTTAAGTTTATCGATATTATCATCATTGTTCAGATTTAATTGAAAAACACCTTATTTTACATTTATCGACACTCCTTTTAAAATTAATACTTATTGGGTCCCATTTGAAATAAAAATGAACAGTCAAATAGGTACTTTCCAATATCAAGACATGGAACTACAAATATGTTGTATAAATATTCTTCGAAAATTTTAGAAATTTTAAAGAGAGACTATTAATGGTTACAGGTAATTAACGAAATATTGGGCCTGGTATACGACATCAAGCCTGAGCTGCATTACAACTACCGTGTCGAGGCTTAAGGATGCATCTCACCACCGTCAAGCCTGTTTTATCGTTAAGTTAATCGTTGTGCTGAGATATAAGCAAATTACTATTACCATACCATCTTTGATTCACAGAAGAATATCAACACCTGTATAATTTTAGTAATAACAGCGCAAAGCGTTTTGAGGTTAAATCAATATCAAGAAGTGAAGTTTTATTATTTAAAATAAAATCACTTGGAATATAAAAAGAATCAAAAGTGTGTAAATTTAAATATTTCGTTAATTATATAAATATGTAATAAAGCAACGTCATATAAATTGACAATATTAATTTATGTAAATAGATATGTAATAATGAAACTTAAAATAAATATATTACGAATATATTGGATTGCTGTTAATTAATCTTCAAAATTTAGGTATGAGTTTTGATAATTTGACATTGTTGTTTTGCCCTCGTGGATATAATTTGTCAATTGTGGCTCATACATGATTTTTCCTTGATTTAATTCTTGCGGCCTTCAGAATTTCTTTGCAAAGAAATAAAATTATAATCATTCCATAACATTTTTACTAACTCTATTATTGTGTCTACTAGAGCAAAACATGGAAATTAAACAAAAAAGTTGCATGCTGAATGAATTTATATAACTCTTAGCATAGATAATAAAATTAATACTTGTTTCCAATTGTGAGCTGCCAGTGTGTCATTGTAATTTATTTCTGATGGTACCATGTTGTTGTAATCCTTGTGTAAAGTATTAGTTGAAAATAAATTTAAAAAAGTTATCTTGTTTTCTTTTTTGATCTTTGTTAAATTTATCGAATTAATTGCTCAAAAGGGAAAACAATGTTAGAATTACCAATGCAACAACCATATAATAAACGATGAGAAACATTTTTTTCACATTATGTCGTTTGTCACGTTTATCACGTTGTCACTAGCCTTGACCTCTTCTGTCCTGCATTTCCAGTGAGCGGTATGGTTGAAAATTGAAATGAAATCTTGAATTTATCACTATTTTCAACTCATCGAGAGAATACAAAATGGAAATTATGAAATGTTAAATGACTAAATCGAAGATTATTTTGTACCGGTCTACATCAAGTTTTACCTATTTTCAAAATTTAAAAAAAAGTGGGGATTACAGACAATATTTTATTTGAAATGAATATGTAATAGACATTTTTAGAACAAAAATGTACCTATGTTTGAGAAGCACCAAAATGAGAAAGAACCAATGATTATTTTGATCTGTATGAAGTACATAATTCCAAATAAAATAAGTTCAAATCCATAAATTACAGATTGTTATCATTAAAGAAAAACTAATTATGAAGTCAACTTTAATCTTAAACACGCTTAATTGTAAGCTTTAAATTTTAAACACGATCACTTAATTCTAGCTTGTGGACAGTCACTCGAATTTATTCTACTTAAATAGTTTTGTCCGTATGTACAAGGGTAAGTAGCAAAAACATTTTTATGTAGTGTTCCATAAGTATGGGGCCTTAGTTGATTAAGTATATTTTTACCAACGCTATGGGGTGTCGAATCAGCGTCTAATTATGTGTGATAAAATGCAGCTTTCTGGCAACCCTGTTTATCCCATCTTAATGGCAGATTCCAAAAATCATGATAATTTATTATTGTGAAATATCTCGCTTTGTGTAGAAAAACTCATTGCATTCTACACCGATAAAATGAAAGTATAGGTATACTTATAACAGATTAATGATCATGTTAATTACTGCACCTCATTCCATTTATATAATGAAACAAAGTTTTATTTTATTACATTACAGAATTGTTTTGTTTACAAAAGAATTTATTCTTTCATAACCTCTTAATTCCTTTCATATTTTTTTTAAACTTTCCTTTTAATGGAATCACTTTTATTTTGTCCCACTAGTAATAATAGAAGTTATATTAATTTATTAATTTGGTGGCCTTTTGTATGTGTATTTCCTTTAGATACACTTTTAGTCTATATGCAAATAAATAAATCAGTACTTTGAAATCTGGCCGGTATATGTTGTTCTTTAGAGTATAAAAAAAGTAGTTGTTGCTTGGCAACCACAATGAAAACATAAAAGTCATTGAAATTAAAATATGTCCTTTCTAGTACATGATCTGTGATTTCCTTCAGATCTACTGTTAAGTAAGAAAATCATTTATCTTTTACAAAATGAAAATAACTCCTGGCAATACGATTTTATTTAATGCTTCCAAAAATGAAATGTTTAAGATCAACGAAAATTACAAAATTTTACATCGAAAACTTAAGGGTACTTGGAAAGTAGCTATGTGAGTAATGATTGATGTATATATATTTTTAATAGTTTCTTTTTATTTTTTTTGGGTAAGTAAATTCTAACAGCTATAATGGGAAGTACAAAGAATGACACCAAAACATGGGTTTTCCCCTATTTGGCAGTTAATTAGCCTAAACTTCACCATTTTCGTAATTATTGTACTCGAGCTCATTTTGTAAAATAACTCCAATTATTTTTGTATAATGTATTGAAGTGTATTTAAAGAAAACTGATTAAAGCTACAATATATTTCCATTTTTAAGTGTAAAGAAACTTATGATTCATGGTGATTTCGTATAATTGTATTGGAACTACCATTTAAATAATATTATTTATGTTCTTATGTACTACGAGTAATACATTTTTTTACTCGTAGGTTATATATTTTTGGTAGGAAATTTAAAAAATTATATGCAACATTTATATGTTAGGCTTTATTTAGCCACATAGCATTTAGGCACACGACATACAATCTGGATTACTTTGTTTTTTTTTAATGGTTTACTAAATTATAATTTTAGGCTAAAACTTAATAACAAATATTTCATCCACCAAAGAGTGATTTTTAGGGTTACTATACTAAAATGAATATAATATAAAAATAATAATTTGCAAGACAATTATACTGCACAATAATAACCATGTAGGTTTTAGTCAGGGATTTTGCTCCAATTGGTCCAAAATTGTTTCATAATGTTAAAATGACTAGGAGAATAATTTTGATATGTAATTTTGAAATGCCTCCATTTAATTAGAATCTGGAATCTTTTCTAAAAATTGATTATTACTAATGTTACTTTCACAATTAAATGAAACTACGCGATGTAGTATTATTTCTACTTTCTATAATTTCATTACCACGACCTAGGTTTCGTTGTATTGCAAAGATCTTTGCTAATATCCCACCTGAAGATGTTGTAATACCACGAAACCTAGGTCGTGGTAAAGAAATTATAGAAAGTAGAAATAATACTACATTGCGTAGTTTCATTTAATTGTGAATAATGAATTTCTACAAAATTAACGTCAAATATATTCAATAATGTTACTTTCATAATCTATTGTGAACTAATTTTACCCACAATTTTGCTCACTTATTTATAGTTACAAACTTATAAGCAGAAATTAGAACAAGCAGATTAAGTGAAATTTTATATTTTCTTGATTATAACACAAATGACAATGAAAATAAAAATATTTCTTTCTAAATTTCTTTTTTTTTTTTTTTTTTTATTTATCTCCTTTAGACCTGCAATCTGCCTCGTCAGGCCATTTAGCTGGTGGTTATGCATTTCATGTAGCTTGCATGGTATTCGCCCAGTGGCAAATCCATATATAGGATATGATATTACGTATTATGGGAGGAGGTCCTGGGGAGCTCTCCTTTTTATACGCTTAAATTTGCAATTGGACTATCAGATTTTGAGCGAGCTCGTTGGGATGACTCTCCATACGACGAGAGTATGACTCTAGCTTTTTTATAATTTCCTCCTTTACTGCAGGTATCTTTAGATCTCGGTGGAGCTGAGAGTTCGTGATGAACCATGGAGCGTTCGTTATCATTCGGAGCATTTTAGGTTGAAAATGTTGGAAAATTTTTAAATTTGAATTTGCGGCGGTTCCCCATAGTTCCGCTCCATAAGACCAAATTGGTTTTATAATAACTTTGTACAGGAGAAGTTTGTTGTCCAGGGAGAGGTTAGATTTCCGTGCCAGAAGCCAGTAGAGTTTGCGGAGATGTATAACCAGGGCTTTTCTTTTGGTGAGTATATGCTTCTTCCACGTAAGGCATCTGTCCAAGTATATACCCAAGTAACGCACGTCTTCAGACTGGGGTATTGGTATGTTGTTAAGTTCGACTGCGGGACACGTATCGTGTCTAAGGGTGAATGTTACGTGCACCGACTTAGTTTCGTTTGCCTTTATGCGCCAGTCTTTGAGCCAGATTGAGACTTCATTTAGACTTTTCTGCAACATGTCCGATGCGGTCACTGGATTTTCATGACTTGCAATCAGAGCAGTATCGTCAGCAAATGTTCCTATGAGAACCTCTTCTGTAGTTGGTAGGTCGAAGGTATATATTAAATACAGTATCGGGCCCATTACACTGCCCTGAGGAACACCTGCCTCAATCTCATAGAGACCCGTTCCGTCTTCTCCGTGCTTTACATAAAAATGCCGTTGTTGGAGATATGATTTTAAGATCAGGTAATAGTTTATAGGTAGAGCTTGCAGGATCTTATAGAGTAGACCTTCATGCCACACACGATCAAACGCTTGTGATATATCTAAAAATGCTGCCGAGCAATATCTCCTGTGTTCGTATGAGTCATTGATCTTCTCAACCAGACGGTGGACCTGTTCAATAGTTCCATGAGCTTCGCGGAAGCCAAACTGATGATTTGGGACTATTTTAGATTTAGTGAGTTCTGGAGTCAAGCGTTTCAGAATCAGGATTTCCAAGATCTTAGAGGCAACAGGCAGTAAACTAATAGGGCGGTAGGACGAGACACTTTCTGGATTCTTGCCAGGTTTAGGTATTGGGATAATTTCAGCTACTTTCCATTGGGGAGGCACAAATTCTCGTCGCAGAATAGCGTTATAGATCGCTGTTAGGAGTGCAATTGCTGCGTAGGGAAGCTCTTTCATGACTTTCGCTGTAATTAGGTCGTAACCAGATGCCTTGTTTACACAAAGTTTTCGGATTGTGGAGCAAACTTCTCCAATAGTGAACTTTTTAATTGGAGGGGAAAGCTGGTGAGGTGCAGAGAGAGCCTCCATCACTTGGTCTATCTTGGTCGAGCCAGAAGCAGAGTTTGGAGTAAACACTCGGAACAGATGCTCAGCGAACAGTAGAGATTTTTCAGTGTCACTTTTTGCCCAAGTCCCGTCATTCCGGCGTAGTGGTGGTTGAAGTGCAATTGGTCTTTTCAGGGATTTGGTTATTTTCCACAGGGAGTAATCCGTTGCAGATGTTGCATCCAAGCTAGATAAGTGATTTCATATTTCAGTGTTTCTTAGATTATTGAGAATGCCCTTGACATGCTTGGCAAGTTTGTTGAACTGTTTTCTATCTTCGGGGAGTCGGGTAAGTTGCCACTGCTTTCTGGCTTGTCGCTTTTTTTGTATTAAATTAGTTGCGATTTGTGGATACATAGGGATTATTTCGGTAGCCCTATGATGGGGTGTTGCGCCCCAGGCAGCCGACTGAATGCAACTGTTAAAGGTTTCGATAGCTGTGGTGATGTCATCATTAGATTTGAGCACAATATGCCTGTCCAGCGTATTTTCCATAATTTCGCGAAAGTATTCCCAATTAGTTTTTTTCGAATGGATTTTACAGGGTTTGATCTCTTCTACGAATTTGTTATGCAGTTCGGCTACACCGGGTGAGTGGTCTGAGGATAGATCATAGCTAGATTGACAGTATAAAGCCGATATTGGAATGCCTTTAGTGACGAAGAAGTCCACCAGATCTGGGTTTTTTTTTGGATCGGTTGGCCAGTAGGTCGGTTTCCCAGTGGAGTTCACAGTGAGGTTAAGCTCCTGGACGGTTTTCAAGAGTTCACGGCCCTTGGTAGAAGTGGTTCTCGAGCCCCAGTTCGTATGTTTGGCGTTGTAGTCTCCTCCAGCAATAAATTTATTGCCGAATTGTTTGAAGAACGACGTGTATTGCTCAGTCTTCAAGTTGTGCTTGGGGGGTATATAAAGGGCTGCAATCTGTATTGGACCATTTGAGCTTTCAATAGATATGATAGTGGCCTGAATTTCATTACTACTGTGCGGATTGTGGACGTAATGTTTGATGTTCTTTCTTATCAGTATGGCAGATCCTCCATGTGCTGCAACGTCAGGATGATTTGTGTAGTAGACATTGTACTTCGGCACTTCAAAATGACTTCTGACGGTGAAGTGCATTTCGGAAATCAACATAAGATCCACTTTATGTGCATGCAGGAATGATATCATTTCTTGAGTATGGTTTGACAGCCCATTTGCATTCCACAAGGCGAGGATTACGGGTTTAAATGGACTGAGTCGCGGGGGGGCAAGGTGGGCTGCCGCCTGCCTCCCGCTTGGATAAAATCCTGACTACTCCCATGATGAACTGACTGCGAGCGTAGTTCAGTCATTACATTTAATAAAAGGTTTGTCATGGTATTCATCTGTTGCATCATTTGCTTAAACATGTCCATTAGTTCCTTGAATTCATTAGCTCTTTCGACAGACTTTTCACTTTGTTGAATTTGAGTATTAACGAGATTTGATTCTAGTTGTGGTGATGTTTGTCTTGTTTCCTCTACTTTCTGTAGCACAGAAGGTATTTGGTTTGCTTTGTTCTGCTTCAGGCTGTTGCGAACGACGTCGGCGTAGGGTAAACTTTGTATATGGGGTAGGGCTTGATTTGTCGTCTCAGGAACAATAACGGCATGATTTGATTTCATTGTTTTGTTGCGAAGCGGTGGGTATTTTTGCTTTTGCAGCTCCTTATACACAGAACATCCTTTATAATTTGCTGGGTGATTCCCATCGCATAGGGCGCATATGACGTCATCGGATCGTTCCTTTCGCAAGCAGACAGAGGATGCGTGATTGCCAGCACATTTGATGCATCTTGGGTTTCGGCGACAGTAAGACTTTGTGTGTCCATAGGTTTGGCAATTAGCACATTGAGGGATTGTGCGTTTTGGTTTTGGAGGCTCAAATTTCACGCGACAATGTAAAAGGTTTTGAATATTGTAAATTTCTTTGTTGTTAGCGCTTGATTGGAGTACAACTATGAACATGTGCAGTGGGATTTTGGTTGATGCTTGTTTCATATTCCATATGTTATGAGCAACATGTCCTAACTTAGCCAGATCTGTTCTAATTTCATCAGTGTCGGTTGATGGATGCATATTTCTAAGAATAACTTTAAAGTTCCTCTCTTGCTTGGGTTTATATGTGAAATATTCTGTACCTTTAGCGTCCAATTCTTTCACTATAGTTCGGTAGGCGTCACTTGTTTTAGGCTGGATTTTGACCTGGTCCTTAGGTAGAACTTTTATTTCGAAAAGATCTTGAACGGTTACATCAAGTAATGTAATTAAGGGACGAATATTTGTAACTTTGTCGATGAATATAGGAGGAGGTTTTGGAGTTTTTTCTGCTGGCAGAGTTTGATGATCCTCTTTCCCCTCTTCGTTCTCAAGCACTGAGAAAGAGTTTGAAGTGAGTGTTGGCTGGCTTAACCAGTATGTACTAAGCTTGGATTGCTTCTGGCTTCTTTCCGCTTCAGGACTGTTTCTTTGCCTCTTACGGTTTTGAACCTCAGTCCAGTTTGAGACTTCAGAATTTGGATTAGCGGAAGTTACCGTTGGAGCGTCGGAGCTGTCCTCAATAGTTATAATTTGGCTACAATCAGTGAGCGACTGTGACCTCGGTCTTTTAAACAGGCTGGGGTGAAAAATTTGTTGTGTAAGCGTTTTGTTTTTTGTTTGAGTAAAAGAAGGGTCCATTTTGATTCCCACGAGTAGGGCAGATAAAAATATCACACAACCGGGTTACTCCCTTTCCGGCAGTGAAGGCTAAATACTTCAACGTTCGCCAGGTGCGTTGAAGTTGGCGCTAGAGACTGTGCTTCCCATCCTATTGACGCGTTTCCCATCGTAGGATTTGGGGTTATTTATTAGAGAGGATTTCTTCCTCGTGGCCCAGGCGATAAAGCCAAGGCCACCGTTCTCATAAAACATGACCATGAGGTTACAGGTTGTGAAGGCCATTTCCTACCTTCACTGCGCAGACTGGTTAGGCCTGGATTGGTCTGGATAATTAATCTTTCTAAATTAGGGGTTAAAGTGTGATTCTATTGATCTCATATATTGCGTACGTAACGTTTAAAAAAATCAAATCAATCTGTGGCTCCATTGCAATATTGCTTCGTTATTTCGTTTGTGTTCTGTTTCAGTTTGAAATAATAATTTTCCTGAAGGAATTTTCTCATGATAAAAAGTGGCCTATGTCATTTCCTGGTCTGCCGACTATCTCTGTGCAGAAATTACGTCAATCCGTTACTTCTTTGCAACGTGAAAAAAGGACAAACACTTTTGTCCATTTATAATAGTTAGGATGAGATTTCTCACTGGTCAGTTGCTCTATTGTGACGTGAAAGAAAGACAAGCAAATACATTTTCACATTTATAATTAGTTAGAGTTGGGTAGCTAGGATGCTTCTCTGTTTATTTGGTAAGATACTTAAACATATCGATACAAAATGGAAGTCTAATTTTTACAAGGGTAATTTCGGAATGTGTAAATTATCTCTATACATATAATAAAAGAATAACTTAAGACAGTATAGTAATACCAGTATGGTACTTTACATTTTACTTATGGTACTTTACTTTTTTTTTATGGTACTTTTGAAAAATAATTTCAGTGGATTGTCGATAAACCATAGAAAAGAAATAAATCTTTTGGGAAACTTTGTCTGTCTGTTTAAATATGCATCACACAAAAATCATTATATAGTTTATGATAAAGTTTTAATTTGATATTGGACAGCTTATGACAAGGTTTATAATATTACACAGCTTTGGGTTTCGGGAATTATATGAAGCACATATCACCTCAATACAACAATGGAACATCAGGAATTAATGTCTATTTTTATTTTGTTTGTGATGAGCACAAACAAAATAAAAGTACATTAAAATTACAGTTTTTATTGAAATGAAGTTTTTGTTGTTGTCTTATTTGAAGTGAAAGTGAGGTGTATTTTACTAGAGAATGAAACAAATCTTCTTAATATTGTTAGCCACTGTTATTGACAACTGGATAAACACAGAAGTTCACACAGACTAAAGCGTAGGAAAAAAGTTAGTTAAAAAACTTGCATGTTGCAATGCATTACCTATGAGTTGTGTTTTATATTAGGAAAGAAATCATTTGGGATGCTATCAAATTGACAACTATTTTGTTATCAAATTGAATGTATCGTTTTATATCTTTTGTCATGAAAAATATTTAAAGAAATAATATAGACATGTTTTTAATAAAATAAGTGTGTAATTTTATAAAAATAGTTTATCCATTCAATATAAATAAATAATTACAACTAAATAAATTTAAACTATGCTTAATTTCTTTTAAGCCATACGTAGAAATAATATTATCAGTGAAATATTAAACATTTCTTTGTCTTCAAAAGGAATGTAAAGTTTTTTGTTAAATAATTTTTTTGTTTTTGTACTGTTACTAAAGCTTTTCTATTGCATTTTAAATTAAAATGTTTTATTATTTCATTCATTGTTATTTTCATTGTTATTTTACATCATTACTTATAAAGATTATAAATAGTGTTCATAAACTATAGTTATAAATACTTTGAAGGTCAGTGAAGTCCAATGTCTGATTTAAATATATTAATTTTTTTCATTAACTTTTGTTCTTTTGTCAACGCAGGAACAGGGAAGAGATAACAGCAAGCCTGCTTCAGGATATGAAGATAGTAGTGTTTCCAGTTCCACAGAATGTATTCACAAATGATGAGATGGCTTGTCTCAAGCAATATGTTGATTCAGGTGGATCAGTGCTCGTCATGCTTACCGACGGTGGAGAGGAGAGGATTAATACAAACATCAATTTCTTTTTAGAGGAATTTGGAGTGGTTGTCAATAATGGTTGGCATCTAACATAATGTTTAATGATAATTATCTTAATATTTAGAGGTCTACAAATTTTTATTTTACCTTTACTCATTTTGATTCCATCATCCCTATTCACCCTTAGTAGCGTTGATGGAGCCTAAAGTAGCTCTTTTGTACTAAATATGAATATACCTCAATATTTTTTATTTTTTAAATCATCTAGTTTTTTCAGAAAGTGTAATGTCTTTAGACTATCGTGATGAGTAGAATGTCGTAAAATAAAATTGTTTGATGCATGAAGTTTAATCCTAAAATTATTAAAAAAGTAGTGAATTTTTGTATTTTTTGTCTATGTTTGTGTTTTTATTAAATATAATTAAGTCAAAACTCTCTGTGTTGCATGGTCTCTGAGAAAGTAGGATTTCCATCCTACTACATACAGACAGACATAGAAATTTTCCATAAATATTGCTTTTTTCTAGTTTTAGTGTGAACTATTATTCAATTAATTTAATATTATTGCATTATTTATATTAGAGATTGAAAAGATAATTCATCACAAGTTCCTAAACAAGTTCATTGGATAAGGTAGAGTATAATCAATATTATCTGGTCTAATATAAGAAAAAATAAAATTTTGTAAAGTTTCTACTTTTGCTTACAGACTGCGTTGTTCGTGCGAAATATCATAAATTTTTTCATCCCAAGGTGTGTCATATTTCCTGCGGCGTATTGAATCGTTCACTGACAAAAGCCATTATGAAATATACAAATTATTCAAGTGAAGCTGATGATTATAGGTACATAAAATATGTCACACTTAATACTTAATGTGGATAATGTATCCGATCTTCCCTTGTTATTGTTAGAAACGAGTGAATGTTGGCGAGCATGTAAATTTGTATATACATAGAGTTAGTGTCTATAATATATTGCAAGATTTTTTATTATGTTAAAATATATAAGTACCTAGCATTAATTAATTTTAATTTATGGTTTATTATTATTAAAATATTTTTCATATCGAGAATTGATTTATTAACATGTTTAATAGATTAAAAACATAATACTGTTACATTTAATTAGTATAACTTATAATAATTGTGAAAATTCTATAAGATATAACATTTTAATACAAAGGTGTTTCTTATTTACAATTGCCAAATGATCTAAAAATACTTTTATGCCGTATATTCTGAAATATTTAAATGTCATGAATCTAGTATTCTTTAATTATTATTAAGTTAAAAATAATTACTACTTATTTTTAATTTGCTACTATTCACGACTTATAATTAAATATATTTAATTTACTTTAACGAATCTATGTTCACGGAAATATTTTATACATAATAAATATTTTAATTAAATTTAAGGAATTCATGGAAAAGGGGCAACACTTAAAGTTTTTAGAATATAAAAAATGGAACCAATTAGCACTCCATGACACTGTATACATCATTTCATTCAATAGAAGCACTGAGAGAGGCGGTCGAATCACTCTTCTTTAGAAGTCCCTTCCACAGTCTTTTCTTCGGATTCAGGAATCTTTATCAAAGTTTATTCCAATGAACAAATTTCATTAAGAAAAATTGCTTATTCTTTCCAATGAATAAATCTCTAATGAAGAAGAGATAAAGTTTTTTTTAACTTATGTTTATTAATGCAAACTGTTATTTTTTTATTCAATATTGACTTTACAGTGAGGAACCAGCATTGCCCAACTTTGTTTATCCATATGGAGCTACACTTAATGTGAAGAAGCCTTCTATAGCAGTCCTATCGAGTGGTGATGTTTGTTACCCCGTCAAGAGACCTGTAGCCTCTTTCTACTCTGGTGATAATTCTGGTGAGTTTAGTTAATTTTGCCTACTGGTGAATAGATCTGCTTTAACCGTTTTAATGCCATGGTTTTTTACTCATATATATCATAAAGAAAATTATGCAAATATTTATTCTGAACAAAAATTATAACAAAAACTGAAATCAAGGTCACTTTGTATTTTCGCAGTCCAGTACATCCTCCGTATCAGCAAAATGATTGGTATCGTCACTATTATCATTATCACTCAAAATTTGCATATGCCAAACTGTGAGCGCACCACAATGTCACTCCCGCTATCACTTTCTTCACAACTTGAAAAACGATCATTTTCACTGAATTATTTTCGTATTCCGACATTATGGGTTAAACATTTTCTTTTCCTTGATCCTTTTTATATTGTCATTACTAATAATATTATAATTTGAACTTTATGTAACACGTAGAAAGATAAAAAATCAGCGATGCTTGCGAGCGACCTCCCCTACCGCGCACTAAACATCAACTGATTTTGCGAGCACCATCGCACTCGTGGCAAATTTAGTTAGTACGCGCATGAGCGCGATGGTGCTCGTCGGCACTCAAACAGTTAAACTATGTTCATTTACAGTAACGTTTTGAGTACCAGAGATTTGTTCCACGTATATGCAAAAAATGGTATTCACAGTACACTTTGCTATTAAAAGGATATGATTATGCAAGTACATTGCACAAAAAAATTTGTTTTTACAGTTTATAGAGTAAGACACACAAGATAGTGCTTTCGGTACTTTTTGCACATAGTTATTGGAGCGCGGGTGATATTTGTCGATGTTCTTACTCACCAGTAAATAGAAAATCAGTTTGTCAGTATATTTGCTACACGGCGATAAAATTCAATTTGATATTTGTGAAGACTTTTTTTGATAAAAACAGTGACTCCTGTAATAAGAATTTGCACAAGAAACAATAAGAATTTATGAAACATATAATAAGGTATTTGCAACATGAATGAAAGAAAAATATTTGATTCGTTTATGTCATAGTTTTTGGGTTAAGAATAATGTTTATTGATATTTAATTACAATAAATTTTGTATAATAATTTTTATTTAATCATTCATATCGAAAATAATATTGTGTTTTAAAATTTGCAGCTAAATACTGAAACGCAAATTGTCTGCCAATTAGAACATGTGATGTTAAAAAGCACCACGCAATGGTGCCAACATCATGTGAATGTGCGAGCAAGGTAGCGTGATCCCATAAGTTGAATTCCACAAACAATATTTATCTGACACTATAGAATGGCGGAATGTGTGAAAGAGATAGAATTTCCCCTTTTCAATTTAATTGTTTGTTTAATGCGTCGTGGTATCATAGAATTTACATATCACATGATTAAGTATTTTTGTGCAAAGCTTTACCTGACTGCAATAAAAGTCGTTTTTTATCAGCTTAAAACATGTTTCTCGGAAAAAATATCGTAATTGTATGTTTATAACCTAAATTCCAATAATTTTAAACATTTTCAAAAATTTTCAAATACCTTATTGAGGTTAAAATTATTTTTCGATTGTGTGTAACTGTGTTAGACTGCGTAAATCTGTTAATTCACTTCATGATATAGGCTGTGCCAGCACTCACCAGCTCACTCACTCAGCAGTACAGCGAACAGGCTTGCATACTCTTTGCAGAATGTATCATAGCTCCTAAGGTTGCACGGGGCAGTAAGAAATAATATAGTATTTGATACTAAATGTAGCCCTGACCAGTTAAGAATTGTTTTGGAGAGTTAGGTTAAAAGTCTTGTTTATTGTATTATAGATGTCTAATTTAAATAGTTTATAAATTCATTACAGACATTTTATACAATTATATTTCTATTATATTAGTTACAAATAGAATACTTATCTATGGTATCTTATAAAATTTCTATAAGTAATAATAATACACGGTGTTTAGGAATAAGCGTTGGATAAAGAAAGACGTTGTTTGTTGACTGAAAAATAGTCGTCGCGATTGTCTTTAAAATAAAATTTAAAAAATGATTTTTTTCTCAGAAAATTGAAAGTAATATTCATAGTTATTTGTCATCTTTTTCGTACATACCATATTTGCACACATTATTTAGTGCCTCTCAGGGTAATAACTCGTGAACAGCTACGAAGACATCTAGCTGTCCAGGTAAGCACTGCGCTTCAGGCAAGTATTGGGTGTGTTAAAAAGAGTTATACGTAATTTTTTTTGCCCTCAGTTAGAAAAAGGTTGTGTTTTACGTTTTATTTCAACGACAATTTATTCCTTTATGGCCAACGAATAGCTTTCTTTGCTCGATACTTATTACTAGACACCGTGTACATTGTCTATGGTACATTTGTAAGATTTAAAAGCCACTTCATTAGTAATCAAGATATTATATTGAAATATTATTTATAATAATAATACAAACATCCAAGTATAAAAAATTGTCTGTAATTACTATATCTTTTACATTTTGAACCTTTTATTTAATCTTCAAAATTTACATATGCCATTGGTCGTAATGAGTAAATAAATGAACGTGTCACTCAAGATGATAACATGTCAATTTAATAAATAGCAGTTAAAACACATAATAAGTCGTCTGCGGCTATAGAAATGTTAATGCACACTTGCAGTGTGATGGATGTAAATGTAGTGGTCATAGACAAAAATAGAAAACTGTGTAGTGATATATTTAGAATTACATATTTACGTTCCAAATAGCATTTGTAAATTAACAAAAAAAACGCAAAATGTCCTAAAATATATTTTGATATTTTTTCCGTCTCTAGCTTTTAACTGCACTGTGAAACACAATACATTATCTTGTATGCATGGTACCTGCACTACAGTGCACTTGAAATAACAACAGTGTTGCTCACTTGAGCTGATATTATGTGTTAACTAAAAAGCGCACCTTTATTAATACACCAACACTAAAAATTTGGCTTGTTAATCTGTATATGTTTTGTTATTACTCAGTCGTTTCAGGGAAATAATTTTCCTGTTTATACTTTGTAATGAATCCATATTATATTCACATATATACACACACACACACATATATATATATATATATATATATATATATTTATATATATATATATATATAATTATACAGGTTGTAATTAAACTAGTATAACAAACTGGATTTAATGTCTTCCTAAGTACCAAATAAAATTATTGGGTTGAAAACTCACAAACCTGCCACTTTTTTCCACCAATTTCTAGAATGTTGTAGAATCTTCTAAAATGTTTCTCGTAGGGTATATAAAGAATGTGGCGCTTGAGATTCTGTTCAGTTTGCAATTGAGTGATCGGCGAGTGAAGAATGAATAAAAAAATCTCAAAGTGAACTTGGAGTGCTCTTACTTCATGAATTTCGTTTAGCGTGAAAAGCCAGTGAAGCAACATGCAATGACAATGCACAACAATGGGTGAAGGTGTGCTCTTTTATGATAGAGCCAGGCACTGGTTCCAAAAATTCAAAGGGCATTTTGATTTGTGCATTAAACCTCATTCAAGGCGACCTCCTACAATTAATTTAGAAAAATTTGAAAAGCCTCATTGAAACAGATTTCAGATTAAGTTCACATTGTTTGCTAGAGCTACTTTCATACTGCAGTGGAAAATCAACTTCGTGCTTTGAAAAGAAGAGAAATATTCCTTTTTTACCACATGAGCTAACACCCTTTCAACTTCAGATTTAGAGGAGGGGTAATGTGCGCATGGAGCTACTGAGCTCCCATCGTACCAATGAGGGCTTATGTTAATTTTTTGCATAAACGCCAGTGGCTAGGAGATGGAGATAAAGGTGTATCTACACCAAAATATAACAATGGACAAAAGATACTTTTGAGTGTATGGTGGGGTATAAATGGAGTTATATATTGGGAATTCCCTCCAGCAAACAGTACAATTACAGCTAAGATTAATTGGGAACAAATAGAGCAAAATTACCGCTAAACTTCCTTCCAATCAAAGCAAAGTTTATTTTTTTCATGACAATGCTGGACCCCATGTAGCAAAAGTGCTACCTCACACACCGTACTCTCCAGGTCTTTTGCAATTTATTATCATCTGTTCTGCTCTATGTCTAATAATTCACGTGATAGAAAATTTAAAGACAGAAATCATATCAAAATCACACTTTATCAGTTTTTCAGTCGAAAGTCCAAAGATTTCTATAAGGCAGGAATTTGAACTTTGTCTACACATTGGCGACAAGTGTTAGATACCGACGGTGCTTATATGATTATATAAGCACCACCGGTGTAATAGAAGATTCATTTTATTCCCAACATATAAAAGGTTGAAAATGTTGTGTACAGAGATGGTGGGTTTCTACACAATATTATTATCAATAAATCTTTTCTATAAATTTTCTTCCTTTTTGAAATACACTATTTCAACTTTAACGCAAAGGTTAAACGTCCTGTACTGCAAGCATACAGTGCACTGCAGAGCGTCATCGAAGTAATGAGATGCTACATGATAAATACCTTCATCAGCCTTGAATATTAAGTATTTTTTCACAGAAAGATATATGGTTGTGTTGGTTATTCTGTGTCAGTTTAACTTTTTTTTTCATGGAGGTTCTGTTTATGATAATAAAATGTTCAAATGTAACCAAAAATAATTTGTTATTGAAAAATATTAATTATTTCTCAGTCAGAAAGGGTCAAATCAAAGATTGTTTTATATTTTCGAAAGGAATTTGATAAAGAATTATTGCTGTACAAATTAATCAATATATTTATGTACTCAGTACTTATATATATATATATATATATATATATATATACCTATATATATATGTGTATATATATATATATGTGTGTATATATGTATATATATATATATATATATATATATATATATATATATATATATATACACACACAAACATATATATTAGGCTTAAAAAGAAGATTCTTTTATGCACAGCTATTTTCTGATGAATAGATATGTATTTCAATTAAATGTTAAAATCGTACATAAGTGATATCTGTACAATGTACATAAGTACACACAGTACAATTTGCATTACTTATTCTATGCAAATCATTCTCACATCCCATCTTAATCGGCTTCCGAAGCCAAGAACGAACGGACCTACACTTTTCTTTGTTATGCTACTCAAATCGCAATCTTTTAAAATTTTCACATGTTAAAATAGACTCGGGGGCATTAAGGACCTGAATTTTTTTTATTTGTAATTTTGAAGTTATGATTGTAAACTGGGATAGGATTTGAACATTCAATTCGCTGATTTATCGTTCATGGCTTGAGTTACTAATGGCACTACATTAGACTGACGCGAAGAGTACTTAACTATAATGTTTAAATTTTTTCTCAGGTAGGTTGGTTGTATTCGGCTCAGGTCACATGTTCGACGATCAGCACATTGAGTTGGAGAGCAATGACATAATACGGGACATCGTTTTCAATTACCTCACTGCTTCGGACAGTCTGCAGTTGCATCCTGTTGATGCAGCAGACCCTGATGTAAGTAGGCAATTGATATAACTGGATGGTGGAAACTTTACATCTAACAAAGAACCCTGATGTCAGTAGGCAATTGATATATCCAGTTATTTTTTCATTTATAAAACTTTACATCTAACAAAGAACCCTGATGTAAGTAGGCAATTGATATATCCATTTATTTTTTCACATCTAATAAAGAACCCTGATGTCAGTAGGCAATTGATATATCCAGTTATTTTTTCATTTATAAAATTTTACATCTAATAAAGAACCCTGATGTCAGTAGGCAATTGATATATCCAGTTATTTTTTCATTTATAAAACTTTACATCTAACAAAGAACCCTGATGTAAGTAGGCAATTGATATATCCAGTTATTTTTTCATTTATAAAACTTTACATCTAACAAAGAACCCTGATGTCAGTAGGCAATTGATATATCCAGTTATTTTTCCATTTATAAAACTTTACATCTAACAAAGGACCCTGATGTAAGTAGGCAATTGATATATCCAGTTATTTTTTTATTTATAAAACTTTACATCTAATAAAGAACCCTGATGTAAGAAGGCAATTGATATATCCATGTATTTTTTCATTTATAAAACTTTACATCTAACAAAGAACCCTGATGTAAGTAGGCAATTGATATATCCATTTATTTTTTCATTTATAAAACTTTACATCTAACAAAGAACCCTGATGTCAGTAGGCAATTGATATATCCAGTTATTTTTTCATTTATAAAACTTTACATCTAACAAAGAACCCTGATGTAAGTAAGCAATTGTTATATCCATTTATTTTTTCATTTATAAAACTTTACATCTAACAAAGAACCCTGATGTAAGTAGGCAATTGATATATCCATTTATTTTTTCATTTATAAAACTTTACATCTAACAAAGAACCCTGATGTAAGTAGGTAATTGATATATCCATTTATTTTTTCATTTATAAAACTTTACATCTAACAAAGAACCCTGATGTCAGTAGGCAATTGATATATCCAGTTATTTTTTCATTTATAAAACTTTACATCTAACAAAGATGTATGAAAGCAAAATTAACGAGAAATGGGCTGACTAAGAATAAAAATAAACTAAAAAAATGTGAAAAAACACAGTGGTGTTGTTAGAGATGTGTCAATCAGGAATGATCGAATCAGTTTCAATCATTTTTTTTTTTAAAATGAATTATTCGAACTTCGTTAAATACTGATCAAATCATCTTACCATTTGTTCGGACGATGACCATTCTTTGTGATTGACTCGCGATATTGATGCTGTTGAAAGAATGGTGAATGGAAATTATTGTAACCTGTCGTAACGCAGCTGGTTAGAAGATCAAGTTTGTTCTTTTTGTTTCTAGTAATGATGGTATAGCAAAAACATTTGGGCATCTGGATACGTGTATTGACCATTTTATATCCTGTATAGTAAATAATGTATTAAATTAATAAATAACGTATAATAAATAATGTATTTGTAATGTATTTATATTGTGTAGAATTCTAATGCACGTTGGAAAAACTAATAATTTTAGCCAGTATTTATTTATAGAGCAATTTTCTTATAACTGATATGTTTAAGTTTTACTTAAGTTTCAATGTAAATATATCACATATGAAAAGCACAGTTCCGTTTATTCAACCTGATAATGTTTCCTGTTTAAAGTCGATATATTAAAATCACAATTTAAATCACACACCTAATCAAATATTAATTGAAACGAATGAAGGATTGATATAAAATATTCAATCTTTTTTCAAAATAATCGATGATTAAATTGATCAGTACAAGTGGATGACATGCCTAGTTGTTGTGGTAGTTATATACTTTTATTTTAGTAAAGTGGACACTATAGACTGGAAAATAATGGCTTTTACTGTCCTTGGGACCAGAAACGTTCTTAGATTTCTGTAGTGTTATAGAGGACAGGTAATGGTTTTACTAGTTTCAAACTAGAGTTTATACTTAATATATTTAAGGGGTGAACTTTTGAACTATTTCCAGGTGTGGCTAAATGAGAGCTTTCAGTGTATCTAATAATAGATAAGCATATTTCGAAACATGTTAGCAGTAATTGATGTGTGATGTTATAGATAAAGAGGAGATATGTAATTTTCTTTATCTTGGAATATCTAAAATCTTCATGTATATAGATGGTGAACTTATTGCTATGGGAGTAATCTTTTGCAGGGCGACCAAAAAATATTAAAACTACAAAGTCTAAACAGAGAAAACTTGAGAATGTTACACAATTTTATATTTATTTTTGAGGTGCATCTTAAGGCTTATGCATTGTGACTGCGTCTCAGTTGATGAAATTGCCAGTTTACATGACATTTATCTGGGCTTACAGTGTAACGTTTAACTTTTATCAAAATTTCATGCTTGGGAAGTAAGGATTATGGCTGATTAAATTAAAAATTTTAAATAACAAGCAGGAATTTGAAAATGATTCCAATTTAACCGTTTGAGAGCGCCATCACGCTCGTGCAGATACTAACTAAATTTGCCACGAGCGCGACGGCGCTCGCGAAATCAGTTGCTGTTTAGCGCGCTGTAGGGGAGGTCGCTCGCACGCATCGCTTATTTTTTATCTTTCTACGTGTTACATAAAGTTCAAATTATAGTATTATTAGTAATTACAATATAAAAAGTATCCAAGAAAAGAAAATTTTTAACCCATAACAAAATCCAAAATGATGGAACGCGTCCGATTTGAGATCTCGCTAGCTAAAATTTATCATCAATGATTTAAAAAGAGCTTATAAGACTTGATGCTAAAAAGACGGTTACGATATTTATTGTTAACAATATTTATGCACAAAAAATATTTTTATTTTTAAAAGCTTTTTGTGCTTGATTAAATTTAGCTTTAATACTATTATCAGACCATCAGTCACAATAAATACTAATGATGCTCTTACCATAATGTGCGGAACAGAAATCAAAATATTTTAAATTATTTTTTTAAATTTAAATTATTTAATTAAATTGTTTTCAATGTAATGTAAATTTATATAATTCCGTATTCATATCTAAGTAGTTTATAATGTAGGTAAAATAAATATGAGGTGTTAGTTTTTTGACGGCACCACAATTTTTCAATAAAATTTTCACAAACCCGACCAATGAGCATAAAATGAATTGTAAGAATGTGTAAGAAATATTTTGGAATTATAAATTTTGAAAATATTCTAAGTTATAGCTACGAAAATAAATCTATGTACTCTTGATCCTGTCCATAAAATAAACAAAATTATATTACATCTGAAGAATAGACGACCTTGCTAGTTCCGCTTCAGAAAAGTTCGGCAGTTTGTCCTAATGAATGATTGTCAATCAGAGTTCAAGACGGTGTATTCAGATGAAAATACCGTTACTGATGTATTGTTGTGAATATTTCATTTATATACGTTATAAACAAAAAAGATGACTATTAAGAATGTGGGAATATTTTATTATTTGTAATTATATGTTTTTTGACAAGTTCTTGATTGACATATTTTTTAACACTGGCTTAATAATTGTTTCTAATGTAGAGCTATTGCATTTAAATGGGACGCTGTGCTCATGTTTTTCACGTTAAAAACATACTATAAAAGCAGGCTGTCTGAATAACTTATATTTAAAGGCAGCAAGAGTAGATTGTGTTTTACAATAAGGGGTCCACATCCATTAATATATACATTTGGGTCAACAAATATATCATACACGTTTTAATAACTAGGTGCTTTTTATTTTAATCTTTTAATTAACATATAATGTTATTGTAATTTGGCGATGACTTAAAACTCTTTAAGGTAATAAAAAAGGTTGAAGACTGTAAATTGGTTCAGGCCGACCGAAATGTTAGAAATATCACAAGGCTGAAAAAATATCACAAAGTTGTGAGAGATAAACGGGACAAAATTCAATCCAATCTACATTAGATTGGATACCATATTAACTTCACAAAAGCAGTTATGCATAGAATTAAATATAATTTTATGTAATACATTTTTTATACATCCATGTAAAAAATTTAACTTGCGAATGCAACTTCTTTCTGCGGTCAAGAATGATGAATAAGATATAGTTAATAAAGAAATTATTGAATAGCGCAATGATAGTAAAAACAGACCTCAAACTTGAAAAATTTTAAAGAATTTGAATAAAAATTATAGAAAATATTGCTTTACATTTAATAAAATTGAGTTTCAATTTCGTCTAGGAGTACTACATGTTACTTATTACAGATTTTAATACAATTTATAATTAACATAATGTTGTTAATGATTAAACAATTAAACAAGTTTATGATGCTTATGTGCAAAAAAACACCCATTGCAAAAAAACACCAATAGCAAAAAACATTCACAACTCCTTGCTCTTGTTTTTTCGGGTTCCGTACCTCAAAAGGAAAAAAGGAACTCTTATAAGATCACTTCGTTGTCCTTTTGTCGGTCTGTCAAGACCCTTTTTCTCAGGAACACGTGGAGGTATCAAGTTGAAATTAATGTCAAGTACTTAGGTCTATGGTTCCTTGGTGTTGTAAAAAAATCAAACTTCTAAGTCAATGCAACCAAGAAGAACCTTAAAAATATGGCCATTTACGCCGCATATTTTGAAACTTGCAAATAAATCAAAACTTAAATGTAGGGTACTTCCCGTTGATCTACAATCATGAAATTTGGTAACAAGCAAGGTCTCACAGTCTGAAAATCGTTAATTTTAATTTGTAGTTATGTCAGAAAAAATTTTTATTTTTTAATAATTTTTTAAAATATATATTTTTTTTTATAAAATATAATAATTTTTTTTAATATAATAGGCAATATATTTTATTTCTAAAAAATTTTAATTTTGTTAATGGTGTAATAGGAAAACTACGTATCATAAAATGTTTATAAATGCCTAAATGTGTACGGAAGCCTACTAGGGTACAAGTTCCACTCGTGCTTGACTTGTTTTTTTTTGCTTATTGAGCTTTCTCAGAATTTAAGCCTAAAATATTCATCCAAAACCCTTATGTATAAATACTTTTTTTATCAAATTAATTTTTGTGTGCTATTCTGTACTTTCTGCTATCAAGTGTCATTCCTATACTCGTGTTGTCGAAATGTTTTTGCTATACCATCAAGAAGAACGAAATTACACATAAAATATGAAACTTTTCCATTAGTACAATGAAAAAATTTTGGCATTTAATCAATGAATCATGGTTACGCCAGGCTGTTATTTCTTTAAAATGAGTAAAAATATAAATATTGACCATTACATATCATAAATGCTGTGAGTCATTATAAAATTTTATAATTTATTGATCATGAAATACAATTTTACCATTTTAAAATTGATTTAAACGAATATCATTCTTATTAACTCTAATAATAATATTTGTAATGACTCTTACCAAAGATGTTGTGAACAATTAATGAATAACATAAGTGACAGGGTAGTTCTTACAGTTGAATCAATATATTAATTGTTATCAATTTATAGACATCATTTGATTATGGAGATTATTTATTCACCCATTGTCTCAAGTATTGGAATTAGTGACTGAGTGTTATTATATGCGGAAATATTCATAATCGTCTATTCCATGTAACTTACGATTGCAAAGTAAATTTTTTTGTAATACAAATAATGTTTTGCTGATGTAATGTTTAGTCTCTATGATGGTATAAGCCCATTTATTTATATATTGACAAACAGGCATGGCTACACCGTTTTTTTTTTATATTCATTAGGAATATTGTAAGATTTAGCTTATTAAACAATTAAGGTTTTTTATATTCTATTCAGATAAATGAATATCGTACACTGGGTGACACAATATTCTTGTCCAACATCCCACGTCCCACGTTGTCTGGTCGTCCTCCGCCACGCACGCTACATCAGCATCCAGCCAACCTGTTTGATTGGCATCTCTTCTCGCTCAACTATGGATGTGGTAATGTGTTGATAGCGGCATGATCTTGTGTCGCCTCTGTGTAAATTAGTTTTGTATAAATGTGAATGATAGGAGCGTATGATAGAAAGAGACCAAACTAGCTAGCTGTGAAGAATTTATATTTTTGATTGAGTGTCATAACTAATTTTATAAACACTTATAACATTAAACATGTTTAGACGAACTAATGAATAATAAAATTGATTGTAGTAATATTTATCTAAGTAGGTTGCTGTGTATATATTCATATACAGGGTCCCAGGATGAATTGACCAACCATTGTCAAAAAAATTTTTATCACTAGGTAATTTTTTTTAAATACAGTGGCAGATTTCAATGTTCGAAAAATTGTAAAAAAAAACTACACCTCTAATACAAAGTAGGTTTATTTTAACTTTATAACAACAAATGCGGATTTCATTTTTTAAAAACCACGTTTTCCAAATAGCGGCCATCGAGTCTGACCCACTCTTCGAGTCTAGTACGCATGTTTTCAAAAATGCGTTTGCAGAGCGACTGGGGTATCCTACTGACTTCGGCTCGAATATTTTCTTTAAGTTGTGTCACAATGCTCGGATTTGTTTTGTAAACAACGGATTTTAAGTATCCCCATAAGAAAAAGTCACATGGGCTTAAATCGGGTGACCTAGGTGGCCATGGTACGGGATATGTTTTTTTCTGGAAATAACTGCCACACTGCATTCATGGATACATTAGCAGTGTGAGCTGTGGCCCCTGTTATGGTAACATATATTTACATATAAATGTGTATATATATATATATATATATATATATATATATATATATCTATATATATATATATATACATATATATATATAAATATACATATATATACATTCATATATATTAGGGTGTCCCTTATATTACCAATTTTTTTTTTCTTTTAAATATTGTAACGCATACCCTCTAATTCTTTTTATTGTACTAAAGGCTACTTTCGTGCAAAATTTCATCGTCATATGACAATGGCAACCCGTGCCGACAAGGCATCATTGTTTTTCTAAACAACGGTTTTAGAAGACTTAGTTGCATGTAAGCTATATTATGATCAAAATACATATTTTATAATAGAAAACAGTGCAAGATTAATTTAGGTTATGTATTTATTTATAAAATTGAAAAAGATATATAATTCAGGATTCAGAATACTTTTTTTTTAAAGTATCTTTCTTGCAATTTGGGTACAACTTGCTGTGTTCTTGTACACAACGTAACAAGAACAGTTTTTGTTCTTCTGCAGCAGTTATTAATCCATGAAAATCTTGCATGAGCTTCACGCCTCTCTCTGTTGTGTCATTGACTGCCTTCAAGTGCATAACTTTTTTTTTAGCTTCCTGAAAGGAAGGAACTTGTTCCCATGAAGAGACGTCTTCTTGGAGAAAAGCGTTCTCAATTTTTAACCGCGATAGTAAATTTGTGCTTTGATGGTCACGAAATCACTCAAACGTTTTCCTGAAACAAAAAAAGAAATATATTAACAAAATTATCACATTTTCTAATGATAAAATGAAAAAAAAAACACTTATTCAACTCACCGTACAAAGAAGCAGATATTTCTTCCTTCGATGGAATATATCTCTTCTCAAAATCATACAAACTTTCCCTTTGTAAATTCGATACGATATCAGCTTTGGTTTGTGTATCAACTTCATCATCAAATAATGAAAATAAAACTATTTCTTCTGATAATTACCACAAGTGTTGGCTGAACTTGGTCAGAGCTGCTTTAGAAATCACTTGGTCGACTGTTTCGTAGTTTTTCAATGTTTTTAAGAAACATAAATCTTGATTCGGGGTTTTTACCGCCAAATTGCACTCAAGTCAGGGCTTTACATAAGCCATTGCAATAAATAAGCAAACATCTTGCAGTGCTCGTTTGTCCTTAGCACTCATTTTAAACTGTGATCGCAGCAAGCATATCTTTAAAGAGTAAATAGCTCTTGCCATCCATCTAGCCTGATGCATAGCTCCAGGTTGTCTGATTTTAAATTTCTTTTCATTATCTCCCCCCAAAAACACTATACACAGTTCAATCAACTCCCATAAT
Source organism: Druceiella hillmani (assembly GCA_039881145.1). Taxonomy (NCBI): domain Eukaryota; kingdom Metazoa; phylum Arthropoda; class Insecta; order Lepidoptera; family Hepialidae; genus Druceiella; species Druceiella hillmani. The sequence continues at coordinate 31,882,475 of JAYKKI010000006.1, forward strand.
CGTCACGAATAATAGATTTCAGTAGTTCTTTTTTATAATAATTAAGAAGTTCGTTAATCATCGTTTCACAAAAATATTTCTTTACGAAATCAGTACATGTTTCGGTAGCAGTTGCATTAACGTTCTTCCAATTGTCTCTAAATGTTTTAAATAACGGGATATCGGGACTGCTAGTAACTTGATGGATCTTTGATTCAAACACACATTTCAGTACTAGTTGATACATATGATGGCGGCAAGCAAAAAGTAACAATTCCCTTTCTAATTTTTGCTCCAAGAGCACACAAGCCCCATTTAAGCGGCCTGTATTAGAAGCCGTTGTGTCGCAGCACATAATCTGTACCTTGTCATTGAGATCCCAATCAGAAAGAGCATTTAAAACAGCTTCAGCTTGATCTTTGCCAGTTGAACTATCGAGTTTTGGCCCTGCTAGAAGTTGGTCTTTTTCTCCGAATGAAATGAGAATTGGCAGGCGTTCTTCTTTTGAACCTGTCACATTTAAACCGGGCAATAGCTTTCCATCCCAATGAATAGTTACAATTTCAGGCACGTTGTTCTGAAAATTAGTTTTTATCGATTCTGCTCTCTCTTTTCTCATTTGGGTCCGAATTCGTTGAATAGAAGACTTGTTGACAGGAAAGTCTTCACAACTGAGACCAAGTGCTTCTACAACAGCCTGAAGTATGTAAACAGAATCCCTTACACTTGGTTGATATCTATCTAAAGCTGCAACTAGTTTAAGGGTAATAAAATACGTACTTCCTCTTTTTGTAGCATATAGCGAAGTCACGGATTGCGATAGCGAGGTGGAAGGTAAATTTTCTTCCAAACTTTCGTCAGAACTGGTAGACTGTTCGTGAAGGTCTTGAGGTGGGTTAGAAGTGTCTGAAGTCAATAAATTCATATCAGTCAAATGCTTTAGTCTTTTTTCCTCTTCTCCTAGTTTTCTATGCCTTACTCTTTCTTCTTTCTCAACTAACTTTTTGTCAACACCTGCTAAGCAACCCGAACGCCCTGGCTCTCTTTGTTTTTGTAAAAATATTTTGTCTTCCTCTATTTTGATTCTTTGTAGAGCATCGGAATGTGCGATATCAAATAAATTATCTAAATCTTTTTGGAACTTCTCCTCGCGGTGCTTATAAACGTCCTGTGTTTTTTTACAGTTTTTTTGTAGCTCTCTCCAAACATGGTAAAGATCCACAAGTTTTTTCACACAATTAGGTACAGCTCTGGTAGGTATTCTAGCTTTTTCCCAAAATATGATGCACTCACGAATCACAAGATGTGTACTTTCATTAACAGTCAATTTTACCTCGCGAATATTAAAAAACAGAACTGAGAGAACTTGACGATTAGAAGGCAACTTTGCACACGTTATATGGTGATTTATCTCACCAACCAAGAAAATATTTTTCTTATTACTTCTAAGTTCCACTGACATCTTGAAAATAAACTATTATGCACGTTAATTAAGCGATACGCCGGTGAAAACTCGGAAACAAATGACTACAAGAGGGAGTACGCGCCGGTCATCCGCGTTACTTGTATGAACATGTTTCGCGCTCAACTCCGCACGGGTTGCGGTGCTTCAAATAAGATAAATATTTATTTTCGAGTGTTTTATGGCCAAATGAAAAAAATTAGAAGGTATGCGTTACAAAATAAAAACTTTGAAAAATAAGGGACACCCTAATATATATATATATAAAACCTGCCGAGCCAGTTGCATGCAATAAGCTAGCACCCTGCTTTGACGCAACGCCTAGCACTTACGACACAACTAGATTCTGAAAATATTATTGTCAATGTAGAACGAGATAGGTTGGACGATCTTTTGTAATGACTACTGAAAAGGGAACAGAAATATTACAGCAATGCTGACCTGGTGCTTCCAGAAAATTATGATTTTGCTGGTGATGTTACACATTTAAAACCTTAAATTTAACCACACTTAGTTCAAAATGTACAAGCCCTTGGGTTACTTATTCGAAGAGATTGGAAAGTGTGTTTTGTTTGTTTTGTGTTTTATTTCCACCCAAACTTGTACGTGGTGTGCAGGATCTCTGATTATCCGACCATTCACCAAGTATAAGGATGAATACAATTATTATGAAGCACATGTAAATAATCAGCGGCACAGAGAGTCGAGTGCGCTGGCCAATTTCTTTGGCAACGCAAAAACAAATGTACAGATTGCTAAGTAAACGGGCCGTGTAAAAATTTATAAACTATATTAGAAATAAAAAAATAAGGTATAATCAGTACAATTGTTTTTTGCAGAACTCATGATTTGCCATTAAGAGGAAAAGAAAACAATGAAGGTGTTTTTCAAGATTTGCTTAAACTAAAAATTGATTCTGGTGATGAAATATTGAAGAAACGTTCAGAAACGGGACATAAAAACGCTCAATACACATTTTCAGAAATACAAAATGAGATTTTAAATATATGTGGAATAAGACTCCATCAGAGAAATATTGGTCCATAATGTTAAAGCATTTTCGCTGATGAATCGGCTGATATATCGGGAAAGAAAGAGTTATCAGTAGGACTTGGATTTTATGAGCAAAGGGAAAAAAATGCAAGGAAAGAGTTTATGGATTTTGTTGAGATAGAAGAAATGGATGCCCATTCATAGCTGCTAAAATTATTAAATGCGTTAGCACATTAAATATCGATACCAACAAATGCATGGGGCAGGGCTACGATATAAAAAGGGTTTATATTTTCGTTACGCCTGCTATTGATTAAATCATGTAGTAAATGACTTAAATAATGTCCTTGAGATCCGTAACTGCATTGGAACTATAAAAGATACAATGAATTTTTGAGGGAATCAATTTTGCACCGAAAATATGTGCACAACTGTGTGAAACAAGCATTTTGTTGAAATAATGGAAGAACTTTCTCAGGAAGGGAATTCTGAGACAAGAAAAGTAGCTTTCCATTTGATATCTGCGGTTGAACCAATCCATTTATATTGGCTTTATGTTTTATAGACCAGTTCAGTTTCCTCCTGCAAGCGGTCACAAATATATTACAGTATAAAATGTTGGAAGTCTAAAAAGTGTGCAGAGCACATCCAAACAATATAACAGCAGTTGCGGAACACAGGTACTCGGCTGAAAAAGGCAGTGTGGAGTCAATAAAATTAGCTAATAAAATTGCTGTAGTTTCAAAATTAGAGCTGCGTCTTCCACGGACTGTAGGCTGTCAACAATATAGGTAGATCATCCAACTGGTTCGTCAAGCGAGTACTTTTGCCGCTTGCTATACATGCCCTATTGGAGTCGTTATCATTCTCATTAGAGGTGAGATTTAGCAAAGATTAATCACCGGCATTTGCTGTGTTTGCTTCAGATTTAAAAATTCATATTGGAGAAGTCTAACAATTTCATGAATTAGAGGGATTTACATCAGAAACCGAGCTGTGCTGCATTTTTTGGACGACGAAGAAGGAGAATTTTGAATTTTGATAACAGAAGTGATTCAACAGGCAGAAACGTTCTATCCAAAGGTTAAAGCAACTTTACAAATTTTATCAGCAATGTCTTTTTCTACAGCTAACATTGAAAGGACATTTGTAACTCTTAGACGCATAAAAACTTAGCTGAGATCAACAATCATTGAAGGTAGACTAAACAGGATTTGTGTGCTGAGTATGCAGAAAACTTGTGGCTAGCATGGGCGAAGCTTTCATGGCAGACTTCATAAACCACTTTGATGAAGATCCAAAAAATTAATTTTTAAATAAACATTAAAAGTCAAATGATAATAAAAAAATCTGTACATTAATCCTAAAATTTGAATTTAGTGGTACTGAACTTGGATTCGAACCTGCGACCTTTCGGTTATAGGCTGACTCATTATCCACTAGGCTATCACTGCTCTCGTGTTGAATTATTTGACTACCCACAAGAAATTCCTGATTTCCCTCCCTGGACCGAAAGTTGGGTATGCCCATGCCCATAGTAATAAGATCAAATAATTTGGACTATGTTGAAAACTATCTGTACTTAGGATAACAAATCTCATTTAAGTATCAAATACTGAAATAGATGGAAGGGTTAAAGTTGTGTGGATAAGACATTGATCATAAAATACATATTTAAGTCTAAATTACCGGTTTCTCTATAGAAAAAAGCATATTGACTATGGAAACATATTGAGCTACTGGATGTGGCAGGGTTAGCTTGTAAATTAAAATGGCTCTAGGCGGATCGTTTGTATGTGCTGCAGTTGGTAGTTGGACCGAGCGTGAACTGCACTGGTGGCCGCGCAGCAAGACTTCCACTGAGGCCGCCCTCATTTCCTTCGTCCTTCGCGATCCCAGTCCTACGGTGCGAGCTCTACTTGTACTTGACAGGTTTTTTTATTTGACAAAGGCTGGTCATTTCACCCTGGGATATGTGTAATACATTGGACCATAGAAGCATTGTAACACATACATTTGTAGTAAAAGCAAATGTGAATGAAATCGAATTACTCGTTTTTTTAATAATCATGGGTTCTTATAGTGATGTTAGTCTTTTTTGTGTTAATAGCGGTTGGTAATCGTGAACAATTTAAATTATCCAATGATCTACTTAAAAGATTTATTATAACATTAGTAATTTAATTATCCTGATAATAGAATGATTAGTAATAGTATAACTAAATCTGATAGTCTACCAAGTTCAAGTCATGTAGTATTTGTAAAAGGGGCTTCACCAAACTGGAGGATTAAAAAAATTGGATTTCAGAGATTGAATACCAAAAAATAAAATGACACAGGTCCAATATTTAAATCTGATCTTTGGCTAGCTAACAGCCAGTGTGGTTTATATCAATAATAAGATGTAACATTTTAAATGCAATTTTCTCAAAATAATATTCTTATATTACTATACTGGCTTGCAGCGTAATTCAAAAAGTTTTCGATTAACTCGCTTCAAATTTCACTCAAATCTTAAAAACGAATTCTCCATAGTAGTCACTAGGAATTTTTGGATATGTGCGAAGCTTTTCTGTTATAAATAATTTTTTGTGAATATGTTCACATAGAAAATAAATTTTTTCTATAAATGTGTGCTATTTATATGATAATATATATTTTTAAAATCCTCTATGTGGTTTTGTAGTTACTATCAGGTTGACGATGTTACAATTTGGTATTTTATACCAAGACGAAATTTATGGTCTTCTTTCTTTTTACCGGCAGAAAAAAATTATATATATACATCAAGATATGTAGAATAAAGCCCTGTATTGTCTTTCATTTATTTGAAAAAAGTCCCATAAATTTCTTTATTTTTAGTCACTCGAGCCTTTAATAAGCCTTCATACGCTCTCAACAGTTTTATATTTGATCCAAGGCCATAATGTGCCATCTAAGTGCTTGTGCGAAGTTTTTGTCACCTCATGTTCTCCTCCATTGTCACCCTATTTAATTCACCTGTATTAAAGGAATGTATATCGAACATTGGCTCGCATTCATTAGTGCATGTGTGTTTGTACGTTACTAATTAGAAATTACTTATGGTTATTTCTTCAAGATATCTTGAGACATTTCTTCTCTAATTGAATGATTCCATTATTCTTTATCATAATCACCAACCCCTAAATCCAAAAATACTTATAACTTTACCACATTTTACAAAAAAAAATTTTTTTTTAATATGAGGTAAAGTTATATGTATTTTTAGTATAAAGTTTATATATATTGACAATACCACATCCAGTATATAAGAATACATTAATTTTTGCATTGTCTGAACTTGTAAATGTTTTAATAAGTGCTTTATTTGAATAGATATAATTTTTTGTGTACAGTTCCCGAAGTAATACAAATGTACGAATCGCTCGGTATCAAGCATGAGCCACTTCGTCTTATTACACCTCAGTTTGAGACACCATTTCCAACGTTGCAGCTAGCGGTAATTTGATTTACTGTATTTACATATTGCCTTCGTACTTTTTGTTACATTTTTTGTTTTATTTCTATAATAAAAGACAACGAAGACACTGGTATTAAAGAACTTTTTTTATCAAATAATAAATATTCCATAAATTATCCGTACCAATATAAATTTTTTTAAAATGAGCCTCATTCATTTAAAAAGTTGTCTTACATCTTATCGAAATATACTGATTTTTCTCAACAGTTTACAACAAAACCTTTTCAGTTATTCCCGCCAACCTTCAGAGAACTGCCTCTACCCCCGCTCGAGCTATTTGATCTCGACGAAGCGTTCAGCTCTGAGAAGTCGCAGCTCGCCCAGCTTACTAACAAGTGTCTCGTGCCACCTAACAAGCACAAGCTGCCTCGTAAGGAGACGGATTCTCAGTTGGAGAGTGATTTGGAATACTTTGTTCTCGAATGTGCGAAGACATTCAAGATCAGCAAGCAAAGTCCCGGGAATAGTGTGAATATGTCTGCGAAGGCTGTTTTAAATTATGTCGGGTTACAGATAGCTCAGTACAAGAAGTTGTCACCTAAAGATTAATTTAATTTTTATTGTTTTAATTTGAAGCGTCTCACATATTTATTAGATCCCACTTTCCTATATAACAGAAATAAGGGCCGAGTTAAGTTGTCTCTAACACAGTAACTTAGTGTAGTGTATATGTGTTAAAGTTTATATTTAATACTTTATATATTTATATTTTATACTACATCTGCTCATTTTATAATAATGGTAATCCTTTCAATTATACAAATCAAATTCAGTAGGCAATATTTGTACCAGTAGACAATATACACTACCGTCCAAAAGTTTGGAAGCAGCAAGGTGAAATGAAATAAAACAAAATTAAACAATTTTCAATTACTTTTATTGATATAAAATTAAAAATTAAACAAGAACTAAATTAAACAAAATAGAAAATTAACATAAAATGTAAAAATTAATTAAGTTTTAACTTCATCGAAGTGTCCACCTTTTGCTTTTATTATCTCCGCGCATATTTTAGGCATTTTGTTAATTAATTTCTTAAAATAATCTTCATCTAACTTGTTCCATTCGCTTTCTAATAGTTGCCATAAATGCTCTGAGCTTGTAGGAGAACGATTTTTCACCCTTCTATCGAGTCCATCCCAAACAAGTTCGATTGGAGAAAGGTTCGGTGACTGTGATGGCCATTGCATGATTTTTAAAATCTTTTCATCTTTTTCATTCTTTAAAAAGTTCTGGCACAGTTTAGAAGAATATTTGGGTTTATTGTCTTGCTGAAAAGTGAATTCAGAACCAATAAGATTCAGTCCACAGGGTATGGCTGAGTCCTGAAGGATTTTCAAATAACCTTCTTTGTTTAGTTTTACGGTTATCCTCACAAGATTTCCGGGTTTATTGTTTCCAAAACAGCCCCAAACCATCACGTTACCACCATCATGTTTCATAGTCGGTACTGTACAGACTTCGGAAGCCCTTTCTTCTTTTGAACGGTGGACAAACACAAGTCTATTGGATCTGAAAATTTGAAATTTCGATTCGTCGCTCCAAAGAGCATTTTCCCATTGACTTGTAGTCCAATTTTTATGCGTCTTTGCCCACTATATACAACACAATAATAATAGTCTATTCGACACAATAATAATAGTCTATTATTATTGTGTCGAATTGTTAGCTTTGGTTTTTTGACAACAACACATCCTCTTAGACTCACAGACAAAAGTCGTCTTTTAACAGTTGTTACTGAGATGGGCATTTCTTGCATATTATTAAGGGTTGCGGTAATTTGTAGCGCTGTTAAGCGTCGATTCCGTTTAGAGAGAACTCTGATGAAGTTTTTGATCTTCTAAAAGATTTCTGATGAAATCTTTTCTGTCTTCGTTTTTTCCAGTTTCTTGTTTTCTAGCAAGAGTGTAATGAACACCTTTATAAGAAATTCCAAGATCTGATGCGATTTGACGTTCACTGTATCCTTCCTCACGAAGAGTACAAATAACACTTCGCTGTTCAAGTCTGATTTGCTTGCATTTTGCCATTTTCAGAAGAAGAATTATGGTAATAGCAGTAGTCAACAATTTTCGAAAACAGATGATGTTATTGTCACAACTTTTGCATGCCAATGCTCAAGTGCGGCCAAATAGGACCGATAAAACTTGAAAACAATAAATACTACCAATAGCAACACGTCAAAGTACAAAAGAAAGTGACCGAAGGATTAAGTCTTATGACTTAATCCTTCGGTTAACACGTGTTTGTTCAAAATCTAGGAGTTTGTTAAAATTTATTCAATGTGAGCAGATAATCCTTTTGTTTTTCTGTAAACAATCGTAAAAGGCCATAAAGATAATATTTATTACGAATGTTTACTGCACATAGTAGGTAATAATTTGTTTTGGCCAAAAATAGATGTGCTTCCAAACTTTTGGACGGTAGTGTATGTTAATAGGATCACATGTATAATTATCAATAAATTGATGAGAATATTTTCTATATATTATTTATCTCACTATTGTTGTTTCTTTTGTGTTGGTTTTCTGGTACAATCCATATGTGCAAGAATAAAATGTAGTGTATTGGCAATGAGTAGAGTTTATTGTTAATTTTTTAAATTTCTTTTAAATACGCTTGTCGTATTTCATGTGATTGATATGAACGTAATAACTACACAAGCATAAGATGTGGAAACACTCGGTGGGAATTGCGTTTGTGAGATGAAAGCTCTATGATTATGTAAATGTTGCTTATGTAAAGAATTCTTAATAAATGATTGGTTTTAACTATTTGTCAAATTGTTTAATTCTTAGCACCGAAGTTAGATGTTCTAGGACGTTCTAGGATGTTCTAGCAATATAACTCCATATTATTGAATGTGTCCAGGGTTATGTTGATGGTATTAACTTTTTAAATAGATTATAAGCACTAAACTTGGATATAAATAGCGAAACAAATGATTTTTGGTAAAACATGCGTGTATGAAAATTGTTGGATACCAATGGCAGTTGTATTTTCTTCAAATTCTTATTCACTGAAATATATTTACTGTTAGAAATATAATGTCTTTTAAGTTCTAAATAATTGTTGTTAAATTACAATTAAGTTCATACAATTCTCTAAGTTTAGTAAGTCACATAACGGCATACTGCTTTGTTATGTGTCTCTGATTAAGAGATGGCTTTGATGTTATTTAACTTTAACTTTGGATTATTTTAATTTATATAATTTTAAACGTGGAACATCTAGAGGGATGAAAAGCACTACTAGCAGGTCTGGTTCTGATATCTGATTAAATAGCTTTATTACCATAATACTTTTTTGCTTATATACAACATTGCAAGTGGATACGTGGGTACCTTGTCACCTTATACAGATGTTTTTTTGATCATACACAACAGTTAAATGCAGTATTTTTCTGATTATTTTTTTTTAAATATTGCAAAATGAACCTGTATTTATAATAGGGGTGTAATAATGAAACATGTTGTAATAGAGTTAACGAAACATGTGAAGATGTTTCAATGTTGTGTTTGTAGAAAGTAATTGGTTGAAAAATCGACAATTTTGGCTAATAATCTCAAATTTGTGCATAAAAAAAATTAAAATCTTAACAGTATCAGAAAAATATTGATGAAAATATTTAGTAATAGTTACTATTTAAAATGTTAGCAAGAAATATTTAATTTTTCACCAATCGTGCGAGCATTTTTTCCCTTAAAGACTCCCTTCCTTTACACGACGAGAGAAAATAATCAAGACATATGTTTCATGCGTGAAGCCTTAGATAAATGAGTACTCCAGAAGGCGAGAACATGTGCGACGGTGTGTCCAAAAACTACTCATAAAATGCGTAATATTAAAACGCTGCTGTCAGTGCAATTTAATACACAGCTCTGAAAGGTTACGTGACAGTATAGCTTAAAATGCCGGCTTGTGCTATTCCCACCTGCAAAAATATAACTGGACTGCAAAAGGAACAAATAGGCATTACTTTTCATACGTAAAAACTATTACTTAATTTCATTTTAAATTAACTATGCAATTTTAAAGTATCGAAGTAGATTATTATTAACAGAAGCGCTCCATTTTTATTGGTGTTGTCACCTCTTAAAAAATTGTTTACCCAAATCTCTTAATTGCTCGATACTGAAAAATGTAAAATTTTATTTGTAAAAAAAACAGGATTTGGAAAATATCATTGGAGAATTTGGTGTAACGATTGAATTTCCGTAATCATATTCAATTTTAGAATATTTTACATATTGCGTATATAATCACATTATGTAGGATTACGGCAAGAAACACAGGTTACATTCAACCATTTCCACCGTCTTCTTTAACTTCTTGAAAAATGCGAACCGATATTGTTTAAAATATGAAGAAATTTTATCACGACATTGAATGCTAATTAAGATAAATAATTGTTTCGTCCTATTTTGAATTTCTTTAGTATGAGATGGAATATTTTCAAACTTTTATTATGGGCTATTTCACATCTCTTTTTACTTTAAAACACTAAGATAATTGTTTTCTTTTTGTATTAATAGTGTTAAGTGATGAATAAAATGGTAAAATGTGACAAAGTTTTTAAATAATTTTAATCTAAATACTTTGGCCATTGATTGTGGTCAGAATAAACATTTTAGAAATTTAACATGGCGGCCTTAATAATACTTCATATAAGCCAAGCCATGCAGCATATAAATCGATGCAAATGTGAATTGTACTGCCGCAAGCAAATATATTTATATGCGTCGATTTCCTGAAGTTAGTGGGTAAATTTATTCTGTTGGTAACACCGTGTGCATTGGGGGAGGGTGTTAGTAAGTGGAGTGCGGTACCCCTTCCGATTTTTGGCTTCACCGCGACCGCGAAGAGATTTGTGCATATGCGCCTTCTGGATTACTCTATATTCTAAGCGTGAAGCATTCTTGAATCGTAAGTGTAGGTTAACTATTAGTTTATTTTCAAACATTTTCTTTGTTATTATGACAATCAAGTTTATCTTTATCAAGTGATTTGTTTATTTTAAAATTGAATTTGCTGCATTAGTAATTTTTAATCAACTACTCGGATTTAACAAACGACAGTTATAAAACTTTGTGCACACCTTTTAATATTGTTACTCGCAGCGACATGCCTGAAGTCACATTGTATTAAAAAACAATGATGAAAAATGTGAGAGTACAATTCTATTAACGAAGTTTATCATGCGTGAAATTTCATCCCAACAGTTTCTAGTCAGAATGACGGATGGTTAAGAAACATGGAATATAAATTATTTTGAAAAGCAAGATTAAAATTTGTTCAAGATGTTGAAATATGTTTTGTATCTTGTTATATATTTTTTTATATATCTCATGAAACCATCTAGTTGTATAGATGAGCTGGAGGGTAAGAAATGAATATTGTTACGTAATTTTCATGTCATTGAAAGTTTTCTACATTCAATTTACGTACTGTAGATTTTAATTAATGTGAAAGAATATTTTTCTAGTAATAATGTTACCGTGTTAAAAGTGATTATATCTCCACCTAAACTTTAACCGTTTTAGTGCCATGGTTTTTTACTCATATATACTTAAAAATGCCAAAGAAATCTTTTGTTTTTGATGTCATTTACCCTTGTCTCGAAAAAAAACTGTATCTCTTCCAAAAATTATCCACTTTTAATAATTTTTTCGGTGTTTTCTTAATAAAAACTTGGACAAGGATAATAACATACAAAGAGAAGAATGGAAATATTATTGTGAACAAAAATTATAACAAAAGCTGAAATCAAGGTCACTTCGTATTTTCGCAGTCCGATACATCTTCCGTATCAGCAAAATAATTGTTATCGTCACTATTATCACTATCACTCAAAATTTTAATTACGCCAAATTGTGAGCGCACCACAATGTCACTCTCACTATCACTTTCTTCACAACTTGAAAAACGATCATTTTCACTCGAATTATTTTTGTATTCTGACATTATCGGTCAAAAATTTTCTTTTCTTGGATCCTTTTTATATTGTAATTACTAATAATATTATAATTTGAACTTTATGTAACAAGTAGAAAGATAAAAAATTAGCGATGCGTACGAGCAACCTTCCCTACCGCGCGCTAAACAGTAACTGATTTTGCGAGCCTGCCTGGAGATGTAATTCAGAACGACAGATATTTCATGTATATTTCATGTAATTTACTGTATAATGGCAAACATGACCAAGATTTTAAATAACATAACCATAAACAAGATTTTAAAGATGATTCTTTTAGTTACAAATTGCATAAAGCAAAACGTGTTCTTTGGAGCGCGTTAAAAAAAATACAAAAGATAAATGTAGGAAAATTATCTGTATTTTAAAATTACTAACTTACTTAATTTTAAAGCGCAGATTTTTAAGTGCAGGTATATATATATATATATATATATATATATATATATATATGTTTCACATGTTCATATGAAGTTAAAGAAGCTATTGCAAATGTTGCGGAGTTTCAAACGAAAATGGGCTATCATGGGGAGTCAGAAACAATATAGGCCCCTATTACTTTACTAGAGCTGAGAATTTGGTCGCAAATATTTGCTCCATTTTAAACTGTGAAATCAATCCAATTTATATGGAATTGGAGTAACACACATGTTTCAGGAGTAACATAAATATTCCAGTTACACACATCAACACATCATATGACTGGAATCGTCTTCAAGACAGTAGAAAAGAAAAATAGAAAACCTCATATTTGTAAGATTTATGACTTATTCCGATGAAGACAGTACAACCGTGTTTTATAATTCCATCTGTATTCTAAAGATCCAGACAATTTTTAATTTTGTAAATTCAGACAGATAACAGACTTCAACTTCGACATAAAAATAATGACCTGTCATCCAAACTTTTTTCTTTAATAGCAGCCTTTCAATATTATTTTTCTATAATAGTATTTAAATTAGCATAATAAAATAATTGATATCATTAATTTTTGCCAAGTGGTTTTACAAAATAAGCAATGTGGGAAATTAACTCCTCGGTCCCTATGTTGATTAACAACTTAATCATGGGATTGAAGAAATGTCGTTGATAATCTCTTATCTAGTGGGGTATCCACTATATAAATTATTTAAGGCTCATGTACTACGAGAGTATTTAACCTCATTCTTTAAAAAAATTCTTTGTAATGTAAAGACTTAAAATTTAAAGGTTATGATGTGAATACGATTTTCATTACTGTTAAAGTGTAAGCAGTTATCACACCAGTACTCCGCTTTTAGTTGAGGTTGATTTAAATAGTTACGAGTAAGTCACATCGCTACCAAGTATATTACCTATATTGTTTTATCAGCTATTCGAAACTTACTTTATTCCTTTCTGGTAAAATCTTGATTTTAAGCATGCTTTCCAAGATAATTTTCTCATTGTTGCCAGTCAGATTTAATAAATTTTATATTTTTAATGACTGTCTTTTAATGCGCATTCCAAAAACATAAGTAAATACTAAGATATATCAGGAAACACGCTTATGTATAAAACAAAACCCATGAAGCATGAGCGGAACTCGCCATACAAGGATTCCATGTACACTTAAGTAAATAAATAAATTTAATTATTTACATGTCTACAGTACCTTTATTAAACTGTTTATAAGTATTTAAATCATATTTCGGATTTAATTACAAACGTTTTTTCTAATATATCTTTCATAGACATCAAATAATATTTGATGTCTACAAAACCTAAGAAACTACGGAAAATCACTATTATTTCTGTTAAATATTTGTTTCAATTTTAGTAACTCTGTTATATTTTTATTATTTTCGGTACATCTTCCGTATCAGCAAAATAATTGTTATCGTCACTATTATCACTACCACTCAAAATTTGAATTGCGCCAAATTGTGAGCGCACCACAATGTCACTCCCACTATCACTTTCTTCACAACTTGAAAAACGATCATTTTCACTCGAATTATTTTTGTATTCTTGGATCCTTTTTATATTGTAATTACTAATAATATTATAATTTGAACTTTATGTAACAAGTAGAAAGATAAAAAATTAGCGATGCGTGCGAGCAACCTTCCCTACCGCGCGCTAAACAGTAACTGATTTTGTGAGCGCCATCGCGTTCCTGGCAAATTTAGTTAGTATGCACGAGCATACGAGCATAGAAGACACTGTTAAGCTAAATGGCTCTTTCAGTGTCGACAATTTCTATTCATCAGTTCTTAAGCCTGTGCACTCAGTCTTACTACATGGGTATGAATAATTGAATTCTAAATTTTAATATGAACCTCAGGCTTAATATTAATGAAAGTATTAAGCCCTTTCAAATCCGATTGATAGTTTTAAATGACACTTTAAGAATATTAAACTTCTGAATTAACTTCTGTCGCTACTGAATATTCTTTGAGAATATTCACTAGGGATAGAAGTTAGTTCAGTCTTTAATGTGAACTTCACAGTAAAAGATTCATTCAGATTGATCCGGCAGTTTAACATGCTTCTCTAACAAATAATTAGATAAACTGTCAAGCAGTTGGATAATAATTCCAAAACAATTGACTTTGCTTTTACTTTCTGACATGTTCCTGACGATAGTATGTAAAAAGCTGCCCCAAACAATTTCATTTAATATTATTGATTATACTATATGGATCTTAGCTGATCAAAGTTTCATTTTATCATAAAACATAAAGCCAACTATAACAAAAATGTTACGTTAGGTGGTAATAGTACAAATTCACGTCGGCTGCATCACAGTGTGCATGTGGACATCTCTGAGTACCCCTATGTCGTATCTGTACTACGTCACGGTCGACACTGGTGTGGCGGAGCCCTCATTACCAGTCAGCTTGTCATCACAACTGCGAATTGTGTTTGGAGGTGAGTTTCAATTAATCATTTATTTACATCTACGTCTTACAGTTAGATGTCATTATGACATCTTGTACCTCACAAGGAATTTGATTTCATGAAAAGTGAGATGTAGGTAGGTTCTTTGGTACAGTTAAGAAAAATTTTACGTCGATTTTGCTAAGTAAATACACACACTATGAGTTTTCCGTGCATACTTAGATACAAATAAAAGTTTAAATCGTTTATTTTACCTGCCTAGATCGCGCAGGAATATTCAACAGCGTTCACCTGTCTTTCGTGCACTCGCATTGCTCAATGCAGTATTGCGAGATGCACCTGTCTAGATATGTTTTCTGCTCCATCGACCGCTTTAGAAATTGGGTCATAGAGTTGCTTGGTGGTTCATGATTGATTGCTAGATTACTGCCAAATTACTGTGTATTTGTTTTTCAACTGTATGAATTACTCTGTGGGTGTATTTTCCTGTTCGTTATTGTTTTATAACTATTTTCAAATGTTCTTCCACATACCCAGCGCTTTGGGTAATGCTGTTAGTTGAGCATGGGGTTTCCAAGAAATATACATATTAAGGATATATGGTATTTCCATTACAAATTGTGATATTATTTTTAGCTAGGTTAATTTAATGCTTAGTGTACACAGCCATAAAATTATCATACATTTAAAAATAATTTAGATACGTAAAATCGTCACTAGTTTTCTTTAAATCCTATATTGACATTATTAATTGGCATTGAGATTTGGGAACTGTTACTCACGTTATAGAATTGACAGATTTTTTTTAAGTAATTTACTTCCCATATTAAGAGTTTTGCTAATGTATTCAATATTTTGGACAAATTACATAATATTAAATACATAAATTTTGCTGTTATACGTCTACAAAATAAGCAAAAGTACTATTAGATCTCTTCATGAAGGTATAAAATATTTTAAAAATTTTTAAAAAAGATATGCAGAACTTCATGGAAATGAAAAAAACTTTGTGTCATCATGGAAACTATTCGTTGTCAATACATTTAGGTTGAGTAATTTCAGAAATAAGCAGGTGGATGGCTATGTATTTTCAGACGTCTTTCCAGAATATTTCTAGAGATTAGCAACTTAAAATTATGGAAAAATTATTTCTTCGATCCTTATAACAACTTTTTCAATCTTTATAATATGTTTTTCAATTGTTTTTAAGCTGTCAACTTGTGTGACAAGTTTACAAGTAGATTTCAAGTTTTTCAAGAACATGAAAGATAAAAATTAATTTACCTCCCCGTTCTAAAATTTGTTAATTTATTTCATCTAAAATTATTTACAATACTGAGTAATAATTATCGACATATATGCACCAGGTTAAACTGCTCTACGACTGTGCCAAATTTTGAGTTCCTCATTGAGTGGATTCTCATTTGAGAAAAACGGTTTTGAGAGGTAGATGGTTAGTCGGCAATGTGAGTGATCTTATAAGGGTTTCAGTTTTGTCGTCTGACCGCACGGAACCCTCAAAATAGAGGGTTTGTATTATAGAAACAATTACGGATATAATTTAGCTATATGGCAGTAAGAATTACATAATATTGCCTAGTATAGACCGCATATGTTTTGAATTGTTTCTTTCTTCGTAACAAGCAAGCTGAGCTGAGAATGGTATTCTGTTCTAAATCAAATTTCTTAGCTTCTACTTAATAGATTATAAATTATTAGGAACAAATAGCATCTTCTTTATCTCGCTCTGTTATAAATTTGCCAATATTCATTCATAATGGATATCTTAGTTTTGTGTTATTGACATTTTAGGCAGATTGTCATCTCTATCCTTTTAATGTTTTAACCGTTTTAGTGTCCTGGTTTTTTACTCATATATACTTAAAAATGCCAAAGAAATCTTCTGTTTTTGATGTCATTTACCTTTGTTTCGAAAAAAAACTGTATCTCTTTAAAAATTATCCAATTATAATAATTTTTTCGTTGTTTTCTTAATAAAAACTTGTACAAGGATAATAAAATACAAAGAACGTTATCGAAATATATATTGTGAACAAAAATTATAACAAAAACTGAAATCAAGGTCACATCGTATTTTCGCAGTCCGATACATCCTCCGTATCAGCAAAATAATTGTTATCGTCACTATTATCACTATCACTCAAAATTTGCATTACGCCAAATTGTGAGCGCACCATAATGTCACTCCCACTATCACTTTCTTCACAACTTGAAAAATGATCATTTTCACTCGAGTTATTTTCGTTTTTAAATTATGGGTTAAAAATTTTCTTTTCCTGGATCCTTTTATTTTCTTTTCCTGGTTGTTACATTATGGGTTAAAAATTTTCTTTTCCTGGATCCTTTTTATATTGTAATTACTAATAATAATATAATTTGAACTTTATGTAACATGTAGAAAAATAAAAAATTAGCGATGAGTGCGAGCGACCTCCCCTACCGCGAGCTAAATAGCAACTGATTTCGCGAGCGCCATCGCGCTCGTGGCAAATTTAGTTACTACACGCGTGAGTGCGATGGCGCTCGTCAGCACTCAAACGGTTAATATACTTCTTCAAATTATTTATAGCTAACTATATCTAAATAAATATTAGTATAAACCTAATTGTCCAGTTTATCCTTTGAATACTGTAGAATTGTTGATTTCTTGTCACAGCAAAAATGAATAATTACAAATTAATGGTTTGCTAATCTTCAATACTTGCCCATGGACATTATGGTAATGTAAAGGGTTCATGTTGTGTGATGAGCAATCTCTTCTCTAGCCTAATTTAACTATGTAAACTAAGTAACTTTTTCACATTTTCTCCTTGTCTGAAAGAGATAGATGGAAAAACGAAATGAACACAGGATTACATACAAGAAAAATCTTGTTTTTTTTAAGTTCAAACAATTTGTATTACATAAAGTAAATTGGATTATATTTATTAAGATTATGTTTGTTTTGGGAACGCTCGGTTGGGGAGCTAGCACAGTGCTATCTGTGACGCTTACTCCTTCAATAGTAGCTGTCGCAGCTCCAGCACTTATAATGTTATGTATGTTTAAATGTATGGGACTAACAAAACATTTTGTGAAAAATGAAAAACTGTTTAATATGACGTATCATCATAGTAATAATATAAATTAATATACAGTGAAACTGGAAAAAAAAATTTAAGAAAATTTTTGAATATTTCATCAAATAGTAGTTCAATGAATAGGTATTTTGAAATGTAATTTAGGTTTCTAAGACATTTTTTTTTATTTTCAAGTCTCATTTATGGAATGTTAAATGAGACTTGAAAATAAAAAAAAATGTCTTCAAACCGAATTGTAATATCAAATTTTTTAAACTCTCTGTTATTTTTAAATAAATAGGCAAAAGAAACTGTAAAAAATAGAAACTGTAACATGTTGATTTGAAGATTTTATTGACTACGAACACACTTGACACACTTTGATCATTTTTTATTTCTAACACGCATTTATAATTTATTATATGACGTTAGAAATAAATAACAAATTCTCCTGTTTGTTCACGACTTGTTTATTTTTTTAGTTTACATTAAATATTTGTCAAATAGTATTAAAAACAAATGTCAAATTTTTGTGTTTTTCATAACACGTTTGTCGTTTTCAATATACATTAAAGATTTGTCCTTCCGTGTCAGAAATAAATTTTACAGTGTTTTGTTTTCACATGACACGTTTATTGTTGCCAGAAGTAAGTTTGCTTGTTATCTCAATTAGTTAAAATCATAGTGGACTTTTGAATTTGTCTTTATTGGCAAGTAATTAAGTTTCGCAAGTCCAAAAGTATTCAATTAATGTATACCCTGGTTATGAAATATGCATGCGAAACATAGGCGACGACATTTTTGAACAGTAGAAAAATAAAGACTATGAATTTTTCACTGTGTTTTACAAGACTATCGAAGACATCCATAATTTTCCCAAGACTAGGCATCCAGTTAACTGCATATGCAGTATACTTTGTTTATTTTGCAATGCAGTATTTTATTCTGAAGACTTGCTTCCAATTCAAATAAATTACAATAGCACATAGCAAGCTCTGAAATAAACCTGTCGCATAGGCTCAGGCAGATTTTCAAAAGCATTTTGTGTTTGGAAAAATCCCATTATAAATTCAATTAACATAATTATAACTTTCACAATAATTGGTGTAACTTAAGGTTGAGGAAAACTTCAAGGAGTTTTGAAGATGATTTGCTTTTTAAGTCGCTATTTGAATTAGTCTTACTACAATATAAAACTTTTTTAATTAGTTGTACAAAATAGCTCCATATTATATCAAGATGCGGTGGGTTATTTGAATGTGCTAAACTATTTTATTGAGTTGATATACTTGTTATTTAATTGTATTATTAAAAATTATTTTACCAATTAGTAATGTTGTTATTTTACCAATTAGTACTGTTTTCATTACACCATTATTATTGTTTAGTCAACCGGCAACTTGTTAGTATTAGCGCATAATTTTTGTTGTATTTTATTTTTATTATGTATATATATGATGGGGTTTTTTTAATTAATATATTTTTATTTCAAATAATTAAGTTCCTCTCAGTTGTGATGTTAGTGTTATGATAGTATAGGGAACGTGCAAGAAACATAGATGTTTCTTGAAAACAACTATCTCTCAATAGCGTGTCCCACTTCAGGAAATGTCAATAGAATGTAAGGAGTGTTACATTATGAATAAGTTTCAATTTTTGAAAAACTAGACACTCTATTGTTCTTATGAATTATTATAATGGTTTGATACAACACACTACACTATATTTACGTTATGGAACTTCATAGGAAAAAAATGGCAGCAATGTAACCAATAGTTCATTAATTTACCAGGAGATGGCACTGATAACTTTTGTATGAACCCAATTTTACTATGGTTATCAAATTATTTATTTATACTGCTGAGATTTTTATGATGGATTCATTGAATTCACTGCCCAATATACTGCATAATGCTTGCTTGCATTACACATTATACAGTTCTATTGCATTATAAATTTTTTATTGCAATTCTAAGTACTTACTAACACGGAAACTGACGTATTATAAAATATTCATATAAATATCTTTATATTTTTTAGTATTAAAAATCACTTTATGGGCTTGTTTATATAAAAGATAATAAAAAATATGTGCTAATGTGATTTAGTTTAATAATCCTGCCATACAACATTTTAATAAATTTCCAACGGTTTAGGCAGTTTAATCCAAAAGTTGATAAGTAATAGACTTGAATTTGTGACTTACCTGACAAATGTTGCTATAGCTCAATAACCTACATTAATATTATATGCATTAACTTATGTGAATATTATATATAATAAATCTTTCTGAAGAAAATAATAGTAATTGGTTATGATTCTTTATTATAATGCTAAAAGAATTAGTTATAAGTCTTTTATAGAATTGGTTATAAGTCTTTTATAATAGATAAAACACTTTGTCACAAATATCTATTAATTAACTTACTAAAGTGAAAATGGACTCACCGCTAATCTCATATGAACTAACCAGATGAATATAAGTAATAAAAAAAAGGTCTTTATTTAATGGATACAGAATGAGAGCATAGGAACAATTGGGAGACTAATGTACAATGCAGACGAAAAATTTTTTTGGGCTGTGAATCAGTGGCCCTCACCTGCCGACTTTTATGGGGACAAGATCAGTGGCAAACTTTATGCTGACTCGCCTCACAAGTCAAATTGTTTATACCGTATACTAAATGTCTGTTCACTCCATCAGCATGTATTCAGCAGTATGTATGACTTTTGTGGGACAAGATCGGTTGTTAAATTTATGCCGACTCACCTTAGAAGCCAAGTGTGCACCGTATACTAAATGTCTGTCTTTTCCATCAGCATTTGTTCGGTAGTATGTTCTATTGTTTTCTCCATTAGCACATTTTAACTCTTGACGCTTGGAAAGCTACGAGTCAATCAGTCGCTATGATTTTTTGTAGGCCCTGATTTTTGTGGCACATGTACATTAAATTATTAAATATCAGATGTTTTATTTTTTCCGATTATTGTTGAGACTGATTATTGTCATTTGTCTTCGTTGCGCATAAATAGCTCAGATAGCAGGCATTAATTTGATGGACAATGCCCAAAATTAAAAAAAATTATTGAATTTTAATTTTTAATTCTTACTTTCTGAATACTGAAAAATTCTACCTAATTTAAATTAAAAAAGTCTTTCATAATTACCTTTTCTTATTGTTGATGAATATCTGTACATGATGTCAGAATATTTTTAAATCATTTTGTTATTTTAACCAGACGTAATAGCAAAGATCAGATGTCAATTCGCTTGGGATCCACCAAGCCACGCAGCGGAGGTCAGCAAATGTTCATAAAGGAAATAATAAGGCACCCATATTGGAATATATCGACAGACCCCAATTGTGATATAGCTGTTATTAAAATGGAGGAAAAAGTGAAGTAAGAACAATTTTTCATATGTTTTTTACATACATGACATTTTCAAATACGTTTACTCTTTTAGGAGTTTCTATATTTTGTGGTAACCATTAAATTCAGAATAAGTGTCAAAAAAACAAGATTATTTTTATAATTACATCACAATTAAAGAAAATACAGTATAAATATAATATAATAATTTATTTAAATCTTGTGAAGTTTACAATTCCTTTATTACACCTTTCGCTAAAATTTGTCTTCATTTTTGTTTTGCGAAGTAAGATGTGTCTGGCTGGCAATTTGTTCTTTATATCTGGTGGTAAAATCTCTTCCTGTTTGACCTGTGCATACGCTATTGCAGTCGTTATATTTAAGTTTATAGATACCACTCTTTTTATGTTTATCTATTTTAATTAATATCACTCGACTAAAATTAGTATCACTCAACGTAGCCAACTTATTTTCTACATTATTTCAGAACACAAATACTATTTCAGATATCTTAGAAAAAAAAAATGGTTAAACCCCATTGAAATGTCGGAAATTATAGACCTGTTTAAGTTATGCATGGATCAAAATTATTTCTTATTCGAATATACATTTTTCAACAAGTCAATGGCCTTGCTATGGGCTCCCCCCTCAGTCCTCTGTTAGCCGAGTTATTCATGAACAATCAAGAAACCAGACTCTTAAACAGTAAATTAGCGATCAACGTAGTATACTATTATAGATACGACATAGTAGACGACATCCTAATCTGCTGGAAAGGTACACAGCGACAATTAGATAAGTTTGTTAACTTTGCTAACTCCCTGCACTACAATATAAAATTCACTTTAGAAGTAGAACTCGAAAATAAAGTAAACTTTTTAGATATCACATTAGAATGCAAAAACAATAAACATAAATTTAGTATATTTAGAAAAGACACATTTGCCGACTTCATAATTAATGGACATTCACAACACCCTTGATCCCATAAGTTAGCAGCCTTTCATTCGATGATTCACAGAGCGTAATTTACGGAAAGAAATAAAAACTATAAAACAAATCGGAGTAAATAATAATTATAACCCATCAATTGTCACAAAACTGTACCAAAATAAATTACAGAAAATACTAATCCAAGAAATATATCCGGTCGTACCAAATAATAATAAAATTCACTATAAATCCATTCCATACATAGGTAATGTCTCAATTAAACTAGGAAAACTCTTAACTAATAATAAAAATATAAATAATACAACACGTGCTTATAGTACTTAAAATAACTTGTGTAAAACCCTTATTATATAAAGAAAAAATAGATAAACATAAAAAGAGCGGTATCTATAAACTTTAATGTAATGACTGTAATAGCGTATACATAGGTCAAACAGGAAGAGATTTTAATACCAGGTACAAAGAACACGTTGCCAGCTGGTCAAATATTAAACCAGACACATCTCATTTTGCAAAACACCTCATTGAAAATAGCCATCACTCTCATACCAACAATACTCCTTATATATTACAAATAAATACAAATGGTAATAAACTTAATATCCTAGAAACATTATAAATAAACAGACATAAAAGAGACACCAACGTTTATATATTAAATGAACAATTAAATATAATATCGTCACCCATACTTAATATCTTCCAGATATAATACTGTTAGACAACATTGATACTGCAGTATCAATGTTGTCTAACTAAAATATCTAAATAAAAAATAAATATAAAAAAAAAATAAATGAATAAAACGGGAGATGTGTATAATTAGTTGTATAACCTTGTTCTAACCATCAAATACCCTTGCTATTATATAAATATATTACTGAGAATAATATCCATTTAATTTGATTACCTACACCCGAACATATTCATTGTATAACCTCATGGAATAACATCAATTTAATTAATTACCCTCATTAAAATACTGGTATATTATATAACTTTTGAAAGTATAATAATAACTACACCGCTCCCCTACAATAAACTCACTAGCGTAACCAGTGGGAAAACCCGCACAACCCCGGTTTCCGCTATTGTTTTGTGGAATATATAAATGTAGTTGAAAGTTCCTGAGAGTTAATCTTTACTAATAGCCCACCTGAAAATGTTGTTATACAACGAAACCTAGGTCGTGGTACATCACGTAGTTTCATTTAATTGCGAATAATGAATTTCTACAAAATTAACGCCAAATATATTCAATCTTCCTTTTACGATATTTAATTTGTATCTCAGTATTAATATCAAAAAATGTTGACAGTCGAAAGTATTTTAATTTGAGCATTATTATACTAAACTGTTTATATTTGTGATAATAAATTTTATTATTTAGTTAATTGATCATCGTGGCCTTATAAGTAACAAATCTTTAGCTTTATTTAAATTGTTTGAATGTTTTTATTATATTAGCAATACTAATAGTAGTTGAGTCATTCTAAATTTTGATATTTTTCGTACAATATTGTGAAATATAAGTTAATTAAAAACCAGTCTTGTAAAATATTCAAAAATTGATTGAAAAATAAGCCAGTTATAGGCTTCTAAATTTGAAGATAAGGATAGGGTTAGGTTTTTAACCCTGTCTCTTTTCCTCTTATAGAATATAATGTGCAATATTAAAAATGACATCACAACACAGTATTCCCGTCCTTGTCTAAAGATTAAATTTAAACTTTTATAACTCGGTAAATTTTTAACATTATTAAAAAAAATTTTTTTCTTCTGCTTAACATAATTTAATTTTATTCAAAAGTATTAAAAATTTTATTTATAATGTTAATATCTTGTTTCCAATTATACGATTTCTATATGTGAAATAAACGTCTTGCATCTAGAGGAGGTAAACCATCTTAGTATCCAGTCAGGCCTTAATAGATTTTATTATTTTTTATTATTACATTGTGTTAAAATAAATGAAGGCCAACGCTTTGTTTCAAAAAGCTTTAAAATTTTAAAATCTCTATGGTATATCATAAAGAATAATTGCATTTTAGATTTTCCAAAACTCTACACCCTGCTGACATCCCGAATGTAAATATGTTACCCAAATATAATGACGTTTGGGTGACCGGATATGGTACGGAGCGGGTAAGTATTCCCGCAATATATAAGAAATATCTTAATATCTAAAGGCGACTTTTCACAATATTAATTATATTTCAAATTACTAAACTATTTTCCATAACAAGTGATGGCTAATAACGTGGCACCCAATTACAGACGCCTCTTTAAAAATTTACTTACAACAAACCCAAGAATGGAGGTCTGGGTATAATATATGGTAAATATCTAAGGAATTGAGGTCTGACTCTAGTGACACTAACTCTTTTACGTATATTGCATGTGATTTCTTCACGGGCAATAGAAGGTGATCACTCGAAAGTATCTATTTTGAGAATTAAAAAAACTTTACAAGTACAAGTAAATTTCCCACTATGAGGACTTCTGTACATATTTAGGCTCTTATACATAATATTTCTGCTAAACTGTTAACAAACATAATTGAAAAACCTACTTTTTTCTTAACCTTAGGTGGAGTAGCTTCAGAAATAAGGGGAACACACTTTTTTATTATTTTCCATTAAGTCTTTGAAGATATCTAAAATCACGAAAAAATATTTTAAAGGTCTTTATTATAAGCTCTTTTATATGAGACTCCACACTATATATGGAATTAAAAATTTTTTTTCGAATACTTAATTTGCTCCCCTATAGAATAGCCATACAAAAACTTTTTGAGTGTTACCTACCGAGATATGTGTGCACTAATATATTTTATTACTATGTTAAATTCCTATGTCAAATGGTTTCCGAGGAAAATGGATGTGACCAATAAACATGTGAGTGGCTATAACATTTTTGACAAACACATAAGTAAATAAATTTATGTAGACTCTATCAATGTCAAAATATCAAAATCAAAAATATATATTCTGTCCAGATTATATAAATTTCAAAAATGTATATTCTGTCTAGACTATGTAAATATCAGAAAGGTATGTCTATCTGGATTATGTAAATATTAAAAATATATATTCTGTCTAGATTATATAAATATCAAAAATGTATATTATGTCTAGAGTATGTAAATATCAGAAAGGTATGTCTGTCTGGATTATGTAAATATCAAAAATGTATATTCTGTCTAGGTTATATAAATATCAAAAATGTATATTCTGTCTAGACTATGTAAATATCAGAAAGGTATGTTCTGTCTGGATTATATAAATATCAAAAATGTATATTCTGCCTAGACTATGTAAATATAAAAATTTATATTCTGTCTAGACTATGTAAATATAAAAAATATATATTCTGTCTAGACTATGTAAATATAAAAAATGTATATTCTGTCTAGATTATGTAAATATAAAAAATGTATATTCTGTCT
The DNA here is from genome assembly GCA_039881145.1 of Druceiella hillmani. NCBI lineage: Eukaryota > Metazoa > Arthropoda > Insecta > Lepidoptera > Hepialidae > Druceiella > Druceiella hillmani. Next base: position 31,908,101 of record JAYKKI010000006.1, read on the forward strand.
AGATTATGTAAATTTCGAAAAGGTATATTCTGTCTAGATTAGTTTTTTTTGTCCAATTTTTTATTCTTCAATTTGATGTTTATATATTGAACAGAATACCTATAAGAAACTTAGGTTTATATTAAACTGTAACTTTGGTAGGAACTATATGTTAGGGATGGGTAAAGCCACTTTTCTGATGTGAATGTTGTAACAGGAATTATCATAAAGTAGAAAATAGTGTACTGATCTGATCGAGTTTGAGTCATTCCTTTGAAGACTGTAATGCTATATTCAAGAGCTTATTTAAAATAAAGTTGACTGAAACATATCATAAAGTTTGCTGTAGGACCCTTTAAATTTTTATATAATTATTATGTACTAGCTGTGCCTCCAACTTCATTCACATAAAATTTGGAATAACAAAAGTTATTAGAATTCTTCTCTCATATGTTGCTCTTGGGTCAAATCCATCGATTTTATTTCGCGTGATTAACAAACAAATTAAGATACAGAGACAACAATTTTAAAACCAGGTTTTCTGGTTTCTATTCTTTATACTAAATCAATAACTCTTCGAAATATTTTCCATGTACAGAATTTTCACTGTTACAATTTTATTATATGTATAGATACATTATTATTGTAAATTTTTTTCAGGCAGATGGAATTTTTCCAAGCGACGAAGTGAGATTGCAAGTTTACCATGCAGAGCTTGTTAACCAAACCGTCTGCAGAAATATAGTGCAGAAGTACCACGTCCAATTGAGCAATACATTCTTTTGCCTGTCTCAGGTTGATGAAAGGGCTCCATGTACTGTGAGTTGATGTCAATTTTGTATTTCCAGTATAATGTCTAAAAGCTAAGGAAGTATCTTAAAATCTGTTAGAGATTTTGGGTTTCGATCTTTAAAGTTTTATTACTATCAAACATTGTCAAAATTAACAAAAATGTGAAATCGGTATATGGGTTTGAAGCGAGATATATATATATATATATATATATATATATATATATATATACATATATATATATATATATATATATATATATATATATATATCTTATAGAGGTAAAGTTGAATATGGCAAAACTATGGGAAAGTAATTTTTTTCAATATCCTGAAGCTGTTAAAATCATTTCTTGAAATTCTGCAGTGCAGCAAATAAGTAGAACTGTTTGAAAAATTTAAAAAAATGAGCTGTCCATTTAAGGTTTAAGTACGTAATCTGATTGATGATTTATGATATAGATAAAAACATACATTCTGTTTTAAACTTTGAAATATTTTTGGTTTTATAGAAAAAAAATAAATGGTTTATTTGTAATATTGGATTATTGCATATTATGTAATATGAGAATGGAAAATGTGAAAAATATGATAAATAACCATTGATACAAGGTATAAAAGATAACACTTCCAAGTTCTAAGTCAAGCTTATTGTGGCTTTTTGGACCTTGTGGAGGCCTTTGATAGAGTTATGGAAGAAGGAATATAGTACCATACTGTTATTGTTGTTGAAAAGTAGCTCATATCTTAATTCGAATTTTGAACTATGTCTACACTAAGCTTCATCAAAATCTATCCAGCTGCTTAAGCGTGATTGTGTAACAAACATCAAAACAGTTTGTAACATTATTGCATGCATTTTGCGAACTTTGCCACACAAACTATATATATTTTAAATTTGGTAGTAATTAGTTGCTTATTTTTACAGTTATTAGGTAACAAACAAATCTATAAAAAATATTCTGATATCACTAAGAATTATCAGTGTATGCATTGTTACAACAGTGAAATTTTGCTTTAAAATCAGCAGAACGTCAACTGGTTAATTAGTTATAAACTATGGTGTTAAGTTGGAGTGCATTCTCTCCTTCCAATTGAGACAATTATACTAAAGAGCGATGTGTTTATGAATTCTGATGCAGGACAAAAATAAAAAAATTAATGCAAAGAAGATACTAGGATGGATGTACCAGTTTCAAACCATTTAAGGAAAAAATTTAACTTTAAAAATTTAAAATGTTACATAACCTAATTGCAATATTTCAAACTAGTTTATTTATTATATTGCATGTTATCCAAATAAAAGTTATAATTGAAAAGGAAAACACTTAATTCCTTTTGGGTTTTTATTATTTTACATAGTAGGTATATAAATGGAATGTAACCTACTTTGACCAGTGGGCCCCAGTTGTTGACAGGATTTGTACCAGAGGTTGACCATTTTTAAACCAAAGTGGAAGAAATAATACATTCCACAAAAGGAGATGTTTTTTGTAATCAACTTTATTCAAAGTCAAGGTTTAGTCTTGGGGCTAATTGCGACCAACAAGTAAATTATCATCTTCCGTCTTAACAATCACAATAGAAATTCTTAAAACTAAATGGCACATTTTCGCAACACACAAAAATAACAAATAAACTTCTTAAACAACCTACGTTTTTGGTTTAATCAGGCTTAACTGTTTTAGTGCCATGGTTTTTTACTCATTTATACTTAAAAATGCCAAAGAAATCTTTTGTTTTTGATGTTATTTACCCTTGTCTCGAAAAGAAACTGTATCTCTTCCAAAAATTATTCAATTTTAATAATTTTTTTGGTGTTTTCTTAATAAAAACTTGTACAACAACTTGTACAAATAAAAACTTGAACAAAAATTATAACAAAAACTGAAATCAAGGTCACATTGTATTTTCACAGTCCGGTACATCCTCCGTATCAGCAAAATAATTGTTATCGTCACTATTCTCACTATCACTCAAAATTTGCGTTACGCCAAATTGTGACCGCACCACAATGTCACTCCCACTATCACTTTCCTCACAACTTAAAAAACGATAATTTTCACTCGAATTATTTTTGTATTTCGACATTATGGGTTAAAAATGTTCTTTTCCTGGATCCTTTTTATATTGTAATTACTAATAATATTATATTTTGAACTTCATGTAACACGTAGAAAGATAAAAAATTAGCGATGCGTGCAAGCGACCTCCCCTACCGTGCACTAAACAGCAACGAATTTCGCAAGCAAATTTAGTTAACGCACACGAGCGCGATGGCGCCCGTCGGCGCTCAAATGGTTAATATCAATAATCAAAAGCACATAATAAATAAAATTTCTCAAAAGTATATAATCCAATAAAGAGATTTGGGCATTTCTGCAATTTTGTATGAACCTCTATTATTAATTGACACAGGCCATTTATTTTTTCGACTATGCTGTAATTAGCATACCAAATTTTAACTTCTTTATCCGGCCATTTAAAAGTATTTGGAGTTGATGGCACCATCGTACTAACTTCTTTATTCCCTTTGTCAATATTTTTGGAGGAAAATACTTGTAGTTTATTATTACGTATGATCCTATTTCATCATCTGATCTACCTTTCTTACTGTAATTGACCAATGGTAAATTATCCTCTGAATCAGAATATATCCTATTATGTAATACTTCTTATTCGTTTTGCTTTAGGTTTTTAAAGTTTGTTTAACTCTCGTAACTTCTTTTTTTTCTTTTTAATTTCCTAGTTTCTTTTTCTTCTCGTTCCCTATTCACTCTACTAATGTAATTGCATCCGGCAATCGCTTTCTATTCAACTTTTTCTTACAACCTTTTTTCAGTGGTAGTTCTGTGGTCCAAACTAAAGAACACGCAAAATGTAATTTTAGAATACCTGGATGTAGTTTGTTTTAAAGGATCTCTAGATTTTGAAGATTTAGTATGTGTCTTTTCTTGGTCATTTAGTTTTTTGGATGATCCCGGTTCAGGTGTTTTTTGTTCTAAAAATTCTATCATTGTAACAGATTTAGTAGGCATTGTTTCTCGATCGTAACTATTGCAATCATCTGTAACAAAACTTAGTGAAATTGATAATTTTGTTGATAAAGTAAGTGCTGCCTGGTGAATTTGTCACCATATTTAAAATGCAGAGTTTGAAACAATGCACATTTCTGGACAATCTGAAGCTGGAATCTTCATCTCTGTTTCCTTTATGAGCTCTTTATAGAAGGAAATCGGTAATGTTAAACAAGGTAATACTGTAGAGTTAGTTTAATTTTGTAGTCCCTCCGATGGTCCGTGCTTGGGTGACAGTATTTCTTCGTCATATTTTTCAAACTCGTCCAGTTTTTCATCGATTACTGTACTTCTTGCTGAGCTTATAGCTTCTGCGTGTTTCTGAGCAATACCTGGATTTTTCTTCATGAAATTATCGAACCTGGAATTTCTTCCTTGAATGTTTTTGGTCGATAGCTGGCTTTGATTATTTTAGTGGCTGTTTCTATTAACTGCTATTTTTAAATAGGGATTCCATTTGTAGCTATTGCATTTATCCACCGACACAGCAATCGGTCTTCATCAGGTGTCAAAATTGTTGACGGGTCCTCATTTTTATTTTGTTAATCATTGTAGAATAGGCAATATATTTGCAGCATGTTTCCCGACTGTATTTCTTTAAGTGCTTCATAAATATCGGCCTCACTGTACCGAAAGAATGTCTTTTTTGGTGGCATATTGAATCTAAAATAAGCAAAAGAAAACTTATATTTAGAGAGCTTGGTCAATCATAGGAGCTTATATTTTGTATGCAGTACCAATGTCAAATCACTGGTCAACTAATGGAAACAACGTGATTTACACTATTAAAATCGTTTGCTGAGTTACCAAACATACCAAAGATATGAAAGTACATCAGAAAAGTACATCAGTGGGCTAGTAGTTGACCAACTGGTCAATGATAGAAACACCTAAACAAATCATGTACCTTTTGATAACCGGTTAAATAAGTCATGAAATATAGTGTTTGCAATTCCAGTTACATTAAAACCCCAAAACAAACATTAAATCATTACAAAAATCAATTACTAGAGCGAAGTTCATTTAAAAACAATGCAAAATGAATTTAAAATATTTTCATTGTCAAAACACATTCCTTACTGCAATGGCGGCCGGATGGCAAGTGACAGCAACAAGTGAAAATAAAACAAAATTGTAGGGTAGACTGTTTGTCTCTTTCTAGCAATAATGTGATTGGTTGATTTGTATTTGTACCGACAACATACAAGTGGCGGCAACAACACATAGTGGCGGGAAATTTTAATATTAACACTCAATGCCACAATTGGTCAACAACTGGTGCCTGGTCACTATAGGCTCAACCATCCTACTATATGCCAATGTTGGACAATGATCAAAAAATGAATGAAAGTTTGAATGAAAATCGACCTGTCATCAACTGATTAATTAGCCAAGAACCATGGTGTATCCTCTTCCTTTCCAGGTTCAACCTTTGTGTTTCGTAATTGTGTAAAGAAATTTTCAATTACGAATGGTACAAATTTTAGTAACACCTTTGAGACAAGTATACTACTATAGAAAGATATATTTATGAATGTCGATGTTGTACAATGATCAAAAAATAAATGGAAAGTTAGAATAAAATTCGGCCTGTTATCAACTAATTAATTAGCTGTGAACCATGATGCATTCTCTTCCTTTCCATGTTCAACCTTTGTATTTCGTAATTGTATAAAGAAATTATCAATTACGAATGGTACAAATTTTAGTAACACCTTTGAGACAAGTATACTACTATAGAAAGATGTATTTATGAATGCCGATGTTGTACAATGATCAAAAAATTAATGAAAAGTTAGAATAAAATTCGGCCTGTTATCAAATGATTCATTAACCATTAACCATGGTATTAATACGGGAGTATTTTCTTACTTTTGATGTCTATTTTTCATTTTTATATATAGAAATTGGCTGATATTTATTTACCATTTTGAGTGATACAAGTTTTAGTAACACAATGGAGACAAATTTATGACTACAAAAAGATATACTTATGAACGCCAATATTATCCAATTATCAAAAATGGAATGCGAAGTTGAGTTAAAATCAACCTGTCATAAACCAATTGAATCAACTTGTCATAAACTGATAGACTGATTGAACTGATCCATGCTATTAAGTAGGGGAAGCATTCTATTATTTCTTCATATTTATATTTTATAACTGTATATAGAAACTAGCTATATTTATTTATAATTTTGGATAATCCAAGTTTTAGAAACACATTTAATAGAAGTTTTAGAAATACATACAATGATTCTAAAAGTGCAGTTTAATTTCTATGAAAATTTGATCTTTGTTTGCACATTTTGCCTCTTCTGGTGCAATTTTTCTTTCTATTATGTACTTCTCAGAGCTGCATAAGGCAATTTTCTCTGTCACCATATTTAAAATTCAAACATGATATCATTTATTTACATAAGCTTCGTACATCAATGTGTCAAAGTCAAATTAACAGATAAACAACTGTAATGATCCAAGCCGATTTGCGGGTCGGTGTGAGCTCGAAGCGGTCGTGAACAATGACGCCATCAATGACGTTTTAACCACGACCGCAATGACCGCAGTGCCAAGTGGAATAATACAGTGAGCGTTTTGAACGTTGTGATCACATAGTGGAACGTACTCTTAGTATGCTTTCAAAGCCATAAGAAAAAAAATTAAAAAGTCAACTTCTCCCAACGATATACAATATCAAAATGAATCTTATTTGTTGTTGTTAAGCATACAATGGATTTTCCACTTTTCTTCTTATGTTCTTTCGATGATAAAGAAGAGGGATTGCAGTATCTCAATTTCTACATATCACATGCCACAAGCTGAAAATGCCAAAGAAATTTTGAAAAATATGTATCTATTCTCCTTAAAATACTTTTTTCAATATATTATTGCATATACATATGTTGAAAATTTTTTTTTCGTTATCATTTTTGCATGCCTAGAAAAATTTGTTTATCAAATTCAGCTTAGTTTTTAGGTTTTTTTAATGTTGACGCTTTAATTATTTTGTATAATTTGCAGTGACAGATAGATGAATAAAAGCAATAGGAATCCACTTGCACACTTTGGTTATTAAACCCTAAAAAGTTAGAGTAGTTGTATGCATAATGATGTATAAATCCCAGAAAATACACATGAAAGAGAGTTTTAAGTAACTGAAAAGCAGGATGAGAGTAAATTAAAATTTAAGAAATTGTAATTTTGTTTTTAAATTAACCGTTTTAGTGCCATGGTATTTTACACATATATATAAGAAATCTTTTGTTTTTAATGTCATTTACCCTTGTCTCGAAAAAAAAACTGTATCTCTTCCAAAAATTATCCAATTTTAATAATTTTTTCAGTGTTTTCTTAATAAAAAGTTGTACAAGGATAATAAAATGCAAAGAAAATTATGGAAATATATATTGTGAACAAAAATTATAACAAAAACTGAAATCAAGGTCACATTGTATTTTCACATTCCGGTACATCCTCCGTATCAGCAAAATAATTGTTATCGTCACTATTATCACTATCACTCAAAATTTGCATTACGCCAAATTGTGAGCGCACAACAATATCACTCCCACTATCACTTTCTTCACAAATTATTTTCATATTCCCACATTATGGGGTAAAAATTTTATTTTCCTGGATGCTTTTTATATTGTAATTACTAATAATATTATAATTTGAACTTTATGTAACACGTAAAAAGATAAAAAATTAGCGATGCGTGCAAGCGACCTCCACTATCGCGCGCTATACAGTTACTGATTTCGCGAGCGCCATCGTGCTCGTGGCAAATTTAGTTAGTACGCGTACAAGCGCTATGGTGCTCGTCGGTACTCAAACGGTTAAAATAGATTGTCATGAAAATGACACAGTGTCTTGACATAAATATGTTTGTTGCAATTAAACTTTTAATTTTTCCCCAATAAGCAAGCTAAACCGGAAAATAATTTTTGAGAAAATCTGCAGCTGCTAACTAAAGGTACCCCTAGAATACCCTATTTTCTTGAAAGTGTCTAATGGTTTTTTTAATTTTATAAATGGATATATCATCATTGACGCTGCGAGATGCTGTTACTTCTTAACTGGCATCGCATTTAATTGTTATTACTTTCTTCATCAAGGTGAGAAGTTTTTATTGATAAAAATAAGATAGCCAACCTATGACTGTGATGAAATAAACAATTACAAGATAAAAATAATAAAAAGAAAGTCAATGTAACAGATGTGAGTCCACCTGAAAAAAAGAATGAAACAATATAAGTAATAGGAATATAAAAAAATGTGACTGTAAAAAAGAAGGATGTCCAGAAAGGAAGAGGTGTTTTAAGAAAGAATGAAGAATACATAACAGATAAAAACATTTACAGACATTTATGGGACCGGTAAAGAAAATTCTGAAAAGATTTTTTATAACATTTCTGTAATATGAATTATGAACTTTAAAAACGGGCCAAAATGTGTGTATATCAGTGAAGGAAACTAGTAAGCTTTATATTACATTCTCTTCCATCATCATTATTAAGCATATTTCAGTAGCTTGCACAAAGGTCAGAGCACAAGTAAATTATAACTTGAAAAGCATATTTTTTACAGACAACTTTGTCCCGACAAAATTAAAAAATATTTATTTACAGACAATTAGTAGAATATAATGATGACACGTTTCATAAAATTTATACTTACTTATCACAAATCACACTCTGGTGTAACCTCAATCAGTGATTAAGCAATTGAAGTGGGAAATTCCGATGTAATTTGATTTGGTAATGATAATGTAAAAAGATGATGACTATGCGAGCACAGGATATTATTAGAAATGAATAACTAGAGTCTCCCCAACAAAACAAGGAACGACATTTAATAAATAAAAAATAACGCTTATAGGTGTAACGTTTTTTTTAGAGTTCAAAAATAGAAACCGAGCATACCAAGTAGAAAATCAGTACTATAATAAACAAATTAGAAAGATGTAGTATTATTTCTACTTTCTTTAAGTTCTTTACCATGAACTAGGTTTCGTTTTATTGCAACATCTTCAGGTAGGCTATTAGCAAAGAATTCTTTGCTCATGGTCATGGTAAAGAACTTAAAGAAAGTAGAAATAATACTACATCACATAGTTTCATTTAATTGTGAATAATGAATTTCTACAAAATTAACGTGAAATATATTCAAATTAGAAAGATACAAAATTTATATTTATATTAGTCAACGTATTGACTTAAAACCTTTCATTATTACAGAGGGACACAGGTGCGCCGGCCGTCAGCCATGGCGTCGTGTGGGGTTTGGCATCTTGGGGTATTAGAAGGAGGTAAGTTAGAATTTCAAAATTTCAAGCAAAACTTTTGCCCAATGAAACCATATCACCTGGCTTTGTAACATCTCTAGAATTTGTCATTTGCACTGATGGTGGGTGCATGTGAAAAAAATTAATTTCCTCTAGTTCTGTTTTATAGTTACGGTAATTATGCCTCATCTCGACAGGACCGGTGCAAAATTTATATTATATTAATATTCTATCTTATTCAACATTCTACAACTTACAACTCCCCCATAATTCTTAAGTTATATGGAATAGACAAGAAATATTTAGCTAAAAAAGTGATTTGAAAACTCATTATTGAACAGTGCTGATAAATTGCATAGTCTTTGTTCAGAAACAATCATGAATATTTGAATTTAATGTACCTGAATTCTCAGAACAGTGTGAAATAATTAAATTCAGGATATCAATGTTAAAACATCATATCCCAACATTAGAATTATGAATTGAGTGATTGAATTGCGTCAAGTGATCATGATCTTTGACAGGTGCGGTACAAAAACCTTGCCGGCCATGTTCACATATTTAGGAGCCCCAGAAAATGTGGAGTTCATAAAGGCAATGTCAGTCCAATATCAAGTTGAAGATGCCACACCTGCACCCTGGTTTTATGAGTAAAACTGAATTTTGTATTTAATAAATAAAGAGACGTAAGGATGAAACTGTTTTAATGGGATACATTTTTTTTAGAAAATAAGATGTTTTGATTATTTAAATGAGCAGATTGTTGATTTGGTCACTATATTTTGTCAAGGCAGTTAATATTGACCATCATCAATAAATGTTTTTCACTGCAATGTGTCCCATATCCGTGGGCTCTGTTGACGTATTGTCTATGTAATAAAAAGTGATGAGATGAAATTTGAGAATTTATTTTTAATTAAAACATTTATCCTGAGATGCACTCCCAAGTTTTTTTTAAATCTTCAAATTCTAGATTTAAAAAAGTATTTTTGAAATCACCCCAATTCTGTAGAATTAAAATGGCTACGTTTTCTTCTTATAATTACACATAAGTATAATAAATCAGATTATGATTAATTTAAGATCCCACATGAAAAATTAGTAACTAAAATTTTTCGGGAATTGTTTTATTGCTTTATTTAGAAGTTTTATCTCTGTGAAAACTTATTTTATATTTACGTATATTGAAAATGACATTGGCTATCTCGATATACGAAAGGGTAAAACATATGAAACTTGTGACTTGATAATAATCTCTAGATGTTTATCAATCCATACATAGTATTTATAGCAATTCAAGTAGGTTTTTATAAAACGATAATTCACACTCCCCAATTAAAGTTAAAAATATACACTTTTAAGAAATTGTGAGGACCAGTGGCATGTATTAAATTAGAAACATCGACATGTTTTGAGAAACATTATGCATAAAAAGATTAAGCAATAAAAAATGTTGTTAATAGTTTTAATAGGTTTTTTTAATAAATACAGTGTGCCAAAAAATTTTAACAAGTTCCATTGCTTAAGTGAATGGAATTTGTTAAAAAAAATAGAACTTGTTTAAGCAAAATAGTTTAAGTTATGTCGAGTATCTATTACGTAGACATTGGTAACTGTTTGGTATTAAAACACATGATTCAATATGTATAAGCCTATACAGATTAAGCGTCCATTTTGACAAGTACAAGTTATGCTTTAGAAACCTCTATTCAGAGATGCCGTCATTGTAAGTATTCTCATCCTTAATCTGTTTCATCATACGCTTTGCATTTTTTTACTGTCATGCTGATAATACTAACAAAAAAAATATATCCAATATTCTTTCAATATTACACTGAACCAACCCTACTCTTCCATGAAATCATTACAAGTGCATTTATAATTATATGACCTTTTAAAAAGCATCCTTTAAATAGCAGCAAAGCGGATTTAATATGACAGACGTAATGTCTTCTAACTTAGTCTAGACGTAATGTCAACTAAGGTACTAAGCAAGAAATATATTGCGTTGTGGAGGCTTGAAATAGATTGTATAACATGTGGATTTGAACGTTTGACATTACATGAAAACCCATTGTGCATGAGTTGTCAGAAATACTATATTAAATAGTAAAATAAACAATTACGCCAAGAATAAAAAAAATATTTTTTCAAACAAATTAAATAGCATTTTCATATAAAAAACAAAATAAACACCATGTGCAATGTTTGTGTTACTCACATTTTCTCATTGCGCATTCGCAATTGAATAAAACAAAAATAGTTAAAATTACACATTTGCAATTGAAACTATGTTCGAATAAATAAATCGAAACATGCTTTTCACATTCAGTGGGACTCTTATCGTATTATGACTCTTATGAGACAGTCAAAAGAATTATTTGACTATTTGTCTGTAATTAAGAAATAAGATTAACTTTATGCGAAGGTATCGAAATGGTAAAATATATTGGCTTAGCAAATTTTTGGTGAAAATATATCGTGTTTGAAATTAGAAAGCACTTAAAAGTATACCTGTGACTCAGTTGGATTCTATTGCAGTTGGAGTAGTTGTCCCTAAGGATAAAAAACGTCGGAAGTTGTGAGAAATAGCTATACGTCGTAAAAACTTGAAGACAACAAAACAAAGCCTCGGCTGTAAACAGAGAATTCATTTTATTTGGATTTTTCAATTCTAATATTGTTAAATATCTGTAATTTTTTGTCATATTTTCTATTCACATAAAAGTTTTCAATTTTACACGCCACAAATATTTGCCGCTTATTTGGCAGCTAGTTTTATTATATGATCTGTGGTTTTATTTATGTCTTACTTCGGTGGCGCCATCTACGATTAGCTTTGCATAAGACTCCCTATTGCAAAAGGTAAGTTAACAAAAGGAATAACATATAACGAGTAACTAATAAATATATATTTGTAAGAATAGAGGAGGACAGAATTTAGGAGGATAAACTAGGGAGAAAACGATGGAGAGTTACGAATGGGACAATATGCTACATGAAAAAAGTGCTTGTTGCAACAAATAAATATAATGGTTAATAGGGAAGGTGACTATTACTCCTTTTTCCGTTTTTAGAAAAATGTCATTAAAATAAAGGTTAATTAAAATAAAAATGTCACGCGACAAATGCTTAAAAAATAAGCAAGTTACAAGCTTATAAGTTTAATGATAGGTTTAGAGTGGGGATATCGCTCTGTCTCATTCGCTCTCATAGAATACAATGAGCATTATTAAAAATGACATCACGATTCAGTATTGGCATTAAGCACCTTTATAACTTGATCACTTTTTAAGATTTATCAAAAATAGTTTCACTCCACGTTAGTTCATACACTGAAATTATGCGTTATGTAAATATCCTAATATGTAAATACAATATTAAACATAAAATGTGAAGAACTTAAAAAAGATTTACATAAATAGCAACAAATGTAATTTTAAAAATATTCAAACATAATGTTAAGATTTAAATAATAATATAGGATGCTGGTTAATTCGTATAACAAAATTTTGCTGGCTGTTTATTTGTATAACAAAATATATAGAAAAGTTAATCTTATAAGAGCTACGCTAAATTTTATTTTGCACTGGTCTTGCGAAAGTGAGGTTATGTGACCAAACAATGCATGGAAAATATTTGTGAGCCTTCAAAACAACTTTGTGTTAAATTATAAGCTGGTTTTTGTGTAACACCCATCACATGTAATACTCGTCACAATTTTCTTCACTAATATTAATATCATATAGCGCACAATAGTCATATGTTCAGCAGTGAACATCAATCGTACCTAAAATTTTTATGATGATGTCCTTTAGGTGTATTATACCATAACAATGCATTATTTTAAAGCGAATATGAACTGTTTGTAAAATGGCTTTGGAGGAGTACTTGCATGGTTTACCAATAATTTATTTTTACAGTATGGATGCGGTTGCAAGAAAAAAGAAAAGTTGAGAGAAATTAAAGTGAACCTGAAAAAGGGGATTAGAGAAGGAGAGAGAGAGAGACAAGAAAAGAAGACAGGAAAAAGGAACAGAGTTTTTGAAGAACAAAAGGAAATTAGAAGCCAGCAGACTTGCAATCAGGACAAGGACACGAAAACATAGAGACAAAAATAAAACTAGAAATGCGGTACTTGAACGTTGCAAGATAACTCCTTCAGGTACATACAATTGTAAGCAAGCGCTCAGAAAAGTAGCTCAGAAAAGCAAGTAGTTCTTCTCGAGTTGGCTAAGGAATCCCTAATAAATAAAGAACAGTTAGTAATGTTAAGAGATCTGATTTGTTGTCCAATGAGATCATCAAAAAAGTGGTGTCCTTTTATAATAGTAATGACATCAGCCGACAGTCTCCACACTGCAAACATGTTATCTGCGTAAAAAATGCAGATGACGGAGGAGGACTATTTCTAAAAGGCACTTGATAATGATAGTATCAGAGGTATTCATGTTATTCAAAGAAAACACCCTGAAATAAAAATAAAAAGTACTAAGTTCTTCGAATTAAGACCGGTCCATGGTCTATCAATATCCGAGACTCCTCACAAAGTCTGTGTATGCATATATATAATGCGAAATTTATCTTTCTCCTGGATGGCAAAAATGAAGTCCTATATTCCATCAGTGCTCCATTCGATTTATTAAAAGGAATTTGCTGTGACACTGATAATCAAAACTGTATGACCGTAAGATGTTCATATTGTAATCAGACTTGTATTTCAGATCTAGTCATATTAAATTCTGATTTACAAGTTCAAACAAAATGGAAGCAATGGGACAAGACAAATGATAGTTGATTAAAAATTCGCAGGTTCCAGAGAATTATTAAAAAAAAATACAGGGCAAAATTTATAAACTTAAAATTCATTTCTAGATTCAAAGTTAGATTCTACAGAGGCGGAGGCTGTCATGCAAATTGACTTGGCAGTAAACTTTACCATAATATCACAGGATGAAATACAAAGTGCGCATTGGCGCTATATTATTTACATGCTGTGTTGGGTTACAGAAAAGCTAAAAGGTTATCAGCTCTGTTATGATAAGCAAAGATTTATTGCATAATGAGATATCAGCATGGCTGTTTTTGAAAACAATTATTGACGACCTAGACACAATATCCTTGTGTGAAAAAATGACATAGTTTTTTCAGACGGATGCGTAATGCAGCTTAAAAATAGTTTTACAATTTCTAGGGTCTATTATAGTGAGGAAGACTGGGGGGTTAAAGTGGAGTTTTTGAGGAGTGGGTTTTTTTTACTACTAACCATGGTAAGGCTTAGGTGCAACTGCGAAGGGCAGCTTTTGGCAGGCAATAAAGTCTCAGAAAACTTTTATCAACACAGCCTGGGAATGTTATGAATACTAGTCTGCAAAGCCGAAAGGTGTTAAATATCATTTCGTCAGTGAAATCGACATTCATGATCGTAAGGATGAGTTAATGCACCAATGGGAAAATTTAAGGATGATACCTCAACTACAAAAACAGCAATATTTCCGTTACTCGGGAGTAAACTACATTTCATCTGGACTAACAGGCAGTTCAAGTGCCCAAAAATTTCTTTTGTTCAAAGACAAAGTTGCATACGAAGATGTTTACTCACATTCAGAAAGTGAAGAAAACCAAGACACAGAAAAGAGATGAAAATGATCATTAAAAAAAGAAAACTCAAAAAAATAGCAAAAAAGAGAGGGAAAATGATGGGAAATGTAAGAGAAGAAAGACACAGATGAGACAGCTAAAGAAAAAGAAAATTTAAGAAACCAGATAGATGAGAGTAAAGATAACAAAGTAAAAGAGAATACAGAAAATAATAAGATGAAAAAAGGTAAAAATGAAGAAAATTCACTCGGAGAAAGCTCAATGGAAGAAAAAGAACGAGCACCTGAATGCAGCGGTCTGTCTGGACAGAATTACAAGAATGGTGATTATATTCTGGTGAAGTTTACTAACAAAAGAACTCAATATCAGAATGCGGGTATCGTAAATAACAAGTGATGTAACTGTCACATTTTTTCATTTGTCCCTGTCAAAATTTGTGGACATGTCAGATGTGACTTTCGAGCAAATTTTAGACAAGTTGTCTGTTCCCACTCTAAGCACAAAAGGAAACAGGACTTTTCAAGAATTTGCCACACCAGTTGATGTTTTTGAAAAGTGATTTATTCCTAATATGAGTGATAATGGGCAAAAGTCATATCTAAAATATTATAATTCAAGTTTTTACTTGCTATATTAATGAAGAAAGTCTCAAAATTTACTTCAGTTTTTGTTTAATTTAAACTCGTAACACCCGTCACAAATCGTGTAACACCCATCACAAGCTTTCTTTGTTTGTAAAAAAAAACATAAAAAATAATATATCCACAAAATACTTGAGAGTTATCAGAACGGTAGATTCTTTAACAGTCTACCTAGGAATTAATTTAGTGACAAAAATGTCTAATTTAGCTGAATTCTAGTAACGAGGTAGCATTTTTACAAGAGTACACATAACACCCATGACAGGGGTTAAATCTATTGTTGCATCTATATGCTTGAATAATTTCTAAAGTGTTTTTGTTTTAATTCAAGAGAAACAATGCAATAAATTGAATTACATTCAAAACGTCTGCATTTTAAAGTCTGAATTTTGCTCTAATTTAAGAATTAGTAACAGTTTGAATACGTACTAATGTAACGCCCGTCACCGCGGAATAGCCCATATGCAAATAATTTTTTTCTAAATGACTTCTTAATAGTTTTCATAAAAGTATATCCTTTTAAGAGATTTCAATATAACCATTTAGAGCTCACTAGTAAGCAGTGAATGTCACCCGAATTTCAGGCTTAACAAAACTGTGCAGTTAGGTCAGAAAAATAAAAAAACAATTCATTTCTTGTTATAATTATTTATTTACTTGATAATAAGATAATCGAGTGAGATTTTCCAAATTGAATACAATTAAAACAAATTAAAAAAAAACAAATATCACGCTTTGTTTTTTTTTCTTTTAATTTCAGTTATACAATAATCACATAAGCATGTAGCAACTATGTATTGGATAACTTTTCATAATTATTACCATAATATTATTATAACAAATAGAAAAATGCTTTAAATAAAAAATAATATTGACCAGATTAATATTTTATTTTTAATATTATTTATAATTATTTTCTATAATAAAATATAAACAAAAATAACTATAAATTAAGGGTCAGATTGATTATAAAAAAGGTTAAGTTTTTTAAAAAAAAATGTAAAAAGAAATCAGCTCTTTAGATTATTTTATTTCTCACACCGATCTCACATTCTGGAATTATTCATAAGAATTTTTTTTAGAAAATGGACATTACACATTTTTAAGAAATTACAAAAATGCACGGATAAAACTTGCAATAATAGAGATGTATGTGCACTATAATTGTTGAATAAAACGTTTTTTATATAAATTTTACTGTTATCATATAAAGCACAAGTGAACAGGTTACCAATCAAAATATTGTAGGCAGTGCGTATTTTTTTATCAGTGGAAAACGATAAAAATATCAAAAAAATAATATTACTTGCTATTAATTATTCCAACTTAGTTAAAAAACCATTTCGGGAAGAAAAATAAATTTTCCAAGCAATAAGAAATGTAAAATAGTTCAAACATAGAATAGAATGCAGAGAATAATAGAAACACATTAAAAGTGAGAAAGCAAAATCGCAATATGAAATAAAAAATTTTGCAAATGCCAAATAAAAATTAATTAGAGTACAAAACCAATAACGGTTCTGCAATGAAATAGTACTCCGAAATATTTCCCTATGCACTAAACAATACTCTGAAAGTACCCATAAAATAATTAGCATACAAACCAAGGCATATGGCAATGGAGGCTTACACTCACCTTGTGTTTGAAATGTAATAAATTCGTTTAGGCTTAGGCTTTTATTATAAAAAATCTGCATTCACTCACTATAAATTATGTATAATTTTTATATTTACGCTTAATATATGCTAAGCCCTGACGACAGAATGTCGTTCGATCAAATGTCAAATCTATGACAGTTTAATGACAGCTAAAGTTAACCTATCTTTTTTTACAACATAGTTTACGTAGAAAAAAACAATCGTCTGATAATATTAAAGAAATGTTCTGGCGTCAACATTTTCAAAATACAATCAGAAAATTTCCTTTTTTTTTAGATATTAATATTTATCACATAGAATCTTTCTAATTACATGAAAAATTGTGCATTGCAATATACATTTTCTATATAATATATTTATGTATTTATAAAGGTATATATATACATTCTGTAACTAATTTTTTTTTATGCTTAATCATCACGATTACTTATGTCCATTTTCCTTACACACTAAAATAGTGTTTATAGCATAAAAGGCTATTTGTGATCAAAATAAAGAAAAAGAAGTATAGAAAATAACATAATTAAGATAAATTAGTAAAAATGTATACTATATTATTAAAACAAAAAGTTATAGTTTTATGGCTAGAAAATTACATAAATTATCTATATAATATTAATTATATAAAAATGGGGAAAAACTTTATTTTGTGAAGTTTTGTGTATATTCGTTTGACATTCACAATCTTAACAAGTTACGTTAAATAAATATAAATGTTTAATGTTACCAGATAACATAATATTCTGATAAAAGGGGTAAGTAAATTTTTCATTTGCCACTCAAATCATATTTCCATCTGACAATGCGGGATATCGTACACAAACTTGACGGATGGCTTAATATGTGAAACTGGTGAGATTTTTCAACAATCTATTTCGATAAGTAATCTGGCGTAATTACTAACAAAACCAATGATCAGTTGGAAAATGCACCAAATCGCAAATACCATATATTCAAAACTCAATACACAGAATCAGCAGACTCAACTAAACACTTCCAGCGCTCGCTCTTTAAAAATAAATGGTCCCTAAATATTTAACAAAAAACACAAACAAACCAGTCAATCAAAATTTAAAAAAAAGAATCATGGTTCAAAATACTGAATTTTTACATACATAAATATAAAACAAAACCATTACATACATTAAAATATCATTTATATGGCAACATTTGACAATATCTATATAATTAATTGGCTGGTGTTTTTTAAAACATGCACGACTCTCTCGAATAAGAATATATATCACGAAAGAGCAGATATACAGCCGAAACAATTAAGTTAAACAATTATTTTTAAATAAATTTCCAATAAGGTCAAAAATCATCTATACCGCTGTCATAATTTTTTTAGATAGCAACATTTAGGTTTTGACAGTTTCATTACAGCTTAAGATAATTTTACTTTCTTTTACAATAATATTTAGTTACAAAAGCAGAAATTTTATATATTAGAAAGAATATAAATATATTATGTACTTACATCGATGATTAAAAGCACCTTTTGCTAATCAAAATAACAATGTTTACCCGCGCAAATAAATTACACGGAGCGTTCAAGCTTTCTATTCGATACATTGTGTAGATGCGCACAAAACAGCATGAAAGATGAAATTTCTACAAGCCGTTCAAAATTATAAATACGTACGAGTGCTTTTAATCAATATCACCGATACGATCTTAATGTGAAGTGGAAACATTGCCAAAAGGGTATTTCGACAATTTAAAAGAAACTCACTGTTTACGTAGCGAGTTCCGTAGAACCAATTTACGCAGGTCCCCTTCCACATTAAGATCTGTAAATACACAATCCGATTACAACCTAAACGGTTCTCGCTTTTCAGTAGTCTTTGTCGTCGAGGAATTGGCGGTTGTGGTTCGGCGAGTCGTCGTAGCGGCTGTCTTCTCACTCTCAGACGCATTGGACGTCTTGCGTAGGAGCCGTGATACGGCTGTCGCTTGTCCCGTGCGGACCGGTGTGGTACTGCCCGATGGAGTGCGTTGCCTAGAACGAATCACATTCACATTTAGATGGAATTTGTGTACGAATCAACCAATAACTGCTTACTACGTGCAATCAACATTATAATAATAAGTGATTCCAACAACGAACCTTCAAGACAACCTGGCAAATGCTAAAAAAAAATAGAAAATTGATAATGATAATACCAGAGAAAAAGAACTACATTAAATATGGTAAAGTAATAATATAAAGGTGAGATATCAAGAATGACATTAAATACCAACAAATTACATAAATATTCACAGAGCATGCAAGTAAACATAAACATAAGAAAACCTTCATAAAAACAAGCACATAAACAAACAAAAAATCTCATTTTATGCAATTCTCGCTGATGAACTATGAACAAAACATTTTGTTCAAAACATGTTTCTTAATAGTTTTGTATCCTAGAGTTATCATATTGGTTTTAATGCAGAAAATAATCCCTCAACACAAAAAAACTGTGTTATAATGAAAGTCATAGATCACAGAAAGAGTTTAAAAATAAATTGTACGGATAGAATTCATACTAAGAGGTTTCCACATACGTTTTTTGATAAAAATTGAAACGAAAGAGACTCACGCATTGTAAAACATTTTGTAGGGAACCATATAAAATTTGTCAGACTTTCATTACTGTATTCATGTTACTAAAGTTTACGAATATTTAGTTCCCGGTGTTAGCGCACTACTATTCTGGTGTAAATTTCCCCTCATTAATATACTCAATTTTAAAAAGTGTTTAAGTGCATATTTTCTTTAAAACTATTTTAAACACAAAATTAAAATGTTGCATTTGTACAAGAGAAATTGTATGGAGCGAGCCCCTCTACGATGAATGAAAATTATGAACTCGACATTTAGTACTATCAATACGAACCACAAAACTAGAAATTCAAATCCAAAAAGAAAACATTCAATCAAATCTAGACGTACACTGTAATCAATAAACTAAACTGGGATAATAGACGACATTACAGTTAACATATTGTTACGCTTCAAAAATGTTAAAATATTCAAAAATAATTGTTGATGTATATTCTGCAACGCTGACATGTTCTCCCTGATGTCTTAAGCGATTGACATGCAACTTTTCCATCACAAATTTTAATCTAGCCAGATGGTATTTCCTTATTGAGACAAAAGTTTCTAGTTATATTGTTGCACAACAACATAGGATTCAAAAACAATTGGATTACGCTTACACATCAGACATATTTTACGACTTGGCCAGATCATAACAGAAACTACTTGCCTTAATAAAATTGAAGAAATAACCTCACGCAATCGATGATACCTTTGCGTACACTAGTAGGCATCAGTCATATGCAAAGACGGTGTGAAACAAACCAGGTTAAGTTACAAACAAATACAAATAGCAGACGTTACCTATCGGAGATGTTATTAGTGTTAGTAGAGGTAGTAGTATGATGGTGATGATGTTCCTTCAAGACGGGGATGCGGCTGCGAGGCGTGTGCCCGTCGGGCGCTATGAACGACCCGCTCCTGCATAAAGCCATCACCGACACACGCATTACACACGTAATACACACGTAATACACATAACAGATTATTTTTTCACACGTACAAAGGGTTAATAAAGGTTATACCATTATATTGATATTTATTGGTTCCTTAAAGACTTTGTAGGAGAATATTTCGAACAATATTTTTTCAAGTTTTGGCTGATATAATTAGAAGGCCTTTAATTATTAGATACTTGTGTACACAAATATTCAAATGCCGTCTGAGTTCATTTACTGCAATTGAACAAGAGTAGGCATATAAACTTGTGATTTAACCGTTAGAGTGCCGACGAGCGCCATCATGCTCGTGCGCGTACTAACTAAATTTGCCACGAGCGCGATGGCGGTCGCGAAATCAGTTGCTGTTTAGCGCGCGGTAGGGGAGGTCGCTCGAACGCATCGCTAATTTTTTTATATTTCTACATGTTACATAAAGTTCAAATTACAATATTATTAGTAATTACAATATAAAAAGAATCCACGAAAAGAAAATTTTTAACCCATAATGTGAGAATACGAAAATAATTCAAGTGAAAATGATCGTTTTTTCAAGTTGTGAAGAAAGTGATAGTGGGAGTGACATTGTGGTGCGCTCACAGTTTGGCGTGATGCAAATTTTGAGTGAATCATAATCATAACGATAACAATTACTTTTCCCGATATGGAGATGGACTGCAAAAATACAATGTAACCTTCATTTCAGTTTTTGTTATAATTTTTGTTCACAATATATATTTCCATAATTTTATTTGTATTTTATTATCCTTGTACAAGTTTTTATTAAGAAAACACCGAAAAAATTATTAAAATTGGATAATTTTTGGAAGAGATACAGTTTTTTTTCGAGACAAGGGTAAATACCATCAAAAACAAAAGATTTCTTTGGCATTTTTAAGTATATATGAGTAAAAAACCATGGCGCTAAAACGGTTAAACAAAAAATCTATGTACATAAATAATAATGATATATGTCAGACTATAATTTTTTCACTTAACAGACAAATTTGAAGTCTTCATTATAAAACTATGTTAAACTAATTGGATGAGGTTGTTTTTTATAATGGGATAATCTAGGTTAAATTAACGTTTAAATTAAGATTTAGTGCCTCATTTAGATTTCTTTAAATTTTTTATTTTATGAAATAATGGTCATGAAGGACAAATCCAAATAAATTTGCATCACAAATGATAATAAAATTATTTATTTCTCATGTTCAAAATTTATACTATAAAAGCAGTGTAATACTTGATACTTGTAATAAGCTAGAAATGTTTCGTTAAAAGAATTTTGGAGTTTGAAATAATTTTAACTAAGTTTTTTTTTTAGATTAGATCTGGTATTTTATTTTTTGGAAGGGCAATAAGTGGTCTAAAACCAAGGAAATTTTATATAAATTTGTACTCTATGTTCTAAGGTATCTAGAATGCCCAGAATATCCCGAAGAACGTACATTTCTTTTAAACAATGTCGATTTCTTTGACAACACACTCAATTGAGAACTACCTTTTTAAGGTCCAACTGTGAGACACAACATATTTATTTAATATGTACGGAAATTTACAAATGACTTTAGGGTTTATAGTAACATATAAACCCCTTTTAAGAGTGTAAACTTTTAGGACCAAGTTTATTTAAAATTATTTTGCACTCCTTAACCCACGTTTATTAACGAAGATACTAAATGAAATAATATGGAAATTGCGAGTTTTAGAAATAGGTACTATTAAAAATAATATCCATTGCAACATTTTCAATGAATTCTTTCATTACCTTTTAAGCCTTAAAGCCAATAAATATCAATAGAAACAAGACAATATTTCGATTTATATGACAATTCATTATAAAATAAATGAAAGTTATTTGAATGGATAAAATTATTTGAATGTATAAAAAGTAAACAACCCAATATAAAAATTAATATGAATATTAAATATTATTTGCACACAAGGTTACCATGAATTTTCATATCAATCGGTGTGATATAATGTTTCTTTTTTAAAACCCCAAAATCTTTTGACAGCTGTCAAACGGAACACAATGCTGGTTATAGATAAATAATTTGATGAAAAGCATAAAATAACAAAATATTTGTTGTATTTGAAAAACATTCAAAAAAATTATATTGATAGCAGTGTTAAGGTTTTATGTATAATATGGTAAGGCTAATTTTAGCCCACTCACTGTAAAAGTTGATTGTAAAATAACCCACAAAAGCATTCTTTCCCAAGACCAAATCTCTAATCGTGCTATTAGCAAATAGTGTTATTATAAGCATACACATAATCAAGTAATACAAGAGAACAAAGTTGTATGTATAAATGTAGCAAACTATATATAAGAATGAGGCACGTTGCTGTAGTTTCAGTGCTGAAAATAGCATACAAACAATGATTGCCTTGAACATTAAAAATATTAGCAGGTTAAGCTATAAATATGATACAAGCTAGGTTAACATACCACAGAAAAGGCATTTAGATAAAGACTTGATGATGGAAAGAAATAAAAACAATAATGTGAAAAGAAAATATTAAATATGATATGTGCAAGCACATAAATGACGCAGGAAACATGGTTATGCATATTCGCTGGCTCGTTGTGTAGCTAGACGAACGAACGGGAGGTGATGATTCAACAAAAAAATTTTAAAAACTCAAAAAATCAGCAAGCACATCAACCGCCTAGAGGCGCACAAGCCAAGTACCCGAGTCCAGGCCGCTGGGGCGTGTCCGGAGTCGGAAGACCGCCCGAAAGGCTTCCGCTCTCGCTGGCATTACTCTCATTATCACTGGTCATCGCCGATATGTTGCATAGAGATGAGTCATCTTCCGGTGATCTCGCCTCCGACTTGTGAGAGCCGGACTTTGTGGGGGCAGTGTGGCGCTCTACTGAAGGAGTCCGCTCCTTCCGGGAGCCCACAAAGATGGGTATGCGAGTGGAGCCTCCCGTGTGGAAGGCGGGATGGGCGTGAGGCGAAAGGGATTTGCTGTTTTTATGGTCGATGTCTGAGGCGAGCGAAGTTGGCTGGGAATGTGCGGAGCTACCGAGACGATATCCGAATTTGCCGACAGAGAGAGCATTCCGTGGGGATCGCACAAATTGAGAGTACCATATTAGAATAAAGTATCATATTTATATACATAAAAAATTAAGTAAATATATTTATAAATATTAATACAAGCACATTTTCACAATATTCTTCGAAAAAATTGTTATTTGATCATATAGTTTTTTCACTTGCACAATTATATCTTTCAACATTTCAATTAATTCAAACTTGCTTCCATCTCTCTTCTAGAAACATATAACATTTTAATAATCTAGTTACAGATACTATAGTTATACAAGATACAATTTAAAAAATAATAAACATGCCAGAGCAGATATAATAAATGAAATTACTTAAAATAAATAAAAATATTTGATATATATATATTGTAAACATCTATATTTACATTCAAAATCCACATAGATAACAAAAAAAACGGGAAAACATTTAGTAGGTTAAAAATAAATTCAAAATTGGCTACCTAAAAAGTTAGTAATGTTAACAGGAATAAAAAATTTAATACAAAATATTGTGCAGGTCACAAAATACGAAGTGAGAACCCGTATTAATACAAAGAAGGTTCCTGGTAATGAAATTGTATTTTTTACAGCGAGCAACATTATATAAGCCACCTATTGATGTGACATCACCGAACGCTCTTACCAGAAACCTTAAGTAACCTAAAATGTCCCAACAAACTTCAACTAAACTGAAGTCACATGGTGATAGGTACAAAATACCCTGTGTACAAGCATTTCACACAATCAAAATCAAAAAACCCAATCAATGTATCAAAAAACACAAAATTCAACGGAAATCGTTGAACACCAACAAAACCCTGTACAGAGGTATAAAGGCGGCGCTCAATTCGTAGTTAGTGATTTGATTTTTGGAGCAAAAAAAAATTCAAATCTGTAGAGATGACCTCGCTCAATAGAGCTCCATTTAAAAGAACTTTTACTGATTAATGAAATAGAAGTCGCTTGCGAATGACAGAAGTAAGAACTCTGGTTACATGTTTGTCAATATCCGTGCAGTATTTTATCTACAGAAATTATTAAATTGAAACAGGTTATATTATAAGTGAATGTGAGAATCTTTGAAAAACTAAACACTGTGTTGTTTTTATAAATGATTAAAAAGCTTTTATAGAACCATATTTAGACATTATAAATGATTTTGATTCAGTAGGTATGTACGCTATGGGAAGATGATATGAATATACGACAGTAAGCTAACCAAAAGTATTCATCGCTACCTGGCACTGATGGCGTATTGCATGATCCCTATAAGGCTTGCTTATTTCAGTACGGAACCCACAATATTTAGTTTTTAAATATTTACACTTCTGAGAATAACTGCCAATTCCAATTGCATTTATGAAGTATTTTTTAGACTCCTTGCTATTATAACTTTATTGTTTTTATATGTTTTTATTGAAGTTGTATATTGTTTTGAAATTGCCTTACTGAGGGCATCAAATAGGTTACATAAATAGGAACACAATTAATAAGAATATGAAATGACGATACATTAATCCTCCTAGACTGTATTGACGTGTGCATTTAAAATTTACACTTGGTGTCTACTATCGCCTGTTTAAAGAAAACTTGCTCCGTCCTAGTTATTTTATTTTACTTTGGTCTTAAACGAGGCTTGTAAATAAAGCATTATAATATCTTCCAAGTATTTTCAAATATATTTTATGCCACTAAAATCAAGTCACCCATTACAAACTTTGAACCGCTGCCGACATACCGCCACAATGCTGAAGCTCGCAAATCATAGGGCGTACGATTCACGACCCGCAACACTGCGAACCAGACTATGTGGAAATAACCCATAAACCCGCGTGTCAAAGCATACGATCGGCTAAAACAGTGCAATTTGGGCTGCAAAACCCCATAGAGATGCTCCGAGTGTTTCAACAATACCTGACAATAGCCGGGCTGACAGATAGCGTGGGTATGCTTGACGTTCTATACATCGCCGTGCCGCTATACCTGTATTGACATTCGTATATATTTGTACGTTGCAACACTCATTGTAATTTTTTCATATATATACATACACATATATATAATTATATATATGTATTTAGATACAGAAAAGTATTTTTTCAGTTTACTATATGAATATAAGAGTTCAAAGCCAGGACTTGTCGTAATTTCACTTTATATCTATAAATATAATGGAATTATGACAATTCATATTTTTAACGCTCTATTATACATTTAAGTTGAAGAAGGGAAAGCACATGTAAAAAAATTTGTTTTCCAAATTTGAATAAATTAATTAATTTAAGGGTTAATTAATAAAACTTGTAATTAATTAAAATGCATATAATTCATCTTTTTAATTTATAAATCTGTCAGTTTGACAAGTTCTCGGTATAGCTGTTTAGGACATGTTTAGGTATTCTTTTAAATGTACAAAAATAAAAAACATTATTTCTCTGCAACATTTAATGGAGCGAAAATACCGTCTTACTAAAGTTTTTCATTCTTTATTAATTAAAAATATAGAAAATAACTTTTTTTTCCCATTAAAACAAATTAAAATCAAAATCAACTTTTAATTAAATATTCATATTTGGTTTGCTGAAAATATTACAAAATGCAATATTTACGACTTTTCAAACACATTGGAATTCATTTACGAAGACATTAAAAATTGATCCTTTTGGAATAAATTGTTTAAAAGTTTTCATAAAATTTCGATCGGCTTACATTTTTAGTTATATTATTTTTTCTAAGACTTTTTAGATGAATGTAATAACCAATTGAAAAATTGTTATCTATTTTATTTTAAAATTGATCTAAAATTCAAGTGAAAAAGATACAGATATCGATGAACTGTTTAGATAAAAAGTACAAACCTTCCGCTAGCAGGCGTAAGATATCCAGTGGGAGTCCGTGGTCTGGAACCAGTCCCATTAGGGGTACTGACACCCAACTTACTTCCAGTTGTGTTAGCGGTGGTAGATCGCGGGGTTGCCGTACCCGAGCGGGTGTTCGTCGTCACCGTCTTCCTACGCATCGGGATGCGGGAAGGTGTTGCATCATCTACAAGAATAAAATAAATATTTGTCTCATTTCTGTATATACCTATGGTTTATTTGTTGATGTATTTATAAGTCACCGATGTGTAATATTATTTTAGTGCTTTTAGAAAATGAGTGTTGGTTTTTTTTAATCCATTTTGTTCATATTTGTATAGTCAGGAAAGTAGCATAATGCAATAAGTACGACTTTTAAATTCTTAAACTCTATGAATGAGACATCTAAAAAATTTTGCACATAAATTTATCGTATTTCAGTTATGATCTATTATATGAAATGCTTTTTTAAGAATATTTACAAAATACTAAAAAGAACTCTTCAGTAAAAAAACTTCTATGTTGACATTTATTTGAATTCATCATAATTAAAATTTGTTCAGATAAGTAGGACTCTTATTTACAGAAATTAATGCAACGATTTAAGAAATTTATTCCATCATTAATGTTTGATTCTGTACTACAAATTAATTAACAGGAATTCATTTCCTGATTCTATGTAAATACGAACAAAATGTTGAATTGTGTTTTGGAACTAAACTATATATGTATTCCCATAAGAGGCAAAACGAGTTACGTAGAAAGATTTATCGCAGGATAATTAAGGTAATGCAATAATAATAAAGTATTACCTGTGCTATCGAGTGAAAGGTTGGAACCGTGCCTCGAAGGTGGCTTCGATCCAGCTCTAGAGCCAGGTCTGGAACTTGGCCTGGAACCACCAGGTGTTACAGTCGATCTGAAAGAATTAATCGGATTCATTATTGAAGTAAAGTTAATAAAGAGGAATAAGTATTAAGTTGAAACTAATAACTACAGGTTGATGACTTATAACTTCAACAATTTTACATGACTGGAAAAGACTACTCTTGCTGTGATGAGTCCATCCTACGTACGTAGTTATGTGTATATTAATGTAAATAACTTAAAATAAATATACCAACCTGCCGACGGAAGGTTTCCTTTGTGAGTATCCTCTGGATATTCCTCCGGCTGCCTCGTTGTCACTTAAAGAGTCTGGAGTCCCAGCGCTGAGGGATGAACGAGACGCCCTACTCTGTGCACCTGTACTGGCCATCGGCACAGATCGAACGCTTCTTTCACGCACCTGGTGATGTTAGACATTGTGTTATAGACAAAAATCTTTTATTGAATTTTTAATTTCATTTTAAATAACACTAGATGACTGAAACTTAATAGATGTTATGTTGGTTATAATAAAGTTCTAAATGGCCACTGGTCTGTTAGGGTGTTTAAGCCAGTAATAACCATAAATGAAGGTAAATTGAAAATTATATTATCAAATTACAATTCGAGATTGGCTTGTGGCCGGTAAAATAAGATTTCTATGCTTTTGTTATAAGGCTATGGCAGTTGACTTTTGCTTAATAAAAATGTAAAACCCCACCAAGTAAATTAGTAATTTAGTATGTGGTTTAAATAATTACATACACTAATATGACTTGTGCCATATGTAGGGATCTGTCCTTATTTTTTATAGTATTTAATGGTTAGTGTTTATGAATACTTCAAGTGATTACTGCTCTAAAATCTGCACTTAGATGTATATTGATAGAAAAAATGTATGTAATTTACATTTTTAAATTTGTCTATCCATTTAAAAACTCATTGCACTTCTCATGATAAAATGTTTCTTTAGATATAATTATCAGGCTAGCTTTCTATAATACAATAATGTAGAGTTTTAACAGTAAATACCTGTTGTCAATTATTAATAAAATTTAATAGTACCTTTTCAATTTTCCGCCAATTATTTTTTAAAAGTAGTAAACTATTTTTTTAAGAAATATATCAAAATACACATTATAAAATCTGTAACGAAAAAGGCATTATCTTAAAACATTAACTGAAATTATTTTAGGAGTGTAACTTACCTTTTGAAGAAAGCAATCTTATTATTTAAATAGAATTTCAGCTAAAAAAAAACATAACATTACAAAATTAATTGTTCAAGTGACAAAACAAGCTTATAATTAATTTTTAGTATGGTAATAACTTTTTTAAGTCAAAAAAATTGCTTTTAAACAATAGCTTTTAATATTATAATTGCCTACCTCATTACTATATGTATTCATAGTTTTCTTTTAATATCTTATTCCATCTATTTCAATTCTGATTCTTTACTCTGTAATTATGTTATTGAACTTTTTTTGTTGTACTGAAAGCTCCATTGCAACAACATTTGAGATTGTGAATTTATTATATCTCGTTAAAACATCTATTTGATATATGTTTATTAAGATAGGAGTAAATGTAATGCAAGTAAAGAACAATTTTTTTCCCTATATCTTCAATTTTTGTTGAAGTGAAAAAACATTTTTTTTCTTTCTTCCCAAAAACATTTATGTATATAAACTGGTAAATTGCTAATTTAGATAATATTAGATATTTTTAAAATGAACCGTACGCATATTTTTTTAAATGCAAGGAAACTAAGTCTAACAAGGCTTGCAATGGGAGTTTTTATCTCTGGCAACATTATTTAAAAAAACTAAACAAAAACCTAGTGAGAACAATGCTGCCCATGCAAATCACGTGTCAAGGTTAGTTGTATTCGAGTTGTAACAAAAACGCAAGCGAAATGTTTGACCTTGAAATTGAATCGCTGTGTGCGCGCCTACCGCTTGGAGTCGATCCTACTTAACTAAAGAATTTTAATGTTTAAATACGTAACTGTTTTGATTTCGTTTACGCTATTTTTAACTCAAATTTTACTATTTTAAATAACTAATCAACTACATATAAAATATTCGAAATCTGGAAAAGACAACTTTTCACGAGAGTAATTTACATATTATGACAGCTGTGACCAAAAAAGTTAGGTTAAGGAAAAATATGAAATATAGTTTTTCGAATACTACTATATATATTTATTGGTGCAAAGTCAGTTCAAAATTGTAGTATAGCTTGTGCAGGTAATTTATAATCAACATTTTGGTCAATGCATTATAGATAATGACTTGTTAAAAGTGTTAATAACCTTCAGCAAATATCCAATAGTATTCTTCACTCCATCGTTATTTTTATTTATAATATTACACTTATATTAAAAAATTATTTTCATGTATATTTCAAGATTGCAATATATTTTTGATGCGATATTATTAATGGTATTTACATATTAATAAGTAGGTACTAAGTTTACGAGAGGGTTCTTATTTGAATTATGTTTTGTCAATTGCACAATTAGTTTTGTAACGAAAAATTACTTATATAAAAGTAAATAACAACGATTCGAAATAATTTTAATCCTATAAAAGGAAAGCATAATCAGTCTAAATCCAAGATCGGATATTTTTTAATTTTAACGAAATATCGCATATAAAAAATTTCCGTCAATAAAAAAAAGAAACAGATAAGCAAATCAAAATAACTGTTTTATCCAACACTACATCAATTCGATTTCTTTAATAACTTTAAAAAAACTATACAATAGCTGAAACACGAATCAATTCGCGCCCCCATTTCAAACCTATACCAAATCAATGACTAGTGTTGCCACATGAGAAATATAGGTCTGATATGATGCGCCCAATGCACCATGCCAGAAAATCATCCTAAATGGGCACGGACTATGTAGAATAGTATTTCTTATTTTATTTTCAATACGCAAATAAAACACAGACAAAAATCTAAGATACTGAACATTCCAGTTGACAAAATATCCTTATTACCCAGTGATATCCTGGTGAGCTCTGATAATGACTATGGTGGTAATGGTGGTGGTGTCCTGGTGTGGAAGATCCTTGAGAGCGGGAATGACCATAGACGAACGCTTGTTTCGTCCCATGCGTACTGCCCACGTGTAATGGGTACGAACAGGGCAGTTCCTCTCGCTGTCTAAGCGCATCGAATATTGGCTTCAGCTGCTCCAAGAATTCCTCGGCTGCTCCGCAATTTAATACAGATATAAAATAGGATTCGGGTGAAATGACCGTACAGGATTGGGGTGGTTTAAAACATTTTTAGCCGGCGAGTAATGCTATCATTTATGTTAGAGCACGCAAAAACAATACTCTGTACACATTAATCACAGGAAGCAGCATCGGGCGCTAACAATATTGTAAACTTTATTTTCATATTATGTCCACAGACAAATATCACACGCGGCAATTTTTTATGTACAATGCAAAAGAAATAAAACCACGACGTGTGGGGAGCAGGATGGGGGCAGTTGGGATATCGAGCGACACTTCAGTTTCACCTTACCTTCTCCTGAAAATATGCAGATCCGAAGTAATGATGTGCCACCAACTCCATGGATACGATGCGTGGTCGATGACAGCAAAATAGTCAACAAAACAACATCAAACAAACTACTCGAGCAGGTGAATATGCATAGCAAAAAAGTACCGAAGATACACTAAATGCAGAAAAAAAAACCATCGTTGCTACCGATTTGGACATGCTGATCAAACTAATGAAATATAAGTGGACACGGAAAAATAGCATGAGCGCACTTAAAATAGATAGAATTATAAAACATCAGTCAACGCATTTTTGCTCATTTTTCCGCGTCGAGCGACATACCTGTGGAAGCGTCGTTTCAATTATGTGCACCCGTAACCAATCTTGGCCAGTCCGTTACATTCAAAGTTATTATTATTCGTACTACTATAATGAGAATAAGGTGCTTTTATTCTACTTATATTTGATAACAAAAATTTGAGGTTTTGAGGTTCGTCTTAATGAACGTATTATTATTCCTTCAGTCTCTAACGGTCATACCTTCGTGATAGGTCCGGCAGAAGGCGGAGTGTTAGATGATCTTGGCGTCCTGGGTTTGAACGCGGCCATGCTCTGAGACACGCCATCAGCGAGAATGAACTGTTCCCGTAATTCGATGTTGGTGCGTCCCTTCGCTGCTCGTGCGTTAGCATAGAGACCAGAGCAGGAGTCGATGGAGGATTTACAAGCGCAGGACACGATCGAGCGGCGTCCAGTGCGTGGAGTATAAATCAAAGGTGGGGAAGGAGATTTGGATGCGGAGCGATTACCGAAAGGCAAAAAATTATTGGGAACGAATATTTAAAGAGTATTATGTAAATGACGGGAGCGAGGATAAAGTGCAATGAAGGAGTTTAGGGGGAAAAATCAAAACAAACAAAAACAATCAGAAAACCATATGTAAAACAATGCAAAGTAAACAAATTAAAAGTAAAACAGGTAAAACATGGGCAGGGTTGGTATCAAATATTAAGTGCGGTTAAGGAAGCAAGACGAAATATCGATATTAGTTTCTCAACACCAATTAAACTATGTTGCTAGAACGTAAGGGCAAGAAATTGCCTTAAATACGACATTTTTGAACTTCAATAATCAATAAAGTCTGTGAGGATATTAATTCAAGCTTATCAAATAATGCTATGATAACTGCAAAATTTATCGATGTGATTCAGAAGCTACAATGATGATTCAATAATTAGCTACCGGCAGTAACTACTAAAGTGAAAGATTTCTTGCGCTTACATCTAACAGAAATAAAACATAAATAAAGACAATTAAATATTTACATAGTAAAGTTTTATTGGAAGCTTAAAAATAATAAACATTAATACCACTCATGCATAAACCGAATAAACCAAGCCACATTAAAAAAAAATTAAACCAATGTTAATATCAACATGTGCCAGTATTACTAAGTGCCTGTGTGAAATTAACATACGAGTATAAATTACTAAAAGTGTATGATAAATGGGGATAATACACATAGCACTAAAATGTTAACCAGTATATAAATTGCACATGCAGTGCTCTTGCGAACACCTTATCCATATACAAAAATGCAAAAAATAATTAATAGTACATAATGTGCCACGCCAACCATTTTGAAGGTCATGATATCAACTTTAATCCTTGAACATAAAACATTGAAACCGGATTGTCGGATGATTAAAGTTGATTCCATTCGCCTACACATCTTACCAAGTGGGCAGCACGCCTCGTGCTGCTCCGGTTTGCTCGGATCGGGCAATGGAAGGACAAGTGACACTACTCGTTTTGGAGGATTAATTTCGGATTAAATGGGAAAAGGGTAAATAATATTGTACAATAATAAATAAATGTGAAAAAGAACAAATTGAAGCGATAAAGATTTGGAAATAAAATTAAAAGGATCAAGTAGAGGACAAATATGGATCAAACGAAAGCATTAATTAGTACATTAATCGCAACATTAATTTCATCATAGTGGAAACAAACGAATTAGCTTAAAAGCAATTCTTTAGTTAAATAAGGTGGCACTAGCTCTTAGGTGTAACTTTTACACAAAGTTATTCACGTTGATTTATACCGTGGACATAAAAACATTATAATATTAATTGTTAGCACAATTAAGTTACATATTTATTATTAATATTAAATGCTGGATAGGTAACAGATCAATATAAAGGTCGTCTTAGCTATAATTATTTTAAAAGTCAATCGTAATATATTCCAAAAACTTAAAATATTAACCATATTACTAAGATTAATTTAAATCAATATGTTACATATATTGACTATATATAACTTAATTTTAACATAAAGCATTTTTAAGGAATGAATTCAATGAAAAATATTTTCTTTTCACAACGCATAAAACGCATAGACCTCACTCGCCTCCAGTAAGAGACGAATAAAATTAATTTTGACGCATGGTAGCATCGAACGACGCGTCTTTCTAAACAAAGTAACAATGGAGTGAACTCGAGTTAGTGTTTACTAGAGCAAGCTCAAGTAAGTGCGTGAAATTGTCATTTATCCGCAAGGGAATTTATTAAAATGACTGGGACAATTATCGAAAATTTAAGCGGCCGAAAGCTAGCTGTTTTAGTAACAGCACTTTTGTTATGCCAAGTGACATGTTTCTTAATAGGCGGATTGGTCGCACCCATGCCGGCGAATGCTCAAAACATTCTCGCTACTGTGTGCCGGGACGAATCGAAAGAGTTAAATAATACGAATAGATGGTTTTATAACAGAGGAAATGGTGCCTGCAAGCAATTGGATTTGGGAGATTTACTGACTCATCAAGTGCACGCCGCTAACGAAATCGTATTCGCTTTTCAAATGCCGATTCCCCGTGAAAGCAAGATCTTGGATTACTCGCGTTGGCAGCAGAATCTCATCGGCGTACTTCAAGCGGATATCAAATATCATTCGCAAATGGAAATTGAATCGCGTAGTATTATTACAATAGACGCCCGTCTGGCTTACAGGAACAAAGGTGACCCCGATGACGCATGGAAACTATACACACACTCGATAGAGAAGCGTTACCTAGATTGCACGATCGAGAACAAGAGGGAGGACTATCTATATAATTGTACGGCGATGCCCCTATTTGAATTAGGCTCTTTGTTCCATGACTATTACTTGTTAAATATAAGACTACCGGTTGACGACCGCGAAACTAATACGCACATTGGACATTTACGCGACTTGTGGCTGACTGTAATACATCAAAATGGTGGATTCACGAAGGTGTGGGTATCGCTAAAAACTGTATTTTTTCCTTGCATCATAGCTATAATGATATGGTTCTGGAGAAGAGTGCATATGCTATCCCGTAAACCAGTACTCCTGGAAAGAATGCTTCTAAGCCTGGGTGGGGCGCTATGTCTCTTGAATTTGCCATTGGAATATTTAACTTTACAATTCGACATGCCATTTATGTTGTTACTAGGTGATATTAGGCAGGGCTTGTTCTATGCCGTTTTATTCTCGTTCTGGCTCATATTTGCTGGTGAACATATGCTTATACAAAACACAAACGAACAGAGTTCCCTCAAACAATACTGGCAGCATCTGAGTGCTGTTGGAGTCGGTTGCACTTCTCTATTCGTGTTTGATATGTGTGAGCGTGGCGTTCAACTTCGCAATCCATTCTACTCTATATGGGTCACCGATATCGGTACAAACTTGGCTTTGACCTTCATTATACTAGCTGGAATTTCTGCAGGTGTTTATTTCTTATTTTTATGCTACATGGTTTGGAAAGTTTTTTGTAACATTTCACAGAAACGTGCGACTCTACCGTCAATGTGCTCAGTACGACGATTGCATTACGAGGGGATCATTTATCGTTTTAAATTTTTGATGTTAGCTACTGTGTTATGCGCAGCGCTTACTGTAATCGGTTTTATTTTGGGTCAAGTGGCAGAAGGACAATGGAAATGGGACGAAAATATTGAACTAGAATTTACGTCTGCTTTTTTTACGGGAGTTTATGGCATGTGGAATATTTACATTTTTGCATTGATGGTTTTGTATGCACCCAGTCATAAGAAGTGGCCTGCCGTTGAGAATACTGTGGATAGCCAGAATTTGAGCGAAGAGATTGAATTTAGCCGATTATCTAGCGAGGCTAACACAAGTGAGATTTCGTCCCTAACCGCTTTTGTGAGAAAAGCTTCTGTTGATTAAATGTTTTAAAGTATTCCTTCGAAAGAATAGGCACTCGTAGGCTATTCTCTGCTCGCAAAGATAAATATTAACTTCCTGCTTTAATTGTAGACGAGACTTTTGGTTTAAACGGCTATTCATAGTTTGTTTAAGCATTATTTAGATTAGAAACATTATCTTAACCCACATAGATCCTATACACGTATGATAATAAATTTTACCAAACATTTTTCTTTTATTCTTGCCATCGTTAAAAATTATTATTACAGTTATTTTATTTCATTTAGGATCATAATGTGACAATAACGTAATTATTTCTTTTTTTATTAGAACTAATTGTTTACACTACGAAATTTGTAATTTTGTAACATTTAGTTCATAATTATATTCCTGTGATACCTTTTATTGTATTTATTGTTTTTTTTTGTAATGAATCCATCGTTATGGCCTCTATGATTAATTATACGTTTTTTTTTAACCGTTTTACCTTTACAGTATTATTTATTTGTATTTAATAATGAGGATATAGAATCTCTACTTAGAAGAATAGAATTTCTAATATAGAAATAGCTGTGCTTAAGCATATTTTTAAAATCACTTATGGGATATTATGTGTTTTGTCCCTCATATAGTAGTGTGTCAATGAAGGGAGCTTACTAACATGCTGCATTTTGAATATTTTTTAAAAGAATTTAGAATAGATTACGTTGGAAATAAAAAAAATAAATGTTTAATCTTTATAATACCATTACCTATTCGATGATATTAATAAGTTAGCTATCCAGCACATTTGTTATTGAATTTGTATAAAATTACAGTATAAAAATAATTTTATTAGCGATAATTTAATAACCATTAATATTGTAATAAAAACGTAATAAATAAAGTTATTAATATTTCCAATTTTTTATATTAACAATCAGTAGAAGTGTCATGGACGTCAATGTATTAATAAAATGAATAAATTAATTAAAAAGGTGTTTTTTAATGAATTATTATTTTTTAATTACTTATCTTCACCCTTCCTGTACCTATTGTTGAACAAATCAAATCATTGACAATTATTTTATACACACCACGATGGATACCAAAAAATAAAGTTACTTTTTGTTTTTCTTTTCAAAATGTTATTTATAAAAACAAGACTTCATTTCTTTAAACATATAATGTTCAATTAAGTCATTTTATATTAAGTAAATTCCATCGAAAATTGTGTATTAAAATAATTGTCGCATTTTTACGAGGAAAATTGAAACACTAGGTTGTAAATTGACAATGATAAGTGAAAATTAAGACAATAGAATTTTGAATATATTTGGCGTTAATTATGTAGAAATTCATTATTCACAATTAAATGAAGCTACGTGATGTAGTATTATTTCAACTTCCTTTAATTTCTTTACCACGACCTAGGTTTCGTTGTATTACAACATCTTCAGGTGGGATATTAGCAAAGATTGGTGGGATATTAGCAAAGAATCTTTGCTAATATCCCACCTGAAGATGTTGTAATACAACGGAACCAAGAGTGTGGTAAAGAACTTAAAGAAAGTAGAAATAATACTACATCACGTAGTTCCATTTAATTGACAATAGAATTTGTTTATCCAGAAATCATATATTACCATGTAATAATAATATTTATATGTAATAAATATTATATGTAATAATATTTATGTAGATAAAAATAAAAAAATTTTATCATTACAATTATTTTTTTATAGTTCTAATATTAATCATGAATTTAAAATTTCAGAAAGGAATCAAAATGGAATTATATTTACCTGTTTATTTAGTTCTAAAAAATAAATCTGATACCTAAAAATAGTAATAATAAATTGCGATTAACGAAAAGAGTAGTAATGGATTTTTAACGATAATGGTTTTTTTTAAAAAAGTAATTCTCAAAGTGACAGTAAAGAGTAAGTCTTGCCGACAGGTCAAAGTCAATTTACAACCTTCCTCATGGTTATTACAATTACACATTATTTTAGACAATTAACCTTAGTCATAATTGAAAAACTGTCTTTTCATTTTGCTATATATATATATATATATATATATATATATATATGCAAAATAATGCCAGTATAATATTTTGATGGCTTAATTTGTGAAGTTAAAAATACAATTCAAAGTGAGAATGTTGCAGCAGAGAGTAGACGTAAAGCCGTCCAGAGCAGTGATTGGTGTTGTATTTACAAGTTTTCATCAAAATCAAAGTGAGTACGGAGAATATAGTTTGTCTGAAATAATGAGTTTAAAAATAGTAAATACTTTGGTCCAAACATTACAGTTTGTTTATTCTTCATTGTTTATTACTTTAAAGAATTGTTAATTTAATTTTTCAATTGTTATTTACATAATTATTAAAAAGAACATTTTAATTAGGAGAAAGAGTATTAAAACCTTCTGGCTATTAATATTAGGGTGTACATAAAACTAATATATTATCTAGACACTAATTATTTTCAGTTTCATTGATATTTGAATTTGTGGAAAAGATGAAAATACATTGTGCATGATTTCTGAATATCTACAATGAATTTCTTTGGTTCACTATTTAAAAGTATGCATAAACAAGCACACTCCACATGGGAGTGTGCTTGTTTATGCATACCACTGCTCACAATTAGGAGCAGAGTAAACATTTGGGTCTGTGACCTAAATCTAACTTTTAATGTTATAGTTTGTCCTCATTTTAAATTGAATCTAAAGGGCTGAATAAAAACTGAAACTGGAAGATGTCATTGATTAATTATGTGGTCATTGGTTTTGCTTTTGAAACTAAGCATAGTACTAAAAATATCCATAAATATTAGGGATTGGGAATTTAAGTTAGAATGTAGGTAAAAAGGTATTAAAATTATTAATTTAAGTATTTATTCTATTTTTTATCTGTAGCGTGTCGGGAATAATCAAAAGAACCGCCAATATTATTAAAAGCAAAAAATGTTTTTATCTAAAAAGTAACCGATTCAAATGCAACTTATATTTCTTGTGTATATAGAAAGTATCAGATATATGACGGGTCGAAAACACCTTAATACTGCTAATCAATTTCGTACGATTTTTAAACTCTTATTTCAGACATTATGATTTAAAAAGATTTTACAACACAATATGTCTTAGGAGAGAAGGATCAATTAGTTTAATAAAAATACTTTAACTTGAACCTGAATTGAGAATGGTATTTCTCTGCTTTAATTTTTATAAACTATCTGTTAAAACGGCAACATTATAGATATTTAGATAATAAAGAAATTGCCTTGCAGAGTCTATGTTATAAAAAAGAGACAACCCTGAACATATTAAAAAAAGTAAGACGATGGCAAAACATACCTCGGCAGGGATCGTTCTTGACGAGGAATTCATCCAGTGCCACCCAGCCTCCTCCTACTCTTACCATGACTGTTGATCTCAGGATACGTACTAAACGAAGCTTCTGACTATCACCAAACTGTTCAAAATATGTGAAGTATATTTGTTATGGCGAGCATGTAAAATATTTTAGATATTGTTGATATATTCCTGATAATTTAAGATATTTATAGGTATAAATAACTGTTCAAGTCATTATCAAATAGGCAAATGCGTAACATAATTTTGGTCTATCTTTACTTGAAATCTTTAAGAACATCATATATCAAGAACATCAAACTTTTGAGAACAACATATATAGATCTGGTTTTAAAAGAACACATCTGTAATTAAATATAATTACGTTTTAAAAGAGTGCACTACAGTCTCTTTCAGAAATATTTATTATTTCTTCATGTAACACTGTATTCAGTTTCCGATGACTTACCCTGTATTTGCCTTCTCCCACTTGGAAGACCCTGAACTTTTGCCTGCATGTGCACAGCATGACTAGGCGTTTCACTTCATCGTGTATCTTGTCTGCGTCTGTTGGCGGTCCTTTCCTTTCCACCTATGCAATAAAAGCCATTTGAGAAAACCAAGCACGGAAATGTTGATATAGTAACAAAACACTAATTTAAGAAGAACTTAACACTATCACCTAACAAAACATAAATAAGTAACACCAATATCTAAAAATGTTGAAATTCAATCTTGATAAGTCGTCACTAATTCTTTTTCACATTTTTACTTAACCTCTCCAATTAACTGTTTTTACACAAAGTCGTACACATACTTACAGTGAGATATGACAAACAGAACATCTACTAATAAGTATGATATCTAATAGATATTGTCACAATGACTGATACACGTTATGAGAAATGATAAAGATAGCCCAGTGGTTAAGTACTGTATAGAAAGATGCAGCCACATAAATGGTTAAATGCAAACGGGTATTTGACTAAATTTTTTTTATTTCATTAATCATAATTTCAAGGTTTAATAATCTTAAAAATTGACTGAGTTATAAAAGTTTAAATTTAATCTTTAGACAAGGACGGGAATACTGTGTTGTGAGGTCATTTTTAATATTGCACATTATCTTCTCCAAGAGGAAAAGAGACAGGGATATACCCAATCCTATCCGTATCTTCAAATTTAGAAGCCTATTTTTTCAATCAATTTTTTAATTTTTTTCAAGACTGGTTTTTAATTAATTTATCTTTCACAATGTTGTACGAAAAATATCAAAATTTAGATTGAGTCAACTACCGTAATGCAAAAAATACTAATCTATCGCAATATGATCTATTCTTTTCAGAATTTGTATAAAGAAATTTAATTTTTGAGTTACGACCAATGCTGAAACAAAAAATGTATTTGTTAATACTTTAGCAAAAGTATTAACTTTTATGTGCTACTAACATAAAATGATAAGTCCTATTTTACATAGCCTATGTATGACTTTGCTCGTTTGCACCTATGGTATTCCACTTATATTTATTTTTTAAACTTAAAATATCTGCTATCAGTTTTCTCTCGATGTCATGCTATATTAGGTACTCCCTCTTATTATAATGACACTAAATCAATGTTAAGTTTAAATTTCATGAAAATTTCTTTACTAATGTATCAATTACCTGATCTAATTTCTAGTCCACAATTAAATGAAACTACGTGATGTAGTATTATTTCTACTATCTTTAATTTCTTTACCACGACCTAGGTTTCGTTGTATTACAACATCTTCAGGTGGGATCTTAGCAAAGATTTATCTTTGGTAATATCCCACCTGAAGATGTTGTAATACAACGAAACCTAGGTCGTGGTAAAGATATTAAAGATAGTAGAAATAATACTACATCACGTAGTTTCATTTAATTGTGAATAATGAATTTCTACAAAATGAACGCCAAATATATTCAATACTAATTTCTAGTGTTAATGCAATATAGACATAGCAATATATTTTTAAATATTCTTTTTTTTTAATAAGGGTTAAGATCTTTTTAGAAACAGCAGCGTTTTTTAAATGCTTACTCTTGGTACTCTTCATCATGTTCAGTGATTAAGAGTACCAGCTGATTTATTAGTCGAACGAACATATGTAAGAATTGAATTGTAAGATTTAGGATTGTAAGATTTTTGTAAAGTTTGTGCCACTTAAACAGTTAAAAATGCTTTCGATCTAGTTTTTCTTGGTTCACTTAATTTTTTATTATTATCGACTGCTTTAAGACAATGTAATGATGTTTTACCTTACTTATGAAATAAATATTAGCAATAATCTATACAAAAATTTTATCTAAATCACATAATTTTTTAGATTATCAATCAACCGCAAATGGTAAACAAACCTATAAATTTTTACTTGTTATACTAGTTTATTATCAGCGTAATAGTTGTCCCATATAGATTATTTTATCCAACATAGTTAGCTAGCTGAAGTAATCATTGTTCGTTGCTATATTTTTGTCAATTCGTTACTCTACTGATTAATTATTCTCAATAAATGATTTTCTTGTTATGTTGCTTAGTCACAAAAATATGGCAACAAACATACATTACATCATTTAGCTCTAGCTATGTTGGATTATATACTTTATGAACGATATTGTCATAAATAAAAACTTTTTCTCAATCCATGTCCAAAATTAAATTTAATAAAGCTTGATTTCTTCCCATTATTTTAACCCACGACGGAACGGAGGAGTTATATGCGTTTAGGGTGAGAGGTTGTTTGCTCGTTTGTATGTGCAATCAAATGTTCCCATTTATCTTCAAAACGGTTCGACCAATTTAGATACGGTTTTCTGTAAAATATTTAGGACTAATCGGCGATGATTCTTAGTTCGCCAGGGGGCTCTGTAACATTTTATTGCAAACGAATGTTCCCATGTGCCTATGTCTTAATTTTGCAATTTTATTAGTTCGTGACTAATTGAAATTCTCTTAGGTGCACAAAAGCTTTTCTATGCTGCTATAATATAATTGATATTAGGAATGGAAATGGCAATGGTAGCCCTGATGGATTTTTTGGGTTTGTAATTATATTAATAGGTTCTTACTTTCTTTAACTCGGGGGAGGGAAGGGAGGTGGTTTTCAAAAAAATTATTTAAATGTTTTTCACTTACAATGACTACACCCGTCGTGAGTTTTTTTAAAATGTTTAATTTTGCTTTATATTAAACCAAAATTTGGGCTGTAATCACAGTAACCACTTATTTCTCTTTGGATTATGTGGATCAAAGTGTTTCTTTACTCCTGGTATATACACATAATTAAATATGGATTTTTTAAAAACAACTAACCAAAATTGTCATTACTAAAATATTGTTTTTCTTTCATGGATAATCACTTTTCACCAGCAAATATTGTTACAGGTATTTAATATGACAAGTACATTCATATACAACTTATTTATATTCATCCCTCTTTGTAAATTTTTAACTTTCGCAATCCAGTAATAAAGTATTTTATATATATATCACTTTATATATACTTCACATAAATCAGTGAATGCAAATTTTTCTTTTTACGTAACATATAGTTATTTTTATTTTTTTTTATAAATTTTAATTAAAGCTAGCCTTTTTTGGATTAGCTATTTGTTACTAAAAAATAAAAGGTTATGCTTTATCTG
This sequence comes from Druceiella hillmani, assembly GCA_039881145.1. Classification (NCBI taxonomy): domain Eukaryota; kingdom Metazoa; phylum Arthropoda; class Insecta; order Lepidoptera; family Hepialidae; genus Druceiella; species Druceiella hillmani. The sequence goes on from JAYKKI010000006.1 coordinate 31,950,183, forward strand.
TCGCTTATTGTAAAAAATGATTTTTTTAAAGGTTATTAAAACAATTTAGTCAATAAATCTTTCTTTTTTAGAGAAGCATGTTTTCTAATTTCACATTGGCAGCTTATTATGAAGCGTTATTATACAATACTGCAAAGTGTTCAACTCACCCAATCAGGTCTCAGAGCGGCGATGAATTCTTCCCAATCGATAAGTCCACTATTATTCCTATCAAACAGATCTGCAACAGCTCCCATTTCCAACCTCGATGTATCAAATTCTGTTAAAAAAAGTTAGCAATTATATTAATTAATAAATTGTTGCCTTTTTTTCGAATCATTTCATTCCGACTTCAGCTGGAGGCACTCCAGTAACTATGTTGAATTTCTGTTACATTTATTCACAATTCCTAAGTCCATGTATATTGCGTAAACAGTATGTATATTTTGAACTAAAAGTTAATTACCTCTTTAACTAATAAACAAATTGCCAGAATTCAGTTAAATTTTTAATTTATTCAATTCAGTTTAATTTTTTAACAATAAAGTTGTTTTCATGTTATTAATAAGTATATATGATATATTAATATTTTCTACATTTTCAAAATGTTTATTTGAAATGTTGAAACAATTTGATTTTATTGTCTTAATAACTAAAAACTACGTTGTATTTCTATTTTGACATGCTATAATTTGTACGTGTTTCCGTAACCATTAGCCTTAATACTAAGAAATTACATAGTGGCAAACCTGCTGAAATATTTGCAATTTGATATTTTTAAATGTATTCACCAAAAATTCAAAAACATGTATAAATTATGAAATAAAAATCAAGAACTATATACATTTAAAGAAAAATTTTCCAGAACTATATACTAATAAGGAAAGTTTCGAAAAATTCTGGAAAAAGTAAGTGCTGTAAATAGTTGCGAACTTTGAAAATTATTTGAATTAATGTAAAAGTAATTGCTTAATATATAAACGTTATAATTATTGTAGTTAACTTTTCTTGTTTATTCATTACATTGGAAATAGCAGAAATAACTAATAGATTAAAATTTTATTAGGATAGCTGGTCACAGGTCCAGTGAAAAGATTTCTGGAAGGCTCCATGGAAAGTAAAAATAACGGATGAGATCATACTCACTGGTGTTGATAATTCCATCTATAAACTCATTTCTCGGTATGAGGCCGTTGTTGTCCTTGTCCATCTTCCTGAACAAATCTGTCAGTCTTGACTTTTTGTGGTTCATGAACTTGAGGAACTGCAATCAAATAATGTACATTAATACCAATGCGCTTCGTTGCTTATGAAAGAAATTTTAAAAACTGATAACCGCTGTTATCTTAGATAGCTTTGTTCGGGGTTGACGCTGATATTCTCTCGAAATGATGAATGCGCTTGAAAAAGAGACATAACATGTATATGCGTAGCCATTTATACATTTTATTGTCACACAATATACATTTTAAAATACATTTTAAATCACGTAGTCATGAAAAATTTATCTGGCCTTGATCTCTTCATTATTGCCAAATATTGTAAGTGCTCGTATTTAAATGTGTTTCATGTCGATACACACGTTTCAAATTCTCTCAAAAAATCACATTTCTCTTTCGTGCTTTGCACTCTTCATTATTATTAAATTACCATAAAACTTGGCAAGGTTTCGAAAATGTTAGCTTCTTAGAAAATTTGTCAAATACATGTGTTTTTTAAAATAATATGTGTAATTGTCTACAATTTTTTGAATTCCACAACTGTTGTTGTTTAGAAATGATTGTCATTATTGTGATAAACTTGCATTATATATTGCCCATTAAGTGTAAGATAAAAAAAACTAGTGTAAACTATTAGAAACATTGTGAGGATAAAAAAAATGCAAGAAAAAGTATGTGTCATTTATGTTATTTGAAAATGTTTCAATAAAACTTTGAAAATACTTAGAAAAATCGAAAAGGTTTAAATTTTTTATGTATTATTAAATGAAGACTTTTTAGGAAGATCAAGTTTTTCTAATAATTTCGACACATTAAATTTATATTTTGTAATGTGTTGTTTGTAGATGTCATTATAGCTAAGAAGCTGTACATAACAACATATGGCTAGTGCTATAGAAAAATTTGGGCTATAAGTTATATATAAGTAGAATAAGTTTGAGGTAGATTTTAGGAGCTATTTTTATAAATACCTCTTACCATTTCATTTCTTCACATTATTTTTTTACTATGTGGCTATATTTAAACCATGTATTTATGACATTCTATAGTGCAAGGTTCTTTAAACAAGAGACTGACACAAAAGAAAAACAATTTAAAACCTGAAACTTACCCGCTTCCTCCAATCATCCCAACTGAAGTTCTGGACACGCTGCAGCTCCTTGAGATGGGCAAGTCTCTCATGCAAGCGGCGCTGACGTTCCCACGCTAACAGCCACACAGTGCGCCATTTGTCCCATAACTGCTTCACACGTGGCGAACGGAATTCCGGCTCCGAGCCCTTGCTACATCACAGTAAATAAGAAAATCAGTACAGAAAGTTCTATAAAGTATTATTTCAAAAAATTCCAAAAATCTTAGCTTGTGCGTAACTTATAATTTTACTCCATAAAGATTATAATGATTAAACCATTAAAGTAATAATAATTTCTATGGATTTTTCAAAAAGCAAGTTAATTTGTATTACCACAATTATATGAACAGTGTGTCGATCAGTACAACAGAGCTACATTCGAACAGTCACTGCAGAATGTTAGAAGAGAATTACTCCAGAAAGACCTCAAAATCGTTATGGAGCAATAGACGTCTTTTAGAATACTAACAATGATGTAATATGGAAAAGTAAGTTAGGGTTATATCTTTGGCATAAAAAGAAATTATAGAAGAATAGTATACTTCCTCATCAATATACATTGTATCGGTAGAGTTATAACTATAGATGAAAAAATTGGGTTATAAGAAAATGACACATCCATACAATATTGCTCACACACATTCTTTTTAAAAAAAAAAGTTTCATAAACAATTCTTTATATATTCCTAATTTAATATTAAAAAAAATTAAAGGAATACTGTAGCGGCGTAGTGCTAGATTGAAAGTTGCGACACAGTTACTACTGTGATGTTGTAAAATGTATGAATATTTAAAAGCCAAGTATATTCAGTTATATATTAGTTCACTTTTACACTTTTGTCCCTTACACTAATTGAACTTTTCGTTGATGATGTATCTTAAATGGTTTAATGGTCTAATAAATAAAAATGAAATAATCTATTATATTTATAACACAATAAATATGTCAAGAACATTTTTTGAAATACACATTACTTTGAAAACTTTAAACTGATAAGTAATATTTTACACCGTTATATTTCACTGTGCAGAAATCAATCATACATGTCACATTTTTAATATTCAAAAGGATATTAAAAAAAAGATTCAGATTCAGGGGCATTAAATGTTTAAAATTTTCCTATTGAGGTATGTAAGACGTCAACACTAAAATTTTGTTATTTGATTTCTTTATCTTAACATATTCTGTGTCCGTAAGGCATTATTGAATTTTTGTTAATAAATATTGCTTTTAATGCAAAAATAATTCTAAAAGGAATTTCGAGAGAAACTGCTGTAAAATGATTAAAAGAATGTAGTTAGGCAAGTAGCAAAAAAACAAAAAAAAAATTAAAATTATATTAAAAAACAATACTAGGTACAACTACAGGTATTTAAAAGATGATACGAGATGCATTCAATCCTACATTTCGCAAAGTACACATTAACAATAAATTTGTCTAATTATAGATGTTTCAAAATTTTCTATATTACTCTGTCATAATTTTATAGAAAAACTACATTCTATTCAAAAGCGACATTAAACCAACGTTATATATTTTATTTACCTAATTACAGCCAAAAATATAAAAAGAAATGATTCCTTAAATTTTACCTTACTGCCTCAAGAGGTGCAGCGCCCGAAACGATGTAACTCAAAATGCAATTGTCAAATAACTTTGTTTTGCTCAATATGTTCAAAAACTCAAACATTTTCCTGAATTATGAAAAGTTACGTGGACATTTTACATAGTGAGGAAGGTGACCAATAGAACCGACATACTCCTTAGTGTTCAAGACATCTTCCACCAATCAAGCTCGACATGTACCACAGATAAACCTTTCCAGAACTTAAAAACTAACCTAAAATGCCATTCTGTCACGATGACATTTCAAATAGTATAAACATATTTCGATTTCCATAGTCTTTCCTAAGCTATGCGTCTTATACATTGATAAAATTTATTGACGTGAAATTATATAATTTTATCTTTGGCTTAATGAGTTACGTTTATCTGGTAATTCTGATAAGGTAGAGATTAACAAGTAAAACGCATTGATTAGTAAGACTTTGTACTTACAGAGGTATGTGTGGTAATAATTTGATGTGTTATGAAAAGATAACGATCATAACATATATCTTATAATATTGTTTGTTAGCATCAAGTTTTTTAACATCAAATTAAACCAATTCCTCTTTAAATATTTATTTAAAAGCGGACAGTTAAAGAAAATGACTTATTTAATTATTTATAACATTGTGTCATATTCGGCAAGGTTAAACAATAGACTCATATTGGTAAATAGCAAATAAATACAATGTATGATATTCATACATCCTCATTTATTTTCAAGATTTATAACTTTTTGACAAATCATGATTTTCTTTGGCTAATTTATGAGCTTGTTCACCTCATATCGGTATCAGGCCCGGTCAATAGATGTAATTCAATATTTTTACAAACTTAGTTTTTAAACTTAAATAATTAACATGTAAAAATGTTTCTAAACTAGTAATGTTATGAAATTTAAAAACTGAATTCAGGAATTGGGGTAAGCGAGGCCATGGCCAAGGAGCTATTTGTCGATTATAGAATTTTAGCTGTTGTCTACGAACCACTCCGTACAATTACGAATCTGCCAATTGCCTAATCATCGATCTAACGCAACAGTTTGATCAAACGATTCGAAATTTCAATACAATTCATAATTTTCTGGGGAAATAAAATCAGTAATTTTAGTCTGATAATTTAATTTTCTTGTAAGCAGAATTTTTTCCAAATGATTATTGTAAACATTAAAATATTATAAGAGCAAGTTCTCTCCTGAGCTGGTCTTAAATGTTGTAAGAATTAAAGAGGTTTCTATATTATTTTTTCTAATAATCAAATAATTTGTAAATAAGAATAATGTTCTTTAACTGTCCTCTCTTTAAACGGGGCGAGATAAAAAATGTTTGGAATCCGTGTGTGAGTAGATAGGCGCTGAAGCACATGCTTACCTTCCCTTGGCTGGGAAACGAGGTCCATAGTGGGGCAGATTGCGGTCTGGTGTGCCCTCGCGGCCCGGACTCACACGGCTATTCACATAGAGAGAGAGCATAGGCCAATGATGCCACAGTCAAAATCAAAGAAAAAACAACATTTACAGAAAATAACATTCATTTGCACATTAACTTAAAATGTTACGTGTCAAACAAAAGCGTCGAAAACCCAAGACAAAATGAAAAAATTCTTTAAACTCTGATCACATATCTTAGCCAGGTTATTGACAGAAATAAATTACCCAAATAAAAAATTTAGGCTTTTTCTTTACTTTAAAAATTTTCATAATGAAAAATTAGAATTTTCGTTGATTTTAAACAAAAAATTATTTGAATCTATATATGCATATATATATATATCATATATATATATATACACATATATATACATATATATATATATATAAATCTACATATGTATATATATATATATATCTATATATGTATATATATATGTGTGTGTGTCTATAATATCGTTTACAGTTCCAAAATATGGTAAAAGTTTAAAAATTATGAGATTTATGATAATTGCTCTTATTATCCTACAATCATTGCGTAAGTTTCTAAAAACCTTATTTGTCCATAATTTTAGGTTGAGAAGTTTCGGAAAAAAATGAGAAAGTTGCCGTTTCAGTCGATACTCCACAATACATAAGGAATAAAAAACTCGAGTACTTAATTTGACTTCACCACCTCCCCAAATTTCCATACAGATAGTTTGAGTGTTAGCCCCAGAATATTTTAATGTGGATAAATATTCACACGTCAAGTGGTTTCTAAGGAAAACATTGTGATAGACAGACAAACTGGTGAGTGATGTTACAAGGGTTCTGTTTTCCCTTTTGAAGTACAGTACCCTATAAACAATAGTTACTGACAATAGATTCAAAATCACCTTATCATTAGCCCTTCATCCTTGCACTATATTTTGGTTTCTCATTGTCTCTGAAAATTTTCCACGTTTTAAATGTGAGATATATGTGAGAGATTTTAAGAGATGTGTTCTTTGATTCTATTTTGCTATGTTGTATAAATAATGATTAATTTAGTTTGTAAACCGAAGGACGTAGGATGTATAATGTTAAAACCATAAAACTTAAAACCATAGTGTTGCCAAAGTGTAATAAATGGGTGAAACTCTGTTTCTTGCTGGCTGAAATAATTTGACATGTAATAAAAAATTCTACCTCAGTGATTTTTTTTTCCATAGTACTAATTTTATTTTCATCTATATCATGGAGTATTCATGATACAAACCAATATAGAATATTTTTTAATAGTTATTCATAAAAATAGTGCGGCTTCCTATAAGAAAGCAATTTGTTTGGATGAGTTTTTGGACAATATATGAAAGTGAAACCTATCTAAATAATTTACATGGAGTAAGTAACCACAGAACTGCACTGTTGAACATCAACGAAGTACAATATAAAATATATGATCAGAGTCCAAATACCCCATTTCATAAAATAAATCCATTTAAAGAAACATAATTTGTGACACTTTTGAATGACACAAGCAAACACCACAAAACCAATGTTTAATAAAACGGTACTTTAATGAGTTAGAGATGAATCAAATTAAAATATTAAAACATATATATCTGCCATGCGTTACGATTAACTAAAAGCTCACAATCGTTTATATTTTATCAACAAAAGCATTAACCATTGCTGTTTTAATTCTACTCTAAATAAATAATAATTTTTAAAAGTACATGCTAAAATTAAAATTAATTTACTAGTGAATTATTTACCTAAAAGAAAATCCCACTCTGTTGCACAAACAAAGTTATATAAATTATTAATACATAGGGAAATACAAATCTAATTAAGAAAAGTTTTGTGATATATCTTCACAGCAGTGCAAAAATAAAAATGTTTGTTCTCCAAATATTTTGACGATTTTGTCTATTACTTCAACTCTATCTATTTGATTGACATATTTTGATAAAACTTCTGTCAATAAAATGAAAACAGAAATTATAATTTCTGATGTAATTTAATCTATTTATTTGTTTCAATAATTGCTTTGTGAAACTAAACTTAAATTATTTCAACAATTACATAATCATTTTAAAAAAGGGATTTCAGATTATTTAAAACAACACTTTAATAAAGGGATTTAAAAAAAATACATACCATCCATTTTGTCTGTCTAAACTCATTTCTATTTTTCAGATAATCATTTAAAGATATTTTTTATGGCATAGAATAAAAAATAAGATATATCACAAAAACCTGAACCTAATAACTACAGATTTCAAGACATACTAATTATACGCTGTAATATTAATATTATACTAATCATTCATCAACATATCAAATTGTCTACGTAACATTCGTGACTCGTGCGTGATAACCAGGTGCAGTGTATTAATCAATCAAGATGCAAACCTTCCACGCCTGTTAGTGTTGCCAGATGTTAGATGCCTGGCAGTCCTGTGGTTGTGTGGCGTGGTGTGGCAAAAGCGGCAAGAATTGACAACAGAGACATGATACATATACATAAGCGGCACACAACTTCACAAGACACATATAGGTACAAACATAGAATGCTGTTATATGTAAAGTATAATGTTATAAAATACCAAGGAGCTACGAACCCCCCGTAATGGAGACACCAAAGTGACTTTCACGTTAGGCAGCAAAAGTGATATTTTTATCACTTTTTCATACAAAATGCGAAAAATTCAAAATACAGTTTAGTATCTATATATGCATGTTCATGTAGAACGACCGAGAGCGAAATAGACGATTATCTTTTCCACTCCCTGCTAACATGACCTCCCTTCTAAGCTACACATATAAATTATTATAAATGGCATCTCCAGTAAGCCAGCAAGATGGTCGTAACTCTATGATATTTACGCATTAAAATTCTCAGTATTATGGATGAAATTAGTTATGTAATGTATTATGTATGTAAATTATTTACGATCTAAAGATAAGACCAATATTTTTAAAACAACTGATGTTTTTAATTTCAATACATTTCAAATTACGAGATTAGATTATTTATGATTAAAAAATAATTAGATTTTTTATCATGTAAATCTTTATGTGCAAAGATAGCGGACAGTCAAGGCAACATAATATTATGTATTTCTCGACTAGGATTGCATTTCTTTATTGGGATAAAAAACATTTAAATAGATTCTAACGTTTATGGGCTAAGTATCATGAACAGTTTAACAAAGTATAATTTTTTATAGCTATGGCTCATATCATTGCAAACATAGAAACACAAATAAGAGTGTATGATGTCACAATACGCTAAATATATAAAGTTCATTTCTTGACTTATCACGTCACTTTATTATCGTAGATATTTATTATGAAAAAGTTTGTGTATCATAATGTTAATAATTTTGTTAAGATAATTATGTAATATCTAATTTGTGAAGTTAAATTCTTATACTTCAAATACATGTAAACAAATATATAAACTGTTTAGGCACTAACCTCCATTATACTACTACAATAGACTGGCTATAAATTTTGAGTCTATTTAAAGTGCCACCATGAACGTCTCAGGAATTAAAAAATAAATTTGACATTTAATTAGAGATGCCCAAATTTTACTTTATATGCATATTGCAACTTATTGTATCGATACCCGGTAACGTTTCTTCTCTTTATTATGTATATTCTCTATTATTTTGTTAATATCAGGTGTATAAACGAAACAAAAAAAATTTTGCCTGCTTACAATTTTCACTTGTATTAAAAGATAAACGTTAGAACTACCTCTCAGTGTTGCAATTCTAAAGTAAAATAAAAACATAAGAAATAGAATTAACATCACTGTAAGATGAATTTGGTGAACTTTCATACTTATTTTGGGCGATACTGGACTTTTGACACAAATAAGACATCTAAAAAATGTATGTGGTATGTTATATTTATTTATTTTAATGTATCTAACTGATATATATGGCAGACTTATTGCTACGAGAGCAATCTCTTCCAGTCAACCATAACGCCAGTCCAGCCCTGTTCGATGAACATCCGGGAATCGAACTCGGATCTTCGCGGTGTGCCGCATCGTCAAATGCCTTGTGATTAACCCAACACACCACGTGGACGACATTATATATATATATATATATATATATATATATATATATATATATATATATATATTGCACATATATATTGTAGGATAGTGGAAAGTGAATTTGTGCCATAAGATTTAATTTTGAATCGTAGAAATGGTATAGCACTAATTTTTCAAAAACAGAGAGGTGGTTTAACTTCATCTTCTGCACGTTAATCGATAGAGTCCTTATTATGCCAAAATAATAAAGGTAAACCTCCAATGGAATTAAACTTTCGAGTAAAATTAACTGTGAAAGTACTTAAGAGTTTTTATATAAAAATTAAAACACTGTTACCTGATTTACAAGATTGATTTAAATAATCTTTAGTATACTTATAGTTGGTAGCAAATAATTTTAATAGCTACTTTCATTTATTAGTAAAATAAATTGACACAAAATATATAGATATCCATCTAAAAACAGCAATAAAAAAATATTTGCTATATATCACAGGTGTTAATATTTAAAGTGAATTTAAAGATTTTATCGATTTATTCTCATATCTAACATTAGTTGCATGGACGCTCACTTTTGTGAAAGTTCACTAACAGCGCCAAAATGGTGAGAATCAAACTGCTTCATTACGACTTTGTGCTAATATAATAGAGGCAAGTGCGTGTAAGTTATTTACTACTTGTTCTGTCATTACACTACATATCGATGCGAAGTTCTGATCTATGATATCTATATATCGACTTATAATGTCAGTGTTTTCTAATTATATAGATACACACAAGTATTTTTATTTACCTTAACATGATCCTCATAAAAATCTTCTAATTTTATTATGATATTTAGCGACATATGGATAAATAATTTAAAAAAAATTTTATAGTATCTTTATAGTTGCACTTTCCTATAAGTGCACTGCACAATTCTTATACAACAATAAACACATTCGTACTATTAATCTGTTCATTTTGTATAACGCGACACCATCAAGTAGTTACATCACGTGACTGTGTATTATGGTGTGATATATTAAACAATTACAAAAAAAACTCAGTTTTTTTAATAGAAATCATCTTTTTTGAGCAAAATTTCAGTATTATATCTTTATAGAAAAATATAGAATTTTTCATATATTTTTTTTAAAAAAATTCAAATACGCAATTAAATATCATTTTATATTCTTTTAGTAAACGTAAATCAAACATTTTCCATAAAAAGTAGGTAAAGTTAGGAAGTTAATCGGAACATTTGAAAATTTAATTAAAGAGAGTGAAAACAATCACAATTTAAATTAACCACAGTTTAATCTCAACAAATCTTGATTCACATTTAATCTTTTAACTATATCTAAAAAGTCGTTTCAATATTGCAATGACCTCCGTTTAGCTAAACTTCTAGTTAACTTTATTTGTAACTTACAACACTGAAGGTTTTTACTGCCTAAACACTTTATTATATCGGAATACAGCAAAAGAATTTTCTATATAATCGCTGAAATTATGACGAGTGACAGTTTACTAGAATGACAGAAATATAAACAGCTTATAGCCGAGCGTCTATATTGCCATAGTTAAACTACAAAGGAGAGTTTAAACCACGAAGTTTAAATTCGAAATGTAATTGTAATATTTCACAATCATTAACTTCATTACGCCGAAGATAACTTTTCAAATGTTACTTCATGTTCCATGTTAGTATTAATTAATATTAATCTTTTTTAATGGCTACTCGGATAAATGAATAATATTCTAAATTTATACTCCTATAATAAATTGATGTCTGAAATTGAAGTGTTGTAGGGTAGTAAATAAAATTATTTAAAAAGAATTAACTTTTTTTAAATCGATAAAAACAAATTTGAAGACATTGAAAATTAAAAAGAACAATATCTACCACTTGGGTATTTATAGCTTGATGATAGAAATTTTCATGAAATGCTATATAACCGTTCTGAAAGTGTTCACTTAATTTCGATCCAATGAAAAAGCCTTAAATACCATCCGATTAGTAAAAAGCCAGTTAGTCACATTTGGTATATGGGTGCTCAAAGACAAACCTGTAGCGTCGCGATCCGAAATAGTCTGGTGACGTAGATCGTTCCCTATGGAGGTCGTGTTGCGATCCACGACTGCTCAATTTATGGTGTGCGACGTAGTGCATGCACGTCGTTACGGATTTACATCAAACAGTGAATATCCAGAGTGTAATGGTACCGTGCAGACGTGCATTGTGCGGGAGGGAGGAAAATGGGAAAACACACAATTAAAAAATAAAAATGGCATAAAGCAGACGTTAAGGGAGTTTAACAAAATATAATAGGAAAAATTGTGATCTGAGATTTATTTTTTTTTACTGACAAGAGAAGTCCACTATCATATTTGCATGACAGATAATCACGACTGTAATTTATAAATTCCAACCGTAAATTGTTTCTTTAAACAGTTACAGCATGGGTAACAAATTAAAGCAAATTAACAGGAATCAAAACAAGATTAAGAAAAGAAAAAGCGAACTCGATAGGAACACAACACTGTAAACGGTTTTTAATAAATATATAGCGAAATCAATGACCGCATCTTGGATCACCACTGATAATAGTAGACTTACCCAGCAGGACCCTTCACCGCTCCCTTGGTCGACAGCTTTCTGGGAGTAGATTCCCTTCCTTGACTCTGACTCTTGACCTGGTACGCCTTGCATACTCTATCCACTTCGATTTGTCTCTTCTGAGTGTGCTCCATCAATTCTTTGTGGTCTTGGATCAGGCCTTCCAGAAGTTCGATGGACTCTGGTAATGGTTCGGCCTCAAGTGCTATTTGACAAATAGTATTGTTAATTTCAATTATTTTACTGGTATTATTCCAATTGTAAACTGGATGTTACTACACATAAACTTACACAGCAGTGTGTTCTCAAGTCCCATGAGCCACTGCAACAGTTCTTCCAGTACAAGATCCAGGTCCTTTAAGCTCTGCATGTGTGCCTCCAGTTTGCTACCACGCTGAATTGCCCATTGCGATACCTACACATCAAAATATTTATGGATTAAGGAATATTTCTAAAATTGTTTTCTTTAGTGTACCAAAAATTTCAGACCGAGTTTTTCAGTTATTAAATTTTTGAAAATATGACGAGAATTAAATATTGTGATATGAATATATATATACATATATACATTCCGACTATGTGATTTACTTATCACAATTCTATTTTAATAAGTCAAAACAATAAAAAAATTACCTCATCCCATCGACTCTGAATGATGGTAATCCAGTGTTTGATAACGGTAACACCGTCAGGATGAGCCTTAGCAAGTATGGAGTGTGCCAATGCAATAGTGTCGTTCTTGTCCACCTCCTTTTCCTTGAGCTGGCGAATGAAGCGCTCATGCTCCATGATTTGGGTCATGGTCTCCTGGTCACCCTCGGGCAGCTGGCCTGCAAACCGGAGCTTAGTCTCCGCATCCGAGAGCCACTCGAGAAGCATATGGACAGATTTGTGTAGTTTTTCAGCCTGTTGAGGAAATATAACAATGTACTTAATATAATTATACGGACTATATGGAAAAATGTCATTAAAAAAACACATCATCATAGCTGGCAAAAAACCATTGGTTTCACTTGGTACTGTCAATGATAAACGCCATTTTGAAATTAAGTGTCAAAATAAAGCCATTATTGGTTATGAAAATTGCAAAACAAATGTTAATTATTTATAATTTGACGTGTAAAATGAAAGATATTTGTGACTTGTATGTATGTGATTGAAAATAATAATGTAAAAAAAGAGGTTACATTATGAGTAAACATGACAAAATATTCTCGAGAAACGAAAGAGACATTTGAATAATTTTGTTGAAAATAATGTGTATAAATAAAAAAAATAACCCATAATTTTTGTTTTACTGTTTCTCATAGCGCAAATACACTGACATTCGGGAATTTATAAAAAGATATTATAGCAGATTTATTTCCTTAACTTTCTCTATATTTTCTGCTAGCCTATCGCTGTTTCTATCATTTTTTTATATATATAGTACACTTTTATACAACACACAACACCATATTTGGATATTATAAATAATTTTTACTAATTACAATATGTGTACTATGGCAACTTTATACAAATTAATAATATTACGTTAATCTAGTGTTTCTGACTTGCAAACAATTTTTCACGTGGGATCACCTTTTCTTAACTCAGCCTTCAAAAAACCATAAAATGATTTATTCAATATAATTTTTTTAATATCAATGTTATTTAATAACTAATCAGGTTTCACAGATAGTAGTGGCTAATCAACTGTATAGTCCAAATATGCATCGTTGTGTACTTTATTTGTTTACAAATTTCTGTATGAGACATTTAAAGAGATGTATCATTATTATGGTATTAGATTTTTAAAGGAACCTTTTTAAAGGTTGTTTTAAAGGTTGTTTCACAGAAATTGAAAAAATTTTCTCAGACAAATTTGAAAGTTTACATAATAGGAATTCAAAAAAAACATTGTGACTGCAAACATGGCTATAACAGAGTATCACAATTAAATATTACCTCCTTCAGAGCGCTTTCCAACCGTTTGGCCTTTTTGTTACTTAGACCTTGAACGCTGTCCCAGGCTTTTTTAAGCTGGTCACACTGCGCTCTGATCTGGGCAGCATCTTCACGGGGCACTGTCGACTCCAACTCACAACCTGTCTTCAAAACCGACTGCATTTGGCCGGCACGTGACTGGAGGTCTTCCTCGAATTGCTGAATGGTAGGAATAAAGATTATAATTTTAGTTAGATACATTGCAAGCTTTTTTAAAAGAATTTTGAATATTTAAAAAAAATTGTATTTATTGAACAGATAATAATGCTTGCAGTAAAGTAGTCAAGGTCAGTTTTAGTCTACTTATTATCACGTTACCGTTCTCCCTTGCCAACATTCATATATAAATATATTTAAAAAAAAAAGAACAATAAATCATGAAAAAAATGCCCTAAAATTTTAAAAATCACAAAAAAATTAAAGAGAAGCAAAACGAATCTCTACCTATTATATTGCTTGTGACTTGTATGCATGTATTGTTTGTCATTTTGTCCTGTTTTGACATTTTTATATCATATTTATTTTATTCATGGATTAAATTCCATATAAACGTATGAATTACAAATGGTACTAAGAACTTGTAGTACTTGCAGAAAGAAGTATTTGTAGTATTTTGTAACAAAATGACGTTATTGAGTTATGATTACTTATTTTAGTATCAGTTTGACATTTCGATGTAATAATGTTTACTAGCGTGACCCGTGTGAAGTCTTCGCATTATTTATTCCATTATGAAGCTCAGATGACAGATCAAACAAATATTTTACTAAAATTGACATACAGAGGCGCAAGTATCAAAAGCATTGAGCTAAAGCGCCACTTTATTTATACGTGAGTGGATTTGAAATTAAACAAAAATTTTACTGACCGTCAATCATATTGACGTTGAGCCGTTAGATGGCAGCATTGCTGTTTTGTGTATATAATTTTAATAATTAATTAATTTGCAAAAACAATAGCAATAATAAATTTTTTAGTTGTGGATGCCGGTAGAGCAAGCAATTATCTATAAAATGATATATAATTTATGTGGATTAGTTGTGAGGTTTTTCTAAAAAGGGAGAGTAACATCTTAACCTTAGCGTATTAATATATATGATGATTATTTTAAATATTAAATATTGAACGAAATTTTGAAAAATGTTGCGTATATTTGAACAAAAAGAGTTACAGAGATATTAGATACATTGGTCAAAAGATATTTTCATACATTTGTAATTGCTTGTTTTAACAAAATTTTTCTTACTTTGTGCTGTTCCATGAGAGCCATAACAGTATCCAGGTCTCCATGGACAGGAGTGTCAGTACCGAGCTCAGATTCCTGTTTTTTCAGCCAGTCGAGTAGTGCTGACATAGCATCCTTGAATTGGCCAGAGTATAGCAGAGCTTCTTCTAGTCTTCGTTGTCTGCAAAAACATAGTAATATAGCTATTTAGGATATTCAGTATTTTTTAAGTCTTGTTCTATTGAAAATGGAAGAAAAAAAAAGATTTGAAAATATATAGTTATGATACAATTCAATTTTCGAATTAAAATCTTACAATACTCTCTTTAATGTACGCTTTAATTAAATATAATATAAAGCCCTATAAAGTATAATTAAAATATTAAGCCCAACAAACCTGTCGACAGCCTTAGAGCAGACAGTAGTCCATTTGCCCTTAAGATCAGCCATCATTTGTTTGAGGATAGGCTCATCAGCCTTAGGGGCTTTGTCTTTTAGTTGTTTGCCGCACTTCATAGTGGCATCGTACACAGGCTGCTTGCTGGCTAAGGCCTTCTGGAACTCCCTGTGTTTGGTCAGTCTGTGGGGACAGAAGAGCGTTATTAATTACATAAACCAATTTTTAGGATTCTACCCTTTATATTTCAAGAACCCAACAAAAAATCTTAGCTTGCATAGATAATATCAAAACTTTTAGCAATTCTATGCCATAAGACGGTCTGTGAAAACCCTTTAAAATAGGAACGGAATATGTGAATTATGTCAGTCACAATTATTTAATTGTTTAGAGGTGAATTTGTATTAAAAATAACAGTAATTTTTCTTTAGCATAATTTTGAAGTGTTTTTATTTAATACATTTTCAATTATATATAAATAGCATGTGAGCTAACTTAATACTGTACGTACCTCTGTTTGATTTTCTCTGGATCATTAATGGAAGTCTCAGAGTTAAATTCGTCCAAAGCGTTTTCAGTCTCGGTGAGCCAGTTAATGAGATGATTCCTGTGATAAATCATTTCTTTAGTATTTGTAAAGTTAATTTTTTTCCGTTTTGAAAGAAAAAAGCCCATTTAGTTTATTAAAAAAACTCCTTTGTTATAATAAAACTCTGCTAGTTTAAAAATTGGTGGTTTGTGAGTAAAATTTGGAATTATATTGTGAATTTTTCATGACTTCTTTTTAAAATTACAAAATGTAGACGATATTACAAATGAAAATTTGGTCAAAATTTGGAAAATATTTTCCAAAGATCCAATATGACTGAACATTTGATCTTGATTTAGTAATAAATTTGCAAATAGTAACCTTTTTAAAATCTTATAGTGGTAGCAGAGCAATCGAGTGGAATTTTATTTTATGCATAGATTCAAATCTGTAACTGAATTGTTTGTTTGTAGGTTGGCAGTTGCCATCGGTATTAATAGAATTTCAAATAATAATAGTGTATAAATGGAAAAAAATATTGAATACATAAAAGACAAACTTTACATTATTATTTACTGTTGCATCCTATATTAGTATAGATAAATTATTTGCATAAAAAGATTTTTAAGAGTTTACAGAAATTCGAATTTGTAAATTATTTGCAAAGTTTTGAGCGCAAGAAACAAATTATTTCAAGACAGAATAAACTTTACAATACAACATTATTCAAAACTAAGGAAACAAAACCTACCACTGCTCGTGGAATTCTTTAGCCTCCTTGAAGCCGTGATCTAGGGCTCGTGTCCTCTCTGCAGACTTAGAGACGACCCTCTCCCAGCGATGCTGCACTGAGACGAGCAGGTTCTTAATGAGGATTACATCCTGCTTTTGGCTGAAGTACTTGAGATGTGTTCCCTTCTTATCCAGATGTAACATTGTCTCACGGTGCGTGGACACCTCTTTTTGGAATGACTTGTGCTCTTCAATTTGCTCTGGGAGGGAAAAGTAATTTATTTGCATAAACAATTTGAATGAAGGAAAATTTCAAAATAAACATATTTTATCTGGATTTTAATTAAAGGATATGTCATGCAAGCATCTTCGTTTTTGCCTATTATCTTGTAATTATATTTCATTCATATTAAATTATAATATGAACATATAATGCATACAAATTTATACAAATTTACACTTGATTTCTAACATCATCGTTTTATATTTCTTTATTTTGATACCAGACTTAGAGAATTTCAAATCATTTCATAAAAATCTGTTACCGTTTAGACTCTAGAATTTTTGATAACTAAATGTAAGTTTTTGACAGCTATTATAGGCAATATTCTCTTTGACATGCCATAGACAAATAAACTGATGTCTATAATCACTGCAGCATTCAACTTTTATGGTTTATTCTCTGCTGTTTGATTTTGTCTGCACTTTTTCTAAAAAGCTTGAGTTAACAATTAAATAACAATACAAAATTAGACTCAAAAGTCTCCAGACATACCTAGTATTGTCTCCATGACCCTAGATACAGGCTTGGCAGATGTGAGTGTCTTCTCGGCATTGGTGAGCCAATCGACGAAAGCCTGGAGGGCATCGTGGAATTCTGTCGCTTCCTTGAGGGCGATCTCTAACTTGATCTTCTTGTCAGAAGCCCTGCGCCCAATCAGCGGGATCATTAGAAATTTGCGTTTTCTTTCTTAACTAGTTTCAAGTCTTTTTTAAAATTGTATTTTTTGTTTACAATATTGTTTTCTGAGGACTATAATGTGAAAAAGAATTTAAAACTAGCTGAGAAAAATTTATATGATACTGCTAAATAAAACAGCAATTTCTCAGTGTCGCCGTAATGCGAATAAACTTTGTAAAGTTACATTTAATATACACCCTCATTCCAGCATACAACACTATTACATTTTAATTGTATACAATTTAGATAATATAATGGTGTGAATGATAGAGAAATGTGTGGGAAACCCAATTATGAAATTCTGGCCATTTCTGCAAACTAAATTCAGTGGTTTTGTCTATGGTTTTTGTAATGAATATTTCATTCATCATTATAACATTCATTTTTTAATGAACCAATTGTGTAGAAAGAGTATACAATGTAAGTATTAGTTAAAAATCTAAAGTATGGAATTATTGAAAATTACATTATAACTTGTAAGTCATTGATTTCTGTACTTAATGTCTTTTATGTTTTGTGAATTCATTTCGAACTATAGTTGAATCATATGAAGGAAAAAGTCCAAATGCAGGGAAGTGTCCAAGAAAGCAGTTTAACTATGATATATAATTATATTAATCTTTATGCCCGATATGTCGATTTGTACTAAACAAATTCAAGAAATAGGTATCTTACCTGGCAGTAACACTATCCCACCGCTGCTTGAGTGTCTTGAGGCTGTGTTGCAATCCAGAACTGGTAACGGGCCGCTCCTGTCTCTTAAGATATTCTTGACCTTGCTGGAGAACTGCCTCCACTTTAGGCCTGTTCTCCTCGATCTCGTGATACACCTCCTGCGGGAGGTTTGTTAATGTTATAATGTGTAATTAAATGTGACAGCCATGCAGAAATTTAGATTTAGACTTATTTTAATTCTGCGATTTTAGAAAGTTATATAAATTGTATGCTTTGTTATATTACAATTCATGAGTAAGATGAAAATATCAAGATATTGGCTTTTGCTGACTGACTTCATAACTCTGTTCATAATTATGGCCACTAAAAACTCATTTTTAAAAATAATCTATTAAAAGCTATAAAAAATAAATCTCTAAGCAATTTTTAAATGTCAATAGCATCTATTTAATAGTTTCCGAGATTATTGCGAACAAACAGATTGACAGATGACAGACTGATTAAACATATATAAGTTCTTTATATGTGTAAGCATGCCTTTTCTTATAAAAGTTGTGCAGACAATCTTACAACTTTTGTAAAATTGTTTAAAAATGTCTTTTTTAAGATCCAAAATTATCGCGACTTCAGAATGAAATATATCTAAGTACCTATCTTGGTCTCTCACACTAACTGATTTCCATGCTAACATTTATGTAATATGCTAAATTTTAAATGCTATTTTCAAAAAGTTACGATTTTCAAATTGTGTCACTTTTGTTCTGAAAATCCTATTTATGTATTACACAGTCTTATATGTAACATTTGTGTTACATATAAGACTGTGTAATACGTATATAGGGTATCCCTACACTCATACCATTTACTGCGACCATTTCTTTGCAGACTTATTTCAAAATTCAAATGATTGATATAATAAAGGCCAAACGTAATTACCATGAAGCGCTCTAATTGTTCAGAGGCTGTTTCAGGCAAACCACCGACGGGCTTCGATGCAGCGATGATGCTGTCCACATCACTCAACCAGGCCAGGAGATCTTGAATTTCAGCATTGAATCTGGGGGAAAATGTTAGAAATTTATAAAAATTATTTAATGATTAATGTGGTTTCAGATTACTTAATTAACGTAAAACCACAAATGGACTTTTCTAAACAAAAATTGTATATTTCATGATCGTTTATTGTTTACGTTCCAAAGTTGCATTTCAATGCACATTGTTTCTTGTAAAATTATGATTAAACGATAAAATATACTTTGGTGACAATTTGAAGACAAAATCACATTTCTGGAATCTCCAAGAATTTTTCAATAGTTCCTTTTAATGACGAATATTACGTATTGTCCTAAAAATACTGGGAGGATCTGCATAAAAGGGTGTATAAACCTCATTTGAAAAAATTAGTAAGTACAAATATACTTTCACTAGAGGAGTTGGTACACACGAAGTATTTCCAAATATTAAAATTAATTTTCCCTATATAAATATATTTTTGACTGCTGTAAAAATATGGTAAATTTTTTAAAAACTGTGCCATAGTTTATCCATGAACTTGTGATAACTCTTCATAATTTTAATTTAGTATGCAAGATGTGAAGTGTGTTTTTGTGGATGTTTTCCGCAATATTTCTAAAACATGCTTAAATAAAATTCTGAAGAAACTAGTTTTTGAATAACTTGCCCTTTCAAGAGCTACTCCATATGTCAGAAAATAAACTTATCCTTTATATTAAACTTGCTCTTTTTTTTTTATTTCTTATTAATCTCAAGGCGGGTTCTTCTTCATCAAAAATCTAACCAAATAATCCAACAAAACATGTTTAGTGAACATGTTAGCAAAACATAACTGTCTTCTGCATTATAAACAAAAAGTTAATGCGCAATATTAAATAACTTTCCATTTGAGCTAAAATGAATTCAGACGAGGAAGACGTACTTGAAGTTTTGAAGTCATTTTTAATACAAGAAAAAGAAACCGATGAGATTAATAAACAACAATTTATTGTTTTAATCCAATTCATATTATCTTCAAAACACCATGCACAAAATTGAATATTTCTCCGATTGACAATGTAAAAAACAGGGGTGAATGATGTGTGCGATGTTTGAAAATAACGGTGGAATAAACATTTCCCTCCCCCGCAGGCGAACGGTGATGTTATCCATTTGACTCGGATAACATGTTTGCATGTTTTTGTTCAAAATAACATTTTGGCCACGCCTCTATTTGGTTAGAAAAATATGTTAGGGCTCATTTCTAACAAAAATATGATCGCAGGAGAACCAGTTTTAGTCAAATGGTTTAAAAAATGGCTGTGACAGAGGGAAATACGGACAAAGGAGTGAAATTTAAGGGTCCAATATTTTTTATTTTCAGTACTGGATCCCAAAAACAAACTATGATTTTTTTTCTTATTTTCAAGATGCGTGCCTCAAACTAAGGTTGTGTTGAAGGCAGAAGAATAAAAAATTTAAATCTCTTCCAACCCATCCAATCCATGCAGGAAATAAAGTGAATGAGAAAAATTACCTCTGTGCTTCTCGCAGTGCATCTTCCAGCTCGGTCTGTCTGTCAAGCGCCTTCTGCTGCAATTCACGCCACTTCTTGTTTAGGGTCTGCAGCTTGTCTTGCGTTGCGCTCGCCTCATCCGTACCTGTATCATCTAATTACATTAACAAGATAATTTTATGTCAATACTAAAGACCAGCCTGGAATCTGTCTAATGTCATAATTACTTCTTTGCCAAAAATAACAGTCTTAATTTGATATTTGGCGCTAAGAGTGAATAGAAAAATGAAACAATTTAAAATAAATATCATTATACTTATTTTTTCCATATTATTTGGCTTATATGTGAAGAATTTTACACGGCAGAAAAACAACTTCTTTTAATACAACAACTTCTTTCAAAAATAACAGTCTTCATTTGATATTTGGCACTAAGAGTGAATAGAAAAATGAAACAATTTAAAATAAATATCATTATACTTATTTTTTCCACATTATTTGGCTTATATGTGAAGAATTTTACACGGCAGAAAAACAACTTCTTTTAATACAACAACTTCTTTCAAAAATAACAGTCTTCATTTGATATTTGGCAGTAAGAGTGAATAGAAAAATGAAACAATTTAAAATAAATATCATTATACTTATTTGGCTTATATGTGAAGAATTTTACAAGCCAGAAAAACAACTTCTTTTAATTACACTTTATTCAGATATTGTATTTATATATTTTTTATAAAGTTAGTAGCAACTTAAGACTTTTTCGTCTCAACTTTTTTCAGCTTTCCATTTGCAGTATTTTTTTATTTAGTGTAAATTTCACATAAATAAATATGAAAATGCATTAAGTATTTCATACAGGCAATTATATTGCTACTTACTCCCTTTTATACCCCAGAATTATTTTAGTAAACTTACGCAAAAGTCCTTAAATTGCCTCATGCCTTAATTGACTCATCCTCGTATTAATTCATACTTATCCTTTCACATGCACATGGTACTTATAAGTACGAAGAAAGAAAATGCTATTAAGCCAGCATAGTATGTATAAGTATAGAATTGTGTATTGTTTATTTCACTTGGAATGAATGTATTATGTTTGAATGATGCGAGTGTCGTGTGGTAGTTCTAAATACCATACCCACTCAATGGGACTTTTTTGTTGGCACTTATAAATACCATATGCATTTATAAAGATGGAAAAAAAGAATTCTTTATTCTAATTGGCTTAAAAGAATTCTTTAATATGAACGATAAATAAAAAAAACTCACCCTGCTGTATGATCTGCATTCCTGCATCGTTGAGTGTATCTACACTGCTCTGGTGCGCTTGTATATCGTTAACCAACACCTTCAGCTTGGCCAGCTCCACTTCCAACACTTGAGGGTCACCGGCCACCTAAAAATTTATAGTTTTTAAATGATTGTTTTAGAAACTTGTCATCACATTGAAAAAAGACTTCTGGGATCATTATGTGCTTGCAGCGTTTATTTTGTTACAGATACTCTGTAGAGTTTCTGTAAAAATTTTCTATATGATTATTGGGTGTCCCCATGTGTAGAAGTCAGGCAAATAACTTTTAGTACATCCAACTTTCCTTTGAAATCTGCAGAATGAGTTGAAAGTGAAAACTAACGCAAGTTCTTTTCAATTTGCATTGTTCCTCTTTACCTTTTATCTGTACCTTTTAATGTATTCCTGGGACACATTTCTCCAGCATACTGTTCGGGTGACTTTAATTAAAAATTATAAACAGTTTTGATTTCCCGATATTTCTCAATAATTTACGGATCTAATCCATAGTTCCTGTTTTACATCATTTCTATCACTGCTGCTCAATGCTCGAAATTATTCATGAATAAAAAAATATTACTCATAGGTACCCATTTATTGTTCATGGCGAACATAGATTGTCATGACTGTCATTTCCAGGTCACAAAAATTATTCACCAACCTTTCCAGATTTGCAATTTTGAGTAGACAAGGTAGAGTTAAAAAAACAAACAGAAAAAAGTTATGCAATCGAGAAAAGGGTTTGTCTCTGTGTCGAATCCCATAAATTTGGCTATCGTTCGATAATATAACACTACCCCAAGAAAATATAATGTAAAGTTCTATGAACCAATCTATTATAAATTTGAATAAAATTATAAATAAAAGAAATTTAACACTCACAGGTTTAAGTCCATCCAGTGTGCCATCGGTCCTGTCAATCCAGACTAGTAGTTCATCCAACGCGTGCTGGAACTGCCCAAGACGTAGCAGAGCCTGTTCTAACTGTCTCTGACGTTCCACCATGCCTCGCAGAAGTGCAGCCCATCGTGAGTTCACCTCTGTGAGTGGTTCCTTAATGGCCGCTGCTTGTTCCGATGAAGTGCGCTCTGTCAGCTCTTGCGCTTGTCTGCCGGAATACATTGGACGATTATGTTGTAAAATAAAGGACAGTTTTTTTAAATGCAGTTAGTTTTAAATATGATATTACCTAAATGAGCCAAATCAAGAGATGTTACCAATAT
Organism: Druceiella hillmani; assembly: GCA_039881145.1. Taxonomy (NCBI): domain Eukaryota; kingdom Metazoa; phylum Arthropoda; class Insecta; order Lepidoptera; family Hepialidae; genus Druceiella; species Druceiella hillmani. The sequence continues at coordinate 31,973,728 of JAYKKI010000006.1, forward strand.
ATAAATATTAAATAATGATAAACGTGCTCAAATGACTTCTATTCTACTTTGTAATTCAGAAACAAGTTATATTCATTTATAGTAGACATATATTCGTTCATAAAACAGAAATGTTTGACTAAATGATATTTCATGTTAAAATAAACAAGATATTTGCATAAGTATGATTCCAATATCACCATTTAGAATAGAGGTCTGCTTGAGTTTTCCTATCTAATATGGTTTTTAAATTTAAAAAGTCTATAGAAATGTAGTAATCATTTTTGAATTACTTATGCATTAGAGATTGTCTATGAAAGAATTTTGTAAGAGCAAACGCCTATTTTAAGAATATCTCTTGGTTGTTATCATTATATTTTGATGAGAATTTTATGGGTACAGTTCTCAAAACAATGTATGTTCCATTTGATTGCCATAATCATGATACATAGACCATCGAACGATTGTACCAACACCAATGAAAGGGTATTAATTAGATAGTGCAATTGAAAAAAAAACTGCGTGCAAAAGATTGTATCTAAAAAATATAGATACAAATTGTTATTCAAATTCTTTAGGAAAAAAAAATGAAAAAACTCAATTTGATATGAATTTGGTAGACCACTAGAACATTAAAAAAATAACGATGCACTTTCTTTTACTTTTCCATAATGTTTACTATTCCTATTATTAATTCTTTTAAATACCTAATTTTTTAAAACTAAACATTTTTGACGGAACGACATAACAGAAAAGCAATAACATCTAAACATGCATGTAAGCATCTAAAGTTTCTTTCGAAACGAGCAAAAACTGAAAAATGTTTTAATTTATTAATTTGTAAGCGATTATTAAAATAACATATCAACAAAAACTAAATAACTTGACGATATTATCCTTCTAAACATATTATCGAAATAAAATACAACAAGCAGGTTGATAATAAAATGAAGCGTTGATTTCAAAGACAACATTAAAAAAAAATAATAATCACATCTCTACAATGCATGACAGCTGTCAGACCTGACTAAATGTCAATGTAACGTTTTGAATTAGTCAAGCTTTGAAAATTAAGCATAGTACATATTGTTAAAAAAAATTTAAAGACAGACAAAACAACATCGAGTAATCAGATCAGTTGAACAATATCTTGCCTTGCTAGACTCCTGATATGGTGCGTGTCCATATATTTGGCAAAATTCCACGTTCCACATTTAGTTTTGTTTGCGGGATAGAGACATAGTAAAAACATAAATTAGTGAGGAATATACATAATGTTCATTGTTAATCGTGTGGAAGCTAAGGATAAATCTTTACATTGAATGTGAATAAATTGTTGTTATCAATTGTGTGTATACTGTTCTATAACTATAGGGTGCTATAAGTGCATAAAAGCATATGTTATTCTCTTTAAGGGCTGATTTTTCATTAGATAGATAGTTATTTGAAATTTTATTCTAAGCTACGATAATTATCTGAAAAAACTTCACCCGAGTAGTGTGTAAGAGGGAATAAAGATCAACGATACTGGTATGTTAGAGCAGTACAGGTAGAAAAGTAAACGTTTGACATTTGTGAATATGTACAAACATTTAATTCAAATCTAATTACCGTTACCGATAGATTTAATTCTGTGGATCTATAATTTCAATAAATTCCACTGTTTACTATAAAGTAATATAGTTGCAATGAATGTCAAAACATAATCTCTATTTTAAATAAAATGTCAATGTGACGGATGTAAACTGGCCAATAACATTATCAACTTTATCAATGAATAATTTGATTCATCTGATACTGAATATTTCCACTAATGTCAATATTTGGCGGTTGAAAAATCCAATTATGGTCTATTTAACAAATAATTTTAATTTGATGATTGAAAAATCAGCCCTAAGTGAAATTTAGGAATTTTTTTATTATAGGATATCAAATATATGCTTATAGGGTAGTTAAGACAATCAGGAGCAAAATTTTTTCAACTTTATTGTAGGAAAATTTTTTCTTGTATATCCACATAATAAGACACTTTCAAATTCGTTTTACATAATTAAATTTAAGCAGATGAGGATCTTATATTTTATTTTATTATATTTTGAAACTTCTACTTGGCTAAGTGTGAAAAACTCACGGTTTTTTCATACAAATTGGTTTCATAAGATTGGAATAGTTTAAATGTTAACTTAGGTCAACCTGGTAAGAGTTAAAAAGTCCCCATTTATGATATCAATAATGTTTACTATAAAAAATGTATAACGTTACATTCTATTAGACTAAAATTATTTGAAGACACTGTTTTTCTCTATTTGACATTGCTTATATCTGAAGAACTTTTGAGATTTTATGAAAATAATCTTTATAACATTTGAAGAGAATTAATAAAACAATTCAATGGATTGATCAAATTTACCTGTTCAAAGCTTCAACCTTCACCATATGAGGGTCTACCTCTTGCTTGAAATCGTTGAGTTGGCCGATCTGACGCTTGACAGCATCTATGTCAGAACCTAGTGGTCCCATGCGGGCGAATTTGTCCTCAGCCGTGTCCAGGAAGTCGAGCAGGTTCTAGAGACAAATTATTAATGGATATACTTGTTCCTTTAATAATTTACTTTTGCGAAATATAGAATTTACACATATTTAATATTATCTATTATTGGTATTGTTATTATAAATATTTATTGGGAATTAGCTCAAAATTTAAAGATAATTATTATTTGGCTACTACTGTTAACTTCTAACAGCATTAGTTATCTTGATTTAGATGTAGGTTTGAATATTATGTGGTAATTTTGGATAAAACCCTTTTTTATGAACATTAAATCTTAATAATATTTTTTTATATTTAATTACACAGTGACAGTTAATCATAATTATACACAAAATTTGTTTTGTCAAAGCCAGAATGAAATATCTTACATAAACATCTCGTAATGCTGTTATCTTACCTGCAAGGTTTCATGGAACTCCATGGCTTTCTCCATGGCATCAATGAGATTCTCCTCACGTTTAGCATAAAGAGCTGTGATATTATCCCAAGCATGGTCTAAGTCCTCGATGTGTTTCTTCACTTCTGGTTTGTCAGGCTCACCACACAAGTTCATAAGAGTGGATCCCGTCTTCCGTACTCTCTCCACCTATTGGGTGTTAACAAGGATATAAATTAAGTAGGTCTTCAATCAGTATTATATTTTGTAATGGCAACATTAAACATGTATCTCTAGTTAAAAGAAGATTGCTGTCGTAAGTTTGTTTAATTTATTTTTTGTTTGTCGAAATAAATATTCAAATAAAAAATTTATTGAAATAAGCATAGTAATATTGAACAATCAGTGCTAATGTTTTTTTGGTGCATTTGTAATGCTTTTTCAGAAATATTAAGATTTACTGACAAATTTTAAATTAATTTGGAAATATGAAAACAAATAAAGGTAGAATATAAGCTCACTTCTGGTTTGGTCTGGTCAATCTCCTGTCGAATCTCCTGCAGTGCGACTTGCTGTGCTTGAATAGCCCTTGGCTGGGCTGCCGGTGGAGGTTGACCGGTCAGAGTATCTTCTAACTCGGCCAAAGTGGCCATTACTGCATTCAACTCCTTCCAGAACTTCTTAGCGACATCCAATGCGCTGTCCAGTGATTGGCTTCTGTCGTTGGTTGCCTTCTGTACATCATCCCAGAGACTAGAAACACAAAGATATTATTAATACAAAAGCCTTTGATTTTTTAGTTGATGACGATACTATTCCCTCCCAAAATATTTTAAGAAAAATATAAAGTATCCGAAGACATCAATGAAGACATAATCATTTTATTTCTAATTGTATAAATCCTGAACAAAGATAAACTTAAGGATTGTAAAATCACTTAAAAAGACATATTAATCAATTAATTTTACTTTATATGTCTTTATTTGTCTATTATTGGTCATATGGAGGATCCCACATCAAAATATGTTGCCACAAAGTTAAAAACATAAATTCAAGTGAAATTCATCCCTAGGACTTCTAATGCTAGTAAATTTGTACTTTTGATACAAATGCTATAAAAAAAATAATAAATAGACCATGGTAGCAGGGTTTCTGTAATCAAGTAAACAATAAGTATTAAAATTAATTAAATCTATTAAAATTTCCAAGATAATGAGAAACTAATGTCCTTCTACTTTTTGTCCCGCGAGTATTTTGAAAAAAACCCAAACTTACTTCTTAAGCTTGTCAAGTTTCTTCTTGATATCGCGGACAGCTGGATCAGCCTTATTTGGTGCTTTGTTTATGACGTCGTTTGCAGCACGTTGCACCGCAGCATATGCCTCATTACGCTTATCCAAGTCATCCATTAGGGCATTGTTCTCTTCAATTTGGTCTCTGTAAAATTGTGATTTTTTTATTAATAAAACATTTATATGATCACTTGCACGTACTATCTGCCATAAAGTCATATTTAATATAAACTACAAATTGACAACACTCACTCTATCTTAGGTGGGTGAGCAGATACAGGCTCGGCACCGTTGACCTGGTCCGCAGTACTAGCCAGTGCTCTCAGCATACCCTCGAGCTTGTCCGAGAACAGGGCTGACTCCTGCAAGGCCTGTTCCAGTGCGAGCTGCCTTTTGCGGAGTTCAACTCGCAGTGCGTTGTACCGCTCACAATCACTCTCCACAGTCTCCTGGATCTTGGACGCATCCTCATCGCCACAGAGACGGGCAAGGGCTTCGCCAGTTTTTACCAGTTTATCGACTAGCGGTTTGTGCTCGGAGATCGATTGGACTAGAAGCTGTAAGGAGAGAGTAATTAAAATATACTGTTAAAAATGTAAAAGTATTTGGCTCACACATTTCTCCAAATGAGAAAAGCAATATTTAATGGGGAGACATGACCTTATTATCCTACTTCTTTGATTCCTTGAAAATTTCATGTTACTAGTTCCAGGAAATGTTTTAATTCTCAGTTTCAGGTATGTGGGAAACAATAATTATTACTCTTACCCATTAATTCTAATGAGTTATGACAAAAATAATGACAAATAGAAACTTCATGTTCTGTTAAAAAAGATGACAGAATTATCCCATTTAAATCTACGATGGAACTATTCAATTTGTTTTGATAGTCAATTTTTGGACTGTTTCTATATGGGTATTTGTAGATACGGAACAAATCTAAATATCTAGTTATCTATGAATAGAAGTTTACCTCATTCTTATCTTGTTGATGAGCGATTTGTTCAGGCCTGAGAGCAGGCATAGCCAACATACTGATCTGCCGTTCCATGTCGTCAAGCCAAGAAGATAATCTAAAAATAAAATAATAATGTCGTTATTATTAATCACAATGAGTTTTTGCCCTTAACTGTGTCTGTGTAGATGTCTTTATTTATTATGAAGTATTATTTTACATAGAAAAACATTTTCAGTAAAAAAAAAAGTGATCTATATCACAGCACTCCCAACCTGATACGGACCTTATATATTATTCACAATAACACTTGACTGGACCTTATATATTATTCATAATAACACTGGTACACAAACTTGAGTGAGTTAGCTCTTTCTTTATTGTCAATCTTTGATTTGTTTATACAAGCTTTTTTAATATTTATTTTCTACGTCTGTAATGCCTGGTCAAATTCCATCAGTCTTCTTTATTACATTGCAATAATTTCTATGTACAAGAAAAAAATTTAGACAGTAAATATTTGAGACTCACCCATGATGTGTATCAGCAAAGTGTTCGGCTAATGGTAGTGCCTGTTCCAGCGCAGCCAATCGGTCAGCGCTGAGTTGACACACAGTCTCCATGGTCTCGCGCAGATCTTCCATTTTGTCTCTAATCATTGAGGTGTCATCGGACGGTTGTGATTCCCGCAAGACCTAGACAGTAATTGTGACTTCAATCACTTTGTCCTTCTGTTTGTAAATGCATCAGGAATTGCTATAACACACTGTCATAACCATTATATGGTTGTTTATAACTGATAGATATTGGTTTGTTTACAAGAACTGCATACTGGTGTTTATTCTATAAAGGTGTTATTTGCGACTGAAAAAACTATGTGAAGTAAATTTTAAATCTTTAAATTAGAAACCTTATTCTGTCCAAATGATGGATCTATTACTAAAATGGAACTAGACATCTTTCTGAGTTGGCGTAAGAGGGTACCATTAAAAAAATACCTTTTGTCTACTGATAGGTGTCTACGAAAGCTAATGTTAGAGTCAGCAACACTGACAGAAATGTATGAAAATGGTATGCTCTCTAGGTAGCAGTAGGCTAGTGTGAAACTTATGGTCCAAAAAATAATTAAATCGCTTATGCTAAAAGCAAAATTTCCTTTTTCTTATATTTTTTTCTACTAGTGGGAACTACTTCGAACGAAAAAGTTTGACTAATAAAATGTTGTTATTAAAATTGTATAAATAGAACTGTACAAAATTCCACCAACCTTCTTACAAGTGCTCAACACATCCCTAACTCTTGATCTCTGTGCTGAAACATCCTCATTCAGAGGCCTGTGCTCTTTGAGCTGGGCTCGCACCAGCGCTGGCTCACAGCATGGTGGCTCCGCCTCACGAAGTTGCCCATCCACACCACGGAACCATTCGAGTAGTTCTTCAATATCTCCTAGGACTTCCAGCGAACGCTGAGGAGATGAACGGTGTTTATTTTGTTGGAAAAATTCATGTATTCTTATTTATTCATAAATCATTGTTAACATGATAAGTAAGAAAAATCTTATTATATGTATGCCATATGATTATTTTATTATTAATTTTTAATTGGATTTTGATGTAGGAAAATTTTAATTCTGTTGTGGCTCTGATCTGAATGAAATATTACAGAAATTATATTTTCTAACTTATAATAAAATTATTGTTTCAATGTTTTGTGATATTTAGAATTACGTATTGCGAATTGTGTTCTGCTTTCAACTCTCAATTTTTAATGGTTTTTTTCGAAAACAAGAAAATGGTCTTTTGCAACCACTTTTTAGACAATCCCCACTTAACAAAGAGGGGACAACGCATAAATTACCTATGTTTAAGCTATAGTTGCAATTTATCATCAGAGACAATAAAATTACCTTCTTGCTGAGTAACAGTCTTTCGGCCTTGCGTTGTATCTGCTCTACGATGGCGTCGAATCTTCTGTTGTCTCGGGTCATAAGACCCTCGATGTGAGAAGCCCCTTCTCCGGGTGATATCTAGAAGCGCATCATAGTTTAGTTTGGTACGTAAGTATAATTCAATCATATGATGATTAATATCAGGTTAAATATCACTATATTCCATATTTAAAACTAATTAACATAAATGTCAAAATGACAGTTGGAACTTCTTTAAATTTTTTGTTTTTCGAAAACAGACTAATTACAAAACCAATATTTGTAATTAGTTTTGCTGAGAATAGCTTCATAACCACAAATAAACAACCAGGATAATTTACAGTTCAGAAATATTTTATTAAAATATAAATTATTAACTAGGAGTAAGTAAACAAATGTAATTATCTAAATCTTATCCTGCAAATTAAAAAATTTTAAAAGGTTTCCGTTATCATAGATTTCTATTATAATGAGGTATTTATGAGTTTATTTAAAACAATTAAGAATATAAATCAATTCGAAAAAAAAGAAAAACTATAATTTTTCAATCATAGTTTCTTTTAAATAGATAAAGCAATTTTTGATATTATCTACACATACAAAAATAGAATATCTATATTTTTATATAAATGATATACATACTTGACATAGTTGCGGTCCTATAAGGTTGATGGAGTCCAAAACTGGTCTAAATTCATGTAGGTCAGCTTCAAGCCGGAGAATGTCATCCTCACGGGGTTCGGCTGATTGTAGTGTAGTCTCAGCACCAGACATCCAGTCTATCAATCTTTACAAACAGATAAAACAATTGTTATAACCAAGCATAATACCTGATAAGATTTGCATGGAAGAAACAAACTTCTTCAACAAATTTTAGATCATATTCAAAAAATATTCAATATTCATGTGGTTATAAGTAATATTAGTGGATATGGTGGTGGTGTTTTGTACTGCTCTGTATGCATGTGATGTTTTTCTAATTTGTACAGTACAATTAAAGAATGAAGTTAAACAGTCGCTAGTGATATGTGTTACATTAAAGGCTTCGGCACAAAGCGAGTGGAACATTTTCGGGGCATAACGTTAATGTGCCGTAATTGTCACACTGAGACAATGTGTGTCAATTGTCAATTTCGTGCGCAACTACTGCTTTTATTATTTCTAGAAAATGTAAATAGAGAGAATGGATAAATGACAAGATACAAGGAAAGAAGGATATGGAGAGTATAACCGATTAGGTATTAATTATGTAAACACAATATTTATAACTTTGGATTAATTATTTATGACCTTATAAAGGTAAATATATTTTCTGACATGTTCAAATAGATGTTTGATGTTCAAGCTACATCAATGTTTAGAAATATACAAATTTATCATCGTCTCCTGTCTCATTATGTGTGACGTGTTCACACCACAATCTCTGTGTGCAGACAGTTCTAGAAGCATGTTTAACACAAAAATATATGTCATGTTAGCGCTGCACCACATCACGTCACTATGCTGTTAGTTGTTGCATCCGTGGCAGCCTTTCATATCATGCCCAACCTAGTGTGATTGTGGTCGACAACTCTGTGACATGTTTCACACAATTTCATAGAGAATTTTGCATGAACATCACACTATTACCACAACATCAAGACTTGCCACGTTTGCTGTGTCGCAATCCCTTTAATTGTGCAGTGTTTGTAGGTACTTTACAGGTAATTAACTATTTGAGTCGGTTTATTTTTTAAACATTAGTTTTATACTGAAATATTTGTTCTTCGGTTCTTCAGAGAATATTACTAAATTCCATGCTTCATATATCATCACACATGTTCAGTCTATATGGAAAACAGGAAAGATATAAGGGAGACTCAAACTTTATACCAAATATGAATCTCCACGAATTTTGACAAAAGATTTACACGCTCAAAAAACGTCCAACTTACTTGTTATGGCTGCTGTAGAATTGCTGTACCAATGGCAAAGCTTCAGATGCTACTCTAAGCAGGTCGGCTCCACGTGCTGTGAGATCATTGTAACGTCGTTGCAAAGCATCCAGTTTGTCTTTCAATTGGAGAGCCTCATCTCCAGAGATGTGTTTCATTAGTTCCAAGCCGGATTCGACAGTGCTGTCTACTGATTCTTGTTTGGATGCTATTTCTTCAGTGAGGTCCTGGGAGGTTTAATGTTATATATAAATTATTTGTAAACTCTAAAAAGGTATAACTTATAAAGTGTGAAAGTGAAATTTATTAGTAAACAGGAGCTTCAAATGGTCTGTCTGTCTGTCTATGTATGCATCACCTAAAAGTGATGATTTTTCAATATTTTAGAGTAAAATGAGTTATTTATTATTTCGATATGACGTCAGTAAGTTGAGATACAATCTTTTTTGTGCTCATATCGCATAAAATCTACTAATTCGATTGAAGTAGGGTTTTTGTTGTTATTTACTTGGGTTTGGAAAGAAACTGAATACATCATATATTAATATGACATTAAAACTTAATAATAAATAAAAAATATCAGAGTACACACTACGATAACATGGTTAACAACTAACCAATGTCATCAATGTGCAGGCAAACAAAGAATTTTACACGATCTAAGACATAGTTAAAAAGCTAGTAATTTATATGTAGAATATTGACTGATTTGTATAAAGATCTTCATGTAAAGATATGGCTATAAAGACTCCAATCATATCTTATTATGTTTTCATACATTTTACTACTATAAAATTATTCTTATGTATGTTTTCTAGCAGCTTTACTATGCTATTAATTCCTTGTGTAATTACAGAGTGCTATATCAGGTGGTCCTGGCAAACATCACTGGCTTCATGGCAATATACATATCCATACATATTCCTCTTTCATTTATATGTTTAAACTATCTACACAAATTTTATTTAAATTCAATTTCTTTTCATGTCTTATTTCAAAATGACCTTAGTTGATACGAATTCGGGGTTTAAACTACTCACAGCCAAATCATCCATTTGTCGCAGTAACTTCTCAGTGTGCACCGGTAAGATCTTCCTTCTAGCCAGCCTCTGCTCCATGTCGTCCATCCAGGCTGTCAGCTCCTGGTAGGTTAGCACCAGGTGTCTAAGACCCGCTCGCGAGTTGTCCAAAAGTTCGCCGACGTTCAGACTGTTATCCACCAGTGCTTGATATCTATTGACAGAAATTTGATTATAGCAAAACTATTTATCTCTGTCACCTTTATTGATTTTGATCTCCATGGTTTTATCTTACTTTGCACGAAACTGTCATAGAGAAGCCACCGAGCTTGAGGAAGAGATTGCCAAAAGATTTTTGAAATGGTTTGCACTGTTTTTTTCAGGATATTAAGGGAATTAACTCTCTGCGGCTTTTTTGTATTCAACTTTATATGTTTGCCGCGAAATATAAATTGTTTATGTGTCTATAGACAGAACTGTATGTACTATAGGCAATACCTCATGGTACTGCCTGCAGATTACTTATAGCATATTATATTCCTTTCTCAATTATTCAATGTTAACATATTAGATTTCTTAATACCTATTACTTTTATATTCCACACATCCTTGCTCATCGAAATAATTTATATATACATATAATAAAACTGTAACACAGTGAATGAACAATGACAATAGAATGAACAAAGAATGATTATAATGTAAAGAATGATAATAGAAGTCAGAAAACTTGTTGTTAGAATTTTTGTCTGTCTGCTCATACGGTAATTTCTTCATCAATGATGCAAAGTATACTTGAACGGATTTTGATGAAATTTGGTACGGTGATAGTTAAAACCCAAGAGCAACATGTGAGAGAAAAAAAATTCTAATAACTTTTCTTATTCCGAAATTCACAAGAACAAAGTTGTAGACACAGTTATGTGATAGTTTGCAACTAGTGTAGTTGCGTTTTCTACATTCAAACTGTATTTTAAATATTTTTTAAACACTTTCCTGCAACATTACGTATACAAGTATCAATTGTCTATTATATAATATTGGTTTTAAGTCTTCCTAATATTATTTTTTAACACAACGGTTTTTTAAAAAGCAAAGAGTTTTGCAATAACGGTACTTGGTTCCTTTGACAGCAAGATAAACATTTTCAACATGTCAAACCTGTCAGTGGCAGCTTGCAGTTTGTCGGCAAGTGCTGTGGCTTCATCGTCACCGACCAAGCCCATGAGTGTAGATGCCGTTTCTGTAAGCTGAGAGAAAGCTGGCCTTCTTGAGATGATGTCATCATGGATATTCTGCAATGTTATTACACAAAATAGTAATTAAATGGCACTATTATGTTATGCGACATGTATTTTCAATTTCCTTAAATTTCAATATTATTAATAGTTATTAGTAATCCGTATACTGACCTTATGTTCTCTGATCTTTTGCTGAATCTTCTCTTCGTCAGTGGGAACAAGCTCCAGGGCCTTGATCTTTCTCTCGGTGCTACCCAGCCATTCGACAAGGGGCTGTAGTTGCTCTTGGAATTGCTTCGCCACCTATTTAAAGTAAGCATATAAGTTTGGATACTACTAAGCAAAGTTTTATTCTATTCTATATTTTTATGCCAGCTTCCTTAAGTTGGGAGGCAGCACTCCGTTTATTCTATATTGATACCCATTTTAGAGGGACATACCTCGTTGGATAGCCAATCTCCCTCATATTACTTGCCAATTGTAGTTGTAATTGAATTTAAAACATAATTAAAAACTTTTACATTTGACGAATTAGAACTTGTGTAATTATACTTGATGAATTAGAATTTGTGCATACAACTGCCACGATCAGGTTATGCTCCAAATTCAAAATTGCTATCATCCCTTGTATTTTGTTAGCACCGCTACAAAGAGCTTTATTTTTTTTTTAATTTACTTTGGGGGCTTCAGGATCTGTCCTATACATATTTACTGACATTCTCCACAATGACTAATGTCTTGAGGCTTTCAGCCTTAAATATATAGCTCTTTATATGCAGCAAAAGAAAGATTCATCCATAATATTTTAACATTCACTTCTAATCTCAATACTATTTATCTACAACAAATAAGCATATTAGAATTGCCATAAAATTACCTGCATAGCCTGCTCAAGATCCAACATGCGCTGCTGTGCTCCATCAGTGAGTGCTTCGAATCGACCCATCAATCCTTTGAGTTGTCTCTCGACGGCCTTCCGTTCAGCTGGTTCACATCCAGCCGCCACTTCGCTGCCCATTGCGAACAATGATGACATAGAGTTTTGCCTGTCTAGGAGCATCTTCTTCAAGAACTGGGAAAAGAATATAATATTAGGAATGGCTAATACGACAAAGAATAATTACATACAACCGCAACACTTGCGAAGTATAAAAAGAACAAAATATTTAAAACATGGCAGATCTTTATAAATTGGCCTAAACTAGTTCAAAATTAACAAGGTAAACTTAAGCATATGAGTTTATGTGAACAGCCTAATAATGAAAAACGACCGAAAATACCTTAAGGTATGTAACCTCCAGTTCAATACGAACTATATGTGATGGTGGTAAATAAAACAAAATATACTATTACACCCTAAGCGATTGGGATCACAAAATCTATTCCAACATATAACAAAGCACTTTGATTAAATGCATTTTATTCCTGATTCAATTATCTTTTTAACTAAAGGGAATTATATTACCTTTTGTTCTTGAAGCTGTGCCTTGACGACCTTGTAATCGGCACTTGGTGGTTTTTGGTTAGCTACCATCTCTTCTGTGTCAGAGAGCCACTTGGCTAATCCGTCGAGGGCCTCTTGGAACTTGCCCGACTGAAGCAAACCAACATCAAGACGACGCTCACGTTCATTTATCTGGATAATGACGTGAGAAATTAAATACATCTTTTGAAGTAAAATAATTACTACGTTACATCTATATACACCTCACTTGTCAAAGTGAAAAATCACAATGTAATAAAAGTGGAAAAATTCTCTTATTTTACACATTTTTCTTTATTTTCATGTAGGCTATATTTTTGACAAGACAAAATTTTATTATAAATTCTTTACGTACTATTTATAAAAGTAAAATTGCTTCAGTGACGTCCGGAAACGTAAAACTAGGTAAATCAAGCAAGTAAAATTTAAATTATGATTAATTACTAGGTCAAATGCAATAATTTAATATAATAAACATAATGTTTGTAAACATTACGAAATAGTTTACCGCAAGTCACTTGTTACTTCGTTAAATAGCTTATTTGTCGCACAACAGTATCGAGTTTTGTTGATCGGCGGGATTAATAATGCATAATACCCTAACGCAACACACAACTCGTATAACTTATTTGCCACTTTATCAATTAGCTTATCTGTCACACAATCTTATTCAGTTTTCTTGGTCAGTAGGATGAATAACGCATAATACCTTAATGCAACACATAACTTGCATAACTTGATACTTTATGACATAGCTTATTTGTCACACAACTGTATTGAGTATTGTTGGTCTGTGAGATTTATAAGGCACAATACCCTAACGCAACAAACAACTTGTATAGCTTACTTCGAATTTTGTCAAATGGCTTATTTGTTACAAAACCATATTGATTTTAGTTGATTTGTGCAATTTATAATGCATAGTATCTTAATGCAACACACAATTAGCATAGTTTACTGGTCACTTTATCAAATAGCTTATTTGTCACACAACTATATTGAGTTTTGTTGGTCAATGTGATTAATAATGCATAATATCCTAACATTATGTGATTCGGTGTCACATAAAAATTAACAGACGAATCCAGTTAATGCCATGTGAAAAAGTAACGGATAAATCTCAGCGACGTCACGTTGGAGTCGTGTGCAAAACTAAATGGACAAATATCAGTAGCATAATGGGAAGAGGCAGCATAAAAAATTATTCAGATTTTCATGTTTTATTAAGATATTTCCTAATTTTTATAAAAATGCCAGCGACAGATGGTAGGACCTGATCGGGACTTACTGGCACCAGACAGAAGAACTTGGTCGTGCGATTGGTTTGACATATTAAATTGTTAATTGGTTTTGGAAACTTATATCCATTGTAATAAATGTATACCAAAATAACTTCGACAATCAAACAAACATATTTAATTTTTTTCAAAGGTACAATAGCTTGTAGTAATACTTGGAAAATATTCCCTATTACTTCTAGTCCTACCATGGTCCTCAAAATATAACTTTAGTCTTTTTTGGATCCAGTGTGTTTATAAGACATTTTAAAACACATAAAAAGTTAAATTTTTTTTCAATGATTAATAATGACACATTGATTTGAATTTCTTCAAAAAATTGTACTTCTAGTAATTTGAACTACTTTCATTCCAAAATTATAAATCCATTACCATTAGACTACTGTTACAATTATAATATAAAACCACCTTTTATTAACAGATGTAGTGAAGGCATAAATTGTATATTAAAGGATCATAAGGTGTATCATGAGCTAAAAAGTTTGGAAAACTGTTTACGGCATTTTCTTTTTTCCAATAAGTGACGGAAAATCATTTTTTAGAAAAATGTTGTAGTATTTTAAAATTTCTTTTTATCAGATTATGTATTTTAGTTTTAATATTAATTTTAGCGAATCTTTTCACTATTTGAACTCAATTTGGTCAAATTTGTTGATTTACATATTTAACATAGTTTTTAATCCAAGCTAGAAGTATATATTCACAGTATTATTTATTGTATTATAAGAAGTATATATTTATATATCTGCATATATTTACCTTCTCCTTCAAAGCATTCCATCTGTCATTCATCTTCTCCAGATCCTTCTCCAGCACTTGCGTTGGCACTCCCTGTTGCGCTCCTCGTACCAATGCTTGTCCAATGCGATTACACTGCGCAACGTTAGCGCCCAGTGGCTCTAGGGACTCCTGCTTCATTGCGGCAAAGTCACGTTGTTGGGCACGAATTTGTTCCACTTCCGATCCGACTGGTTTAAGTGTCTTCACTTGGTCTGCTGCCTGCAATTCGTTAGGATGTTTAAGATTTAGAAAAGTGGTAAATAATCTTGTAGTGTTATGTCTGACCTAGATGTATGTGAAGAGAAAAACAAATATTTCACTTTTTAAATTACAATTGGATAATATGTATTTTATAAGAATCAAATATTAAGTTAATCAGTTCTATTCCCTTCTTATTGCATTTTAGCATTCAGAACATATCATCAAAAACTACTCACATCCTTAATATCGTCCATAACAGAATCATAGGCCTGATAGAATGCCTCCAGCTTGCCAAGTGTGTCATCGAGATCTTGCTCCTTGGCGCGCGCCCTCTCGTCCAGTTTAGCCAACTGTCGTCTTAGTGAATCCACCTGAAGAGCAAAATTTTATTACCCGAAAAATAATAACTTTCAGAACTTAATCTAATATTGTTGATATTAGAATCTATTATAAACGTTACCGTGAAAGAGTACATTTTATATTTTCACTACAAATAAATTTTCTGCAAATGGAAAATTTCGAACAAAAAATTATTTCTTTACTGCAAAGGACATTATTTATCATGTCACATGATAGTGATATCTATAGAAAAGTACATATTGTAGTCAATTTTTAATGAAATGACAGTCATTATATTTAAAAGAACTCTTGAGTTCATTGTATAATTTTAAATTATCACGCTTCTAACTTTTGCTTCGCATTATTTCATGCAATGTAAAAGGGACAACCATTTTTCGCTTATTTGATAAAAATATTTATATTTTATTCATAATAATTTTTTTCCAATAACTAAAATTTTAAAAGTCCGAAAATATATATTGGCAACTACTCTTCGGATTTTTAACTAGCCTTGAGAATGTTTTAAAAAGACATTTAATCTAAACTTTTTGATTTCAAAATGTTTTCAGATTTATACTATTATCTGTAAAAACTGCCCCAAATTGACTGACTTAGAGGTGACTCGTGATCTTGTTTTCTTTTATATTCTAAAATGTAGCCTGATTTCAAAGTTTAAAAAAAATAAAGTAAAATTATAAAAATAAATTAAAAAAATATATTCAATATAAAGAGATAATATTTTTAAACAATCCCATAAAAGAATTTTTATGCAACTAAAATTTGAAAAATCCCAAAATATCCATATTGGCAACAACTTCTTTTCGGATTTTTAACTAGCCTTGAAAATGTTTTAAAAGGACATTTAATCTAAACTTCTTCATTTCAAATTGTTTTTAGATTTATACTATTATCTGTGAAAACTGCCTCAAAATAACTGCCTTAGAGGGGACTGCGCTACCAATAAAAAGATACCACTAACAATTAAAAATAAAGTAAAATAATAAAAACAAATTTTAAAAATATATTCAATATAGAAACATAATATTATTAAATAATCTCATAAAAGGATTTTTATGCAATTAAAATTTTAAAAATCCTAAAATATTTATATTGGTAACTTCTTTTCGGATTTTTAACTAGCCTTAAGAATGTTTTAAAGGACATTTAATCTAAATTTCTTCATTTCAAAATATTTTTAGATTTATATTATTATCTGTAAAAACTGCCTCAAATTGACGGCCTTAGAGGTGACTGTGCTATCAATAAAAAGATATTAATTAACCTTTACAAATGTCTTTGCAGAATCCACTTTATTCTTTCGCCCAAATCTTAAAAATTTCTTTAAACGAAACATTTTAATAAATATCAAAACACTTAAATACACAAATAATATTATTTCTCAAATTTATATTACACAATAAAATTTTAAACACTGCACTGTATTGTACTTTCCTAAATGAAAGCAAACTAATGAATGCCTTCAACAGGGAGCAAACTTACATAAGGATATCAAATGAAACACAGAAGACATATTTTAATGACAGTTCTAGAAATTCTTAATTAAATCCTTAATATTAAAGACAGTAATTAAGAATGCATTCATCATTTTGTAATTAGCAGGTTATAATTAATAGCAGGTAGCATTTAAATGACATGTCATTAAGGAAGGATATGCCTAATTAATTCAAAGTTAATTATGGATTTGTGAGTACTATAATAATATATACCAAATGTATTTTATTTAAGTATATCTAATGCGAGTGTTTGACTGTTTCTGTAATTTTCTTTTGAACATTCGATCTCTGTTTTTAGAAATTAATTTCTAGGGCTGTAAGGATAAACCCTTCATTTGTGGTATTGATTGTATAGGGATGCCAGCTATTTGATGATCTAATATCAGAATCGCTAATGTTTTCCAATAAACTATAATTTTGTAATTGCTAACAAGTATCTGAATATCAGTCGGATAATGCGACAGCATACAACGTGACTAACGAAAAAGTTTTTCACTGTGAGCCACATTTTCTGACATTTTCATTACTAAAATTCAATTACAGAGATAATAATGGAGACAAATTATTTAAAAAAGTTAACTTTATCTTTATCTAAAGCTTATATTGCTTTGAGCCTTAATAAACGCAAACTATCACTAGCCAATGAAATATCAGATCTGGCTCTTATGAAATACTATGGGAGATTATTTCGTTGTAACTTATATATCACATAAATTTATTTTTTGGAACATTATGGTTGTGGCCTGTAGAAACTTTTAGGAGAGATTTGGGAAAATTGCAATTAGTGTTTTCTTAGAAATAGATTAACAATTATGTTTACAATCATGCAAAATTTTGTGCACTGATTTTAGAATTACGAAAATTACATTTTATAGAATAATTTTAATAAAATTATGATTTAATAAAATGTTGCCACACATAAATGTCATGTTGTAATTAAAAATAACTTAGCTTTTTGCAGCTATGAATTGTTGGAATCTAAAAATTCTACATCACACCATTACTTTAGAAAAGTATAACCAACCAAAAATTAGTTGACATTAGATCTAGAATTGATTGAGAAGTCAGTTTCATTTTTTACGACCCCATCATATGAACAAGCAAATAATGATGGATAGCTAGATAACATTTTTAATTGTATTCTTTTTTGACAGAACTAGCATCCACCGACAATAACACCATAAACTATATACCTGGTCTCTGGTCTGAGCTGTATCAGGGGCAAAGCCGCTATCCACCAGCACCTCGCCAGCTCGTTCAGCTTCACCGACAATGTCATCAGCACGCTCCAGTTTCTTGTAGAAGCGACCAACATCCTCAAGCTGCTGTTTTACAGTTTTGATGTCGCGGCCTGGTGGTTTCATGCCATCCAGTTCCCGCTCCAGATCCGATAGGTCTTGAGAGAGTTTCTTTACTTGATCCTGAAGATGCAATAGTATTTATTTTGATTTACATTTTCCATAAATAGCATCATTATTTCGTATAATACTTTTGAAAATAGTAAAATAAATAAAACTCACATTAAACTGTGTCAGAGCAGAAGCAGCTCCGAGCAATCTTGCCTGTGCCTCTTCAGCCTTAGCATCCAGTTCATCAAGTCTGTCTCCGAGTGCAGCTGACTGATCATAGAGAACTCTTTTGGCTTGTGCGGCCGTATCTGGTCCGGCAGCCTCTAGAGCGAGCGTCACAATATCGTCGGCTGCTACATTTATGCTCTGTGGGAGAACAACACATCATTGTGACAGTGCATAATTTAAACTTTTGAGTGGAACGAAAATCCAGTAACTGCTAGATAAATAATTTGAAATTAGAGTAATGGTAGATACCATTGCTTGTAACGTGTCAAAAAACCGTTTATTTAAAACTATTGTTTCCAAGTTCAGTCTACTGTAAAGCATTTTTGTAAGTAACTGGCAATATTGGTAACATTAATATAGTATTTAAAAAATTAATTATTTAGACATAAAAAATTATTTGAAATATAATTTTAATTTAATATTAGAGAAAATACAAGTATTGTGCAAAGAAAACAAAACAGTGAAAGTACAAAACAATGGTACTCTAAAAAATTATAGAAATTAAAGAAAATTTAGGATAATACATAATGCACAGATATCTAGATTAATTGAAGCTAAAGCTTATGATGAGACATGATTCTGAAAAAAAATAGTTTCAGAGAAAATATTGCAGATTGTAACTCATGTGGATAAATGGTCTATGTTCCTGGTAATGTTGCTGGTATCTATAATTTCTAATTTTAAAATTATTTTTGGTAGCTTGAACTTTAAAAAGTTTGATTAATTTTCTAAATTTAACATGGTGAATACAACACGGCCGTCTGCAAAAATGCAAAGATATCTAGATTCTAAATTCAACATAGTGGATGTGACATCCTGAAATTGGTATGAAATTAATTATCAGTTTTTTACTTGTCTAAATTGGAAATATATTAAAAAGTTTGAATTGTTTTGTCTAAATGAATTTGAATATATTTTGTAACAATAAATAAGATTAATCATAAAATAAGCTTTAAATGCAAGAAATAACTGTCCAGATTGAGTGTTGATTTAGTGACCTAATCTCACTCACACTCTCCAATACAACTTTTTAAGAATTGTATAATTACATTATTCTCCACCGCTTTTTGATGAGTATATCTCAAAAATTGATGGGAATATATCAAAAATTTATGGCCATATCTCAAAATTGATGGGGATATCTCAAAAATGATTGCTACGTTCAATTAAAATTTTTAAGTTTTAATGTATCGTTAGAAGAAAACATTTAGACCACAAACTAATTTAAAATTTTTACACCTCAAAAAATTGTCAAATTTGAGGTCACTCTTTTGAGTTTGTGCCAATGTAAACACAAATAATCCACAGCATATAAACAACAGACACAAAAATTTCCAAATGTGTCAGTTTAGGACCTGCAAAGAGTTATCTGGAGGATTGACACTTTTATATTAATCCTCTACAGCGGTAAGAATTATTGTTGAGCGGGGAATAAATTTTAATGAAATATTGATAAAAATATTAATATAATTTATAATTTAAACTTAATATTTAAAATACTTTTATCCTCAGAGACTATTCTCTTAATCATCTACGCGTTCACTTTCCTTATGCTATAAAGTTTAGAACATCCTTACTCATGATTACACAAAATTTTCTCAACAAACCTGCAATGGGGCTCTCATTGCGCGAACTTCCTCACGTACGCGTGCCACTGCCGCAGCCGCTTTCCCATCAGCATGTGGAGGCGCAGAGATCAGCTCAGCGAGGCGCTCCTCGCAGCGACGCAAAGGACCTTCGACGCTGCGCACGCGTTCGGCAAAGTCGCCGAGAGCACGGGACGTATTATCGAGGAATTCAACTTGTTGGAGGACGTCTGGGGATTAACACAAATATTCAGTTCGATTGTCACTATGTAAAACTATTTTTTGAAATATGCTAGTGGATGATATTTAGGTTTTTATGTGGTTCAATTGTCACTAGGATAATTCATGTTCAAATATTACAGGAATTGATCTACCCTTGAAATTGTGCAAAAACCTTTAATTACTAAATTCATTCAAAAGTTGTGGCAACATAACAAAGAGACCCCGCTGCCATTTGGTTACAAATGAAATGTTATTACAACTACATCTTTATTATTTTTAAAAAAACATAGACGCAGTCACTTATAAAACAATTTTACTCAAGTATATTTTGGTCAAAAACTATATAGGTGTATACAGTCATGGAAAATTAGTTATGAAATGTGCTTATAAAATCAATGTGCTCATAATAAAATTTTAATAGGGCTTTTACTATTCATCAACTTGGCTTTTCAGTAATTTACATAATTTACAAATCGATAAAGTTGATTAAGTAAAAAAAGTTAGATTATTGAAAAAATTCACATTAAGAAAATTGGTGTATTACTTAAGGAAATCGTGCTTTCTATATTTTGCCCTCACAGATATATCTCAGTTTTTCTAGAATATATTAAAATATTTGACACTTTGTTTAAGTATTGAACAGGTTTCTTCTGTATTCTTCAGAAGAATATATTTTCCGCAATAAAACTTTCAGCCAGATCAGTTAAGTCATTCTGGAGATATAATGCTAACGGACCACAAAGTAAATAGCTCTGCATATTTCCAAGATATTAAAAAACTATAATTCTTTACGAAATATTTGCTAAATTTTTAAGGAATTATTTATTTATATACTCACCATTGTTCAAAGCATCCCATCTCTCCTTCATGTGGGCTAGCTGAGTTTTGACAACATCCTGGTCGACGTCACAAGCTGACACGAACGTCTCTCCTAGGGTACGGTTATTTTCATACTCGCCAGATCTGATGAAAATAGATACATAGTTATTTGTATAAAATTAATTAGTTATAAGTCATTTATTATTTGAAATATCTGTACACAAATTTATGCAATAAAATGTCTAGACTCACTTCTTCCAGACATCATTCCTAATCTGTTGTAGTTCTCGGAGTTGCTTCTCGATGTCCTTCTTTGTGAATGTGGTGCTTGGCAGCTTCGACAGTCTGTCTTCAGCCTGTGTGAGCCACGGCAAGAATTGGTCTTGTGCCTTAGTGTACTTCCGACAATGTTCCTGAAGAAACACACAGAAAATTTACAATATTAATGAAATTCATTACGGAAACTATATGGCAAGTTGCACTAATAATAATCTGATTCTAAATTCAATGCGGAGGGAGGTATTTTCACAGTAGAATTCCAATCCATTGGTGTAATTGCGTTATGGTCATAACAAAACACAACTGTGCTAATGGGAGATTGTGATGGAACGATATCAAGGGATTACACCCTGATGACCGTGATCCTCAGGAGTGAGAGACTGATTTTCAAAATCTTATAATACATATAGGAATTATTGAATATTTTAGGGTGAGAAATTTTTTTATTTTACTTCTATTACTATTATGTCGTCATGTCATATAAGGACTAATTAGTCCTACTGGTATTTTCTGAAATTTTAACTTCTAACCGGTACTCATGCTGACTATTATACTTTATATGAAATGCATAAAGTGTACTACTAACACATAGAAAGTATACAAACCATGGCAGTCTGCAGTTTGGTGTGTCTGTCCAGCGCCTCCCGTCGCAGCTTGTCCCATTGCTGTTGGATGCGGTCAAGATCTTTACGTAAGTTGGGATGAGCAGAACGACTCTCCATCTCACGGCCTGCATAAGATTACATATAATGTTATTACTCCTTTAGCGACTCTATTCAGAAATAACTATAACAAAGGTGAGTTACTTTTCTATGTTTTTTTGAACCACCATTCTTTATACAAATTTAATTCTCTATATATTGTTAAATCATGAAATATTAACTGAAATCCAATATTAATAATAATAATCTATTCGAAAATGTGTGGTCGTAGTTAGTTTTCATTGAAGTCGTTTTTGCAATAATTTTAAACTTAAATTTTAGCAGTGTAGCTGCCACCAGTTTCACTTATATGCGTAAATTGTTTAATTAATACCCGGACCCTAGTCAGCTTAAAGTTGATAATAAATCTTGAGAATTTAATATTATATAATAAATTTAAATTTGTAAATTATAAGTAGTTCAATATTAGTATAGAATTGTTTATTTTCCATTCTGTGAAAAGGATAAACTTATATTTTTGCATTAATTTCTAGGTAAACATGGTAACATTTAATCCACGTAACTTGGCTAGGAAAGTATAAGTTATTAGAAAAAATACACAAATATATTAATGCATTGAATTATGAAATAAATAAACTTATTGAATGAACACACCCTTATTGAGCAGCATAATGACTTCATGCTCGCGTGCCATAACATCGCGGTATATTGGCTCATGAGCCTCCACTTGATGTTGGAGTTTGTCACGGTTGGCGGACACCAGTAGCTTAGGCGGCAACTCGGCCAGCTCTGATTGAAGCCAGCCCAGAGTGCGTGCCACAGACTCTTCCAAATTACGGCCATCTCTGCAAAAGGACAGTATTATTACTTACGTTAATTTTTATATATAAATATACATCAGATAAAATTGGAAAAAACATTTCTTGGCTTTTTGAATACTGCCAGCTCCTCAAGATAAACTGTTAACTTTCCACTTGAGAAACAGAAAGCACTTTTCCTAACTGATTACATACACAAGGTAAGATCAAAAAATTCATAGAATGGGCTGCAAGGTAAGTTGAAAAAACATGGTGCCATTTTTCCTTTTCTCTATATCCTCCCTTAACCTGAAAAATATATTATCTCAGATCTGTCAATTAATTTATTTATGCCCTTAAAAAATATGTTTTCTTTTAATCTTGAAAATAAGCTGAAATTGCAGTGACCTTTTCATTATCGCAAATTTGTTTGCCACAATGCTTCATTTTAATATTTGGGAACAAATAATAGTCGCAGGGGCTTCGTCTGTGCTGTAAGGCGGGTATTGCGATATTTGAAAGCCACACTCTTGAAGCAATCACATCACTCTCGTGTACAGGTGCATTGTCGTATAAAACACCACACCTCTCACTAATGCTTCTTTAAGCGGCTCCAGTAAATAGTACTCTCCCATTAAAGAAACACTCTTATCTTTGAAGTCAATGAGCATAACTTTTCTGGCCGATTGTGACACCTTGAACTTCTTAGGGTACCCTTGGATACCCTAAGATGTTCAAGATGTCAATATCAGTAGAGTGGTGTATCCTTTTTACGCCTACTCACATAGTCACTCTTTAGCAACTATGTGAGTAAGCATCCCCCACCCCTCGCCATCCCCTCTATTCTGCGAACTTTTTGATCCACCTATTTGAAATATCACATACGCCCTATTTGATTTATTTCTATAAGAAATTTAATCTGCAGTAGATTTTAATTATACTACTACACGAGATACTAATCTCGTAAAACTTAATCTCGTTCAAATTAACGTAAAACTTAACGGGTGTTATGCTGTACGAGCATACACCATAACTTAACGGGTGTTACAGTGTATGCTCATATTTTAAATTTAATTTCACAATTGCATTTTATATTTAACAACAAATTTCCTAGTTAAGTGGTCATTAAATACATCTAGTGGAAATAAACTTTGAGACTTAACTGAATTTTATTTATCTCCAGCTGCCTATTTTCTAAATAAAAAAAATTTTCTTCGGTAAAGACTCAATGTCAAAAAAGACTTTCCATATTGGCAATGTGTAAAGGGGCGAACTTATTACTTGTTTATTACAATCTTTATTTTAAAGCTGTTTAAGCTTTATTTTAATACTGTCAAGTGATATCACATTGGTATCGCAAGAAAGCTGTCAGACAAATGCGTCACTCGCATCACATTTTTATTATATACAAAACTTTTGGAGAAATATATATAATGATGAAAAAATATATAATGATCCACACAGGTGGACTTACAAAACAAGTTAACTGGTGCCAGATAAACAAATCTTGGTTACATGTGTGTACCATAGATAGTATCCACAAACCATTATTCCAGGAGATAAATTTTTTACAAGCCAGATTTATGAAAAAATATATAATGATCCACACAGGTGGACTTACAAAACAAGTTTAATGATGCCAGATAAACAAATCTTGGTTACATGTGTGTACCATAGATGGTATCCACAAACCATTATCCCAGGAGATAAATTTTTTACAATCCAGATTTCACTTTTATATGGGCTTACTATGTTTCACCATATTAGATGCAAAATAATACTATGCGGCTATTATTACTGGTTTAGGTCTAGTTTTCCATTGTAAAATAATGTCTTAATATAAACATTTGTATTTCAGATGTTTGTATCACAAATGAAATAAATAAGTAACAAAAGTAAACTGAACACACCTCAAAGCACCTTCCATTTCGGCCTTTCTGTGATCTAGTTTACGTTGGAGATTGTTGTACTGGCGTCCTACACTAGCCAGTTTGCTTTGGATATCTTGGCGGCAGGCTGGGTCCGAGAGCACATCACAAAGTGCTGCACCAGCTGATTCCAGGTCAGCTAACAACGGGCGTTGGCCTTCTAGTTGACGTTCCAGATTCTGTTGATTCGGACAAAGAATAGTGTTTAAGAGTGTTTATAATCTTTACAATTTGATTGGCTAAGCATAAGTCTTATTAAATTTTAAAATACATAACCTATAAGGCCAAAAACTTAAGACTATTTATTTCGTAAATTAAAATTAAATATAGATATGATAAAACTGATATTAAAAAACAATCTTGAATTATGTCTTCTTTAAATCATGTATTTTTGTAACGTTATGAATGTTTTAATATCATCTACTAACTTCGATCTTTCTCAGTTGTTCTTCAGGTTCCTTATCGAGAGGTAAGTCATCCAAGTTATCAGATATGGCTTGGAGAGCGTCACGTAAGCGTGAGAGACCAGCGTCGAATTCCCTTGATGTATCAGCCGCAGCTCCGAGTGAGTTGGCTCTCTGCTCTAGTCTGTGATGTAGTAGAAATAGTTTAGTAAAAGAAATTGTTACCATCAAACTATGAGTGATGAAAGAGTGGGACATAGCACTTATATGATGATGTTGTCATGTCATTTCATTGGGTCTCTGAAGAGCTGCAGTCTCAGCTATTGCTGGGAGGTGTTAACAAAATTTGTTTAATAATTGGTTTATTGAGTCTTTTGTCACTTTCCACAGTGAGTAGTAAGTGATTTGCATGGTATCAAGACTTTTTAGATAACTTTCTATTCCACTGATTCTGTACATTTATGGGCTTCGTTTAACTCAGAGGCTAATTAGTTTACAGAAGTTGGTTTTGTCGCCAGGATACTTCATTTGTTGCCAAGTCTTTCTAGATAATATGTTTTTTATGGGGATAACAGTTCACAGTAACCTGCTTTTTTTTTACGTTTACAAAGTAGAAATTTATTTATTTAGCCACAATAATTCGCTGATTATAATGAAATCAATCAGTATCTACCATCGAAGGTGATTAAGTATCAAAAATCTTTATTTAAATAAAAAGATATTAACAAAGAAATACTTTACAAACCTGTTCATGAGATCGTTCCAGCGTCCCTGAACGTCATCTAATTTTTGTCTGACCTTGGCAGCATCGGGCGATCTCGTGTCCAATCTCTCCAGCACAGCTTCGCCGACTTCCTCTAAATGAGAGAGTTGTGGCTGCTGTGTTCTGAGTTCTTCACGAAGGACTTGGACCTGTATTTTAAAGGATGAAGAATATTATAAAAGGCCAGCAATTATAGGAATCATAAGAAAAGAAACAATCAAATACAAAATATAGGAATGTTGAACATTTCAAATTTGACTGTGTAGATCGTAAAGAACTAAAAAATATAATAAACTAAAAAATACTTGCACTACTTTGTAATGCATATTAATTAGCAGTGTATGCGTATCTACAATAATATTAATGTTTTCTATGCCCGTGCTGAAGACGTGACTTGACTTTGACACCAAAATCTTTTGCAACCAAAATCTTAAACTTTGATCACTTAGATATTTTGTAATTGCAAGTAAGTTTTTTCTATTTTCACTAATAACTTTATTAGGTTTCCAGTTACCAGTTTAGGACAACGTTCCTTGAGATTGACACAAATATTTTGCCCTATAAGTACTGTACAATATATGTTTTTATAAATGTACAGATAATATACATGGGTTTTTTTAAGTACAGTAAAAGAATTATTGGTTCTAGGTTACTCAAGAGTGACATTATAAGACAATTTATATATAATTTTTATTATTTGTTTTATATAAATAAAATTTATTTCCATCAATTGCGTAAATTCTTTCACGCATATACCATTAATTAAAATTTGTAGTAAAATATTTTCTTTCCCCAATAACAGAGTGATACTCATCCATTCATGAAAATATAATTAGTTACATTTGAGAGAATGAGTAGCGCATACCTGTTGCACTTGTGTCTGCACCATCCTGGAGTCGGAGGAGATCGGTCCAAGAGCGGCCATCATGCGGTCTTTGGCTCCCAACCACTGGTTGAGGTTGCCGTGCGTGTCATGGAAGTCCTTTATGTCCTCCATTAGACGAATCCTAAATGACAGATTATAAAAATATTTATAATTTATAATAACCTTTATGATGTATATCAACATTTACAGCTTATTCTGGTACTCGTTATGAGTTTGAGAAAATAACAAAAAACATTAATTCTTAAATAACCCTGCTATGCTAATATATATTTTTTTAGTCCTAAATTTTGTATTTTTATATAATGTTAACTTTTACATAATCTTTTTTCCACAAAATACCAGTTATAAGATTCATGTTTTAGCATGCAATTTTATTGTATAACAAATCAGAAATAAAAACTCACTTGTCCTTGCAGGCATCATGGAGAGCCTTCCATCTAGAGGCGACTTCTTCCATCGCATCATGAAGACGGTCAGCACCTTGGACTGCCGGTTTCTTTTTCAATAGTTCTCTCACCTGCAGAAGAAACAAGCGTTTAATTTGCACCTCTATTTATTATAAAAGAAACAATCGGAACAAAGATAGATAATAAAAAAAATTATTGTAAATTTCAGCCACCAGGCACATATTCGGAATGTAGTATTGGGAAAGGTCCAAATATCTCTGTAAAGGAGTATAGACATATGGAAACCAGAGCAAAGTACAATAAAACACATAGTACAATAATGTTGTTTTAATAAAAAAAAAGGGTGCGTGTACTTATGTACGCGCGTGAGAAGTTATACTTCTTTGGCATCATTAAAAAATAGTTTTTAATTATATACAAATAATAAATTACAATAAAATAATAAAAGGACTGGAAAAGGATAGTCAACACAGTCTATAAAGTTCAGTTTAAATTTGAAAAATTAAATAAATAAATATTTATTTTCTTACATTAAGGTTAACTTTAAAATATTGAATAACCAATAATAAATATTTAACATTAATAATTTAATAATATTTAGAATTAATTATGTTAAATAATAATATTTTAATTTATATCAATAAATAATACATACGGATAGATAACCTCAATTATATTGGAGCACTTGAAAACTTGTCTATAAACACAATTTTTTCACTAATATTTACGAATAGTAAATATATTAATCAAAATATTGAATTTAAATCACTACTGAATATAATTTATCAGCATATATATAAATCGCACTTATATGAAACTAAAACACGTGTGTGAATGTAGACACTAGAAACATGTGGAAAATAAATACTATGAATATGAGAACAGTGAACAGAGGCGACGATGTTGCCAACTTGCGCGACTAATAGGGGTTCTATTTCTAATTTGTTGGTAGCTTTTGTTTCGAGACTGCAACCGCTGCAACTTCATACTGTAACCTTTGTGTGACGAATCTTAAAATTTCACTCTCATCATTTTTTCATAACGCGCCTAAAGAAGTATAACTTCAAAAATATTAAACTCAAACTACAGTTTTTATTATTTGCCAAAACAATGAAGATTGAATCAGCATCACCGTCTTGTGGCTAATTAATTTCTATAAAAAGTGTTCATTCTTTTCATCCCACAAAATAATCATCAAAGTTGTTCACAATAAGACAGAAAATTTAAAAAAAAACTACAGAAGATTGATTTATCATTTTACCTCTTTCCATCTTTTGCTTTTAATTTCTTTTATTTACAATGAATTGCTTTTAAAAAAAAAATCATTTGGTCTAGTGCAAGTTTGGAGAGCTTCGGGGGTGTAGACCTCAATCCTAAATATATTTTTAACTCTACCTGATATAAGAAGTCGAACCTTAGTCAAATGTGCAAGGGTTTGGATACAATTAAGAGTAGCAAAACATTGTTTCTAATTAATCTTGAAATTTGAATTTAAGTTTACACTTTCTTTTACAGCTTGAGTATTTGGATATTCAAGCTTTTTGCTTGCAATTTAACCAGAATAAAGCCAATACTTAATTTCTTTTTATATCTCAGGTGAAGCTATCTGTTTGAAACTTGTTGTTAGCTTTTCCAGATTGTTGGTTGATGTAAATATCTGGAATGTCTATGGAGGTATAGAGATTTGTTCAACATTTATTGTTGTAAAATTTATACTTTCGGGCTGATACGTTAAATTGATTCAGTCAAGAGGGTTATACATTGTCTGTACCTTCCAATCTGAACGCTAGTTTATTTGGATGTTCACAGTCTTCTGATATTTGTCATGAAATTCATAATTTCTCACCAGTTTTTTAGGTTCCCTTATAAATATTTATTGCTGACATAACAATGTGTATTTAATATGCTTCTATATCTACTGTTATGGACAGTAACGTAGGTATAATTGAATCATATAAAATCTATATTGGTTACATATAAAATTCCAAACTATTTTTTATTCTCACCTGGCTCTTTGTAGAATCGAGTGTGCTCTGCTTCTCGTACATTTCCTCGAGTACACCTCTAACTTGCTTGATGGTCTTATCGGCTTCCTCCTTGGTGTTGGGCACAGAGTCTTTCGGTAGCTGTCTTTGTACCTGCGGGGAAAAAGCGGTAAGTCAAATAATTTTCAATTGAAAAAAATAGTAATCAAAGATACATTTGTTTTATTAAACATTGTATAGCATAAAACTTTCGTTGATGTAGAGCAAAAGAAATATTCACTCCAAAATATACAGACAGTCTTTCATATATTTCAATCATTTTTAACTTTATAAAATAATCAAAATATTTAACAATATTATCAGAAATCTATATATCCTATATGTGTTAAACATTTTTTAATTTACAAGTAGGTATTTTTGGATATCGAATATCAAGAGTAATATATTATTATAAATATAAAAAATGGCTAAAAAAGTTAATTGATTCATTCTTTATAAGAAGAGGTTACAGCCCATTGGGATGTTTTAAGGGTACATCATCTGGACCAATTGACATTTAATTTAATTGGTTTTGTCAGTTGTCCACTCACTGTTAAAGGGTCTCCAGATTTGTTGAATTGCTGTTATTAGTATGGTACGTTATCATTGCAGGAACTAGGTTATTGTTCCTCTATGTTTCGAAGCAATTGCATAAAAACTAGGTTAACGCCGATTATTATACTTCGCATTCCTAGCGGGATGTGGCACTTTTTGCGCAAATTTATATCAATTAGCTTTAAGACATAGCCCCGTATGTCTTGAGGTTTCGAAATGCAGGATGTGAATCACGTTTTGTTCAATTGTAACAAGCTCGATGATACATGTAGTGTTTTGGTTGTGAGTATACATCAACATAGCGGTATAACAGAATCGTCTGAATCTTTAGGATAAGGTATCTTTAGCCAACGTGACTTGGTTGAGCGTGGACCAATCTTTGAGTCATTTAGAAAGTACGCAAATAGAGTTCTAGAAAAAATGAAGGAAATAAATGGCTCATTGAGTAAGAACAGTGTTTAACCCTATTGGGTAGAAGCACTTGATAGTAGATACGGGACATTGTTAGGAGGCTTTCAAAGGCCCCCTTTCTTATGTATGAGGCGGGTTGTTACAGGTTCTTGTAAGAGCTTTGAGGTGACTTGGGTGGTGGCATGGAAATAGTGTTCATTTCATATTACTAAGGAATTACATAAAAATTTATAATAATAGAATATTTGAAATACCTTGTCCATGAAAGCAGAAAGGTTTTTAAGGCTATCGAGGTGTTTGCGAAGCTCATCTCGTACATTGTCCAGCTCTGTCTGACGATCAGTAAGACGTGCGCCCACGAGGCTGTACCGGTTGTTAATCTCCGACAGCTGTTGTTGGACTGGAGATAGTTCTGTAGAAAACATACATGGTATTAAAGTTAATCAAATATGATTAAAAACGGATAGTTGGTTTGAAAAATATCACTAATTTTGAATAAAGAATACTTGTGTTCGTAATTGTAACATAATTTTAAATAATGACTACACTACTATGGCTTAAATAATTACGAAATGTAACAGAACAGAATTTATAGCATCTTTCTTGTATTAGTATAAATCTTGTATTTCTACTCAACACTATGTGACATGTGGCATTACTTCTCTAAAACTTAGTATTATTATTTGACTGGAAAACATTTTTTTAGAATTAGTAAGCATGTTGTATATATCCAATTATATTGGACGTGTATAAGTTATTTAATAGTATAATATGTAATTATTTGTATATGCTATTCTTCTAACAACTTACAAAATATACTTATGATATTATGATAAACTTTTTCTAAGCTCCGTCTACGGATATATATCTTCACACATGAGCATTTATCTTAGTCTATTACCTTGGTTTGATAAACATTCTATCTATTAAATATTCTTTGTCATGAAACAATGTTCATTATTGACACTCAAAGAAAATAGTCACTAAAATCTATTACCTTCTAGGTGGAATCCGTCCTGACTTGATCTCCTAGACGAGAATCCACTGGATGTGGACTGTGTAGATACGGGACTCACCAGGCCCAGCCCTGTTTTGGTTGGAGAAGGTGAACGGCCATCCAATCCGCGCACTGCAAGGAGTTGCAAGTTATGAAATATTAACCATTGGCAATTTCTCTTTCATTTTAACTTTCTTTTATTTGTATATCTCCTTTTTGAAATGGGTGTAAAGCACAAGAAAGCAAATTTGTTGTGAATGACTACAGTCACATACTACAAAGAGAAGTAGTATTTCCAGATATCCCGACTTTTACCCAGTGTGATGACGTAAATTTTATGTGGTACGAGCCAAATGTCCCAATGTCAAAACATTGCCAACAATTTAAAATTAAGCACATATTGAACTTAATAACAAATAGAGTATGTGAAAGATTTTAACGTGAGTTTTTAAGCATGATGGCAAATATAGAACATAAAAATAAAAATCAAAAGAAAGGATATTTAAGAAATTGTAATATTACCGATTTTCCTTCATCATAACAATAACTAATTTGACCAAAAGGAAACAAAAAAAATTTGTTAACGATTTTTTCAGTTTACTTGCATGTTGCAATATATGTGAATCACTGATTACGCACTTACTAATGTTTTAAACGGAGAAAATATAAACTAACCAATGTTTAAAAATCTTGCTGGTTTGACCCTAACAGTGTGGTTTAGTACTTTCGAACGTAATTGTAAAACATAAATGAATATTTTGTTTAATGACTAGTTTTCATTCATTTTCTTTCATTACCCAATTATTAGTCCCTTGTACTGTTTTTTTAGCCTCCGATCCAGGTTTTGTGCTAATTTCATCTAGCAACACTAATGATGATATGCTGAGAAAAAGTAGGTAATACTTCAAGCTTATATATTTGAAATTGTTAAAATTAATTAAAGGTTTTGTATTACATTTTTAGTAATATTTGGAATTAGGCAAACATTTTTGTGTTAAAATCTTATGATGACTTATTAACATTATACCGTCTGATGACACTACAGACAAATGGCTGTGTAATGATATTTTAATAAAAGAAATGTTACATTTATTTATATACATCTTTGAAACGCCATAAAAAATAGTGGGAATAAAAGCTAAAAAAAAGATTAACAGAAACTAAAGATTTTTAAAACTTCCAAGCAGACATCTAGTGTTAATCTATCATACAAGCGACTGAAATAGCAATGACAGTATTCCACATTGACCAGATCTAATACATTTTTCTTGCATTGACATATTTGTACACATGTCTTTTTATAAGAACTTTCCTTTCATTCAGCAACTCGTCAACTTTATAAAGTCACATTTTATACCTTCAACAAATTGTCAATTGCATAAAACCACACTTTATAGGATTGTTCACACATTCTTTTAGTTGTATCGTAATTTTTGACAGTTGTTCATTACCTAGAGATTTGCCGTAGCTGTTACTTTTTCATATATATTTAGGATCTCTACAGCTTTTCATAATATTTAATTAACAAATAATTTATGTCACACTATTGGTAGAAGAGAATAGGATCAAGGTGTATTTAAAGAAGTTTCGCTATAATTTTTTGTGACATAGTACACTTACGAGGCGTCTGTCTTTTGGTCGGACTGTAGGCTGTCTGCGATGACCTCTTCCTATGCGTGGGACTGTCAGCTCGATCTCCACGCACCAGATTGTCGTAAATGGCGCCAATTTCGTTAATCTGCACGTAAAAAATTATAATTATAATATTTCATCGGATATTTACTGGTAGATAAAATCATCCTACTCATTAAATAAAAAAAATATTTTGATACCATTTTTTGTTTATTTAACTAATATATCTTTGTTTAAAAATAATTTTGTTTCCGCTGATCATGTGTGAATATTTTTTTTATATTACATTATTTTTTTTATATTTTAATAATCACTATCCATTAAAATTTATCTATATTATAAAAGGAGTAAAAAATTACTAAAAAAGAAAAATTATTTAAGTTAGGTTTGATATTATATAAAATTACAGATCTTAAATCTTCTTAAACTTTCAAAAATAAAATTTTTTTTAAAATAATTCTACAAAATATCAAGTTTACCCTATCAATGGTGTGACCATAGTCACGGTATTCCTTGATGAGTGGTCGGATTTCATCCTGCTGGTGTTTAATGACATCCAGGTCGACTGCTACAGGCTGCAAGTGGCTTACTCGGCTCTCCATTGAAGACAGCCATTCCACAACCTACACAGGGAGAGACAACTTACATTATGATGTGGGACAAAAAGTATCAGCTTTTCCATTTATTAATTTATTTAATATATGGAGCTAAAAATGAAAAATTTCAAACCACACCCACCTGAGACCGCAACTGCTCATATTGGTTCAGTTGATCGGCCCTCTGGCGCGATAACTTCTGCTTCTCATCGAGCATTGTATTAAGGTCCTTCCATTGCGTCTCCAGACCTTTGATACGGTCCCGCACTACATGCGTGTCTGTTACGTCTTTACGAGCGACCAACTGTTTGCCGAGGGCCACGCAATCGTCGCGCTGTTGTCGCTTGGAATCTCTGTGGGAAATGCAGAGCACAATTGGTTTTTTTTATTAGTTACGAAATATGGTTTTACAAAACTTGTGTTTTCAAGGTTATGTATATTTTTTGGATCTGTATTTTAGAGACAAAAATTGCTGATTAAGACCCATTCTTTGATATTTTATATGCTTACAAATTACCTTGAAAAAAAACAAAATAAATCACCAAATTTTTTACTTTTATATAATATCAGAATTTAACAAGTATTAACTTTGGCAAAGTTAATACTTCTAATATATTTTATTTCACTAAATGGACGGACAGACCACAAAATGATAGCAACAGAAATAATTGAATCACGTCAACTTTATAAAACAATGAAACGATAACTTCGTTTTATAAATAATTAACATTCATAAAAGGAAATAGCCATTTTAGAACAATTAATACATAGGAAATAGCAGCTTATAAACAAGAATATGCACTTAAGAACAAGGAATATATGAATGAAACTTGAGGTAAATGTTTCATTGCGAACAAATTATAGACAAAAAAGTGTAAAAGACACCTTTATATATGGTTTTAGTATGGTAGTTAATATGACGTAAAACTGGTTTTGCATTTGCTATATACATACATATAAAACAAGAATTACGAACCTGAGATTAGCCAATTGCATCAGTCTATGTTGATACTCCTCTGCTGGAAGACGGGCCAGGTCCTTCGATTCAGCCTGCTCCACCAGCTGCTGTTGGAATTGCTCTATCTGGGTAGCCTGCACGTTGAACACGTTTAGTTCCGACGATACCTCCTCGAGGAACTCTCCACGTTTTAGAGATTTGTCCAGTAGTTTCTCGTATCTGAATGGGAGATAAATATTTAGTTCTAAGGTTTGAAGAATAGTGTCTCATTTTTTTTTATTTTCAGGGTTCGGTAATCAATTAATTATTATAATTTTGAACATATTTGGCGTTAATTTTGTAGAAATTCATTATTCACAATTAAATTAAACTACGTGATGTAGCATTATTTCTACTTTCTTTAAGTTCTTTACCACAACCTAGGTTTCGTTGTATTACAACAACTTCAGGTGGGATATTAGCAAAGATAAAAAGATATTATAATTTTGGTTGAGCTGTGAGCATTACAGTTCTATAGTTGTGAGCATTAGTTTCTGAGAGCATTACAGTTCTATAGTTTTATGTTTACCCGCATCAATTTCAGTAGGAAAAATTGACAAGACAAATTTTTTAAAATAAGGTACATTATCCATTCATGAAGAGTGAAGATGAAATAATTTTTTGGAATTCATTTAATCACTTTTTATTTTAAAAACCCATTTGCAAAATATTAAACTTACAAAGGAAATTCAGATAAGTGTTGTTAATAAATTTGATGCATGAAATGACTAAGAGTCCCTGCCTTTCTGTCTTTCCTATTAGTCGATTTTTATTATTTACAATGTTTAAACAAATAATTTGAATTAACAATTCAAACCCATATAAAAGCACACATCACATTTTTCAAAAAATATTTGCTATCAGCAAAAATATAAATAGTGCAAGCTTAAATAAATTAAGTCCTGTATCTAATCGCAATCTTGAAAATTATATTAATCCTTCCAACTCCCTAAAGTTAATGTCTAGACATAGAATTCCACAATCTAGATTTAGCATAAATTTCGAGCCTCATATCGGGCCCTCGGGCGTTTGTTTGTTTATACAACTAAATGTAGTAGCATATATTTTGAACCTCATATCGGGGCCTCAGACATTTGTTCAATTATACAATTCAAAATTAATTTTTTAATTCTCTACACATTATTTTTCAAAGGTGTTTTATATTGTAAACAGATCACGAACCTACCTGTGTATAAACGGTTTAACTAAAAAAAATACCTTTCACTTACTTATCTTTACACAATATTACCATTTGGTGACTTGTGACTATATGCACTGACCAACTCATATAGTTATAATGTATTAAAAGATAAAATATACCATAGATTTTATTAATTTTATGCTCTATTGTGGTATACGTGCTTTCCTTATGGTATTGATTAACATAAGTTCCTAAAAAAATGTGTAAGTTTTTTTGAAGTGAAAATGTCTTTAAAATCACTACCAGGTGTTCGAAGGTAACTTGCCCCCAAATACGCCACATTTTCTGTTGAAATAATTTCAAACTTCAATCATTAGGCAAAAATATACACAGGACTGCAATCTTAGTCTCGTTCCAAAGACGAAGCATGAAAGTTTACCCCATTATAGTAACATGCAGCTGCTAAATCTGGTGGCTGGAGTCGCGGACTCCTCATGCCCAAAGTGAGGTTATAGTTTCGATTTTATAGATTTGTCATATGTTCACAAACGGGATTACATCTCAGAGACTAATTATCTGATCCCAATGAACCAAATAGTTTTTTGAAGGGGAAACTACGTGTTACAACTTGTCTTATGCTCCAAGCGTATATTTCAAAAAAGCAAATGATACAAGGCTAAAAAATTCGAAAATTTCCTGATTTTCTTAAAATGTCGCAATATGTGAGAGCAAAGTAAAACAAGAATTACAAATGCTAATGAGATGGAGAGTCTATACGCGATTGATGTTTTCATGAAAATAATTGTGGCAGTGTTCCATACTGCAATAGATTTCTCTTAATATCTTAGTGAAATTTAAGCATTACTTAATGGGATTTAAATAATTTCTTAATTTAAAGATTTAAAGAAAAAAATAAATAGGTTTATGACAGGTTAAAAAATCGATGGAGAATTAATCGCACTATATAATAAAAATGAATGCTCGATTATAATCCTAAAGAACTAAAGGACAGCCTCCCATCAAATTCTCACCTGTTATATATCTCCTGCATCCTCTGTTCTAGTTTCTTCGCTATTCTAGTATTAGAAGCGGTGTGTGACAGCTCAGCAGCATTAGCAGCCAACTTATCGAGCGAGGCTCTGTGCGCATCCAGATCGGCCTGTGAGATGCGCTGCTCACGAAGCTGTTCGTCAAGACGCTCCCGGATCAGGGATGCTGGTTTGAAGAGGTTCCTGTGGGAGTTTTAATAATCACATCAGATTTTTCTTTTCTATATTTAAAACATGCTTTTTAGAAGTAAATTTTTATATCAACCTGACAAAATGAAACATTGATTTTATGTTTTGTAAGCATTTTTTGCCCTTTATCTCAAAGTTATTTATATAAAAAAATTGGCAACATCACCAATGAGTACTCAAGAAAGAATTCACTTGTTTAGTTCTTTTCCAAAAAAATATTACATGTAGATAAAGGAAATATCTAGAATCATTGGCTTACTTGAAAACATTTTCTGCTTGATTCAGCCATTGCGCCTGTGTTTCTGCGGCATCCTGCAGTCCTTGGCACTGAATTAAAGCACCCTCCAATTCAGCACAACGGCCTGCCACTGCGCCCGATGCCTCACTATAGCGTCTCTCCAGCTCTATTACTGGCACTTCCAGTTTACGTAGTTCCGAGGGAGTGAGGTTGCCTTCTAGAGATTTTACAAGTTGGTCACAGGCCTGGGAAAGGATTTAGTTTATTTTAATGTTTCAATGTATCAGTTAGCATGTTATTTATTGACTTCAAAAAAAAGGACACTGGGAAAAGTTCACATATTGTTGCACCCAGGTGTTACAAGAGTAAAAATGTTACTCTTAATAAATAAGCTCCATAGAAAAAATTAAAGAAATAAGCTCCTTAAAAGTAATTTAAAACATCAGTCTGCAAAATAAGAAATGCTGTATTTTTTATGAAAACTCAAGATATTTTTCCCAATATTTTTTAAATACTGGAATTCTTTGAACATACTAATCCATGGAACTCGCAGGCCAAACAGGATCATCAAAAAAAGCCATGTACAACTTAAAAAGAATGAAAAAGGCATTAATTTTGACAACCTTATTATGACAACCCAATAAAACCAGTCATTCAATACATTCTAGACATTCCAGACTTAATCATTCAACAAAAGAAAGAATGACATCAAATCTAAGACCTTCTATATTCTTATATCTGTTTCATGTTTGTATATATTTGTATAAATATATTGATATACTTATATTCGTCTATATACTATTGTTACCTTTGTATTATCTGTAAGTTTATTTTTTATTTATATTTGCGCTTAATTTAATCTATCATAGTAAACATATATTTGAGTTTTGTTTTGCTCTTTAGCATATTTTTCTTATCAAGCAATAGTAACAGATATCCGGAATATGATCTAGGCAGTGTAGCCTAACCAACAATTCTAAACTTGACACTGGCAAAAGTTTTCTCTGAAGAGAATAATTGCCATAGAATAAAAGAAAGAGTGAATGTCAATGTCAGTTAACATTTTGTTTTTAATTAATGTAGATAATGGCTACAAATAACAAAAAGTAATTGGTAATGATAATTTTTTATAAATGTTTTTAAAAAGTTATTTATGTGTTTTGTTTGATTTTTACTGTTATTTTTATTTCTTATTCATAATCCTTAATATATTATAATATATGTGCATTTATGAAGATAGATTTTTTGTTTTGTTTTTAAAAAGCTATTTATGACAAATTGTATTTTATTTTTTGCTCTTTCCTGATTGCCAATTGGTGAATTGTTTGTTTTTTTAAATTTTAAATATACCAGCTTTTTAAAAATTATATTCTATTTTTATAATGTCAGGTTCACTTTCCCTAGTTTCCTTTATAGAACAAAGTAACAATTTATTATATGACATGATTACCACTTGTTAACGATTAAATCTTTCTCTAAACCCTGTTAAGCATGAGTAGAACTCATATTACGATGGTTCCGTACACACTAACGTACATATATAAGTATAAACCTTTAAGAGTACTGAGTATTTTGTTAAACTGTAGTATTAATATCATTTTTCAATTTGCAAATTTATTGCTTAGTTTACAGTAAAAAAAAATGTTTTGCTGGTATTGCTCTTTACTTGTATTCAGTATTATAGTTAAAATCTAGGATATCTATAATAAGGGATACAAATTACAGCTTTCTAGGTACTGTTGAAAGAACTCGTAAAAAGATAAGTCAAAAATAAACCTTTTTGGATAGTTATTTTTCATTTAAAATAATTTTGGAGTTTATCTCAATTATAGCAAGACCCCAAACTTAGACAGAAACAACATTTTTTTACCTCCTTGAAATTGTATATATAATTACATTCATTTAATGATTACGTGGGTTTGATTTTAAGTTTGTAACTCACTCCATTTGAGAACTAATGGTATCTGACAGCATAATAAAAAGGGGTAGATGTACAGCATAATAAAAAACAGGGTTCTGTTTACATCACTCCTTGTAAGAAACTCTAATAACTAAATATGAAGACGTAGAGAATTCAAACTGAATTTTTGTAGAAATAAGTTATATCTTATAAAACTTGTACTGGTTTTATAATATAGTTCAATACTAAAGCTAAGCAACACTTACGTCTTTGGCGTTATCGATGAGGCGTCCTTGAGCAAGTATTTCGTTATGCAACGCCTTTGCCTTGGTGAGTTGAGCTTCGACAGCTCTAGGTTCGCCGCCAACTGGCTCTGCCAGGACAGACCTTATTTGTGGCTCCACCTGTTAATTGGGAAAACACATTTAGAATTATTATAAAAACTGTGCAACTTCCATAAAATAGCATAATACAAAGAAATTAGTAAAATTGGCAATGATTATGCTTGATTTCCAAAAAGTTTACAATGGTTACTAGGGGAAAATTCAAGTAAATGCATAAGAATATTTTTATAAACTTTAGTTATGAATATTTTTAAACTAAGTTTCCATTCATTATCTCAGATTTTAAGAACTCAAATTTTCAAGATTTCAAATTTTGACTTCATCATCACATAATAATTTCTTGAAGGTAATAAGAACAACAATTATTATGTGGTAATTCATTAAATAATAAAACCAACATGTAACTATGCGTCACAATTGGTAGCATGTTGTGAAAATATTTTTTGTTTTGAAACTAAAAATTACTGACATAAGTTATAAAACAAGATTTAACAGAATCCATTAAAAATAACTATAATTCGCACCTCTCCCAACCATCGTGCTGCCCGTTCCATTGCATCATTATACATTCTTGTTACATCAGCAGCTCCGCGTACTCGTTCAAGCAAGCGCTGGGCGCGTGCAGCTAAGTCTGAGTGACGGCGACGTGCGAGCGAAGCTGCCTCGCGGACTGGCGATGTAGCAGGGTTCTGCACGTGAGCGAGGCGCGAGGGAAGAGATGTTCGATAGTCATTGAGGAGGGTCAGGAAGTCCTGTGGAGGAATTGAGCCATTACTGTTATTTTTAGCTAAAATTACCATTACGTACATAATAAATGGAAGTATCATTTTATACAGTTCTGTATATTTATTTCCAAAATTCTGTAAAATTATGCGACTCCTTGTTTGTAAAAAAACTTGTAACCAAATTTATTTGGCGCCTACTTATAAACCACAAAAAGTTCTTGTATCATACGTTTATCAATACGTTATAGATTTACCAATGAATAAGATAGAGGTAACTAATAATTGCTCAAAGAAACATAAATAATGCAATATATTTAATAGAATGACAAGAATTTAATGTGGTTAGACCTGTGGATTTTACATAGTTTTATGTTAAACTTCACGCAAAAAGGAAACTAAAAATAAAATCAAAAAGTAGGTCCTTAATTCTAAAACAAATAAATATATTATTTATATAGTGTGTGCTAGATAATCTCTCAGTTATAAAAAAAAGGTAAAAACACAATCATTAAAATTGGGTATAATAATAATTTATATTGTTTTCATACTTATATATATCCTTGTATAAGGCCATGTGTAAATATACATAAAATTCTTTAATAAAGGGCAGTGGATTTTTTCAGTGCCTTTTTTTTTAATATTGTATATAATTTTTTTAATAAAACAGCAATAATCCCTACCTTGCACTCATCAACAAACTTCTGTGCGGACATGGTAATGAATCGCAGATCGGCTTGATGTGCGATTACGTCGGTCACAAAATCTTGCACACCATCAGTTTGTCCCGGCAGATTACTCAGGTTCGACAGTGCTTGCTCCTTGTCTTCCAGCGTGCGGTATGCTTTTTCCATCCAGGTGTTGAATGTTGACAGCTCATTGCTAATGAATATAAATTATTTTTTTGGCAAATGATACTAAATATGAAAATTAGTAAATTCTGATTAAAAAAAATGTAATCAGCCGAAAAAAACAGGTGTATGAATAAATAGAACTGGTCTTCGATTACTTTTAGATTGGCGAGATTGTGTGCGACTGTGTTTTGTATGTAATCGCCTAATGGTACTGAATCACTTAATATGTATAGCCCTAGGTCGTTACATACACAAGACTGTTTCGAGATAATCGTACTGCTGATTTGCACGATTAGCTGCCAATCTGAAAGCAGTCTAAATGTTCAAACGATACTACTGAAGTCAAATAATTTACAATAAATTGAAGTGCAAAATTAATTGGTATCTGAATACAAATGACATCTTTAATTGGCTAATCCAGTTAAAATCCTATAAAATGTTATATAGTGGGTTATATCATGATTGTCAACTTGACAAATATAAAGTAACCAACCTGAACTTATTTAATTCATCCCTAGCTGCTGCGAGTCTGCGCAGCATCTTGTCCGCCTTCTCGTTGCATTTCTCACAGCGCTGTTTCAGCTGTCTAACTCCACGCTCTAGAGCAGCCACCTATTAACATTTAAACTAAGTCTTTAAAAATGGACTATAAACTAAAAAAGATTTTAATTTTTTTTAAAATACCTATGTATTACTTACTAGGACAATCATCACCAGGTTGCTCGAAAGTCACAGATGTTTTTTATGAAGAATTATTTGGAAGGATTCATCTTCCCACAATTCAAAGAGAATTATTTTCTCCAAGTATTTTGAATCAATTACATTCAATTTAACAGAAAAATTGGCAACACAAGATTTTTCACTATGTTTCTTTTCTTTTGTCCAAAATATTTTTATAAATATATTATTTTAGCAAAACCTCTAGTATGACACTTTTAATTAATGTGTCATTACTATATGGTAAACAAAATTTTAATACCAGTCTCTAATGGAAATTTATTTTCATCATTCATTACTATATGGTTAACAAAATTTTAATACCAGTCTCTAATGGAAATTTATACTTATCTCATAACAATAATATTTAGCCAATTTGTGTTGATTAAACTGGTGACCTACCTCATGTGGGGCGAGTACATCACCGCCAGAGAGCAACAGTTGCTTGGCTTGATCAGCGCATGCTGATACTTGTCTCTGGTGTCCATCGATATCATCTTTGATTTGCTGTAAAAAAACAATAATTGATAAAAAACAATGATTTATTTTGAGTGAAAAAATAAATAAAATGACGCTAGCCGTCTTACTAATTGATGTATAAATTTTATTCACATCTTCAATATTTTTTTAATAAACTACTATTTCAACAATAACACTATGATTGTTAACGCTCTATAATTAATTAATTTGACTTTATTATTTTATGATATTAAAAAGGATTACAAATGATGCTCTCTAATTTAATCTATAAGGAGCTCTTGTCGGCTTTTTGTAGTTTATTGAATTATTAGACATTTTTTAATTACACTATTAATAAAACGAGTCACAACAACTAATTAAACAATATTGTGCACTGTGCAAAATATAAATATACCTTGCACAGAACACAATATTATTAACACAAATATTAAATTAAAAAGTATGTTTACAAAAGTTTATAATCATTATTACATTGCATTAAGAACATTTTTAAATCAATATACTTGTCCCTCTCTCTCTTGTACAAAGTCATGAAGTGATATGAAAATTGCAAAGACAGTGATTCCAAGAATGTTGGATTACTGGATGTACCAAATGAGCAAAGGTCAGACTTTAGAGGATCCATATATTTTACCGGCTTTGACAGGTCACCTATTCTTTATTCTTAATGTAGTTGCATTCACTTAGGTTCATAACTTCGATGTAATTTTGTTTTGTTAGGTTTATGCCATAAATAGTGCAACTAAAGTATAAAATAATTATATTTTAAACTATTGCTAAGGAGTTTAATGCAATCAATGTTAAAATCGTTAGAAGTAAAATGTAGAGTTCAGTCCTAATTTTAATATACTTGGTTTACAGTCTGAAGTCCCATAGCATACATATTGTAATCAATCAATATTATTTATAATGCTTGAATATGGTTTAATGTGTTGTTCATTAAAACATAACAGTGTTTACTTTTTCAAAAATCTATTCTTATTTTCACTCCTAACATAACCTCTTTTTATTATTGCTTTTTATAATATACACACATCAAGTTCATCGTAAATACACACATCAAGTTCATCGTATAATGCTTGAATATGGTTTAGTGTGTTGTTCATTAAAAAAAACAGTGTTTACTTTTTCAAAAATATATTCTTATTTTCACTCCTAACATAACCTCTTTTTATTATTGCTTTTTGTAATATACACACATCAAGTTCATCGTAAATGTAAATATTGCCGTTTCCTTCAGAGTAGAACTTTATCCTTGTATTTCAAATAATTAACATTTTTAATGCGAATAAAAGTTTGCTTATATTCTGTTCGCTTACACATTAAAAATGTGATAAAAACTTCAGTCTCCCATTTTTTTTTCATTACTTTTAGAATGAATAATATCACAAAATAAAGTCAAACAAACCTTCAGAATGTTAATTTGATTCCTCAACTCGTCAGGATCTTCCTTCGCCGCTTCCTGATTGGCAAGTCTATCCTCCACATCTCCAATCCATTCCAAAAGCTTGGATAGAGTATCGTCGCAAAGCCTGTACTTCTCCTCAACGGCTTGCTGTTTCAATCACAACACATAAGTTAATGAAACATGCAAAATATATGTTATTAGTAAATGTTCTATAACAGTTTTCCATATAATATCCACTACATATAAACATTGTGCTAAATTTAC
Source organism: Druceiella hillmani (assembly GCA_039881145.1). Lineage (NCBI taxonomy): Eukaryota > Metazoa > Arthropoda > Insecta > Lepidoptera > Hepialidae > Druceiella > Druceiella hillmani. The sequence continues at coordinate 32,017,465 of JAYKKI010000006.1, forward strand.
AAGGCGTTGAAATAAATTTTCATATAAGTAAAATCCTCTTACAAAAAATAATTAATGAACCAAGCGAAAGTGACCGACATATGATAAAGAATACTTCAATTTACAGATAGAACCTTAAGGAAAAAATTCCATTTTACTAGCTAAATAGTCAATGGGTGTTAAGTGAAATTTGGCGACTATGATAGGTCAAGGATATCCTAAAGTTTTATTTAAAAAGATTAATTTTACACAAACACTGGATAAAAGTGAAATTTTGGTAAAATTAAACAGATTGTACTTTTCCTTGTAATACATTTTTCACAGGTCAGCTTTCATTATTCTGAATGTAAAATATTGTTCATGAATGTGGGAAGACCCGACCATTTCAGAGGTAATCAATCACCTTCAAAACACAAGATTTTAAAGAAATTTCAATTTTGTTTCACAAAATTCTTCAATACGTTATTATATTGAATCCTAATATTCCCAGGAATATAAAACATTAAAAATTATTAGAAAACCCTTTTTTGTCAAAAAAATATTTTATTTACGACGATTTGCCACCACTATTGTTAGGTAGCAAATAAAATTATGTATGTGCATATCAGGGTAAATAAGTGATACACCAATCAGTATTTATCAGTAAGACAGGTTATACAACATTTGACACATATCATGTATAAAATAAAGAGAGTATAAACCTGTAAAGTAATGATGCATAAAAGGGATATAAGTATATCAATATAATTATTTCAAAACATACGAAATTTACAAGACCTCTGTTTGACAAAGACGGAAGGATGTTATTTCTGGCAAAATCTGTCACTTTCGCTTCGAATTCAATTTTTGCAATTCATAAATAACATAAATCGCATTTTAACAAAAAAAAAACACAAAATACAGAAGCATTAGAAGTGCCACAGACACGTAAAACATTTTCCCCAGGTTTTAATGGTCAAAAAATATTTTCTTTAACGCAACTTGTCAGAATACAAACAAAAATTTCGCCCAAAAAGTCCAAAAAACAATAAAAATTATGTATACTTCACTTGAAATAAAATGGCTTCCATCTCTTTTTAGTCACCATTTCTTAATGTTGCACATATTTAAACTTTATCAAGTTTTGATTCGAAATTATATTTTAAATGTTAAATAAAACTTTAATCCATCATGGCATTTCAGAATTTTCTTTTATTTTGTGTTTCAAAGTTTGCATTTTTATATTTAATGAATTAATTGAAAAATTATTCTGTGAAGTAAAAAAAATTTTTTTATATAAAAATGCAACTCATTATCCCTTTGGATATAATGTAAAATAAATTTAAAACATTTACTATTTACAACATTATATCATACATTTATTTGTGTTAAGCTAATTTAATTGTATTATTCAGATAAAAATATAAAACAAATCCTTGAATTTAATTTAAACCAAAGAATAACAAATTGTAACCTGTTTAACTAAAATTATAAATTACTTCTCGAAATAATATACAAATAAAAATAAATTAATCAAAATTATAACATAAAATATGACACAATGATAAGAAAACAGTATGCAACAATTGAGCAGAATCTGGAAAAGAGAAAAGTATCCAATGTACAATCAAGAAAAGACAGGCAATTAAGAAAAACAAGACGAAAAACACCCACAGTAAGATAGTCGAACAAACATTTTAACAATAGACAAGAATTAAGACGATGCCTTACAATTCTATGGTCACAGTGCGTAAGTCCAAACATATTTTCATAAGCAATAAAGCATAAAATGTAAACAATATATAATAAAAGCTATCCATGCATTTGGTTTATTTCATCTAATAATTTTAGTTTCTTAATTCTAACATGCTACATCAACATATTTTGATTTTCGTAATATTTATTTCTAATTTATGAAAAATAAATTCAAAACTTTCATTCAAATTACATACAACAATAATTTTAAACGAAAATCAAAACAGCCATGCATTTTCAATAAACTATATTAAAATGTTAAAGGGGAAGATAGAATTCATAAAACCAAATTTACGTATCAACATAGTACCTGAAAAAATCAAACCAATTTAAGCTGAAATACACAAAGATAATGAAAAGATAATTATATAAATATGCAAAATAAACATTTACTATTTAAAAAAAGTTCTGTTACGAAAACCTTTTTATTTTAAATAACCTCAAACCATTGAATATTAACGTTGACAGTATTTTAGTTTTTTGTAAATGTGCGATTATAAAATCCAATATTTAAATCTGAATTGTAAATTATTCACTGCATTCAAGCTTCTGATTAAATTTTACACATTCTTTGAAAATTTTCTAAGAATTATTGAATAAACCCTAGTATGTAGTATATTGACTTCTTTATAATTATTACCAGAAAATATTTTTTTAATGTGGCAATGAAAACTATGGAAATAATCCCACGAAGGTGGTGATGAATTCAAAAATAAAAAAGTAGATTCAATAATATTTGGGACATTGATTTAATCAGTTTCAATTACTGATATTAACCAGAGTTCAGTCTTTATTAAGAAATAATTAAACAAATTAGTTCAAAAGAAAATTTTCATTAAAATAGTAGGAGGTTATACTCATTTTATTACATACATCATTAACTACTGAAGTAAAAAAATCACTGGCAACGTTACTATTCAATTTGCATTCAAATAAAAAAAAATACAATATCTGAGATGTAGCCTCTAGTTTGCGCCAATTATGAACTTGTGTGTGTAATATTTTATTCTAGAATTTTATTAATTGAGATCAAATAAATTATGCCAAAAAATTTGAATATTTCTAACAAAGTAAGCAACCTTAGTTTCTTTTGTGATATACAAGCCTTAAACGTCAGGCAGATAGTTCACAATGACAAACTAGAGAGAACATGGCAAAAAAAATTAACTAGACGTTTGAAAGATAGCAAGTAAACTTACGGAAATAAAATAATATGTATGGTACTACCTTTCTATATAAACAAATTTCTATACTTAAAGTTTGCTTTTAAACAAAAATAACGAAGTGTATTTCATTTTCGTTCTGTTTTCTCACACAAGCCAAATGCCACTTTACTGATTGTTGGCTTTCAGGATGCAATTAGATTTCACAACAGGTAATCGTTGTTAGATAAAACATTTATCATGCACTTTCCGACGGTTCTTTATAAGTTATCATCGAATGCAAAGAATAAGCATTTCGTCACAGTCCAATCCCGTTTCCGCTGTTGTTCGACTTGCAAGTAAGACTTACATCATATTAAAGTGAAAGATCTCAAAGCCAGTCCATAGGCGAGGAAAGATAGAGGTGATAGGAGGATAAAGTTCCTTTTTAGATTTTGAATGAACTTTTTTAAATGAACAATAAATTTATGGTTGCATTTGAAAAAGGCCAAGAAGTATATGTTATCTTCAGTCTTCATATTAAGCAAAGTTTTATAAAATTTCAGTAACAGGGCATCATGAAGTGGAAGCAACAGAGACAACTAAAAATTTAAATATAGTACTACATCAAAGCTATTTATCAAGCGTGTTCAGCTCTTCTACGACAAAACTGCATATTTCGAAGCAAGCGCTCTAATTCTCTTAGCAAAAATATTCAGACCGCTCTCAGTTTATTTTAATCTTCAAAAAGAGTCTCTTAAAAAATTACAAAGTTGCAAAGAATCTACAATTTTTAAAAGTCTGATAAGTTAAGGGTCTTAGGCAATAGAGGTGATCCTTTTACTTCGTCTAATATAATGTTGAATTGCTACTGAATATGGTTTTTAGTGTCAGAATTATATTTTTTTTTAAATCGGCAAGATGTTCCATATTTTTTAAATATTGCACTATTACATAAAAATTGTTTGCCAGATATTTTCATAGCTTGCAGTGTGATAAATGTGACATACTCACAATGCTGTATAATTTCATTGCTGTAAGAGCAACTCCACTGTTGTAATTTATCACTATATAAAATAATATTCACTTGACTTACCAAATTAAAATTGTTTACTAGTATGTGGCATCTATCATTAAAAACAGTCCTAATTTTGTCAAAGCCGCACCTTATTTAATATGGAGAGTAAGATAACACTACTTCAGAACCATTCGACAAAGTACCATAATATCTTAATTATAAAAATCTAAGTCATATCATTTATAGCTATTAAAACCAATATTGCTAGCAAAATAAAACCCCAGCACATTGATATAGATCAGCGTCATATTGGCTGATTTATTGAAAGCACAAAACAGTAACATTGTTGTTTAACACCATATGGATATTAAAATATTTGATTAAGTTGGTACAATATTAAAAAAGTGGTTTAAGTTGTCACATTCACTTAAAATTCTTTTCAAAATTTAGGGATTTAATAGTTTTTTATGTCTGGCAAGTTTATAACCTTTAATATATCTGTCAAGAATTGTTTGACATTTAGGAGTGTCAAACAGTGATTTTTAGCATTTGGTTCAAACGTCTGTACAAAGGATGAGAAGGTCAAGAGTGAGGTAAAGGAAAAGATGGCCATGAAATAGATTTTTCCGAAATGACAACAAATGACGGTTAAAGAATTGATGGATGTAGTGGGTTTTGGCAAGTCTCATCATGTGTTTATATAATTTATATTGTTTGTGGTTAATATGATCCCAGTCAGGCAAGCGATCGCATATTTGTTTATGTGAAAATGTTTCTTTATCATCGCAGGTATTTTCAATAACTGTAAGAAGAAAAAAATAAAAAATGGCGGGATATAGTATAATGTGGATGTAGGCACATTTTACTTAGGTTACAATAAGCAGTTATATTGATGGTTTTAAGCTATTGTTTGGAAAGGCTTCCTGTTTGCTTTGAAACTATTTGAATATTCCCAAGACATAAAAAACAGATGTTGTATGTTCCCTCAAATATTTAACTCTTTAAGCCAATTGAGATGACTGCAACTGTATAGTTAATATTTTAGCTTATGAGGTATTAGTAGGTTTGGGTTGCCCGCGCGATAAGCAGCTCCTATCATTGGCATGGTAAAATTTTATAAATTACACAAGAACTGTTCTCCAGTATATTTCATTTGTAAAGCAAAATTAATACTGAATGTCTAGATTTGCTTATGTCATTTAGACCCTCAAATAAGTCACTATAAAAGATCACTAGTAGTGAGATGCAGTTCTGAAACCGAATCCAAAGGCTTACCATACAGTATGCATTAATAGCCAGTCTTCTATGTTGTATACAACGGTCGTTGGGTCAGTCATTCTGTGATAGGTAAACTTTAACAAATGATTTTGTTCTTTTCATGCTCTATTTAATTAAGCACTAAATTACAAAAGCACAAAATACTAAGTTACAGCTTTTATTCAAAATGACAATTAGACTAAAAGCGCTGATGCCTAGTACAATTAAGTGAAATTTGGTGATTAAATAAACAATTTTAGGCTTCAAAACAATTTTCAATTTATAAGCAGTTTCATTTCAATAAAACCTGGCAACCCCACGCATGCTTACCTATTATATTTAGCATCGAAACCAAAGCACAAAACAAACAGTAAGTCTTTTAATACTATTTCTATTATTTAATTACTGTTTTATAATTCAGAAATCTAGTTTTTAAATTTAAATAAAACTAAAATATTACTTTTAGCACAAATATTGAAACTATATTCGTCTTAAAAACGGCAGTTTTGAAATTATTTTTACTTTCTAGTAATTTGACAACATGATCAAATCTCAATATTCTAAAGTAGTGAAAACTCGTGAGAAAATAGCCTATATAGAATAATAAGGTATATTCTTGTGTAACAATGCTCTGATAATGTGATTTCATGTTATCCAGCTGCTTATAACAGCATGTTAATAAGGTACCAAGAAAATTCTTCCAATACTTTGCCATATATTTTAGATGTTAAAATGAAATTGATTGCAAAAACCCGATACAAAGCATTTAGGTTGAATTTATCGTTATGGTTGAGTTGACTAAATATTATACCTTTTTGGAAAAGATTTAAAATAATCTTTACATTAGAAGAAACATTTCTTGGCACCATCTTTCCATAAAAAATGAACAGTTTTATCATTCTGTTACTACAACAACCAGCATAAAAATTACAATAAAAAAAGGAAGTCAGCATTTTCCATGACATATTCAGTAAGAGTGCCATGCAGAATTAAAAGCCAATCGAAATGAATAGAATGCAACGGCAGTAGCACCCCTCGATGTAATAAAAAAAGACACATGGAACAAAGCAAATGAGCCTTAAAACAAGTGGATGAACAAATGGCAAACAGGGACGGAAAACCAAAATAACTTACCCTGGTCTCGGCTGGCAGTAAGTAACCTTTCGTATGTGCCTTGACAAGATCTAAAGTAACATTTTTCTCAGGATCTATCACCAACCTGCCTGCTACAGGATCAATCAATTTTTCATCAATGGCTTGAACTAGTGCCAGAATTTTACCACTATCCGGTTCCTTCACTACTGTACTGGAGGCATCCACAATTCCTCGTTCAATAGCTTCAGCGAGCGTCAATCGTTTTCTATCTATAACACTTGTTGTTATGAAGGGATCATTGAGACTTCCAGTAGTGGGATTGTAAATACCAAATGTCACCGTCTCTATAAGTGTAAAACATTTCTTCGGCGTTGTCAACAGGCCAGTATCTAAGGCCGTGCTCAATGAATTCAATTTTGAAGTTTCAGTATCTAATATATTGCCTTTTTCTGCATCCACCAATCCTTTACGGAATGCTTCGGGGAGTTTGACGAGGCGCTTTTTAAGGGTATCTTTAATCAATGCAGTGTCGGGATCAATGTGACCCAACACGGCTGCATCCTTCAAAGTCAGTACTTGGTTAGTGTTTGGATCAGTAAATCTAGCTGTATTTACATCTAAATGTCCTTTTTCTATCGCTTGTTCAAATGTTAAAGGTTCCCGAACGTATACAATCAAGCCATTCTCAAACACAAAACACAGTGTCTTTGACCTACCTGTCTGGGGGTCAAATGAACCTTTAGCGTTCAAGTGTATTAAGCCATCCTCTATAGCCCTACCCAGCGGTACGTATTTGTTCTTATTTGTATCTTTTATAACGGCCGTTTCAGGATCGACAAATTCGTATTTAATAACTTCATCTAAAGTGAATTCCCGAAGAGTGGGTTCCTTGTCTCTACCCAGTTGTGCTGTTTCACGCTTGACAGCTTGCTGGGAAGTGACTGGTTTAACGACGGTAACAAGTAAACCTTTATCAAAGGCTATATCTAGGCTGTAAGCTTTTTTAGACTTTGTATCTAAGAATCTACCTTTGGTTACGTCGACGTCACCTTGCTCTATTGCAGCTAATAATGGCTTATATTTGTTGGTAACATTGTCTTTAGCTGCCGTCAATTCGGGATTAACAAATGAAGTTTCTATAGCTTTGTTTAAGTCTAAAAATTCACCTGTACTGGGATCAACAAATTTACCTGTATCAGATCTAAATAGGCCATTTCTTATAATTTCTTCTATGGATAATAACTTACGGCCAGTTACAATTAGACCACGAAGTTTGGCTTCTAGTAAATTGATTTGATTTCCATTAGGTAAGTTATAGAACGTCTGTTCTTGATCAATTACACCGTTCTCGATTGCTTCAGTTAGTTTTATATATTTACTTGCCACAATATTCTTGATTAATGATGATTCGGGGTTAATTAATTCTTCTGTGATAGCGTTTTTCAATGAAAGACTTTTATCTGTTACAGGATGAATGAATTTACTTTCTTCTAAGTCATAAAGACCCATAGATAGAGCATCATAAAGAGAAAAACCTGCACTTTCTATGTCAACAATGAGACCTATACTCATAGCTTCCGATAGTGGAATCTGAACTTCTGAACCTGGCTCCTTGAACTTACCCGACCTCCTATCTACAATTTCATTCCTACAACAGTCAGCTAATGTAAGTGGTTTACCTGATTTTTGGTCATAATAACACAAGTATCTGGGGCTAATAACAGATTTCCTCAAAGCCTCATGAAGAGTTATTTTTCTACTTGTTATGGGGTCTATTATCTTGGCACTAGCTTCATCGTATAAGCCTTGATGTAACGCGCGCTGAAGTGAAATTGGTGCCTTACTATCTACCAGTAAACCGATTTCGAATGCCTCTTTCAATCCTATCTCTTCGTTTTCATTATTGATATTCTTTATTTTACCTGTGGTGCTATTAACAACTCCCATTTGTAGTGACTCGGGAAGAGTAAGTTGAGACCATTTTCCGAGTCTAGAATCTTTTATGTGAACTGAAAGGGGATCAATTAAATTGAGTTTTATAGCTTCGGCTAAGGTGTGCTTCTTACCTGTCTGCGGGTCTAAGAAAAGACCAGTAACCTCATCATAAATTCCTTTCTCAATAGCATCAGTCAATGATATTGGTTTACGTACCTCAACAAGAATACCTCTTTCGAAGGCTTCACGGAAATCTATTTTTTCATCGCCCAATATGATAGTTCCGGTCCTAGAATCTATTAAACCCTTGTCAACGGCAAATTCGAAAGGCATTACTTTTGAACCAATATGTACTAAAGTTGATTGTGGATCAATCATACGTTTCTTGAGGGCCTTATCAGTAGGTAATTTCTCTCTGTTCTGGTGATTAATAAACTTACCAGTTTTGGGATCATAAAAGCCTTTAAACACGGCTTCAGGTAAGCTGAGCTTCCTCTTTGCTGGTAAGATAAGACCGCGTTCCGAAGCATCGGTAAAGTTAATTTTGTCACCGATGGCCGGATCTCGGGCCTTTCCTTCTTGGGAATCGATTATACCAGTTTTGATAGCATCGGTAAGAGTCATTATTTCATTAGTTTCAGAGTTTTTGACAGTCAAAGTTTCCGGATTGATGTCACCAACTTTGATGGCATCATGCAATGTCATCGTTACCTCATTAATAGTTAAGAGACCTGTTTGGGCATCATAAAAGCCTTGAACAAGACCCTCCTGAAGTGACCAAGGTTTTTGATCACTTAATAAGTAACCTTTTTCATTAGCTTCATGTAAATTTAATGGTGGATTTGTGAGAATACCTTTTTCAACATCGATTAGGCCTGATTTAACAGCCTGACTAAATGGCACTACGGTTTCTGTTTGGTCGTCCTTGACTTTGATAGCGTTGCTGTGAACTAACTTTGAATCTAGTGCCTCACGAAGAGTAACTTCCTTGCCTGACTTTGGATCTAGAATTGTGCAAGATTTTGGTAAGTAATATCCTAATTCAATGGCGTCAAACAGAGACCATGTGATTGATTTTGTTGCTACAAGTCCTTGATTTAAAGCAGTATCTAAAGTCATAACATTACCATTTCTTGTGTTTGTAAGCTTCCCTGTTTCTGGATTGACCAGATTAGTCGCAAGAGCAACATCGAGGGGTACAAATGAATCGGTTTTCACATCTTTAATTTCTGATATGGTTGGATGAACAATTTTTCTTTTAACGCTATCTCCTACTGTAACTAGCTGTTTTGTTAAGGTGTCCGTTATTTTACCTGTGACAGGATCATATTGGTCATTTCTAATAATAGCTTCTATTGAAACAGGTTTACGTATAGGTAAAACTTGTCCTTCTAATATAGCTTCAGATAGTTTCATCTCTTCTTTTGTATCTGGACAAACGACAATACCTTTCTCCAAGTCAACAAGACCAGTTTCAATTGCTTCTGAAATAGGCATGAGTTCGTACGAGTGCGGTAACCTAATAGCCAGGGAATCTTCATCTATTAGACCCTTTTGAATGGCATCAGTCAAGGGTATGCTTTCTCCTGTGGCCTCATCAATTACTTCTCCGCTTTTTGGATCATAAAGTCCTGTTCTCAAAGCTTCTTCCATAGATAGAGATTCAATGAATGATACATCTTCGGCCTTTTCAACAATCCAACCGAGTTTAATACATTCTACGAACGGAACTCGTTTGCCAGTCTTGGGATTGACCATATGTCCTGTGTTTCTGTCAATAATGGGCCTTTCGATAGCCTCGCTAAATGGTATAAAATCATCAGACTTTGCACCCAAATCTTTCACTAATATAGACTCTGGATCGAATATTTGTAAACCATAAACTAGATCTTGGAATGTTATCTTTGCACCAGTCTCAGGGTTAAGGAATGTTTGTTTCTCAATGTCATAGACGCCAAGCTCAGCTAGTTGCTCCGAAGTGGGGCAGTCACTAATTTTTATGGAATATTTCAGGACATCTTCAACAATTGCTACTAAATATTTGGAAATTATCTCCACTTGGGTGAACACATTGATTTGCTCTTGGTCAATTGCATCTTGTACAGTCAGGGTAGACTCTTGACCGTTGACGAGAATGCGACATACTTTTGGTTCAACCTTACCCTGACAAATGGCATCACCTAAGGGCATTTTGGGCCTCTCTTCTTCTGTCACATCAAGAATGCTAGATATATTTGATGTCTCTAAGATCTCTTGTATTTCCTGTGGTTTTTGAACGTTTCGTTCCATATCGAGAAAAGATTGACTTGCTTCTTTTACACTAGGTTCCTTTACTTTCTGGGATTCTAAAGTTTTTGGTAGAAAACCTGGATCTACTAGAGGATCAGATGTAGGTTTTAGTTCAACTGCTCTTTTGCTCACTGGTCCTTTCTCAGTTAATTGTTGTTGTTCTCTCAGTACATCATCAGTTTGATCAATACCCTTTTGCGTTGATATCTGTTGCTTGGCTAATTCTTTCACAACTATACTTTCATCAGTTTTCTCATTTTTGTCTGCTTTTATTGTCACGCCAGATGCTTTAGCAGCAATTGGCGCATCAGATGGTTTAGAAGAAATTGATGGATCAGACTGTTTAGGAGCTGGTGCATCATACTGTTTAGGAGTAGTTGGTGCATCAGACGATTTAGGAACAATTGGTGTATCAGATGGTTTAGCAACAGTTGTTGCATCATACGGTTTAGGTACATCAGAGGATTTAAGAGCAATTGGTGAATCAGACGGTTTAGGAGCAGTTGATGTATCAAATAATTTAGGAACAATTTGAGCATCAGATGGTTTAGCAGCAATTGGGGCATCAGTTGGTTTAGGAGCAATTGGTATATCAGATGGTTTAGAAACAGTTTGAACATCAGATGGTTTAGCAGTCATTTTTGGATCAGATATTTTAGGATCACTTGGTACATCAGACGGTTTAGAAACAACTGTTGCGTCGGAAGGTTTAGAGGCAGTCGATGCGTCTGATGTTTTAGAAGCAGTTGGTGCCTCAGACGTTTTAGGAGCAGTTAGTGTGGACAGTTTAGGAACAGTTGGTACATCAGAAAGTTTAGACGCAATTGGTACATCAGACGGTTTAGGAGCAATTTCTGAATTGGAAATTTTGTGTATTTCAGTTGATGTAAGGTCTGTCGACACAGAAATTTTAGGTGTCTCAAATGTTTTAGCCTTCTCTCCATCTCCGGTAGTAGATGGGGCTGCTTCCTTAGTTTTATCGCTTTTACTAACTTTACTCACAATTGTCTTAGCTGTTTCCACAACTGCCATTCCAGCCAGCACTGGTGCACCGACAATGGCAAGTAATCCCATTTTGGCAGCTTTTTTGAGGTCAACCGACTTACCTGTATCTACGTCTTTCACCTTGCCAGATTTTCTATCAATCAATCCTTTCTGAATTCCTTCCTCCAATGTTAAGGGTTTCTCAGACTTCACATCATAAATGATAGTCTTAGGATCAATAATGTTCTTTTTAATGGCCTGTTCGAATGTGCACAGAGCTTCTGGATTTTTCGGATCACGGAACTTCTGCGTTTTTTCATCGTATAGAAGTTCAAATGCATCTGACAAATTCAACATATCTAATTCATTCGGTTGCGATTCCTTTTTGGGTGATTCTGTTGATGTGTCCAATATTCCAGTACTGATCGCTTCCGATATTGATATAATATTGCCAGTATTGGGTTGCTTATAAGTACCTGCTTTCAAATCTACTAAACCTTGTTGCAAAGCTTCATCAAAGGTTAATATCTCCTTTGTGACAAATTGTTCCTTGCTTGTCACTTCATCCTGAACAATACCTTTCTCCCTTGCCTCTTTTATTGGAATGATTTCTCCTGTACTCAAATTCTTTACTTCATTTGCACTTACCAGTATATATCCAGATAATAATTCAATTGTTGTCGTTGTTATAGTGTGTTGTGATGTGACAGTTTCAGTCACGGTAGTAAACGCATTTGTTGTCATTATGGATTCATATTCTGACACAGGTTTAACAGAAAGTAATCCTTCTTCCAAAGCCTTGTGCAAAGTCATAACATCACCTGTTTTTGGGTTTGTAAATGTTCTATTCTCCACATCTAAGATATTTTTGTCTAAAGCGTCTTTAAGTTCGATTGTATCGGGTGTTGTTCCAAATGGAATAGCCATAATGAGATTTTCTTTAACAGCTTGCTCGACAGGTATAGTTATACCTGTAACAGGATGTACAACTTCTTGGGAAACTGACTTGATAAGGTTGCGATCAATAGCTACAGGCAAAGTCATAGCTGCAGGAGGTATTTCTTCAAATGGCGTTACACCTTTTTCTTCGGGTTCTGCAAATATTTCAGAATTTGCAGCATCTAACAAGTTGCAAGGACCTGATGCGGTTTGCACAATATTCTTGTCTCCATCGACGATTCCCTTTTCGATAGCTTCTTGAAGAGTTATAGAATGACCTGGAGATAAATTTATTATTGACAAAGGATCAACAATATCGCACGTAATGGCTTGCTTCAATGTAAGTTCAGATCCCGTTTCAGGATGAATTATTTTACCTGTGTAAGGTTCTAATAAGCCTTGTTTGATAACTTCGGAGACAGAGAGACTTTTTGCAAGAGGAATAAGCAATTCATTGGTGCCATCTGGATCCAAAACACCCCTTTCTATTGCTTGCTGGATGTTCAAAACATCACCTCTTTGTGGGTCTACAATAGAACCCTTGCTCGGATCTATTTTATTGTTGTTAATAGCTTGTGCTAGTGAAATATCAATTCCTTGGGGAGAAAGGAAATTCTTTTCATTTTCTAAAACCTTTGCCGTGGCTTCATCAATCATCCCTTTCTCTAGAGCATCTGATGGAGAAATAACCTTTTTCCTCAATTTTTGGAGGATAACTGGCTTTGCTTCATTCAAAGGACTGGCTTGAACAGTTCTCGCTGTACCAATAGTAACTGTATATTTAGGTTCATATGTTATTCTTTCTTTAGTTAACTCTGCTTCACTGGGTTTTCTTTTTTTCTCGAATATATCCTTATCCGCTTTTTCTGTCTTTGCAAGTTTATTGGAGTCTTTAAGAATTTCTACGACGGGCTGAGATAAAGCATTTTGTATAGCTTCAGTTGTTATAAAACCTTGAGAAACAGCGGCTTCTAAAGTTATTGTCCTTCCAGTGGCAGGATCTTTCACAACTGGTCCCACCTTAGACTCTAGAAGGTGCTTTTCAGTTACTATTCCTTTGTTCAAAGCGTGCTGTAATGGAATAAGCTCTCCAGTTTGTGGATGTGTTACTTGAACATCATCTACTTTCAAATAATGCTCCTTGGGTTTCAGTTCTGCTGTGTTTTCTTCCACTGCTGCTTTCTCATATTCCTGATATGTATTCTGATCAACTAAACCTCTTTCAAAGGCTATTTCCATTGGTATTTTTTCACCTGTCTTTGGATCAATAATCATGGTGCTTTTAAAGACATTCACTGCTTTTGCAGCAGCTACCAGCGGTGCCCCTAAAACAGCAACTATACCAAATTTAGCTGCATCTGCCAATGATATTTTATCACCAGTACTGTTTTTATAGTCTCCTGTTTTTTCATCTACAATACCTTTTTTGATGGCTTCTTTTAATGTTATTGGTTGTCCTGATGTAGGATGAACAACCTTCACATTTTCAGATGGAATTAATCCATCTTCAATAGCTTTAAGTACATTTTCAGACTTGCCACTCTCTGCGCAAATGACCAAGGCAGTAGCTGGATCATAGATGATACCGGGCTTTATTTGAACTGGTTCTAAGGCTGTTTTTGATCCTACAAGTAACTGTTTGCTTCCAATATCAGATAAATTAACCACTTCTATTCTATCGGGTTGACCGGGAATTTTGGTAATCTGAAGGGCTTTTCTGATGGGGCTATCTTTTTGACTCCTGGCTAAAGTTATGAATTTTCTTTCAACAGCATCCTTTAATGGTATAACTGTCTTTTTATCTACACGGTAATGACCTGTTCTATCTATAATACCTCGATCTAAAGCTTCCTGTACAGAAACAATATTATGTGTTTTTGGCTCAATTACTGTAACAGAATTTGGATTAATTATGGAAAGTTTAAGACATTCCTCAAGTGGTATTTGCCTATCAGTACCAGGGAGACTGAGAATACCCTTGGCAGGATCAAAATTATTTTGCTCAATAACATCGGTCAAATCCCAACCTAAGTTAGGCATTTCAATTGAACGCTGTTCAACAACAGATGAAGTCTGAATTTTTGTTACAGTTTCTTTAACTTGAGATGGTATTTGTTGCCTATACTCTGTGATTGTGGAAGTCTGAAGCTGAGTGGGTTTATCAGAAACTTTGGTCAAAGTGACAACTTTTGTGGTAAAGCTTTCTTCAGTGTCCATTAAAAGAATTAATTTCCTCTGGACTGCATCTTTTAGGGAAATAACAGTGTGTTTGTCCAAATAATAATGCCCTGTGTCATCTATAATACCCTTTTCTAAAGCCTGTTGTAAAGTCAGTTCCTTTTGAGATTTAGGATCGGTTATGGTAATTGAATCTGAATTAATAATTCCAAGATTAACACATTCCTCTAAGGTTAAAACTCTCTCTGTACCCGGAAGATTCAACAAACCTGTTTTTGGATCAAAGTAATTTTGTTCAACAGCATTAGCTAAATTCAGACCCGATGTTGGTACTTCTATTGATTGTTGTTCAATGACTTGAGATTTCTCCGTTTTGGTAAAAATTTCCTCAGCATGTGATGGTACTTTTTCGCTGAATTCCACATATGAAGTGCTTTCCAAATGACCTACCTCACTGGGTTTATCTGCGAAACGTATAACTTTGGTAGTATGCATAAATGTTTCTATTTTGGTAACAACTAATAGAATAAATTTTCTTTCAATTGCTTCCTTCAGGGTTATTATGGTGTGTTTATCTAAATAGTAATGACCTGTTCTATCAACAATACCAGTTTCCAAAGCTCGCAGTATAGAAATTTGCTCTTTCTTTTTGGGATGTATTACCATAATCGATTTGGGATTGATTATTCCAAGTTTAATACATTCTTCAAATGTTATTACTCTATCAGTACCTGGAAGCATAAAAAGACCTGTTGACGGATCAAAGTTATTGTTCTGCATAGCGCTGGTTAGGTCCCAGCCAGAACTCGGTACTTCTACTGCCACCTCACTGGGTCTAGCTGTGAAGTGTATAACTTTGGTAGTATGTGTATGTGTTTCTACTGTTGTGACCACTAATAGGATTAATTTTCTTTCAATAGCTTCTTTTAGTGTTATTATGGTATGCCTATCTAAAAAGTAATGACCTGTTCTATCAACAATACCAGTTTCCAAAGCTTGCAGGATAGAAATTTGTTCCTTCTTTTTGGGATGTATTACCATAATCGATTTAGGATTGATTATACCTAATCTAATACATTCTTCAAATGTTATTACCCTATCAGTGCCTGGAAGCATAAAAAGACCTGTTGATGGATCAAAGTTACAGTTCTGTATAGCGCTGGCTAAGTCCCAGCCAGAACTCGGTACTTCAACTGCCTGTTGTTGCACTGAAACCGGTGACATCTGTACAACAGTCACTATTTCCTCTGCTTGGGATGGAACTTTCTCACTATCTACAT
Source organism: Druceiella hillmani (assembly GCA_039881145.1). Taxonomy (NCBI): domain Eukaryota; kingdom Metazoa; phylum Arthropoda; class Insecta; order Lepidoptera; family Hepialidae; genus Druceiella; species Druceiella hillmani. The sequence goes on from JAYKKI010000006.1 coordinate 32,033,295, forward strand.
TGACAGTCGATGTCTCCATTACATCTGATTCACCAGGTACTTTAGTTATACGGATGACTTTCCTAGTGGGACTATCTACTCTATTACTGACCAAAATAATGACCTTTCTTTCAATAGCCTCCTTAAGTGTTATTACTGTATATTTATCTACTCGATAATGACCTGTGCTATCAATAATACCCTTTTCAAAAGCTTGTTGCAAAGAAATTTTCTTGCCAGTTTTAGGATCAATTACAATTATGGAATTTGGATTGATAATTTCTAATTTAATACTTTCTTCAAACGATATTGACTTGCTCGATCCCGGAAGATTAAGTACTCCAGTGACTGGGTCTAAATGCTTTTGGTGAACAGCAGTAGCCAGGTCCCAACCAGAGTTAGGCATTTCTATTGATTGCTGCTCAATGACAGATGACTTTTGAACTACGGTCACAATTTCTTTAACCTGCGAGGCAACTTTTGATGTTTCAATGGTGTAAGAAGATGTTTCACCTCTCGATGTCATTGGATCAATATGCTCAACATAATCAGGACTCTTAGTTGTTTCTGGTCTATTTTCATGAACTAATTTACTTTCCTCGCCACTCGGTAAATCTTTTACGAAAAACTTCTTTGTAATTTTAAATTCTACTGTCTGACCTGGCGAAGTCACTCCCTTATTTGCGACTTTCTCATCTATCACTTGAACTACACTTACGTTAGGTTTAGCCTGATCTACTCCTAAAAGACCTTCGTCTAAAGCTTGCTGAATAGGAATGACCGCTCCAGAGTTAGGGTCAGTGAAAGTTTGTGAGGATTCATTAATGAGACCACGTCTAATTGCTTCGGAAAAAGTTATCGTTGTCTCTGATGTTTGTTGTAAGGTATTTGAGATTGTAACATAGCGTTTAACTGTTTTAGTGACAGTTTGGAGAGTCAAAATGATGTTCAGTAAGGAATTAAGTAATACAGCACCTTCTGGAGTGATCAGCTTAATTTCTATAGCTTTATTGAATGGTATAGGCTTTTTGGAACCAGGTTCTAATAAACATCCTGACTTCGGATCAAGAATACCTTTGTGTACAGCATCTAAAATACTTAGTTCGGTACCGTTCTCAAAAATGCCCACTTTACGATTCAGTATTTCTAACACTTCAGCGCGTACAATACCTTCTTTAACGCCTTCCTCTAAAGGTATTAGATCACCCGATTCTGTTCTGATCAATAACCTATTATTCACATAAGATATAAGATCTTTGCCCAGTGCATTATTGAATGATATAAACTCACCTGTCTGTTGGTCTCTAAATCCATCAATATCAAATATGGACATTTGTGAAACGGATGTTATGAGCCCGCGATCCACTGCTTCGGGAATAGTACATATTTCATTAGTAAGATTATCTCTGAACTTGCTATCGGGAAGAATTATATTTGAACCTAATGATTCCGACAGTGTCAAAAGATGACAAGACTTAGTATCGATAACTGACTTCAGATTATCACTATCTAAAACACCAAATGAAATAGCTTCTAATATATTCAAAGGTTTCTGTTTGGCTGGTGATGCGATTTTTCCGTCATTGGTCATTAAATTTTTATCACAGATATCTTTCAACGTCATTGGTTTGCAAATTAAAAGTCTATTGGCTGCTTCCTTAAAAGAAAGTTTGTCTTTCGAAATATTATGTATGTATTTACCTAATTTAGGCTTGATTATCTGTTTGTCAATGGCTTGACTCAACGTTATTTTAGTGTCTTGTTTAGGATCAACAATTTCACGAACTTCTGAATCTATCAAACCATTTTTTATGGCTACGTCTAACTGGAATTTATCACCTGAAAGTCTATCCAAAATCCAACCAGTACTATCGACTAAGTTCTGTTGCAGCGCATCTGATAGCGTCAGAGCTGTGGATTTTATTTTGATAATCTCGTTATAAATTAAATACCCTCTCTCGTATGCCTCGGATATTGATATATAAGTGCCATCAGGTAAACAATAAAGACCTCTGTGGAAATCTACTTGTCCCCTATTAAGAGCATCCGAAATGCTCATTCCTTGATCCGGTGCTTGTTTAGACATTACCTTTATTCTCTTTTCAGCCGGATCTGAAATTCCTTGTTCTGCATCATAGAGTTCTCGTTGAATGGCTTCAAGTAGTGTAACTTCGTTGCCATCTTCTGTCGTTCCGCAAGGCCCGACCAGACGGGCAGCTAGTTTTGGGTCAATTAGACCTTCCCGTGCTGCCTGCTCAATAGACAGAGACTGCCTAGTATCAGGTGAAGACAATAACCTTCCCGTCCTGACATCTAAGATTCTCATGCTTATAGCTTGTCCCACTGTCAGTACTTCGCGTGTTTCAGGGTGTACAATGCCACGTGATTCTATTATGTTGGGACCTTCATACATTTTGTGTACTCGCTTGAGATTTCTCAGGTCAGGTCTATCGGGTTCATCACTAGTGATGAGGGTCGATGTCTTGTAGATGGTTGGGGAGGACAGTTTACCATTAACATTGTTGATCTCGTGACCGAGTGTGTTTATTCTGGTCGGTGATTGCACTTCACTTTCGGTAGTACGACTTGTAGTTCTTATGTGACTGTACCTAAAATTAAAAAATAAAAATGTTTTTTTAAGTATTTCTGGGAAACATTTTAATTTAGATACTTGTTAGGGTTCCATACCTCAAAAGGAAAAAGGAACCTTTATAGGATCACTTCATTGTCTGTCCGTCTATTTGTCTGTCTATCGGGACTCTTTTTTTCAGGAACGTGTGATGTGTATCAATTTGAAACTAGTATCAAATAATTAGGTCTATGGTCCCTTTGAGCTACAAGAAAATAAAGCTTCTAAGTCAACGAAAGCAAAAAAATGCTAAAAATACGGCCATTTATGCTGCATGTTTTGACACTCACAAATAAATCAAAACCTATAGGGTACTTTCCGTTGACCTAGAATCATGAAATTTGGCAAGGAGCAAAGTCTCACAGCACAAGTAAAGGAAACATGCCGAATATCGTTAATTTATATTTATATCACACAAAAAAATATTGTTTTAAAATATGTGCTTGTGAAAGATATAGTAGGCAATATATTTTCGTTCTGGCCATTTATGCAGCATACTTTGACACACACAAATAGATCAGAACCTATAGGTTACTTCCCATTGATCTAGAAACACAAAATGTGGAAAAATTTGTAGTGCGAGTTCCACTAGCGCTTGACAGGTTTTTATTATATATTAAAGGAAAACAAAGAAATGACCTAAGTGTTAAATTTTGGTAATCTACAGTCATGTTTTTTTAAATTTATATTTTGATTTTCATATTTTCCTCACTCTGATGAATTTCAAAATTACTTTTCCACTCTATTTAATTCATGGCATAGCAAAACCAAAAGAAAGATGTCAAGAGATAACTCACTGTGATTGCGTGTATTGAGTGGTGACCGTGTGCTCAGTGCTGGTAGTCAGGTCATGCATATTAAACTCCTGACGGAACGATCGGACCGGCCGCGGTGCCATTGCCTCCACGAGACGCTAAAACAAAATATAACAAATTTTGAATTTCAAATTAAACAAAATTTATTTTTTTAAAAATATGCTTAAAAAATAACAGTTCTTTATTTAAAGTCAGAGTGACCCGTCACTTGGATTTAAAATTTGTAGACTAGTTTGGCTGATGAATACATTATAAAAAAGTAATGAATTCGGTCATTTTTAAGAGTTTTTTAATTGACAAGTAAACATTGAAAAAAGTCCACAGTGTATTTCTGTATCAGACATTTTTACACTAAGTAAAATCTACATGCAGGTCACCGTATTACGAAAATAGCAATTTAGCCCCAAAATGAAAGCTTTATAAACTGTTGTGTCTAACATAAAATTGCTTTGTATAAAGCCTATAGTTGTTTAAGAATAAAAATGCATTGAAATCCAAATTACGTTTCTTTTTATTTCATATAAAAAATTAACAGGTTCTCAGTTAGAGACTACGATGAATACATATTTCTATCTAATACATTCTATGTTTAGTGTTTTGAATAGTAATATTCAAAAGCTTAAAAAGTAACATGTTTTTAATTTAAATAAAAACAAATGCTATGTGTTACGACAGAAAACACTACAATCTATAAATTATAATAAATACTTGATATTTTTTCATAAATAGGAATAGAAGTGAACATGTTTATCACTGAATTACCTAGTCGAAAATAAAATTGTTACAAAGATAATAGTATCCCTAGCAAGGGGGAGATTTTAATTTATTTGTCATGTTTATAATCTCCTAGTAAGTAATATAATATTTTCACTTTTAGTGTCAGCAAATATAAAGTTTAACTCTCTGAATGTCACTTACAACAGAGCCGCGTATTGAGCAAAAATATAATAAATATATTGAACTTTATTCTCCCAATATTTCAACTGTAATCAATCATACCATTATTAAATTAATCTTCTCGTAATTAATTATATTAAAAAGAAAAAAGTATATTTCGCTTTAAAAATTGTCTTTTATTATCATAACAATTTAAAATAATTTTGTAACAAAGAAGTCAGAGATCTGGCAAATAGGTTTTTTGATAAATTTAGTTTTTTGTAACCATAACACATACCTGGCACTCGTATGCAAAGTCGTATTCATAGTCGTGAAACATTTTGGATAACACCTATTACTAACACTTATAGCTAAAATAAACACATTTTTTTAAAACTTTATATTCACTGAGTTTGTCATTTTTTTTTGTTAATTAATTCACTTTAACTTCTTAAACACTAAAGTGCTAAATTAGATAAATTATTATATAGATTAGTTTTTTCCACGTGTGAATTGTAACATATATCGATTTTCAAATATATTATTTCTAAATAATGATTTCAATTTACATCTTTCAATATTATTACGTTTCATACAAAATTATAGAAAAAAAATTTTAATTATGAATTTAGTCTTATTATTTCTAATTATTTGAGAGAATTCAATGATATAAAAAAAATGCGAAAATACTAGACAAAATAATTTGAATATTACTTGCAATTGGTAGAGGTAGAGTTTAAAAAATAACAGTTTGTCGCAAAATAATATTCCAGTATCTTCGAACGAAATATCTTAAATAACGTTTTCAAAACAAATAATAAGGTACTTGATATACAGAAAAATATTTAAGATTAACTAAAATGGAAAAACATCTACATCGTAATATCGATTTAAAAAGGCCGGTTAGACGAAATTTATTATCGCCATAAGAAAATAACACATTTCAAATATTAAAAAATTCGAAATTTAAATGTCAAATTCGAATTGCTTTACGTGAATATGTCACCATAAGCATCTACACATACGATTTAGTTGAAAATAAAACAGCTGTTTCTTGTATAAAACAGAAAATGGTTGACACAAAATTTTGAGGTTAGACACGGAAAACGTATTTTTCACTAGTAGGTAACTGAAGACCGAACGTTACATTGGTTAGTGAAAATTGCGCCAGGCCAGAGCGAGACGTCAAACTGCGCGCGCATTTTCTGCTCGGGGATTCGCGTACTGACATGAGATCATTCATTATTTCCCAACTTTCATATTTTGCTGACACAATACATATATATGTATTGAACACAAACATATTATGTAAAAGAATGAAATTTTAAGTTGTACGATCTTGAACTTTGGAGTTTCCCTACGTACGAATATTAATAGAATTATTAAAGTGTTAGAGGAATGCTTTGATTTTTAGCCTTGACCTGCGGCGACTAACCGGTTTATTTATGAATTTAGCTGTCAATACCCGGTTGACATATAGAATATCGTAAAACTTGGCCGTGGGCATGTTATTTAAAATATTATATAATAAGTAAGTATAAATTTAAACGTAGCTATAGGCAAATGAATAAAAAGGGCTTCCACGCGATATTAAGTTTACGCTAAAAAAGCATTTCCGTTGAATTTGATTTGTCGCGTACTATGTTACGAAGTCACAACAAAAATAAGAATCACAACCTGTTCGCCATGAATAAGAGTGATAATTTTAGTTTTCTTTCGCCACATTGGCGCGGATGAGGTGCTTCATAATCGCATATAGCGATGCGCATGATTTAAAAAAAAAAGCAACAAAAGCGAAACGTGGCGCGAATGGTACTTGAAAAATTGTAAAAATGTATTTGAAGATTATCTATTTCGTCAGTATAGTGACATTTAATCGACGTAAACGAAGTGTTAAATTGTTTTTGTTTCATAAATAAATTGAATACACAAATACTTCAAAAAATGTATTTACTTCAGAAGTTTTTTTTAGTAAAATACACATGTATGTAATTGTTAATCGAGATCAAGCGATCATTGCATCAACTAAAATTATTATATTGTATTTGAATCATCGAGGTTCTGATACTTGACAGTGTAGCTATTTCGAAAGTGAGCATTTTATCCAATGACGCTATGCTATAAACACGTTATCAGCTTTCTAAAAGTGGTCCTCAAAAGATGGGCCAATTGTCACATCTTTAATACGGCCATCTCTTGTATACACGTGCTTTCTTCGATTCTATACCTATTTCTTTTTTGCGCGTGGCGCTATTTGAGATCAAATTTTTTTCATCTTAAATGAGTGCCTATTGAGTACAACAACTCATTATTTTATTCAGTTGGTGTCTCTTAATTATTTACGATTTTCAATCGTTTTGTTTAATGATAATTCCCTCATAACTATAAGTGATAGTTCCAGTATTGAAGTTTCGTGGAAACCACGGTCTCTATGGTTGGTTTTTAAGGTTTTGCACCCGTTCGAACAGAATCGTAATTGTTGTAGTCAAGGTTGAGTCATAAAAATTTACGGAGGTTGTAGGGTAATTTTGATAATAGTTCCTAAAGTAGAGTACAATGTATTTTTAACAGACTTGAAAAAATGAAGTTCTCTGTTTCATCCGTATGTGTATATATGTTCGCCATTTTCGCAAAAACTACTAAGCTGATTGTGATAGTTCTTTTATCCATAGAATCTTCATACTTAAAAATAGGTTTATCAAGGGTATAAAACATACAAAACAACAAAAGATATAGGCTCTTACTTTAATAGTTACGTTAGTTTTTCAGTGCGCTCTTTTTTAAAATGGTCATTTATAGTCAGTTAAATTTTTTTTGTTAAAAACTTTTAAATACGTTTTTATTTATAGAAAACGTATAAAATTAATGTAACATTTATTATAAGGGTTAATAAATCAATATAATTCTCACGTTTATTTTTAATATTTTTCTCTTTATAAATAACTATATGGTCACCGTTAATTAGATGTATTTTGTTACAACGTCCCCCTCTCTTGTCAACCTTGATAAACAGACGGCCGCGACACTTGGAATTTTTGGTCTACATTGGAATTATCCTATATTTAAATAAGAAATATTATGACGGTGTTCAACTACTTTTTTGTTCAACTATTTACGAGTAATATAAACACAGCTTTTAATTATCACAATCGCTTTAAAATATAGTGTAAATAAGTAATTATATCTACATTGTGGTTTCTGATAAAATAAATATCTATGCATATCAAAATGTGTGTAAATTTAAATAATTATTTAAATTATTTTATTTAACGTTTCGATAAGAACTCGATCCAGGCTGAACCATTTTTTTTATATAATGGCCGCCATCAACGGCGGGGATGTCAGTATCAGTGTAGGTTTATTTTCTAAATTACGTTCTAAATTTAAAACGTCGCTGTTATATAACCAGTTCCTCCAGGAATTAATTCGAAGCATTTAAAATCAAGTTTCTTAATATGCGAGTAATACTGACGTTTCACAATACGTTATTGACGTACATATATTACAAAAGAACTGGCGTACATGATTCACATGACCCTGCATTTTATGCAACCAGCTGTTAAATGAGATATTCCAACAAGTGTTACTGCAAGTAATCAAACAACGTTCGTCTCGCTTTCTGAATACCGTGTGGACATACTGACTAACGTATTTAAATTTAGTGATTTACAGACATGGCTACTTCAAGGCTTTTCTTTAGATCTTACTGTTTTTTCCGCCACGCATGGTGCGTCATTAAATAATACACAATAACATCTTTAATATAAGTACATAAAACATACGGCAAGTCGAAATCTCTTGAAGCGATATGTAAAGATTAACCCCAAAATGGCATAAAATTGAAAAGGATGAAGTATGAAGAAAACAGAATAAGAATGAAAAAATAGTAGTACCACAAACTAAAAAGTTTCAACAATCTAATGTTATTTTCTTAAAACTCTACGTTTCATCTTTTATCCATAAGTATGAAAAATACAACAATCCTTTTAAATTTGCGATAGACCCAAATTTATATAGTAGTTTAAATATATGTTAATATCCAATAAACTGTGATAGGCCTTGACGATCTGTGTTATTTACTTCAAACTCCACGTTTCATCTTTTATCTACAAAAGATATGTATGTATAGTACAACAACCCTTTTAAATTTGCGATAGACTCAAATGTATATAGTAGTTTAAATATATGTTAATATCCAACAAACTGTGATAGGTTTTGACGATCTGTGTTATTTACTTCAAACCCCACTTTTAATTTTTATTTATAAAATATATGCATGTATAGTACAACAACCCTTTTAAATTTGCAACAAATTCAAATTTATATAGTATTTTAAATATATATTAATATCCAAAAAACTGTGATAGGTTTGACGATATGCGTTACTTACTTTAAGCTCTACGTTTCATCATTTATCTATAAGTACGAATAGTACAAGAATCCTTTTAAATTTGCAATAGATCCAAATTTATATAGTATTTTAAAGATATGTTAATATCCACTAAATTGTGATAGGCTTTGACTATCTGTGTTATTTACTTTAAATCCCACGGTTCGTCCTTTATAGTACCGAATTTTATCAACGAACGTGGACCGCTATTAACCACTGATTAGTAATATAACTCATTGTAGTGTACTCGCATGTTTTAGCTAATGCTGACTTAAGTAAGTTTAAAAAAAGAACAGTCGTGAAACTTTTGGTCAGGGCCGATCTGTGGTTTGTTGACAGACATTTGTTTATCCTATTCGATTTTTTCTCTGTTTGTTTTTCTCTTATTTCTGCACTAGTGGTGACATATTATAAACAATTTATTACTGCGTTTGATTTTGGAAATATTGTTAAACTCCTTTAAATAGAGAAGAATTTCTGGATTCGATTTCATAGGAAATCTCGCCTAATTTTTAATGGGCGCAATGGTTCGAAAGCTTGTTTATATTTTATACTAGAAGTATGTTTTCGTAACGCTGCACTGTAACATTGTCAAGGCAAGTAAATGTGTGTAAATTAAACGATACTTAAAGAAATTCACCAAAGTATGTTCTCGTAGCGCTGCACTGTAATATTGCCAAGGCAAGTAACTGTGTGTAAACTAAAACAATATTTAAAGTAATTGACCATGGAATTAAACATATTTTCGCACTAATACGACGTTCTACTTTCCTAAACGGGGAAACGATACTTATCTTTACACGTATTAATTTTCATTAAATATAAATTTAATAAATTTTCTATCATATAAAAACGTATCGAAAAATCAAGTGTTTTCGGTTTCCGACGGAAGGAGACTGAAAACCGGAGCTGCTGCCTCAGTTTAAGACAGAAAGAGCCCTTTCGGTCGTTCGCTACGGTTCAGAGTGACACGTGCCAACTAAAACACGACCGAAATAGACAATAGACCATTAGTGAAAGAGCGAACGGAATAACGTTGATGAGCTCTAGTCGTTGGCAGATTGCGTTTTTTAACCCTTTTTTGTGCGCCTGTTTAACCCGTGCTATTTACTTTTGTCTCCCTAAATAAGTGTAATATTTTTAGTTTTAATTTTATATATATATATATATTTACATTATAATGAATTATATATTATAATGAAGACTAGCTATGTCCGCAGCGCTACCTCCCGATCAAATTGTGAATCTAAACCATTCTCGAATCAAATCAATCACACGCACACAAAATTTCATAAAAATCTGTCCAGCTGTTTAGAAGGAGTTCAGTCACATATGCGCGGACAACAGAAATATATATATATATATATATATATATATATATATATATATATATATATATATATATATATATACACGGTTGAATTTTAGCTTGGTCCAGGGCCATTTGGACTGATGGATCGCTACAATTTCTTCATAATAATTCCGTACCTCCTTCCGATAAATATATAAATCTTCTATTGTTACAAGCTGCTTGTACAATTCTTTATTATCGGTGACTCACAAAATTGTTTATTTTAATTAATACCAGCAACGTGATCCGGCGTCGTCGGCGTGGAAATTTGCTACGCACAGATTCGAAACGGCATACGATTCAAAACGAATAATCAATTTGTACTGTTAGTCACCGTATGACAATGTTGCCATAAACAAATTTAATAATTCACGCTGCGCTCTTGAAAATGTGCTTCAAAATTGTATTTCTACTGTGAAAACTACATCGATCAAAATGAGATAAACTTTTTGAATAGTTTTAAAGAAAGAAAACAGATTTTTCTACTTTTATTTCCAAGTTTAATATTAGAATTTAACCTAAAACATTTTCATATTTTATATTAATTTATAAAAAAAAATTCATTCCAAGATTCGATCTTGGTACTTCCTAATTCAGACTCGGCGGTAAAGTATTGACTTTACTGCTGCACCAATGATTGACTTGAGAGATGCGACGAAATAAATCTATACTCACTGCACTATTGTTCACTCTTTCTAATCTTTCGTATTAGTTAGGTAAACAACTGGTCATTTTAATAATAGTTTCTATAAATCATGTTATTTTCATAGATATTTTCAAACCATGTACTATCCAAATGCTATCTCAAATTCTAAGTTGAACCAGAAAAGCTAAAATAATATTATTACAAATCTAGTCGCGCAATATTCCCATAAAATTTTCAATGTCAAATCTTTAAAAATAATTACTTTTATAAAAAAAATTTAAAAAAGAATGCGTTTTGTGAAAAAATAAACTGAAGATTTTAGAACGCAATATAAGGTGGTCTTAGAAACGAACAAGATGATTTGTAACCGACTTATGTAAAAGTGTCCACCTACATTAAAGGGTTAACACCGGAGCGATATAATTTGCAGCCGTAAACATGTAATGGCGAAAGTTTCGTTTTGTTATTTCAACCTTGAACTTGGCAATATCGAGCAGTTTTCGGCATTGTGTCTACATTATTTGTATGTTTTGTGTGTATTTCTCCAATGATATAATAAACTTGCAAGTAAGTTAAGAAAAGATTTTACTGTATTGTACATCTTGCACAATTAAACTGCTGTTTAAGGTCCCGTAAACAAAAACGTTTAAACGAGTGTCCGTTCATATTATCAGCATCCTTTTCTATTAACCGAATTCTATTAACTGGCTGTCTGTCTAGCGACAGCGAGCTGTAACTTAGATTGAACGTCGGCAGTTTTAATAAAATTAACGTTAAAGAATTTTTGTAAATAAAGAATATTAAATTAAGGGATTTTTTAAAAATATTTTTTCTAGATTATAGGAAAACAATAAAATACACTTTGAAAAACATAAAACAATAATAAACCTTTTTAAACAACAACACGACTCTAATCATAAATTGAGAATATGTTTACAAAATTTACAAAAATTAAAGAAATGTCAAACTAAAATTATCAGCAACAAAATTTTATTATATTATTACACGCTTCTCTATACCCATTTATTGATCACGATATATATAACTTTGTCACACTATAATGTTCTTGACAGAAGGATGCTAATTAACTAGCCAACTAAAATGACACTGGCCGATAAATAATGTACTATTAGAGTTGGCTAAACATACCGAGTAAGAAAAAACATTTAAACGTCAAATGCAGTGACAGCCATGCGCGGGAGTACTATTTGTTACGTTTCCATGACGATGGACACGTCACATGAACGCGGTTGACGGTCTACAATGTCAACCTTGTTGCAGGTTATATTAATCAAATGCGACAAAGGTAATAATTGAAATCAACGAGAGATTCATATTAAATTTATAATTTGTGTAGGTGTAGTCGCGGTCAATATGAGACACGAGCTAGTTCTAAACATGTCCGAATATATTTTTTGTACCACTTTTAAAACCACTCGTCATTAGGGTTACCATATAAAACTTCATATAACTGGAAGCGGCCTAAAAACCCCGGAAGATTGTATTCATAACCAGGAACACTTAACTTATTAAAGTGAAAGCTACAAATAGAAAAAATAAAACAGTACAGGTTAATTATTATTTTTTTCTTTTAAGTAGGTAGATTTCTTTTGTTTATACTTTCAAAACAAACAATTTATAGTTGAATTATATAAATCCAGCTAAAATTTTTTTTAATAGTAACAAAGAAAAAAATGATCTTACCCTATTGTCGTAATATTATAACTAGAAAATAACTTATAATAAAATTTGGTCACTATATCGAAATTTTAATTTTTTCTAATTTTTTTACATTATCTTAAAATAGGGTAAATAAAAATTCAAAATTGACGAACTTCTGCTTACGTGATACGTGAACTTTTTCTTGAGGGGAAAGTTTTAAAATTTCTGGCAAGTCATAATAGGATTACATATTGTTTTAATGATTTAAGATATATAGTTAATTTTTATTTAATTTTTATTAGGTCTCTAATTATATAAATGTTTTAATAACACTAAAATGTTTTACTTTATTAAAACTCCGGACGTATTTCAAAAATCCCCCGCACGGTCTTAGTCGCCTTTAAAAGGACGACTGTAGGACAGTGTCCAGAAAAAAGAAGACGGATGCAACCCTGCTCGTATAATGTGTCATTACCAGTATTTTAAAATGTACGAGTAGAACTCGCGCTATGAATGTTACGTACATACTCGGGTACGTACAAATTTTAAATATTTAATGGTACATATTTTTACTATTAAACTATTTACAAATTTATAGCCCGAAATGTCTTTCATAGACAAATTAAAAGTAACATGAATTTATCCAAAAATTTTGATATCTAGTATCATCGTCACATTTTTCTAATAAAATTTAGATAAACTGCTAGTAACCATGTTTTTTTATTTGTAGAAATGAGCGGGCATTTTTTGCCTATTTTCTACTATCTATATCTCTAAAACTACACGTTGTACATAAAATTCTAAATGAAAAAAATGGTTTGGGACCTTTGAATCCGCAAAAAAGCAATATTTATTATACTAAGATTGCCTCCTCCGTAATAAAAAGACCTATATATTTTTAAAATCGAACGTGTTTCTTTAAAGTTTCGTCTCTTCTTTTTTAGATACGGAAACCTAAAAATAAAATTATTTCTTATTTTAGCGTGGAAAGCAATCAATAAAGATTATATTTTAACACCAAGTTTTTAAGGCGGTACTGAATTCCAAGGATGTTACGTCTTGTATTACAGTAATTACAGTGGCTTATTATCAACGTGGATTACTTAGACATGTCTTATTGTTTATCAAAATGTATTACTGTCTTTCTGACGATATTTACAATCACATTCTCGCAAACATTATATTACACACCAACAATCCAACTGAACCTATCTAGCCGCTAATATCTCAAACAAACGCAACCCGCCGACAAAGTACACATCAATAACATAATTCCCCGTATCGCATTGTGTATCACAAATTGAATTATGGCAACACAAAAAAGAAAAGAAAAAAAAGAAAAGAGACTGACGAGTGACGTCTCGAACGACGATTTCGCGCGCGCATTCGCCAACAGCGGCCATGACGGAATGCAGCGGGTAACATCCGCTATGTCACGCTCCGCGAAATACACAATGGATAATAACAACAATTTCAGGCCGACCCGTGGAGCCGCGGCCGGCCGTCTGCCCGTCTCGATAGACGTCGAAAAAAATGTATGAATCATAATCGGTTGCATAAGTTTCATGTTTACGGCGAGCTGGCTTTAGCAACGGTAAGATCTTACACGATTATCTCAAAGATCTTTCTGCATGAGATCCTCGCTTTGTGCAGGTGGAGGAGGAGAGAAGTTTATAGAAGGCCATTTTTAGCTTAGTAAAAGCTATGCAGCTCCATTTCACTGTGAATAAATGAATATTACAGTCTTAAGAGCCTAAAATTGTACATCTGCAATATTTACAGTGATGCTCTGCTAGGATTTCAACCTACTTTTGATTAGGACGAATTAATTATATTAAAAAGTACTTTGGAGATCATATTAGATAGTCGAACATTATCGGGATTCTTGCCAGCGTAGAGTATACTCGACCACATATCCATTCGTCAAATACCTGGAGCATCGTGAATACGCCAGTAGAACTGTAAGCAGCTCTTCATAACCCCACTGATAAATTGCAAGGTGGTAAAATGGTTGGAAATTCAGGTAACATTTGGCTACAAGTCTAAGGTATCTGCGAAAATGGTGAGCCACGAGAAGACATCTTTAATAGAGTAAAACTGACGTAACTAAAAATACTAAATTTTTTTTAAATTTCAAGCAATTTTTCGAATCGTTCATAAAGAACTAATTTTAAAAACGGAAATTTATGAAGATTTCGTGTTTAAATCTAAAATCATTTGAGCCATTAGACGTACAAAAAAGTGGTGCTTCCAAATATAATTATTTTTTAATATAAAAAAAGCTTTCTTTTTATTAAACGAAAATTAAAATACCTACTCTACAATTTAAAATAAAATTATTTACAAAAGGTGTAAAAAGAGATTCATCGCATGATAGGAAATCATCATCGAAATTCAAAACGTGAATTAACATTTATGAACAACTGAATGTCCCAGAAAAAAATTTAAATGTGATCATTGCGCTCTTATATCAAGAGGAACACAATCTTGGAAAATAATTTTTGTAAAGCAATAAAATATAATAATAAGTAATCTAAACGTAACGAGTGAATTAAAGTGTTCTGATAGCTCAAATGGCGAACGAAGTATCCGCAGACAGCTGCCAATAACAGTTTGTAATACGGAAAAAAGTTTCGATTCAAAATTGTTTTTTTTTTCTTGAAAAACAATCACGACGTCTGCGAGGTCGATTCGTGGCCAATTATGATCAATTCAATTTGACATTACCGCAGAATCTTTTTTGGAAAAAAAATAGCATTTTTCACACAAAGATATTTCTCAAAAAATGGGTTTTAAAAAGTCTATGACAATCAATGTGTGCTAATTCAAACATTCAAAATGAATAAATATATATTACGGTTATTATTCAAATCGGTATTATTCAAATAACCGGTTATTATTCAAAGTGGGATCATAACGCGCCATAATAACATGTCCGGATGATTCCCACAAGGGTTTTCACTTTTATTCCTGTACAAGGGTTTTTACTTTTATTCCCGTTACTTTTGCATAAAGCATATCTTTTCAAACCGCCATTTTTTGAAATCTATTTATTATGGAAAAGAAAACCTATTACGTACTAGTAAAACTCAAGGAAAAACCTCAAGGATTCGCTACACATTTAAGTAATATAAACGTTTAAGGATGCATAGAATTTCCATTCTTAAAAGCTATGAGATCTAAAATCATAGCTATAGATTTCCGGTAAATTTCTTGTAACTGTTTTTTTCATAATTTTACCTTTAGCAGTTATGGAAATAAAGAAAAAAACAATTTTCTATGAACTATCTTATATATACTATAATTCTAAGTTCCTATTGCTATTTTAAGTTCCATTACTAAGCCAAACAATTCTAAAAAAAATCGTTTCGCAGCACTGTAAATTCGTTCTTTCAATTTTTTATATCCAATTCACCTCCTAAATACTCAGACAACTATATCAAGTTTCGTACCATTGAGAAATATTCGAGTTTTTAAGTTCCATTACTAAACAGAACAATTCTAAAAAAAAATCGTTTCGCAGCACACTGTTAATTCGTTCTTTCAATTTTTTTATATCCAATTCACCTCCAAATACTCAGACAACTATATCAAGTTTCGTACCATTGACAAATACTCGAGTTTTTCAATTCCATTACTAAGCCAAACAATGCTAAAGAAAATAATTTCGCAGCCCCGTTAATTCATTCTTTCAATTTTTCTATATCCAATTCACCTCCTAAATACTCAGACAACTAAATCAAGATTCTTACTATTGAGAAATATTCGGGTTTTTAAGTTCCATTACTAAGCCAAATTCAGCTTTCTACGGGGAAGTTTTTTGAAAAAAAAAACAGCTCTGACAAACTAGTGGACGCATGAGTGACTCCATAAGTGCATTTTATCCTTTTGAGATACGGAATCCTAAAAACTGCGATTTTTTTCTGAATTAATAGTCGACAACTCAGGAAAAGCGCTTAAAATGTGCTCTAACACAGGAAACTTGTTTTTTTAATAAAAAAATCCGTATACGACATCAAAGAAACGCCAAATAACTATCGTCTATGCACATAAATAAAACCTATTTTCATTCTTAATCATCTATGTTAATTCTTAGGGTTCAATACCTCAAACTCAAAACAGAGCCCTTATAAAATCAACCACGTGTCTGTCATTTCTTCTGTCACAGCCGATTTTAGCCGACAAGACTATGCGACGTAGAAGCTTAAAATTTGACATTATAATACATCTTATTAAGCCATATGTGTTAGATATTTTTAAAATATGAATGTAAGAATTAAAAAGGGGGGTAAATAATGTATTTATTTTTTTAACGTATTGGTATCATGAGGAATATAACAATATATTTTCATAACTTTAAATTGCATATTTTAAAATATATTCTAAAAAATATGCGAAAATAGAACATTTCCCCCTCCCCCGTATTTCCGGAACTACTGGAAAAAAATTACAAAAATAAAATGACATTCATAAAATCTGAAAAGATTACTGGAAAACTATAGCGATTATCCCAGATTTTATAATTTTCGAAATGTGCACCCTATTTTTACGCCTGTGAAAAATATAACAGGCAATATATTTACGTTGTGAAAAATTAATATTTGTAAATAGTTTAATGAAAATACTATATATCGTTAAATGTTTCCAAATGCCTAAACGTGTGCGGCATCATCGAATGGCAAGTGTTGCTCGTACTTCATAAAGTTTTTTTATACACTACTTAGCACAAACTTAATAAATAAGTTCTAATATATTGACTAAGAATAATAAAAGCCCTACTCTCCACGCACATTTTACAAAACGATTAAAAAAATTATGCTCAAACTCTAGCCAATGAATTCATAAACTAACGTATCTTTTTTCTAGGTCAGCAATGAATTTTGTTATTTCCCAAGAACCTTCAAAAAACATTACAAAACCATTACAGCCGACCTACAAAACATTACGCAAGATAAGTGACAATGAATACTACGTTACAACATTATTACATTACAATGTGACCGCGGCAACAAACAATAGTTATTTCGCGAACCGGACGCGATAAGAGTTGGCTACAACACTAGCGAGTGACAGAACCGGATGGATGCAACAGCATCAGCCGACGGCATACATCCACAACCTCCTTGTACAAAAATAACGCAGCGCGCTACTTTTACCCAATCAAATATCATCGGGCAACTGTTTCGGCGTTTATTTACTGTCCGCGATGAGCTGGCTCGATCTCCGGTCTGCTCCGCAGCCGTTTGGATTAACAATCGTCATTATGGCCTAGAGCTAATGACTCTACCAAACGATCGGTGAGCCAGATCGCATTAAAATCGTATTTAGACTAGCCAAGCCCCAAATTGATACTCTCCGTGAAATAGAGCACAAAAACCGTAACTTATAAAAATAAAAAACAATAGCAACCTCTAGATGCGATTTAATTCAGTTTTTATCTTGACGTTAATCTTAATTTCATCGTTAATTCTTTCTTACAATATAATATCTGCATATAATAATAACTTTAAATCACAAGAAACAATCATTTATGTGTCCTAAATACCAGAACAGTTTCATATTGAAAAGGCATAGAGATTCGTGGTGCAATATTTTGGAACATACTGTATACACACTGTTTCATGAAAAACTAGAGATTACTAGAAACATATTATATACCGTCTCAACTGACGTACAAATTTTACATGCCTATTATAAAAAATAAAAACCAAAAACATGTCGCATAGAATGTTTTTTGGAAAAAATAAAATCACTCAAACAACTTAACCGATTTTTGAAGTGATGTGTGTGCGCCTGTTTGCGTGACTGTTTGATCGCATATTACGAAAAAAAACTATTTTAATGCTCATTTCATTGTAGTAACTTTTAGAACTTATAGAAGAATATGCGTATTTTTCCGTCTGCCGTCTTTTTCTAACCAGTATATTTATTTGTTTTATCTCGCATCCTCTCAAAATTACTCTGCAAATTTAAATGAAATTATATTTATAAGAATCTTTTTTGTACCATTAAGATGCAGAGAGTGGGATGGAAAGAAATAAAATCCCACTTTCTGACGAGAAAAGACGTTCATCGTCATTCTGACGAGAAAAGGAATGAAAAAAAATCTAAAAGAATTACTTATTTGCAACCGACAGCATTAGATGAACAACCGCTTTGGCTAATGAACATAGTAGCTGTGACAATATTTTTTTAGTAATTAAATTGTTAAGTACTTTTTGTTGATAGTTCAAACAATAGCAAAAGTTGATTAACAGCAAAATATCATTTGACATGTAAGTGGTACGAAACTTTATATCGAGCCTACCAATGATATTATTTCATATACGTGTATGTTACTTTATACGACATGCTATTAGAGTTCTAAAAGTAATCTTCAAAGAAAGAAATAGCTATCTTGCTTATATCGCAATCTCTTATATATGGCTACAACGTGTCTAATAAGTATAACAGAGGCTTACACTTTTATTCTTGATGAATATATAAATATATAGCAACTGTACGCTTACTATGCAGTAGAATATACCACTAAGCTCAGCTAAGACGTTTTTATTATACTTTTTTATTAAATTTAAATATTAATTAATAGCCTGACTGGCATTTATAAATAACAATTATATTTAAAAACAGTTATCAGATTAAAGTAACTGTTACAGCGAATTTTATTTGCAAATCCGTTAAAGGAAAATCGAAGTTGAACGCTATACGTGATTTGAGGCCTTAGGTTAATGCTTCAACGGGCGCTGAGTAATTGCGAACTGAAATTCATTGACAACAACGTTCTAATTGGCATGCGAATTAGTTACGTACAAATGGAGTCCGAGGCAAATTATATTTTTTTTATGAATGGCAACCACATAAGGCCGGCTCGACTTTGATAGCAGTTATTGAATGGTTCATAATAATGTTTTTTTTATCTTAATAACACGTGAACGGTAAATGCTGGCCAGTCTAAAACCGAAGGAACTTTTTAAAGCTATTATACGAAAAAAATCTGAAAATATAAATTCGTACTTTTTGATGTACGATATTATATTTTCTAATTTTTACGCATTTAGACGCTATCACAGAAGTCTTCATAAATGTATTTTTGTAACTTCCAATTATTCTCCAATTCGTATATTTAAAACAATTTCAATAATTTAACAATTAAAAATAAATAAGGGAAAATAAATTGTGTAACACCTACAAATGTCCACGTCGGCGAAGTGCTAACCAAGAGTGATTAGTATATTCCGGAGCGGATGTGACCTCCGAGCTTCCGGTTCGAACGTTAGAAGGCTTACCTGGAACGGCAAAAAGCCAAGGTCTTCCGATTTACAGCGGAAATAGTCACGAGTAATGTTGGTTTCATCAAGTTCGCCATATTCTGTTAAATATACACTTCTAAATTTACATCGATTATGGAGACTGCTGTGGACGATGTATTGAAAATTGGAAAGAAATTTTATTATTTAGTCAATGATTTGTATATTTGAATATCGGTCTATCATCTTACACATGTCAACGTTATGGCTCGCTGTCTGTCACAACTCGGTCAGCAAAAGAGTCGAGCCAAGAGTATATACAGCCAGAAATAACGACAAAAACGCTTTTCTTGTTTTCTAAGTATTAAGTTACATTAATCCAAAATTAGAAGTATAACTTCAAAACAACTAAGAGCTATATAATCAGAGCCTTCTCTTACAATGGGGAGACTCATATCATTTATCATATTTATTCATATGAGCCACAATCGTAGCAGCAGATGAGAATAAACAGAAGAGACACATGCACTACTTATCGAAGGCGATAAGCACGTTATTATGGGTACGAGTGCTTCGTATCAAGTGGCCGAATGAAGTGGAAGTTTGATGACCACTCTATCCTAAATTAATATATCCATACATACACACGGATGTCCAGAAGCGCAGTCCGAACATCGCATGCAATACGTTTTTTTTCGAGTTCAAGCGAAGACCGGTTCTCATTTCGCGATATCTATCACTGACGACAGTGGATTCAATGACTTTAAAGGCAAATCTTAAATTTTAATGTCTGTATGGTGACCAATTGTTCCATTACTCTCAATAGTTCATTTGTATTTTTTTCCGAAAGCGAAAAGCCATTAGCTATTGATCTGACTAATCCATAGACAATGTAAAGGCATATTGAAAAAAAATCTAAGTGCGCGTCAGACTCGCACCATTGGTGATTAAGTAACTAATTTAATTTTGTGACTCACCAACAATAATTAAAAATGATCAATAGTTGTTTATGGTTATAAAAAAGTTTGTCAACATTTCCAAATCTAATGCCACTAAATTGACCCGCATTCAGTCTCAAGCTCTGAGGATCATAGCGGGTGCTATGAACTCCAGTCCTATAAATGCCCTACAAGTAGAATGTGTTGATCCTCCTTTAAAACTCCAACGACAAAACCTAGCTGATCGTTAGTTACTGAAGGCAGCTAGGTTTTCTACTCACCCCATTTTTCCAAAACTCACCCTTCTCTCTAGGCTGATTTAGCATGCTCCTTTTTGGCGTTCTAAGTCCCGACCTCTTCTTATCGTTAGCTCCCAAAGATTCAAATCCCTCTCTAACCCCGTTTATAAAAATTCTTCTCTCCCTCTCTATAGTTACCAGACTCGGTGTTTCACAGGTCAAATATAAATTTGTGTTTTGGAATTGATATGGAGTCCAAAAATGCTAATTCAAAAAGATTCGCAGGCTCCTTATCTTCTCTGACTCCTTAAGTTGTTTACAGTCCCTTCTCGCTAATCCATTTTCTTCGCACTGTGGCTTCCTGATTCTCTAGATCAAGCAACTTACGCTTGATTTGGAGAGATCGGGATTCGATGTCTTTCTTGCATGGATCCCTAGTCACTGTGGCACAGTAGGTAATGGAATAGTCGACGCAAAAGCCCGGTTCGCCGCCGTGAACAGGTATCCATGTTTCAACATTAATTTAATTGAAGATCTCCTTCCCATGACGCGTTTCTGGATGACATCTGACTGGCAGAGGGTGTGGGAAACATCATCCCAGATTACGGGTGCGGGATATTTCCAGATCCAATCTTTTATACCCACAAAAGCTTGTTTCTCAACATGTACTTTTTCTCGAAAGGAATGCTCTGTGGTTCACGCATGCGTTTGGGTCATTGTTCTATTCATACCCATTTGGCTAGACTGCGCGTCAGAGAATTTCCAATTTGCGATTGTGGGCTTGGAGAAAAATCATCTCATTTTTGCATGTCCATTGAATAATAGATTTCCTACGTTTATTTACAAATTATTAAAATGTAAAATTCAATGAGTACCGAGTAATCTTTTAGAAATGTAATGAACATTTTATCCCCAAAAAATACCCATAAAAATTTACCTCCTAAAAACTCCCTACATAGATTTTATCCCCCTAAATTTAAGGAAACCCCGGAGTTGGCATCACTGTTCTTGCGCTTGCTGTGACAAACGACGTTCAGGCAAATATGGAGAATAAGAAAGGAATTTGTTTCTTTGGTTTATTTATTTTTATTTTTTTATTCAATATACTCATAAACACAAAATGTATAGTTGACTATATGCATAACACATCAGTATAATTATTTAGATTACATTTTATTCAATTTCATTATGCATTAGTACATCAAAGATTTGCTTAAATAAGGATTTTTCTTCTCCTGTCACCAATTTTTGCTGTTAATATGATTTTTAATGGGGAAAAAGCGAATATACAGATATAAATAGGTCTTTCCAATGATACTTTTATTTACCATTATGAATAGAAACGAACGAAGAGTGAGCCAATTATCGTTCTATGGAAAACAATTGATTTCTGGAGTTTGCGGTGGATCATTAAAATTGGTTGGATCATTAAAACCGATCATGAAGAATTACACTAAGGGCAAAGGTCACCTAAGATTTCAATCTAGATTCAACGAAGGCAAATTCAGAAAATTATGGTCATATTTTATAAGTAATATCTGGGCAAATCTCCACAGATAAAGTTTGAAGAAATTTTAAATTATTAGCAAACCAAAGAAGATCTGCAAAAGTTCGTATAGTGTTGAGCCCAAAGTGTACAATAATAAATATGGCATTCTTATTTAAAAAAAAATAAAAACAGACATGACAAATGGAAAATATAGTTAAACAGACAAAGGAGAAATCTGTTTTTTTTAAATAAGTTTATTTTACATCATAATTTTTAAGTACTATTTCTTCGAAACTCTTTTGAGTCAGCAAGACGAAACAAAGTACAGATTGTGTCAAATTGTATCCTCCATATGTTGTATCCTCCAGACGTAACATACTAGTCCATGACACACAAAATTCTAAAAGAGCGGAAGACATTTATTTTGACAAAACAGAACGAATGTCAATGTCAGTTATCAATTTATTTTTAATTAATTTAGACAATGGCTGCACATTAAAAAAAATCGACATTGATTATTTTTGTAATCGTTTCGAAAAAGTCATTATGTATTTCTTAAGATTTTTGTTATTATTTTTTATATGTTATTAACAATTTTATTTATATTATAAATATAATGTATGCGCGTTTATGAAGATAGCTATTTTGTTTCCCATTACGATTACAAAATATATTTTATGTTTTGCTCTTATCTGATTGTCAATCGCTGAATTGTTTGCTTTTAGATTTTTTTTAAAAATTATATTCTGTTTCTAAAAATTATATTCTGTCTATAATGCCAAGTCCATTTTCTACTTCTGTAAGTACTACCTCACGTTACTTCTTGTTCAAATTTCACTTTACTTGATTTTACTCACAAAATTGTTATACAAAAAAGACCTTAAACGAGAGAAATTAAAACGTTGCCAATTTACCTAATTTGTTTTGCTTATTTCCTATGAAACTACTTGACGTTAGTCCGTAAGATGGACTATATGTGTGCCAACTTGATAACGATTGGTCGAGTACTTGGCTGTATTATTAATTATCAAGAATACAAAATACATTTTCGTTTTTATAATATTAGTTAAGATGTTCACAATTCTCGAATAAGATACAACCATTTTATGTTTTTTCAAACCACATAGAGATCATTAAAATGGTTATCATATTATAATTATGAATATATTTAAGATAATATTGAATATATTTGGCGTTAATTTTGTAGAAATGCATTGTTCACAATTAAATGAAACTACGTGATGTAGCATTATTTCTTTAAGTTCTTTATCACGTTTTGTTGTATTACAACATATTCAGGTCTTTGCTGAAGATATTGTAATACAACGAAACTTAGGTCGTGGTAAAGAACTTAAAGAAAGTAGAAATAATACTACATCACATAGTTTCATTTAATTGTGAATTAGGATAATTTAAAAGACAAGATTCAATAACAAACAAATAACTTATATTATATTCTAGATAAAGCAACGAAAATAGCAATTGACGAGATGATAAATTTGAAAACCAGATTCAAGTAGAGATATTGGCTATATAATTTTAAAACTTATCAAAAACTCACTTATAATGTACAAGAGCTTGCAACCCTAAATAAAGAGACGTGATTTTAAAAAGTCTGTTAAATTCTATCAATACCGACAGAATAAAACAAGCTTGATCAGGTATTGAGACCGGCCTGGCAAAAACAAGCGTGCGTCAATTGTATACTGTAAAGGGCAGAATACCATCGCGTATTAAAGAAGTTTCGGCTTCGATATTACGATGAACTCCTGAATTTCTCTATGCAATCCATAATTCAACGGACTGATTGAGAATACAGAAAAGCGTTTTTTGTCTATGGTACAGGAAAATAAATTTGTTAGTATTATGTTAAGAGGTTATTGGCAATAAATAATTAAGCGCAATAAATAATTAATTGTTCGGAAGAATAAATTATTAACCGTTATTTTTTACAAATGCACTTACCAACGTTAAGAAAAAAAAATAAAATAAAAACAGAATTTACGAATACTTATTTTGCAGAGTGGCATGAAGGTGAAGTTAGATTGATAACACATCGCCATCAAAACCATTCATTCTATTCCACTTTTTATTAAAAACTCGTTTTACTCATCTTTCATGGAAATAAAAAGATCATTTTTTTAAATATTCCAATTGATTTACTTTTAGTATTCATAAGCAAATAAAAAAATAACAATCATTTATTGTACGTGTAACTCATGCTTTTAATAAACCTATCTGTGTAATAAATCGTATCTTGGCGCAATTTCGGCTACAATAACTACAGAATACCCTTCATAAACTTAAAATAAAAAATTCTAAATTATTTGCCAGTTTACGAGAAAATTCATAATATTATGTGAGAATTTTGTTTTCGTTTTTTTAAATACATATATAAACAAATTGGGTTACAACGAAGTTTCCCGAAAAGATTTCAAATATGCAAAAAATTATCTATTATCATATTAGTCGTTTTTAAAGTAATCGCAAACGTACACGCATACTTTTCCTTTTAATCTAATCTATAGGAAATCTATTTTTTTTAAATTATCCAAAATGATAATTACTATGACATCTGCTGTTATGTTAGGCAATATGTCTGTAATATGCCTAGAATCCATAGTGTTTAAAATAAAATATAACCGAGAAATTGCATAATTTATACAGCTATCTTATCTATTTGCATATGTAGAATAAACGTCAAGAGTACCAGGAGATTAAAATTATCTATGAGTGATTATAAATTAATTAAAACATCAAATGTGTCAAGCGTCATATGCAATTCTCTTTGATAGAAATGCATAAGCGCGATATAGTTTCCGGTTGACGCAAATTTAATTTCAATATTTTTACTAATGTAATTCTAATTTATAATGACATAACATAAAATAGAATGAAAAGTGACATTAGAAAATAATTGCAGACGAATTAGCTCTTACGAACTCCGATGATATATGTTCTATATTGATTTAAAAATTAAATAATACGGAAAGCGAACATTGCATATTGCATATATATATATATATATATATATATATATATATATATATATATATATATATATATATATATATATATATATATATATATAAATTAGGCGAAACATTATTTTACTGAACATTACTGATAAAATGAATAAGCTTAACATTGAAAAAAGTTAACGACTCTGATAAACCCGCTGATAAAACTCATGCAGAAGCCAATAAATGGCTCGTCGATAAGGTATTTTTATATTGTTGCAAACTCGTGAAAACACTACAAATTAATTTATCCACATAGAGCACACTAATATTTAAAAACTTAATATTTAATTTTTTAAAACACCAAATACGATGTGAAATATTTATTTAAAAAATATGATTCACTTAAAATCACCAAAATTAAAAAAAATCTCGATCATAGAAAACACACACTCGGAATTCGAAAATAAGCGCGAAAACTAATATTTGATTCTATATTTGAAACAATCGTTCGTACGTCATTGATTGGTCGTTGCGGCGGACAGACTGAATCGCGCTTCCTCTATTGGTGCGATAGGTCGCCGGCGTGTGAGAGAGACACTTGCAATCCGTCTACCGTTTCGTTCTCACCTTCATTCTATTGCCGGAAGATAGCATTGTCTGATTTAAAAAAAATGTCTATGGCTCCAATGACGTTTGCATTTTATTTTCATGTTTGATGTAAGTGATTTACTCAATGGTACTAGTATGCAAATACTAGTGGAAACGTAATTATCTTTTGTACGTGTTATTTGTGTAATGTTTTGAAGTGCCTCAATTGGGTATCTACTTTGCCTTTTACCTCTTGTTAATTTGGTATGTTAATTTTAAAATCACACATTAAGTTTTGTCGGTTATGAAGCAATGGTTTTATTATATCCCTTTTTCTAAAAAACCTGTTAACTGCGAGTAAACCTTGTACTACGAGAATTCTGTACACATTTAAGGTTACAAAGTATTTTTATCAAACTATTAACAAATATGTACTGATTTTTTTCAACATAAATAATTGCCTACAATATCTTTCGTAGGCGTAAAAAAATGGGGCTTACTCCAAAAATTATAAGATCTAGGATAATAGCGACAGTTTTCCTAAAATCTCTGTTAAGAAAACTATAGTCTGGAGTCGTTTTGAAATGGGGGGGGGGGGAGGATAGGATATTTCTTTGTACATTTTGAAAAATACTGTTAAAGCTCTTATAATTAACCCTTCCAAACGATTACCCATATGGAATTAGTGTAATTAATTTTTTTTCCGAGTTCTTTATGTTTCCCCCTGAATGTTCATGTGAATATTTCTGAGTATTATCTATTAAAATATATTCGGGTTAATATGCTTTACTATTGCGTCAAATTTCAAATTTCTACGTCAAGCGACTTCTGATAAAAACAGCTGTGACAGACAGAAAGACACGTGAGCGATCTTAAAAAAATCATGTTTTTTTCTTTTGGGTTGCGGAACACTAAAAAGTGAAAGTTTCATTAAAATATATTTAGTGGTAGTCACATTTTTATGTAACAGACAACAAAATTCCGCTCTTTTTAAACATTTAAAAAATTTATAATTTCTGTACCTTCTAACAGCAAAGCTCTTAAAATAAAACATCTTTAATCATACCACCCCATAGTTTTACTATTTTATTTTCAGAACAAACAAGTTTTATCTACTTTTTATTTATTTTCTGATGAATGTTTATATGGTCTTACGCCAGTCATAAAATTATACGATCGGTAAGCCACAGCCTTATCTCACAGAGGTACAGACGGTATCTCACTTTAAATGGGACGTTTCACTCTAAGAATTCTGCCGATTAAAAGAGGGCTACTATTCTATACATGTAGTAAAACTCTTAACAGAGTGAATTCTATACATGGAAAATATTTAAAAAAGAGATATTGATTTAACGTATAGAATAATAGTAGAAATAAGAATAGCCCTTTTTAGAATTTCTTCTGTATTTATGTTAATTTGTTCTTCAATCACGCAAAATCTACTGGTCGAATTTCGATGAAATTTGGTATGGTAATAATTTATATCCTCAAGAAACATATAAGATACTATTTATCTGAATAATGCAGATATAAAAGAAATACCCTATAAGGAGAATATTATGATATTGGTATTGCTAACGCCATCTACTAGTGTTTTAATCAATTTTATGCTCATAGATATATTACGATACGGTACTGCCAAAGCCATCTATTTGTGTTTTTTGTAAACTTTATTAAATTTCCGAAAGAAGAAAAAAAAACACAAAAAAATCCTTATAACTTTTCTTAAACCAAATTCTATGTGAACTAAGTCGTGCCGGCAGAGCTAGTTAGTAATACGTTCATCTCCAGCTTCTGAGAAACGTTTAATTACTCGAAGGAAGACGGCAGGAAGGGATGGCTAAAGACCTGTAGAGTATTTCGGTGTTCGATTCGGAGCTGTTCGATCCCTTCGCTATGCTTTTAAAAATACACAATCCACTGGCGCGTAGTTGATAAATGGACGCGACCACTGCATATTCATTTTTATATACCTACTAGTGATGTAACGAAACAGAATATCGCAAATACGAATGCGTATACACGGTACCGGTATTCGCGAATGCGAGTACCGCCTTTTCAAATCACATGTCGTTTGACAATGACAACACGAGTATTCTCAGCGTACGAATAATTAGTGGAGCTGGTCTTTTTTACACACCTCAGACTGGAGAGAAAACGCATCAAAGGTTTTATTTTTTAATGTTATGTTCCACTTCTCCAATTAGCTGATAAACATTTTATTTTTGGTTAGTTAAGTTCGGCTTTAGCAAAAAGAAAGTGTGTGTTTATATTAAAAAATACTCTATTTTCCTTTTGTTTATATAACATACCACATTTCTTTGGAGAATAGTTTTTGAAACTTAAGTAACTGTTTTCTTGGTATATATTTTTTTCTATGTTAATGAGCCCATCACGAAAATTTCATTGCTATTATCACTTTCGCAAAATATTTGCATCACTTTGGGAGTACGAAGGCGAATGCGAAACTTAAAAAACATGCGTACATTCTCGAATGCGAATACGTATATTCGTTACCTTAACTACTAGTTTTTACCCGCGGCTTCTGTCGCACAGAACTTTAGAAATTTTAGGGAGAAATTAAAAAACACGCAACGCCATATATAATGGCTAAAGAAAATTATGAATAAATTTCCGTACTTTTGTCAAAAGACATTCCAAAAGCTAATGTTGTTTTCTTTCTTTACCCTTGATACTTAAGTCTGAATTGAACAATAGCAAAAATTCTTGAAAACTAAACACACCAGACTGAAAAGATTTTTATTTAATCTTTACGTTTTAATAACTACGTTTTAAACTTTATATGCCCTCTACATTATTCACGAAGCTACGTCGACGAAGTGCTCGTCAGAGTTGATCGCAGTCCGAAGTATATGACTCACGAGGAGTTCAGTAGCCGTGAGTCTCCCATACGGTAACCTCGCGAAGTCTTTTGACTAGAGCGCAAAAAACCGACAGAAATCGGAAGTCGCCCGAGGCGAGGTGAGGTTGCATAAAGTGAATCGAAGTACCTCTCTAGACTATTCTCTTCGCCTAACTTCGATCAACTTCGCGAGTAGTGTAGTGCAGGTTTAACACTGATTGTAGCCATGGCCTATGGAATATTTGGCTTTGTATTAATAACAAGGATGGTTTCAAAAACGATAAAACACATCTATTTTATATAATGGTCTAGTATGATCGCAACTCGAACACGTCGTTTTCAGGAATCCTATAGAGAATAGACTCTACTTACTTTGGCAGTAAGTAGAGTCTATTCGCTCTCGGATACAGAGAATATTTATAAGAAATTTACATTACCCTATCGTCGGTTCTAAACTACCTTTTTAATAAATTGCTCGATAAATAAAAGTGTGTCTCCCCTTATCATAAGCATAGATTGTTAGAGCTTATGGGGTGTCACAACATCTGCTAGGGTAACTACAATATCCCACGTTTACTGAGACAAATAAGTATTTGTACACCTAAACTTACAGTCAGTAATGATTCCGCGTTCATAACGCGCGAACAATCGCCAGCGTTTTAATGCCACGGATGTGTGACCTTTATAATAAAGCCATGATATCAGTCGATATTGTTGTAGGTTCACACACTCAGTTTAGAGAGAGGCGTGAAGAGCAGATTACGTGAAAACCATTGAGGTAAATTAATTGTTACTTAATTATCACTTAATTTTTGTTAACCAGCAAATTAAACTACGGGATGTAATATTATATCTACTTTATTTAAATTCTTAACCACGACCTAGGTTTCATTGTATGACAATATCTTCAGCTGGGCAATTTGAAGAGATCCATATGCTTATGACATATCTTTTCACATTGCCCACCTGAAGATGTTTATCATACAACGAAATCTAGGTCGTGGTTAAAAATTTAAATAAAGTAGATATGTATTATATCATGAGTATATGAATCTCTTCCAATTGCTCACCTGAAGATGTTTATCATACAACGAAATCTAGGTCGTGGTTAAGAATTTAAATAAAGTAGATATAATAATACATCAGGTAGTTTCATTTACTGTTTAAGAAAAATTGAGTGATAATTACGTATTTTAAAAAGAATAATTGATTTAGAATATAGAATGAAAGTAGAAGTCAGAAAACTTGTTTTTAAATTTTTTGCCTGCATTTTAATTTGTTCTTCAATCATGTAAAATCTACTTCACGAATTTTGATAAAACGTGGTATGTGGTTTATACCCTTGAGCAACGTATAGGTTACATTCTATCTGAATATTGCAGATATAAAAATACAGATATAAAGAATTTAAATAAAGTAGATATAATAATACAGTACGTAGTTGCACATACTGCTTAACAAAAATTAAGCGATAATGAATTTCTACAAAATTAACGCCTAATATATTTAATACACGAATTATTTTTTTTTTTGTTTTTTCTTTGTGAAATTAAAATCAAATCAAATTATAAGTTTTTATATAAAGTTTATAGAATACTTCTAGTAGTTCGTATTTGTTTTATTCCCTATTTAATAAATAAATAAAGTAACACTAAACCTCCTAAAATATTTATTGCTAATATCTTCTTGTATACTCTCGTAAATTTAACTTACCTGAAGTTATCCGCTTAAGTTGTAAGCTTGCGAAAATATCGTTATATCGGAAGCTGCAAGTCATGGACGAGAATTTATGGATTATTTCATTATGACGAATCGGAAGAGCGCTTCAGTATGCCGATATTGATTTACAGACGTGGCAACGAACGCTTTAGCATTTCCACTTACAGAGCGTCGTCTGGATAGCGTCTGTATACATAAATAAGCACAATGGCCTTATCTCTATGGGCTGCTCTTAAGCAAAGTGAAATCGATTCGAGAGGTTTTCAAATCGTTTTAGTAATAGTTTTTCACTTTAAACCAGCTTTTTAAGTTTAAATATATGGGTATTATCCTTATTTATTTCCCTCAGATTTCTTAATAGGCATGGTTGGATGTAATTCCCTTCAACTCCGAAGGGAATTGCTTTTAATCATGCATTTTTTAAAATTATTAAATCATTATGTTGATAACCCCTCGATCCTGAGTTTCGTGGCGCTTTATGCTCCTGGCAGTTACACGAGGGGACGATATCATTGCTTATTTTACCTTCTTAGCGCTCGTACGAATATTCTACAGCGTTCGTCTGTCTTTCGTGCACTTACATTGCTCAACACAGTATTTCGAGATGCACCCAGTCTAGATATTTTATTTCTGATTCATTAACCGTTTCAGAAATGGGATCACAGAGTTACTTAGTAGTTCACGACTGATTGCTAGATGATATTTAATCAAATTACTGTGTATTTGTTTTTTAACTGTATGGAATTTGCTCTGTGAGTGTATTGTCCTATTCGTCATTGTTTTATAACTCTTTGTTATATGTTCTTCCACTTGCCCAGCGATTTGGGTAATACTGTAAGTTGGGCATGGGGTTTTCAAGAAATAAAACAAATAAACCGTATTGTCCAGTTGTTTGGTTAATGTTTTGATAGCTATTTTAAAAGGTGAATAAAGGACGCCTTTTTGTTTATCTTCAACGGATTCATAACTCGACTCTGAAATATCGGATACAGGTTTACGAAGGTTTTACTAATCTGCAGACAATAACTTTAGGAAAAAAGTAGTATGAATGTATTTTTATTTGTGCACCGTTAAAAAGTCGATATGAATAAAAAAAATAATCAAATCAAGTATTTTATGTATATGCTAAGTCAATTTTAAGAAAAATCCGTAAAGTAAACGGATTGAACGTGCTTCCCCCCACGTGTCCACGTACCACCTACCACAATCCCA
This sequence comes from Druceiella hillmani, assembly GCA_039881145.1. Taxonomy (NCBI): domain Eukaryota; kingdom Metazoa; phylum Arthropoda; class Insecta; order Lepidoptera; family Hepialidae; genus Druceiella; species Druceiella hillmani. The sequence continues at coordinate 32,064,901 of JAYKKI010000006.1, forward strand.
CACGCTTTTTATCATTTTCAAACCACGCGATGGAAAAATGTGAAAATATGTACACATTTTTGCCCGCAGCTTCGACTGTGTGCATTTTAGGGCAGCAGTATTTGCATACGCGTTTTTATTTATATATTTTTATTACACACTTTAAAGTGACGAAATATGACTAAGATATGTGACGTATGCCTTGAGCTAGTATTCGCATGGCTACACGCAAATCGTCATTCAAATCACATCTGCGTTAGCGAATTATTATTCCGAATTGGCGATTAGTCTCCGACCTTACGCCATATGTCCTTACATCGCGGTCATTATAAAGACCGGCGGCAGTCTATGAATGGAATGAATACAAATCAGATCAGAACACGGCGACGATGTGGCCAGAAGGAAAAAATAAAATATGAAAAAATTTCCATTATTAAGTTTCAGAGATATATTTCAGTCAAATACTTTTTATCGAAAAAAGTAGATTTCGAAAAGGTTTTAGGAAAATTTGATAGAAAAAAAATAAGAATATAACCAGGAAAAAAAAAAGAATATATAAGAATAAATTCGTCATTATTAAGATCGTTGGCAACAGGGTGGCCAAATGGGACGAAGTAATAAAATTGCTATAGATAAAGGCCTTTTGAAGAGATATGGCCGACTTTGAGGAAATTTGAGGAAATATTTTGTTAAAATTAAAACATGGTTTTATTTTCAATCCAGCCTTTATGTATTTGTGTTCTTTTTTAAATTGAAAAGAGTGGGTAATGGATTCAAAATGCGTGACATTGATAACTGTCGCAATTATAAAATGACTGACAAATGGTAGTCAGGTTAGTAGGAACTGTTTTAGGCGATTATTCCCACCATTATACCCGGGACCCGTAACGTAACCCCTCATACAAAGGAGCAGATATTCGAAAGTCCACTAATAGTGTCCCGTATCTACGCTCGAGCGCTTCCTCCCAACTAACTGGATTAAAGATTATCCCTTCCCAATAAGAAATGACTCAAAGTCCATTCTCAACCAAGTCACGGTGACTAAAGATAGCACTTTTTAAAGCACCGCATGATTCAACTCTGATATTAAGACGCAAGCTCTATAAAAAAATAGTGGAACAAAACGTGATTCATGTCGTGGGTCTCGAAACCGAAGGTATGTTTTAGGCGACCATTCAAAAACATATTCTTATATCACAACCGGAAATTTTCTAAACTGAAATGGAAGTGACTTTCTTATAGTTCGTTTAGTGGTAGGATGTTAAGCACATTTTCAAAATATTATTCAACGTAATATTTACCACTACTGAAGGTAAACACTTTTTGAATTCAATTTAACTTCGTATTTATTAATGAAATGACCAGAACAAACTCAACATCTGAAACATGCAAAAACGAGATCAGATACAATAAAATAATCCCAAGTCGTTTCTACTATTCATATACAGAAATACAATACACAAAGCGTCTCTTTCCTCAAACCGGCTTTATCGATAGTAAACTGTTATATTACGACACAGTTTTGCGAATTCAAAAACATTTAGTGTTATTGCAAATTAAGAGAAATAACAAAAAAACATCCTATTCAAAACGCTAATCAAAATTCTAAAGCCGGTTTTACAAGGAAACGTTCCGAATGGGTGATGTAGTGGTGTGAATTTAAATTTTATTTCTGTTGAAAAAAAACACGACCACATTTTGGAGGCAATCACAATTACCATAAACATCAGAAGTCGGCGCCATTTGTTCAAAATGGCGATCGTGTCAGTTGACGTTTTACAAAGCACGCATTCTTTGGTAGTTGGAGTTCCTATTCAAGATAAGTTTTTTTAAATGCCAGGACCGGCTTTGATTAATATTGTTATGGGTTGTGAGACGTTTTACTGTTATTAGGAGCCACGGAAAAAAAAATATATATATAGAACGTATTTAAATTTGTTTTCCTATTTATATTTATATGCAAGAGTTTTGATAAACATTTATGAAATTATTTGTTTGACATTTGATTTACCGGGTTATTTATACTGGATACAGACAAAAGAAGCTGATGTTGCGTGGTACAATTAATTAACTACATTAATGACAACAATTGTAATTAAAATCAGCGTCAGTAATCAGCGTCAGTCTTCAGTAATCAGTTATGTCTTCACTATGAAATAATTAAGATCTTTATGTTGGGGAAAAGTTTAATATAATTTTTACTATTCTCATTTAGATTTCTTTAGAATTTATAACGGGCATCTCCTAATGAATCATCTTTAATTGTGGCAGTAATTGCTTTTAATCGTGCATTTTTTTAAAATAATTTCTGTTGACAATTCCTCGATTTTGAGTTTGGTAGCACTTAATGCTTTAATTGTTATAGGAAAGAACGAAACCATAGATGATTTCAACTGTCTTTCGCATATTTACTTTGACCAAAGTAGTGTTGCGACACAAGATCGCTATTGACATATTTTTCTGTTCTTTTAACTACTTTAGGATTGCCATTATTGAGTTGCATGATGGTTCGTGATGGGTCATTAGTTAATGTTCCCCTAATTCGAACTCCTTAATAATTTTCTATTTTATTCGTTATTATTTTATATTTAAAATCTTTTTGGTGCTTTCACATGCCCAGTGCTTTAAATCAATCTTGGTGTGGGACTTTTAAGAAGTAAACAAATAAATAAAGTACATTATACATAATAATACAATTCTGTTTTATAGAATACAAAAGCTGTATCAAGTTTAGTATATCCATTCTTAATTTACGTCGATTCGACGTTTCTTGATAATATCCAAAACGTACTTTCTTTTACGACAAATGAAATGTAGGAGATAATGAACATTATGATCAATGAAGATATGACTAAATATATGAGTTGCTATAAAATAGCCTAAAAAAATTAATCTATCCAAGGTATGAAGCAAAGCCAAAGAATAGTCAGACACTAAAGACACAACAAATAATTGCCACAGTCGACAGATGTTTTATGCAAAAAAAACATATGAAATCAATTATTTTGAACCTAAAAACTGAGTTTCTGTTAAATAAAACGTTTAATACATCTACACGAATATATTCGTCAGAAACGTCAACTCTAATATCCAAACTTGAATAAAAGCTAGAAATATTTGAAAGAAAAATGTTGATAAATATCTTTGGTAGTATCCAGGTGGATATAGCGTGGCAGAGAAGAACTAATCTCTTCTCTTCTTCTTTCATACGAAACATATAATTAAAAATGTATATTATTTTTACGTAAAACTGCTAAATTAGACATGATTATTCTATCATTACGATTATCCTATTCCACATTAATAAAATGCTATGTTAAATTCTGTTAAAACCAGAAACAAATAGATTCAATTACGACCGATAGCATTAAAGAGGTCGCGTTAAATAAACGATCGTCTCTCAGTGTTCAGTAACCATAAATGGGTGAACAAATCTAATACCTGTTTCTCCTAACAAGGACATAATGAATGGAGAATTGCATAAATCGCTTGTAGCACCGGCTGTAAATAGAAGCGGGCATCGGTAGGTAGCGCTACACAAACGGGTTCTCAATCGATCCTAATGGACATGCGCTGAAAAATGTAGTACTATCCAGCATCGGTACTGACGATGACATATATCACAAAATACTTAAATACAACAATCGAAAAATAACAGCTGAGCTAGAACCTTACTTCAATAAATATTTAGAATTTGTTAATCGTATCAGTTCTGAATGGAACTGGATTCAATTGAAATAATATACTTTAAGCTCTGAAGCACATAAAAAAGAAAGATCAGATTACTGCCAGAAAAAGTGAAACTTCTTAAAATAAACTCAATCTTACGCAGTGCTTCTGAGTTCTCAGTTACCTATCTAAGTACCGATTGAGTTTTGATGTTAGTTAATTTCTAAGAAACAAACAATGGCCGTTAAACATTTCATTAAGATTTTAACTTTCGGTTAATACATACTAAAAGGAGTCGAAAGTATTTTAATAATTTTATATAAAAAGCATTTTTAAACGAAAGCTTTTATGAAAATACGAACAAAAAATAGTAAAATGGAAGATAAAAAGCCAATAGAATATAAAAAAAATTAAATAAATACGCAAAAATTAAAAAATTGTTGGATTTTGATATCAGCCGTCAGAAGAAAAAGCACCTTTTTAAATCGATTTTTTGGAAGACAAGGTTTATTGAAAAAAGAAAATACGCCCTAACCTGAAGTTCTCCTTCCTGACTTTTTTGGAGTTTGGTTGAACTATCCTTTTTTTTAAATCAAGGAATGTTTTAGGCTGCCTAAATCAATTATCCAGTTGTAATTTATTGTTTTGTTTTTACCGAAACACAACACTCGTTTATGGAGGGCATGAAGACATCAATAACAGATCAGATCTTTTAAAAACCATTGTTCTTATTCAAAACGGAACGATCGCCAAAAAGACAGCCCGCGTACGGCCGACCATAAAGCAAAGTGAACAAAGTGGTAGGAGCCGGTGTCTGAGCAACGATAGGCCGAACGAACAGGGCCGCGTGGGCGACACGCTGCGACAAAATATTACATAACATAGCCAATTACCACCACAGCCTAAGTGTTAAATTAATGCCTCGAGAGCGAAATCGAAATTGGGCGACTCGCAGCTAATTGCGAATTCGGAAGATATACGACTTGGAGAAGGTCGTCAGCCGACAATAACGGTTCGTTAGCGCCGACCACCATTTTTTTGTTGTACTTTTTTTTTAATTACGGCTTTACGGAATTGAAATGCGGTCTTCGCTGTATCGTTTCGAAACTCAAATATTTGATTTAATTAATCTTTTTTAATTAAGGTCTTCGAAATGTGCTCATTGCCAGTCCTTCTACGAGGTACCAGAATATTCTTTCGTAAAAAGATAGCAATTTTTATTACTTTTTTGATTACCGATTCTGGAATTTGCTTTTTGCTGTTTGCTTTTTATGAAGGCTACTTTCCACACAAAATTGGATATGACTTTGTCGGTACATTCATTAAAAAATCCAGTACATTAATTAAGTGTATTACGTCAAGAAACGCTGCAACAACAGTTACACACTGGAATTTAAAATTAATCTATAATCATAAAAAAACAATGACTTATATTCAGAAATATGCTGATTTGGAATTATTATAATTTTTCAATTTCAAATAAATGAACATTGAAAAATGATAATCATTCAGTTTAAAATAAAGGTTGAAATCTAAAATTAAAAAACCGGCCAAGTGCGAGTCGGGCTTGCGCTCGAAGGGTTCCGTAGCATCAAACAGTATTAAACTTATAAGTTTGTATTTCTCAAAGATACTGAAAAACAAAGTTATTGCTGCGGTCAGTACCGAAAATATACCATATCTCAAAAACTACACAATATATCTTATTCAAACCAATATTCTTTCAAAGTTTACTTTAAGTTCCTCTACCTTAACTAGAATTTTAAACATGTTAATGAAAAGTGAGAGGGGGGGGCACACTTTAAGATTTTAGAAGCGCGTATCTCACCAACTATTGACTCAATTAAACAATTCTGGAACCACTATAAAATTTTTAAGATCTATATAACGATACCTCCACACGCCTCTGCGCACTGGATTTTTTTTCATCCCTAAGTTACATGAATGGAGTGCCACCCACAATATTATTTTTCTCATAATTTCACTATTTCATTATATCCTCTATATAATGAAATAGTGAAAAAATTCATGGAAGACACCTACCATTCAATTTCATCTATGTAATGCCAATAGTATCCGTGTAAAATAGCTGTGACATACGGATAGACAGATAAATAGACAGACAGGACGAAATTATAAAGGTTCCGTTTTTGCCATTTAGCTACGGGATCCTAAATCGAAAAATAGTATTCCCTGTGAATATAAATATTTGAAACTAAAGATAAAATAGATGGAAAAAGTAAGCAGTAAAGGAAAAATCTAAAAACCAACAAGACTTAAAACTAAGGACCCATAAAAATAGAAGAGAAAAAACGAAATTTAATAAGACGGTCAAATGCATGTATGAACACACGTAAGGTAGGGTTCCGTGCTTGCCTACATCTCTTGAAAACATCTAATGTAATTTAAATACCTACCTAATTTAAAATATAAGTTCTAGTCAAATATTAACCAGTAGCACCCAAAATTTGCGCAAATTTTCAAATGTTAAAAAAAAAGTAAACGTAACTTTTCATTTAATATGTAAATGAAGATATATTAAAAGAAAAATTTAATATTTTGCTATATCTTAACTAAAATCCCCACCTAAAGTATCCCACCTAAAGTATCCCCACCTAAACTTACAAAATTGTACGCACTACGTCTAATACCGTAGAAAATTTGAAACTGTGACAGACGGACAAACGGTTAGGATGAAATAATGAGGGTTTCTTGACTGCGGGATCCTATAAACGAGAAAAAAACACAAATAATACAGACTTTTTAAAGAATAGTATAGAAGACAAGCAACAATTTAGTTCGCTATACATATATCATATATTACCGATAAATGAAACGAGCAAAACATCGAAGCGCCCGCATTAACAGTCAGCTAATATCAACTACTCGAGCGCCTAAGTGCGCAGCCAATAAAAGCTTATCGCGGGCGCTGAGCCGCGCGAGCGGTGCCTACTGCGGTGACGTCAGCTTGTCCGCGAAAGTGAACCGCGAGCGGCGTCACCTCCGAGACCTCTATCGATCAAATAACCTACTGGGTCACGTTTAAAACTTCCATTGTAGGTATCATCTAAAATGTCGAAAGAGAAACGTCCGAAGGGAAACTAAAAATGCACACGTTAACGAAATTGTCAAAAAAAACTTCAATGTAAAAAACTTCAAAGTAGGCGACTGCAATTAAAACAAGATATTAAAAAAAACGAAAACGGACGAAAAGGCTTTCGAAATAGCAATATATAATCATTCTTATAAATAAAGTAAAAGTATTGATAGGGAAAAAACTGAAAAAAATTATTAAATTTGCCATTTCATTTTCGCCCACAGTAACTTTTATAAAGTGCAGGAAATTTTTTTGTTTGAACCGCCTAAAATATAATTTAAAAAATCTGTCAAGCACGAGTGGAACTCGCACTACGAAAGTTCCATACACATTTAGGCAAATAATGTATTGCCTACTATATAATTAATAGGCGTAAAAACATGGTTCCTATTTAAAAAAATTATAAGATCTAGAATTATCCCTGTAGGTTTCCTTTGTCTCCCTAGAATTTCCATTTAAATACAAATATTATGGAATGTTAGTTACGTAGACATGAGCGGATTAAAACTTTATGACTATGCCAAACTTCAAGTTTCTACGTCAAGCCGTTTCTAAGAAAAAAAACGGCTAGGGCAAACAGACGGGGACACGTGAATAATTTTATAAAGGTTCCGTTTTCCTTTCGAGGTACGGAACCTTAAAAAAAATAAAGGCACTCTAAAAATTCCTTCGATTTCGAAGACAACATACGTAAATGACACTGGCCGCTAGAGTTGAATGGAAAATAAAAAAAATAAACTTGCTATATTCGCATCAATTTTCACGGAGGTAGTAAACCTCAGTTCAGTAGTGTTCTATATACAGAACCAATTTTAAAATAAGAACTTACTAAAAACTGACATATGCAGTGAAAGATATATCATCAAACATTGACTTTTCACAATACAGACCGTGTGCTCTATAGCACTTAGTCGTATATTAACCATAACCAAACAAAATACAAATCGTTATTCGTGCAACACCGCTAATCATCTATAAATAAAATTGTCTCCTATAAACAACTATTATAAATCGTGACAACCCACAACAGTTAAGCAATCGCTTGTTCCACTTTATCAATCTACTATGAGTATAATTCCAAGTTGTTTTCCTTCGCCAAGGCGAGGTGAGCTTAATCACTGAAGTTACGCAATTTCGAGTTCGGCCTGTCTTTGAATGGGTTACCGTATGGGAAAACTAGGTGACGCGCCGTAACGTTTGTCTGTTTCGATTTCAAAACGGTTTTAATTGTCAAAATCACGAATGTTTACATTTCGAAACTTTTTACAATTATTTTTAAAGTTGCATATTTGTTGGTTCAAAGTTATCTATATCTTGATAAACGCATATATTACATTTTTAATATATCAATAATTGTTAATAAGAAATAAAACATCAATAAAAATCTAACAAAATTTAAAACAAATTTTTAAAACGGTTATAAAACATGATCAATACTAATTACATTCTTTAATTTGTAGCCATTGCCTCAATTAATTAAAAATAAACTGTTGACTGACATTAACATTCGTTCCGTTGATACCAAAATGAATCTTCGCTTTTTTAGAGTTTTACGTGGCTTTTTTTTCGACGACTCAGTCGACCCTGCCAGTATCGTGGATTAATAAATTAATATCATACATTTATATGTAAAGAATACAACCGGATACAATTTGTACTTTGTTTCATCTCTAGGTTAAAAGAGTTTTGCAGAAATTGCATTTATAGACTATTTATCTGACGTTTCTTAAACAATACAAGATTTCGCATTTATCTGAGTAACAATTTATATAAAACAGCTTATTTTATTCATTTTATCTATATAATAATGTCATCATTATTCTTGTAACACCTGGGTACAACACTATGCGGACTTTTGCCGGTCGCCTTTTAGTACAGTTCTTTATTAGAAAACCATCTGCCTGTTCGGAAGGGCACAAAAAGGGATATGACTCACATTTTAATTTTAATGGCGTCTTATAATAATAAATAACAGTTATATATTAGCGGTATTCTCAACGGTTTAGTTATTTAGTGCTTTAATCGAGTACAGGACTGTGCGGCCTAATAGTGTAACATAAAAACGTATATAAGAAACAACCTATAACAATTAAACCATATTGCGTACTGGAATATTTTTTGTATATTTCGTTGTAGTGTACAATTATTTCAAACATTATTTCGATGTAGCTATAATTGTTTGTGGTAAAACAAAGCCACAATTTTAAATGGACTGAATTAAGAAAATCTCCCTATACACTAGTATAAATAAACTAAATAATGGCAGAATATCATGTAGGTACAAAGTAATAGAAAGATCTAAGCCATATATAGTGTATTATACAAAACTTAGTTGTAAGAAATATTTGTTCTAAAACATTTTTCGTTACCTAATCAATTGTTTAGTTATTTATCTAAGAAAAGGCTTGTTTTAAGCTCTTTTCATCATCACAATGAGGACTGCGGGCTATAAAGAAAGATTAGAGTCAATGAAAATATGTATATAAAAGAGACAGTAGTATTGAAGATAAGGCAATTAAGTTGTATCGAAAAGAAGGCAATACACTTTTCTTTTGGGGCAATTTTTAGAGTGTGACATGACTCTTCAACATAGCATCGTTAGACTGAGAAGCATTCGATTTGAAAATGGAATTGTCAGAATTTTTGAAAGACGAATTTGACGATTTCCTTAATTGCATATCGAAGAGTCGTGTAGTTAGGAATCGCCCAGATTATTTTGCAGAATACAACGATGAAGACTACCAAATTAGGTTTATTCCTATTAAAAAAATTAACAAAAATAAAAACTTCGGGCAGTTTGTAAATATAAAAAATTAAAAAGAATGTTTGTAACATCTTTGCGATTTGATTTTGCAACAGAAAACAGATCATAACAGACTATCTACAATCACGTAGAATTAAGCAATTTTTTTCTACAAAATGCAGCCTAAATATCTTCATGCAATATTTTGATGAAGCTATAATGGTTTAAATGCTGAATTCAAAAATGCCCTTCTCTCAGATCGAGTCCCTTCACTTAAATCCTTTTCGCTTATTACTGGCATATTTCAAAAATATGTTATATATTCTATGGTCTTTTGGACACCATAAACTATACAATGATTAAGGTTCCCAGTTAAAGGACAAAAATAGAACCCTTAAAGAAAGTGCTTAACCTCTCCAAAAGTGCTACTTGGTGATAAATATCTTTTGCTTACTGAACTCATTGAGAGTATTTTTTTGTTTCTATTGGAATTATTAAAAATATTTTTTTTAACTTAAATAATATATACGAGTATCTAGTACGCGTAGCGATTTTTTCATATAAACGAGACATTTTTCTGTTTCACAATAACATATATACCTTTAGTTGTCGAATTTTTCATATAAACGAGGCATTTTTCTGTTTCACAATAACATATATGCCTTTAGTTGTCGGATTTTTCATATAAACGAGACATTTTTCTGTTTCACAATAACATATATGCCTTTAGTTGTCGGATTTTTCATATAAACGAGACATTTTTCTGTTCTACAATAACATATATGCCTTTAGTTATCGGATTTTTCATATAAACGAGACATTTTTCTAATTCACAATAACATAAGGCCCCATATGCCTTTAGTTGTCGGAAAGAAATTATTGTCATTTGACTGGAATAGTCAAATCAGGCACATCCTTCGCGCTTTACGGATATTGCCCCACTGGATTCTTATTTATTTCTTTCATTAAAACTATTTTCGTGGTGAACAACAACATTACTTATAGAGATGGCATTTGATCAATAGTTTACTAACAAACTCAGGAAGTTTTCAATGGGTGACTATGAGATTTCTGAATGGGGGAAGTGAGGTAAATAGCCGTATATTATTATGTGTTCTCATACAACATGAATAATTGTTATTAAAACAAAAGATACTTCATTCTGTTGCTACAAAGAAAACACAAATATTGTTAACTTCTGCCTTGCCTAATTGAGAACTTGACAATAATTTAAAATTTCCATAAAAAACATATAAATTTCAAAAATTAGTTCCAGACGACATGGTCATATTACTCTAATTATTAACTTAATGAAAAAAATGTTTATCACCCTAATATTCTAAATTCGAAAAGTGGTCTATACGTCCGTTTATTTGTTATCTAATAATAACGCAACCAAGCAACGAAACTCTACCAAATTTGATATGCGTATAATTTGTTTGGCTAAGTAAAAGTTACTCGCAGCTTGGCTCGCGTGAAATTAATATTTGGAAATAATGTTTCATTATTTGTTATTCGATCAGGGCTAAATGGCTAGACAGATATCTCTTGGAGTTTATAACCCATATTAAATTTAGGCTACTTTTTAACCTGAAAAATACCATGGATCCTGTAGAAATTCTGTATTTTACACATTAATGAAAGTGTTATGCTACAACATTTCAATAATTGATACATTTATATTAAATTGTTTTCTCAACTTTCTTGAGCGCCCAATACCTGTATGTTTTTGTTCCAAATAGCAAAATATTTAAGTTATTTATAGGTTTCACTTCAACTGAATAAGCCGTTTTGGCACCAAATAAAAAAAAACTTTTCTCTTTATAAAATTATTAGTGCCAAATCACACTGACCACTCATGATTTACGATATAATCGAGGCAAATTTCCGTTTCCTATTCCAAACGATTTGGTAGCTGCAATCTGGAAAAGACAGACAGTTAAATAAACACCGCCTTCCGCATCATTCTGAATTTTCAGTTTTTTTATTGTCACCTACGGAACACCAAAAATAAATAAATAATAACTTAGCGCGCAGCCAATTTATTATTCACTTGTCCCGCCAATAATCCCCACCGCCTTATTGAATTATAAAATGGGCGCTTTCGTTCGTGTACCGAATTACGATTCTAGCTGCGTCGCTTCCACGCGACTTAACTTCCAGCCACGACCTTGGCTTTGTATATTGGTAGTTCGCATTAATCATGTCAAGCGAGGGTGACCATAAGGAACCCATGGGACTAATTTGAAAAGAGTGTTCAATAGAAGCTCATCATTTAATATAGAGGAAATTGAAAATTATACTAAATCGTGCAAAATAAAAAAAATATTTAAATACCGCCATTTTAGTAGCCGCATCATAAGGCAAGCATGTGTCTTATACATACATAAACGTATCGATTTTCTTTACATACAAAGGATCCTCATAGTGGACTCTCAAAAAAAATTAGAACGATTTTCATGAAATCTTTGCTAGCGTCTTCTTCTATAATATAGGCTGTTTTCCCAAAGCATAGTCGCGATATTATTATTCTGTAATTTTAGAATGATTTGAGCACTGAAATGAAAAAAATATTTTTAGTATTTTGAAGCCTAACATTGCAACAAAGATTTTGAGCATTTAAACAAATATAAATTTTGTCTTTTAAAGTAACTGAAGTTTAAAAAAAACATGGTTTCTTTCTCTAGCGTTTAATAATAAACGTAAATATAAAAGTTTAATTTCCACTCAAGTAATGCCAAGTGACACTGCTTATATCGAAAACCAGCTGTGACTTTGTATGCAAAGACTAGTGAAAAATCCATCGATGCCGTTTTTATATGTATACTATTATAAGTATATTTCTAGTCTTGGACTATGCTCAAAATATAGTGAAAAAATACAAAGGCCATAAAATGTTCACTACAGCAAAGTTTTCCCATATCTTTGTGTAATTACCACGTGTCGAGTAGCTAGCTAGGCACTTTTTTCCTTTTGTACTTATACAACGTAAATTACTTTTTGGAAATTTTAAATTCGCATATCCACTGATTGAGTGAACAATTTGCGATAAAATAAACACTAAATGTTACTTCAAGTTGACATGTATGTTATTCTAAAAACCTTATCCTAATTAGGACAAAGAAGCACACAAACAGGCAAAAATTCCAATAGTGACGTCAAAGGATTCGTATCACTTATGCTTTATCACCTTAATCATTTATTTTGCAAATATTTTCGATGTATAGTTAAACAAAAATTATAACCAATAGAAACAAAAAATCTAAAACGGAAACGACGCGCGTCATGAACGTGTATTCGGAAATTATATTACTTTACCTCCAAAAGCACTTTTAAACCAGTTACGTATAGTTTTTAATCATTAAACTGTAGGTTTCGGATCAAAAAGTTAATTATTTCTGGCTATCTCACAGCAAAGTGTAAAATTAAAACTCCAATACCTCTATCTTTGTTTTCATTTCAACACGCTTATTTCTAGAAACATAAAATAAATTATGTACCAGACTTTACTTTCATACATTTATTTGGATATTGCGAGTTTAGAAGGTTGAAAAGCCTGTATAAAAATTGATGATAAAAACTATGAAAGAATAATTGGACCTATTTACGAGTGTAATAGCTAGAAAAAATTTACAAAAATAAGTCTCAATCGGTATTCATCTATTGCATTATAATTAAATCCATTGTTTATAATAAATTATTATGCACGACCTGCTTTCAGTGCAGTATTTTATCGACAGAAAATAGTAAACGTCATTGAATGTAAAGAGATTATGATACGCATATATGATTAGATTTTTTAAAGACATATATGAAACATCTATAAAAAAATGTTTTAAACCTATGATACATAGTCTCGATATTATGGGACGACAGGACATTCTGGGACAGAAAGTTATTTGAAGATTACAAATAAAATAAATAGTAACGACGGCAGTTCCTGCAATAAAACGAAACGTACAGTCTCCCTACACAGAGTTGAATCAACTCGCGGTATATGCTTCATAAATAAATAAAATCTTGACGTAAGGCGACTTTTGCCAAGCTACACATTCGTTAGCGGCGCCACGACTAGGGTTACCAAGATTTCGAAAATTCAAAAATTGCAAAATTCTCGTTTGCTCTGTTTATTCAACTGAAATAGGTAACATTAAAATATTTTAAGCTAACTAGTTCAAAGTTTATCCTTCAATATCTGTTCATCTGAAGTTAATGATTAAATATGATATCAATGAAACTAATAATTATCTATGGAATCGATTACAAACTAAAAAGGAAAAGAAAAAGCCGTAGGTAGCACGATTATTGAAAGTTTTTTCTTCGTTATGTGTTCATCTGAAGTTAATGATTAAATATGATATCAATGAAACTAATAATTATCTATGGAATCGATTACAAATTAAAAATTAAAAGAAAAATCAGTAGATAGCATGATTATTGGAAGCAAAACTTCTATTACATTGTTCCATTGTATTCCATATTTTATTTAATAAAATGCAATTCATAAATGTAATGAATATGTAATTGAACATCCAACTACATTCGTAATTAAAATATGAGTTTAGTTCAAATGAAAATTACATTGACCAAATGTAGATCGCCGTGAATTAAGACAGTGATCCAGATTTGTTCAATGTAAGAGATAATTATAACACAACAACGCGTGAAAAAGAGAGTGAACATATCAAGTAATTTTTCGTATGAGAGAGAAAAAGATATATATAGTTTAGATACGCTACCTAAACTGTGTCGCAATTTTCGTTACACGCGCTTTGTTTATTATATTTCGACAATAGTTTTCATACATTTCTTTTAATATACATTCTGTGTACGTCTCGACGTCCACTCCATATGACAATCGGTACTGGTTCCATTTTTACATTTGTAATATACGAGTAATGTACCTAACGAAATTACATCGTTCGATAGGCATCTCGCGTACTGGCGAAATGCTTAAATCACATCAATTTATTTGTCCATAAACGGATTGAGTTGTTTTCGAAACCTTGATTAAGCGACTGTGCCTGCAGCTATGAACGCAGACAAAGTTCTGGTTCCGCCCACGTAGCATCCTTAATGGGTGATGTCGAAATGAAGCCGGTTTGTGGGAAGCGCCACTTCGCAATAAGCATGACAGTGAGTGACATTAATAAGAAGTATAAAATTAATACATAAAGGAGTCTACGTGAATCTTTATTGGCGCCAAAGGTCACATACTTAGACAATCTATTTGGTAAATTCGATTTTTGCTACAAAAGAATAATTAGAGACAATTTGAAATTATCAATACGTTTCAAAAATATATGACGTAAAGTATGACAGTGAGTGACATTAATAAGAAGTATACAATTAATACATAAAGGAGTCTGCGTGAATCTTTTTATTGGCGCCAAAGGTCACATATTTAGACAATATGTTGGGTAAATTCGATTTTTGCTACAAAAGAATAATTAGAGACAATTTGAAATTAACAATATACCACATTTAACAGATCGTCGCTGCTCATTATCGATAAAAATATATGAAGTATCCTGTGTCTATCCGTACATTATACGAATGTGAATTTCTTTGTCAAAAAATGTGCTGTTTTTGTAGCAAACAACCCTTCGCTCTCGTCGATTATATTTTTGAAAAATACACAATGTTATCAAAGTTTCACAGCTAGTTGAATTTGCAAACCTTTACATTATGAAACATTATTCCCTCTACAAGTTAGGTAGGGACACAATGGGTCAGTTCTTTATTGTATTCAAATCTTTGCAAGTCCTTCACTCACAGCGTAATTTAAATAATCGCTGTGACTATGCTCTGTCGGATGAATAATGCAATAGGACATTACGGCATTTAAAAAGCAATATTGTTAAATAATCCAAAGAAACCTGCCCGCACACAAAGTGGTTTACATATTGTGTTTACAAAAAAAACTTGTCAAGCACGAGTGGAACTCGCATTACGAGGATTCCGTATACATTTAAGCATTTATAAACATTCAATGGTTTTTTTATGATATTATATTCTGGGCTTACAAATTAATGATTTCGGATTTTTTCCTTTACTTCTGCTGTGAGACTTGCCAAATTTTATAATTCTAGGTCAACGGGAAATACCCTATAGGTTTTGATTTTTAGCGTAAAAAATAGCGAATTTCGAGCGTAAAAATATGGCATAAATGGCTGTATTTTTAGGGTTTATTTTTTATTGCGTTGACTTAGAAGCATAATTACATCTTTTATAGCACCGCGGGACTCTAAACCTAAGTATTTAATATTAATTTCAATTTGATATCTCCACGCGTTCCTGAGAAAAAGGGTCTTTTTAAATCGTCAGATGGACAATGAAGTGATCCTATAAGGGTTAATTTTTTTTCCTTTTGAGATACAGAACCCTAAAAACAGATAGAGAATGCCATGCAGCGGATTTTATAAAATATATCGCAAAAGTTAAAAATGGGAGACGAAGCTCTAAACTCGACGTTATGACGAGTTTCAACACTTTATAGGAGATTGATATGGCTGTTAAATGATTTATCACAGGAAATAAGAATTGTACGTCCGGTATTGGCGAAATATTGCTCGGAATGCTGCGTATTTTTAGGAGGCAAAAATTCCTCGATGACGATGCGCGATTGCGCCTTTTTACCATAATTGAAATATACCAGTTCTAGTTCAATGAATAAAGTTCAGTTCTAGTTCAATGAATCAATGAATAAATAAGCAGTTCTAGTTCAATGATAAAAATATAGCAATTATAGTTCAATGTGAATGAGCGGAGGACTGATTGGTCTAATGTTTGAGCACTTCTGCTAAAACTGGCGACTTCTACTAGATTGCGTTAGAGACAACGAACACGGCACAAGCAAAAATGTATATATTCGAATATAATACTTGCCGCGCGTATGCTCTCTGGGGAGTCTATTATATACAATATATCGAATGATACAGATATATAGTCATCTCCTGAACAGCTGCAGGATTAGAACCGTATCTTCTGATCTCTTATAAGATTCCCATATCCCTAACCGTATGCGAGCGAAGCGAAAAGTAAACGTGGACGGCATTAGGCGATCCGAAGTAGAGATAGCTGGTTCATCTTTTAAACCATTATAGGTGCACGATATCGAATTATACAGAGATATAGTCATGTCCTGAACTGTCTGTCGCAGAATTAGAGTTGTATTTTCTGATCCCTTATAAGATTCCCATATCCCTAAACGTATTCGAGCGAAGCGAACAGTTATCCGGACGGTATTAGGCGATCCGAAGTAGCGATGGCTATATTTTGAGTTAATCTTTTAAACCATTATAGCCATGTATATGTATAAGATCAAATTATTTATGAACAACGGTGTTTGTAATAAACAAGAAATAACGAAGTCAAAAACAGATTTATCCACAACGAGACTGCTTCATTTGCTTAGAAGCGGTGCGAAACTGTAAATCCTCACACAGTGGATGTATATCGTGAGAATACTTTTATCAATATTTCTCAAGTTTACCATGAGATTAGAGTGGTCAATGCCTCTTAAGTATATCGTAACATTAGTTTTATCGATATAACCATATGATACGGTAAGTAGGAAAGGCGTATCTTTATTTTCGGGAGAAATAAAAATGGTGCCAATTGGTTGTCCAATTATTTTCTTCTCCTGTGATGTGAGAGAATATATACTATTTCCTCCAGCCCAGAAAGTTATGGGTTATTTTAATGACGGCTTTTATTTATACTAAAGATACAAAAAAAACGTTCAAAAGTATATTCGATATTGCTACAGTATAACTTGTTAAGTATGAGGTTCTACGATGATTCCGGACACACTTAGATACATAAAATCATTACTAGTATTGCTATTAAACTATTTTCAAATATTATCATTATTCATTGACATGAAATTCTATAAATATATCGTCCAGTATATCTTTCACATTTAAATATACATTTTAACCTAAAGATATAAAGAAGAACGGTTCAAAGGTATATTCGATATTGCTACAGTATAACTTGTTAAGTACGAGGTTCTGCAATGATTTCGGACAAACTTAGATAAATGAAAACATTACTAGTATTGCTATTAAACTATTTTAAAATATTAACATTATTCATTGACATGTAATACTATAAATATGTTGTCTAGTATATCTTTCACATTTAAATATACATTTTAACCTAATGATATAAAGAAGAACGGTTCAAAGGTATATTCGATATTGCTACAGTATAACATGTTAAGTACGAGGTTCTGCAATGATTTCGGACAAACTTAGATAAATGAAAACATTACTAGTATTGCTATTAAACTATTTTAAAATATTAACATTATTCATTGACATGTAATACTATAAATATGTTGTCTAGTATATCTTTCACATTTAAATATACATTTTAACCTAATGATATAAAGAAGAACGGTTCAAAGGTATATTCGATATTGCTACAGTATAACTTGTTAAGTACGAGGTTCTACGATGATTCCGGAAATACTTAGACACATAAAAACATTACTAGTATTTTTATTAAACTATTTTCAAATATTTTGATTCAACTCTTTTGTATAGAGTTTCTATGAACTTTTTACAGAGCCAATCACATATTATGAACTGGTCGACTATTACTCGTAAACAAGTAAAATATACTCAGCTGTGATAATTTTCCTTTTCGTTTTATAGACTATTACTGTAAGTACTCTTCAGACATTAAAAAATAGCACGTTAATTTAACAAAAATGACGGATTTAAAGCCAAATATATCGCAAAACGGAACCCTGCATCGAAAAAGTGTTATTAACATATTTTCAATATTTTTAAAAGACCTATTCAAGAATAGCATACGCAATGGGGTATGCGAATAACAAAAATCATCCCTACTATATGTAAGAGGTATCCAATAGTTTTTCAAAATTATATTTCATAACTTTGCAGGCGTTATAAATACGTATAACCATACCGAATTTCAGCTTTATTTCACTAATCGTCTACGAGTGAAAGAGCTATGACGTAACGACGGACAAAACCCTAAAAACAGTCTGTAACGAATACAACAGGTATTTTCTATAAAACGATTGCATCAATTGACGTCTCATATATTATTACTACGAAACAACTCAACACTTCACGCAATTGAATAAAAGCGTGCAATAAAACCTAATTGCTAACCAGTTCAAACAACGTACGTACGTACGTACGTACATCGTACGCAACTCCGTACTGTTTACAAATTAACTACAACGCTCCGACGATTTTATGTCGCGGCCGCTTCATAATCTGCCCGCATTTCATCTCGCGTCGTTAGAAATTATTTACGAAAGGCACAGTGAACATTATCGCTCGCGTTACGCAGTGTGACTTTTTAAATGTGAACAAATTCAGTTTATAGCTCTTATTTTGCAAGCATAACGGTTTCATTACGTATTATGCAGGTAACTGTATCGATGAAAAGAACCGCGATAACATTGGTATATAACACTGAAACTTCAGCTAAAGTTAGCTACTTGCACAATAATATTCGCAAGATAAAAACTAAATAAGACAATTCGAACATTGATACATGCTAATAGAATTTTGTAAGGCGTTTCTATATTCATATTGGTGATGAAAAAATCTCGTATATTTTTTTCAATTTCTTCGAAGCATACAAAAATGTTGCTAATTAGTGTCTATGATTTTTATTATATTCGAAATCACATTTCTTCACGTTGTTCTTTAATATCATTATTAAAATCGATAAAAAATTATCGTCATGTCAAAACGCTTACAAATAAATATTTAACAACCTAAGAAGAAAAAATTACACATACATCTGGACTGGCGGACACTGTGACCTATGCAATTAACACCATAATAATGCATGTTAAATCAAAGAAACACTATGACCTGTGCAATTAGACACTATGACCTATGCAATTAACACCATAATAATGCACGTGAAATCATAGCAACACGATGACCTGTGCAATTAAACACTACGACCTATGCAATTAACATTATAATGCACTTTAAATCATAGCAACACTGTGACCTGTGCAATTAAACAATATGACCTATGCAATTAACACCATAATAATGCACGTTAAATTATAGCAACACTATTACCTGCGCAATTAAACACTAATTAAAATTATATTTATTCAAACTACTGTGTGTTGCAACCAACGCTTTGGTTAAATCTGTAAGTTGAGCATAGAATTTCAAGAAAAAAAAAGGTCTTAGATTATCCTTTTCCTAAGAAAAACAGATTATAATTTCGAAAAATGTTGAAGGTTTAAAGAGGAAGAAACATTGCCACATGGAAGACAATTTTACTGTTAAATTGTAGTCTTTGACAGATCTATTTATTCAAATCGTGTTTCTCATTAAATGCCGCATTCCATTTCCTTCTTAAAACTTAAATATAGTGACCACTCGATAGCATTATGAGGAAAGAAAAACTAATTCTTTTTTCTTAAGTTGTTATGTCGACTTATAGGAACCATAGCAAACTTAAAATTTTGACTTTTGAGGTTATATAATTTGATTAAAAAATGGCTATAAACATTTATTTTTTTTTAAATAATCTGAGCCTGAAAAAGTAAATATCCCCATTATAAGCATTTTTAGAATTAGCGGACTGTGGCCTCATTTATGAAATCTATATTGTATTGTTTGAAATAAAACACAATTTTCCCTAGCTCAATCTTCTGGATTTTTACACTTCGTATAGATTGCAGAAGTACATCATAATATAAGTTGTTCGGATTCTAAAAATATATGTGACAAGATAATTATTTAATATTCATTAATTAATCGCATAAAGTGATAAAACTGGCCTACATCTATCTCACAAATGGAGCAATAAAATAATCATATTGCATCGAAAGGTTAAACTTTATAACATGTAAACACGACGTAAAAGAAGTGGTTGTTATTTTACATAAACACTCGCAAGGTGGAAACGTGTGAGCCTGCCGTGACCTTCAGATGACCGAGGTTTAAACACATGACATAATATAATGACATCATAGAGAACGAAGTCCCACAAGGCAAATTAGATTAAACACATCTTTTAAATAGTCGACTCGTTGGGGTACCTTGAGTAAACATATTTCGATTGAATGGCTGTCGAAGCTGTCTTGATAAATGATTCGTTTTCTTTTGTGAAATATTCGTTTCGGTGATTCGTTACGTCAGCATCGTGGCTTCGTTGTTCTGTAATTTTTTGGCCATGCATCGCTGGTACTAAGTAGCTAGGCTGATATTTAATTATTTTTTTTACTGGCGACTTTTACTTACAGGCAAATAAAAACTGGCCGCCATTTTCTTTATCAAATACATTTGATTATACCATAGATGACAAACACCTAGCCGAGTTAATTTTTATTTTAAAAATTTTGATAAAATGATACAGCTGAAATAACAGCTTGGTATAAGATAATGCATTTTATTTTTGATTAACAATCGAAATGTTATTTCAACTAATTGAAATTAAACATTTCGTAGTTGTATTAATAATTGAAATTTTGTTTGGAATATTTCAAAGCCAAATTGACAAGTTTTTTTTAAATTTTGATAAAATAATACAGCTGAAAATAATAGCTTGGTATAAGATAATGCCTTTTATTTTTGATTAACAATCGAAATGTTATTTCAACTAATTGAAATGAAACATGTCGTAGTTGCATTAATAATCGAAATTTTGTTTGGAATATTTCAAAGTCATATTGACAAGTTTTTTACTGGTCGAAATGATGATAGTTTTCCTGTTCAGTCAACAATTTTTTTACATGTTTATAACATACCAAGCGACTTCAAAACAAATGTTTATAGGTATGTGCAGATCTATTATTTTGGTTCGGCCATCTTGGATTTGTTTAAATTGCATATTTCATAGTGTTGTTGGCACGGACAAAAAAAATTTGTTTCCCCTATATTATTAATTTAAAATTCGAATGTCGTATTTTGTCTACAATCTTGAATCAGTCTTATTACACTTATTAATAATTCGTTTTTGATTGATTTTTTTAAAAATATTTTTAAGGGTGTACTTGAAAAAAAAAATAATATTAAATTTTCTCATTTTCTACTCATGGAAAGTTATTTCGCCAGGTACTTTTTTGTCGCGACTAATGTTCACAATGCTTGTATGAGTTGTGGGTTTAGTTATAGATTGATAAGAAAAATTCAATCTCGTAATTCAGACGCGTAAAAAGTTAATTGAATAGCCTGACGCAGTTCTGCATGTGTCAATAGCTTGATGAGAATCTACAGTATTCCTAGATACGATAATATATACGGTATTAAATTATCGTGATGATGTGTTATTTTAATTATTTATTATAATAGCAATAGATTGCAGAACATACTATGTTATAACAGCGCTAGCCATGAAGATATAGTGCTACATGTAGCCTTGCCCATTATCTCAATCAATGTCAGCTATTTCAATATACGAGAAAGGTGAATCTGGTCACTCAAGTTACGTCATCTTTCGACTAACCTTATAATAAAGTGACCCAACTCATAATAGGGTCACTTTATTATGAGTTGGGTCACTTTCACGGTCAACTCAGAAAATTCATATTATTGAAATCATAAAAAAGTTACTACGAAATAACTTCAGTTACATCTAGTGTTGCCAGATGTATCGATACTCGCGGGACGTCTTGATTTTTCGACACAGTAAGAATTTAAAGTTTAGTGTATATTGAACTCAACAATACATAGTGAATCGAATGTGTGAAATCTTCGAAATGAGTTTCTTACACCGGCGACTGAATGCTTTAATCCCCCCGCTACTCCTATCTACCTGTCTGTACGTTCATTCGAATTAGATCCAAACAAATTTTAATAAATATTGATAATTTTCTCAGGTTATTTTAGTTTTAAAATTATATGGCCGATTGTTTATTATGTATTACGATTATCGATGTATATAAACCTAGTTGATTAAAGATTAGTAATGTTGGGTACTTATATGGCATGGCAGTGTTTAGATATCTACGTGGCCAACTTAAAATACTGTCGAGTATCAATTTACTTTGACTGTAAAATATAAATACAAAATTTCATTCAACGATTGAAAACTATATTTTTTTAAATTTTTAGTTTCTTGTACCAATTTCTTTGGCCGCCCATCCCGGTAACTTGCAAATTGGATCTGACAACACTAGTTATTTTGGTTTTTTATATTTAATTGAATGCGACTTCACTCGCGTAGACTACCAGTTTATTCAATTGTCGATGACAGTCATACATTCTATACTGTTACCTGATTAGTAGGTATAACACTTTTTCTTTTAGTTTTAAATATTTGAATGTCCTTTCAAAATATATAAATTGTTTTCATATCTAGGAAATCTAATAAATAGAATAATAAAAACTACATCTGAATTTTCTTATTAGCTTTTATATGATACGAGTAGGCACAAACAACCAAACATACTCCTCATTCCCCTCCTAAATCTGTCTAATGGCGTTTATGTGATGTGCAATCAAACGCATATACAAACAAGACAGATAAAATGCTAAGATGGCAACAATTTCAAAAAGCATTGCAACCTGTTTTCTAACTTATTTAAAAACGTAGTCGATGAATTAATTTTTTCCAAAAAATATTTTTGTCTTTACATTCTTATTATATGTATATACATATAAGTCATAATTTCATTTATCATCTTTCACTTAAAAAAACTGGTGTTCTAACTGAAAATGGTATTTTCAGTTATTTATAATTAATATATAAGTTATTGTGCAACATTTAACTCACATCGAAACACAAAATCAAGGTTTAAACATATTATTTAATATCATGTTATAAACATATCACTAAATAAGTGGCGTATATTTTCAATAAAATATTTGTTTTAAAAATGACAGTTAAAAAAGTGGTAGTGTACTTGACGAAAATACGTTAAACAAAAGTTATGAAAAACTAAAGATTGCAAGGAATAAGTATTAAATTAAAGAGTGATTTATTTAACACAAAACACACACTATCGATTTAACGACTATGAACTGTGAACTGTAACTTTCCCGTATGTTTTTGTTTTGGTAAAGCACAATCTTTTTAAAAGAGTAATTAGCATTCCCTGATAATGAATTATTTTTAGAATTGACATAAAGTTTCCAATTAACATGGTCGCTTAACCCTAAACCCACAGGTTAGTAGTGCGTCATTTCTTAAAATTATTTTTAAGTTTTTACGCATAAGAGAAACCCGCATTATCTGTTTTTTGCTTCACTTGTTTTATCTGTTTTCTTTCAAATGTCTGCAGATCACGCTTATTAACTACAACGACAAAATAAAAACTCACCAAAGTTACGATGTCTCCAGGGTTAGCGGCCGCAATCCGCCTCATCCTCTCGTATAGTCTGTCCAGCAATTGTTGATGTGCAGCATTCAATTCATCCAACTGCCTGGCGACGGCGTCAGCCCCGGCGGCCGGTCCGGCCGGGGGTCCGGCGTCCAGCGAGGGGTGCACCCCCTCACACAGCCATTCCGTGTATCGCTGACAGCGCGACCAGTATATCTGCTCAGCGCGGTGAGGGGTTAAGGGGACGGGAGAGTGGTTATTTGGAGGTTAATTTTTGGTTGGTTCTTGTTCATTAATTGTTGTTAAGTTTCTATAATGAGGTTAAGTTGCTAGCTAAGGTTGTTTTTATTTATATTTACACGCACAATATAATTCATAAATATTTCCATTATACGCACAATATAATTCATAATATAATTCATAAACATTTATGAAATTGAAAAGGTAATAGGCAATTTTCTCTGCTATCAATTTTGAGTACGAAAAAATTAATGTTAGACAAAAGTCCCGAATTTCATTCAACCTTAGCAACAACTTAAAACTTGTTAAAATGTTTTAATATTATCCATAGAAGCTTGATTTTACTTAGAATTATGCTGAATATTATTTGTAAGTGAGTACTAAAAGCTATTTTATTAAAAAAAACAGGTATTTTTTTCTATTTTAATTTTGTTTGCAAATAAATAAATAGAAATTTTTATTTTATATTTTTCCCTTCTGGTTGGAGAGAAACAAATATTTTTTTGTTAGACAAAACCGAATAAAATCGGTAAGAAAATTTCATAAAGTGGTAATTTGAAAAGCGAAATTAGGTAACAGAATTTGTTAATACTAAAACTATTTCATTGTATTAGACAAGCAACAGAGATTACGTAAAATCTATCTACTGTGTGTTTTGTATATTACCCATTCGCCAGGCATTGTTCAAAAACATGGTGCACTGTGAAATATGTACTATAAGAACATTTTGCTCTCGATGCCCAAACACAGTGTGGTAACACTTTCAACATGAGTTTGAAAGATATTCTGTGAAAAAATGCTAAAGATTTCTCAATAAAAAGAAAAAAATATATATTTTACTTCATCGTTTCAAGAATGCTTTCAAAAAAATTGTTTGCAAGCATTTAATCTTCAGCTTGTGAATTCCTTTGTATTTATATATAATATGTTGCCGTGTATAAACAGCAATTCCTCAATGGTATCCCTGAAGAAGAAGAAAATAAAGTGTTTACGCGCACACCATTAAAATAACTTCAATTACCTTAGCCTCCCTTATAAATCTCCCTCCGTCTGTGTTAACCTTCTCGATCTTTGGTGTCCTTTCCACCACACTGGTGAGCAGATTCTGTAAGTGACCATAGACACATGCAACCCGTATTTAAATTTTATTTTGTTTTAGAGTTCGTAATGACTAAACATTCCCATTAACATAACTTGTTACATCATTGTATTGGTAGGATCAATTTGTAAATATCTTGAATTTTTTGAACTAAAGTAACCAATTTCAATAGGGTCTTGTTATAAATAAATTAGAAACATATTTATCACATAAAGTGATATATATGTATTTTTTTTATAAAACATACTCTTACAAATTGATTAAACCATGCCACATGCATAATAAAGAGTATTATTAAAATTTTCTGGTTTATTGTTTATTTCTGATTAATATCTAAATTTTAAAAACCTTTTGAGGAATTTTATTTAATAATCATGCTAAATATGTTTCTTCTACTAATTAGTAATTACATGTTATTAATTTCAAAGGTTACACTTATTATCTATGATATATGATTTCTGGTTGGTCTGTGTTTATTATTTAGTAACATTTACTTATGTTAAATATCCATGAGTCGATCTGTGGCGACACTGATAGTGATTTCTCATTTAGACCGTTTTTAACTCCCAGCATGCTAAAATATTCACGAACATTTATATATAAACGTCTTGTAAGTATAGAGCAGTGTCATCTGTAAGATTACATAAAAGAATAACATACCGAAATAATAAAATTTCTTAATTTTCCATAGCTCGGAATCACCATCTTGAAGACTTGAGCTACTTGCAGACATTTAATTTTCTTCTAAAGTCTTATATTTCCAACCTGTTTGTTAGGTACTCGAATAGAAATATAGTGTAAAAAATTTCCTGTAAAAATTACCTGTAAAAAAATAAGGTTATTGGACTTTAACCAAATCTGATAATCTTACCCTAGTGGGCTCGAACTGTTCCTTAGGCCTCACTTCTACAGGCGGTTGGCTTTGTAATTTGCTATAAGCATCATCTATCCATTCTACCTCTTTCTCGAGACCAGCCTGATAGTTCTTCAGGAGAGCGTAAGCTGCTTCACAGCTCCTTAGTCTAGAAGAGACGAAAAATATTTAGTGAGTAAACAAAATATTGATTCTCAATGAATTCATTCGTTTATGCATTGCTGTCTTTAATTAACAATGCATTGTTTTTTACTTAATTATACAATGAAAATTACACCTTTAGATCGTTATGAAGAGAATTTTGTTAGATGCGGAAATCGCGGAATGAAAATCAAACAGTCATGAAATGTATTCCGGAAGTTAGCAAGCAGGACACCTGATTATTGGTATGATTACTAAGGATATTATTGATGACTAATCATACAGTGTGCTAGCTAGCATCGGAATATCATAAGACGTGAGCTTTTTTCAAAAACGTTCCCTTCTAGTGAGCACATTTTGCGCCATTTTTCAAATGTATACTTAATGTTATTAATTTTTTTATCTCTTCATATAAAACTTATTACGAACATTTAATTTATCTACTATAGTTACCGTTATTCTTTTAATTTAATGAAATTACTATAATTAAAAGGTATCTATAATTGGCTATTTATAAGTCCGTAAACAAGCCTTTGCATAGTTTATTGCTTACGTCATAGACAATCTATTTGTTTTTTATCATTGTGCAAGCAACAAAGCCTTCGAACTATGTGTATTGATGACTCAAATGGACAACATAATTGAGCTCATCTTTATATGCGGAGACAAAAAACTAAGTTGCACGCCTTTTGTATATCTATCTCCATTACTAAATCCGTTTGCCTTTTACAAACGGATTTAGTAATGGAGATAGCAAAATTTTTTGATACAATAGCAAGAGCAGCATTGTTAGTAATTTAGTATTGTTACGTAAAATACATTGTTTCTGAATTAAAAGTCTAAATTATTATCATGTATGAGAACAATTTTTTCTTTTTGTACTATACAACTTAATATTAAAGATTTCACGTATTTGTTAGTAAAAAAGTAGAGATACTTTAAGCTCATCAATTGATTTTGATATTAGTACTGAAATTTGATTTCCATAGCTTTCTGTCCGGTTTTGCAAATGTCGATTCCTTTAATTTATTATTCCCTTAAAACAATAGAAAAATCGCTTTTCCAATATCATAATATAAAAATAATACAATAATCACATAACCTCAAAAGCAAATACATGATCACTCACATGTATGCCACAATCGTTTTTCTCAGAAACCGATTGATGCAGAAACTTGAAATTTGGCATAGTAGTAAAAAATTTTATTATTATACTATTAGTAGTAAAATATTTTAATAACTAACACTCACTTATACTGTTAGTCGTAAAATATTTTAATAGTTAACACATTTATATGAAAATTTAAGGGGTTGGGGTTTAAGTTGGGCAGATTAAGTACTCAAATTTTTTTTTAATTCCATGTGTGGAGTACAGTTTGAAAGGCCTCAAAAATACTTTTTTCATTATTTTAGGTAGTCTTCACAAATATACTGAAAAATAGGCAAAAAAATACGTCACCCCCTTATTTCTGAAATTACTCAACCTAAAATTATGAAAAAAATAGGACTTTTAGAAGCCAAGCAAAGGTTTTATGAGAACAATAGCGATGTTTTTAGATGTCGTAATTTTTTAAATATGTGCCATGTTTTTACCCCTGGAAAAGATATAGTAGGCTATACATTGGTATTTACGATACGAAAAATTTAATTTTGTAAATAGTTTAATGGAAATACTATTTACCCTTAAATGTATACAAGTGCTAAAACGTATAAGGAACTCGAACGAATTCTACTTGGATTTTTGTAATTTTTGAAGTAAAAAATTTCAAAAACTGTTATTTGCCCTGAGTTAATCCAGAATTATTGTAATTATGAGTTATAGAACGTTTTTATAATAGATTTGATATCGAAAATGCTAATAGAATGCGAAAATCATTAGATGGAATTTTTGTTTACTGCTTCAAACAGTTTTCTTGAAATATTAAAGATCTAAACATATATACTGCCTCAATATATAGCAGCACATTCTGTTCTGTTACTTCAAGAATATTGAATCCAAGTTGTACTTTTGTTTTAACTTCTTGGTGCGTTAATATTGCAAAGTAATTCCTTATATATTATAATATTCTTCAAGATACTTCCTAAGGAGGAAATTGAGTTGTTTTTATGATACTTATGTAGAATATAGGGTAAATCCAATATTCTCTTTAATAATCTTTTATAAACTTGCATATTATCTCTAACCGCGGTGAGTGACTTATACCGTCACCACAGGTCAATTTTAGGTGACGCAGTAGATAATATATTTATTAGTAATTGTTATTTTTAACAAACTTCAGAAAGAAAGAAGTTATCGCATTTAAATTTGTTTGTTTCTTTGGTCTCTTCCAGCTTGGAATGTGAATTTTTTTATACATTATTCATATTTAATACTTGTTCTGAAACCAGAAAACCTTAATCTGTTTATTCACGAACTATGTAATTTTAGCAGTCCATTTTTAGCGCATTTATTGACAATTTACTTAAATTCTTTAAAAGTACGCATATCTTTAATTTATCTTACTATGACTAAGTAAGTCTTAGTTTTCAATATGGAAGCTATAAAAAGTTTGAGAATTATAAATCATAATTAGCAAATTCTGTCAGTGTACAGGGAAACAATAGAAATATGATGTCAATAATCATAATTAGACTTTACTTCTGGAATATCTCATTTATTTTGATTTTTGAACAACTGTTGGGTTAAATTAGTGAAACACTTTATACGAGTAAAACGATTGTGAGAAAGTTTGACACTTCTCAATAACTATAGTCTATTTTCCTGAATAGACATCCATTCATTTTATTACGGTATTAAAGAAGACGAGATAATTAATTTTAAAAGATTTGCTTATTATTTAACATCTCTTCAATCATAGTCATTTTTATTGCTACAATGACAAGAAACATCCTTTTTGACACATTGTTTCTCAATCCAAAATTTGTTTGGAAATTACTTGTAACGTAATATTTATCCTGGGATCAGAGAATTTATTATATAAACTTGTTAAACTTCAGCACAGCAAGAAATTTTACAAACAATTGTATTGAGCAGACACTAACAAAGTTATTGCTTTAGATAGTTTAATGTTTTAAATCCCTGACTTTAACTTTGAGATAATTAAGTATAATTACTGAACTGTAAGGCTGAAAATTTTCAGATATTACACTATTACTCTTTTACAGACTGTCGGTTAGATATAATAATTGTAAAATTTAAACCTTTAAAGAATAAAATTCTTTCACAAAGAATAGAATAGAATTAAGTGTACAAAAATTATGGCTGATATTCTCTATTCTTAATAACAACCTGAATCTTTTCTTATTAATATTTATCTGGTTGCAACTATAAAGTGTTATAAATTCTTTTTCAGTCAAGTTTCGTATATTATTAACATCATACAATTTAACAATGTCTTCGAATACTTATATAACTTCACAACTTGAAAAAAATTAATTACTCTCACCTCTCAGCCAATTGCCCACACACATTAGTCCATCTTGTGTTGAGTTTCTCCACGTCCTTGTCCAGCCTCTCAAGGTCGACGTGCTTGCCAGCGCGTGGCAGCGAAGCGTGCGGCAGTGCGCTACGTGACTTGTCCACGAGGCGGCGACAGTTGTCGGCGTCATCGTTCATCTGATCTATCTGGATCTGTTGTTGACCCACTGCTGTTTGTAGCCTAAGTAGATCTTCATGAATCTAGAGACAAAAGATAAGGGCAGGTAATTTTTTTCAGTTAGTTTGTTGTTCATATTAAATGAAGATTTGATATTTGAAAGACTGAACACTGCATTATTTTTATCAAGTGTTAAAATGCTTTTATACAAGCCACTACACCGTATTTAGGTATTATAAATAATTTCAAATTATTACAAAAGTTTATTAATTTGTCACCAGATGACACTGATAGCGTATTGCACAATTCCTATACAGATTACAAAGATTTTTATTAATGAAGAGTAACTGGATATTCATACTAAACAAGATATATTAATATTCATAGGTACTTACGTCTTTAAGAGCTTCGACATCGTTTGGAAGATCACTAAACTGTGTTAACTTGATTTCAAATTCGGAAATGGCCTGAGTATTTTCTTCAAGGCCATTGAGTATAATCTCCACACATTTCAGCCTGAAATAATAATAGTTTCAATGTGTAAGTATGAACATTTAAGAAATGAATGAAGCGTAATTAAATTCTATTTGCATATGAATATTTTATACCTAAGTATTACTTACCGCTCCACATAGAATTGTGAGTTGGACCACATATTGTTCCATTTGCCCATTACTTTGTCTAGCGATTTCTTCATGGCCGGTGTTTTCAGTGCAATGCCTATAAAAAAAATATATATATTATAGATAAATAGGGTGACATTAAATCTTAAATAAATTATACGTCTGAAAGTTGTTCATCTGTTTGTTTGTTACCTAATAATTACCAGTTTTCAACTTTGTAATGTCAGTATTACTAAAGTCCCAATTTTTTTGGGAGTGAGATGACGATTTTAATGTACAGAAAAGGAAAAAAAATAATTTTTAACGAAAGCCTAAAATGCTGGTCAAATTCTTCATCATTTCAAAAATTAAAATGATTACCCTTTAATGATGTAGAGGTGTTGGAAATTATTGTTAAGATGGTCCAACAGTAATACAATTTCGTCATCAGAATCGCCACTCGCATTATTGTAGTTAATCTATCAAGGCGGTTTAAAAAACCTAGTTGTCAGGAAAAATCTAAAGTTTAAATTTTCCAAGACTTTAAACCATAATTGGTCTTACAAAATTATGATTAAACCGTTGTTTAGAAAGCATAGGTAGTTTTAACTTATTGATCTTATGGGCCTATGTGCTTCTGAGAACTAATACAACAGAAAATGTGTTTCGATGTTTGTTACTCAACCATGCCTTTAATCGATTAGATTTATATGAAATTGGATACATACATATTGGGACATACATAGTTTCTAATTTGTATTAACAAATAAACTTTGTAACACATATTTGAATTCCTGTAGAATGAAATTTAGTATCTTTCATTGAAAAAATTTAGTTCTGTCAATAGACAGCACAAAGTGTACATCAAATCCATTGCTCATGTCTCGTCTTTTGAACACAACAAAATGCCTAATATTGTTTATAACGAGATCTTGCAATAGTTTCACTGGGTTAGCGTCAAATCCCATTCTTATAATTGCAAAGCCATCCAGGCAAAGCTGTGACATTTATTGTGACAATATTTTAAAAAGTCCATTGCTCTTAAACTTTATGAACTTTTTCCAGATGTTAATCAATTTTAACAAAACAATTAACAGGTAAGACAATTCAAAATGCATACTTCTAAATGTGGCCTGCACTTCTTCGATGTCGGTAGCGAGAGCTTGTACATTGTTCTCCCAGTCCTTATGCTGCAAAACTAGGTGCTCCAAGCTGTCCAGGTCTCGCGGAATGTGAGAGGCAATGCGCTCATGCAGGTGTCTCTCCAGTACCTCCAGTCGTTCCAAAACATTCGACGACTGTTCGGTGAAAATGCGGGCTGCATTCTTCGACTCCTCTGTTGTACAAAAAAACAATGTATTCATGTAATATTTGTGTTCGGCAAAATGAAAATAGCTTATTTTTGAGATACATGATAGATGGCAGGATTATCTTTTTACTCTCACAGAGCAACAGAAATGTTTTTAAAAATGTCATACATTTGATGTTAGTAAATAGTTGAGTTTAAATAATTCAATATTTAAAAAAAAAACAAACGAGTTATTAAGTTTTAAATTTCTAACCGCACTAGTAGTGTGACTCGACAACTCATTTTACACTTCAATTTCACAAATCTGAACTGCCAATCGGCCCAAGACATTGAGTTTTGCTGTATATTCTTCAACTATGCGGTAATTAGTCATACATCTGGCATTAGTAATGAGTATATATAACTTTAATATATACGTAGATGAGTTTAAATAATTCAATATTTTTATAAAAACAAACAAGTAATTAAATTTAAATTTCCAATTGCACTAGCAGTGTCACTTGACAACCATTAGTCATGACGGTAGAATAGAAGTTGCCTCAAAAAAGCTGCCTTGTAGATGGTACTAACGCAATAGGGCAAATGGCATGCTTTACTCTTTTCATGACTTCTTTAAAAAAGCATTTATTTATTTGAGCATAAGAATTACAGGTCAATCATAATTTATCATTGGAGCTGTTTGAGCATTAAGTGATAATGAAACAAAACAATTGATAAAAAATGTTAGAAGCAACTAATGTCTGTAAAGAAACAAGTTTATTAAACCATTAAGCAGTTACAGAGGACAACATACGGACAAACTGTTTCCCTCTTCATAATATTCCCTTAAATGAGAAAATATCCAAAACAATGGAAAGACAGAAATGCTTGGTAAGCAAAATGAATTTCCAGGATTTGGTTATATATGCCGAAAATTCTACTACCCATTTTATTTCTTTGGTCTCGAGTTGCAAAAACTTCTAAAGTGAAAAGAAATAAAAAAAAAATTTAAATTTTCTACTTAGCTTAAAGTTATTGATTTCCTTATTAAAGTTGTTAACTTTAATATATTTCAAATTTAATAGTAATCATGACAACAATGAACAATATGACGTCAAAAAGTATCAAATTATAATTCTAATAGCAGGAATAAAAGCAATAAACTCGAACAGTATATTTACCTCACTCACACAAATCAATCTTTAATGTCATCGACTTGTTCACTTGAACAACTCAAATTTTTTTGTTTAAGGTTCATTGATGCAACAAATTATTGTTTTAAGTATTAGCAGTGATTTGTTTATCGATTACATGAAAATGGTAGCAAAAACAATGATTGCACTTGTTTAAAAATCAATTTGTCTAATCATTATTTCAAAGCTAGATTATTTTATTTTTAATATTGCCCATATTATCTCAAATTAAGTGAAAAAAGAAGATGTTTGCCTTATAAGTAAAAAATTAATTTATTATAATGACTCGCATTACTAGTATTAACACTTGGGCTAAGACTACTATCTATGATAAAATACTATATGATCAAAAGTATTTATTCTAAATTGGAAATATCGTTTAGCACCATTTTTATCTAGGAACAAATATAATGAATGAGATTAGGGGAAATATCCCATCTAATGTCTTTTCTTTCACATCTTATCGTGTCTACTATTGTTCTATGGTCAACGATGCCACCTCAGCAGGGAAAAGAATATAGATAGGCAGATATAAGCTGTGACCCGATATTTACTTTTCTCTGCCTGTATAATGTATACAAGTGGTATCATTAATTAATCTTAAAAAGAAACAAAAAATACAGTATGCTTTTGTAGTGCAGAACAAAATAGATATTAAAAAAAACAAATAATGTCCTAAAGTAAGACTCCTCTATAGAAAAATTCAAAATCCGCTCGCTCACATCCTGCAGTGTTGTAGTAAATATGATATCGCATTTATTAATAATGTAAATCACGTACCATAATTACCAAATTATATTTGCCTTGCTCTAAAATGCCTACGGCAATAAAATCTAGGTCATTGCCGGGCTATATGACACAGTTGTTTTTCAACAATCATTTGTATGATGTCATGCGACCGGCGTTTACTATAATTTGATAGTCAATCTGTGCCCTGCGCTAACTCGGCGCGTGGGTGTGCATCTTTGGTGGCGTTAGGTCATGCTCTCGTAATGAATTGTATCTATTATGTCAGTTGTAAAAGTAGCTGAATTACCTATTCTATCTGTCTTATGTAAAAGGTAACTAAAGCAATGACAATTTTATGGGCTAACATCTATGTTGTGAGTTTCAGACAATAATGTGTAGAGTATTGATCTTACGAAATTATAAGTAAGCCGTCATTGATCGTACGAAATTATGACTAAACCATGGTTTAAACTCCATTGGTAGTTTAAAATGGTTGATCTTATGGACTAATATATCTTATGGAATTTTATAAGCTAGCATCTATGCTGTAAGTTTCAGATAAATGTGCAGGGTATTGATCTTATAAAATTATGAGTAAACTATCACCGATCTTACGAAATTATGACTAAACCATGGTTTAAACTCCATTGGTAGTTTAAACTGGTTAATATTATGGACTACTACATCTTATGCAATTTCATGAGCTAGCACCTAGACAATAATGTGTAGGATATTGATCTTACAAAATTATGAGTAAGGGAAATGATGACTAAACCTAAACTTTATGAGTTACCACCTATGCTCTGAGTTTCAGACAATAGTGTGTAGAGCATTGATCATAATTAATACTAGGTACTATGATGTCAAATGAGGGTATTAAGCTGTTCTTTGGTGTCTTAAAATAAGAATTCATTATCTAAAAGCAGTGACTTTTAGGTAATAAAACGGGCAGTAAAATGCTACAATTTTAGCCTAAATTAGAGAAATTGTTAGTTTCACAGATACAGTGTGCAGGTATACTCATAAAGTCACTAGTTTTGAACCAACAGACTATAATTATCAACAAATTCATTAGAAAGGAAGTATGAAATAGTACTATAAACAGATTCAGATATGGGCTAATCTGGCACGACTTGAAACAATGGAATGAAGGAAAATAGATTAATTAGACACAATACTAAATTGATTCAACTTAAATCAGAATTTTCAATAAGCACCTTTACATAAATAACCAAATATTTAATCAAAATGGTGACTGCATTATAAAGAACTTTCTCAAATACATTTTAGATATAGGGACTAAATACTTTTTGTAAGCAAAAATGTTCATTTGCAAAAATGTTTAAATAGATTAGATAGCCACAGAGATAAAATAAAAACTGTTATTACGTGTAACACTCTGTATTCATTAATATAACTTTAAACTCCTTAATAATCCGTAATTGAAATGTCAAATATAAAATATTTCAATTAAAAAACACTTTTTACTAACATACTTTCATAAAAATCACTTTCCTTATTTACTAACATATTTCACAAAAAATATTAATAAAGATGTATCGATAAGTAAACTTCAATTATAAAGTAAAATTCACCTCCTTCTTTAAAAGAAAATATTTTTCGTATCTTTTTCATCGTTATTCTCGGTACTTTGAAACACTTCGTTTTTAAATACTAGTTTGTGTCTCGTAATGTCACTTCCACGCCACTATAAACACATACAAACACATTCATAAATATACACATCTAAATCTACAGTATATTCCAATAAATATAATCTGTGATTCTTCAGCACTGTGTTTTCCACAAGACCGGGCCAGTATCAACACCTATCTGGAAGTGTGTGATCTTGCTGACAAATTAACGGTCCATTACAGACAGCGGGTCTGTGTAGTGGAGTCAAGCATGTAATTGGATGTAATCTGACTTACACAATTGATCAGAAAAGTACTTTACAAGGCAGCCAAATTGTTGCCCGCTCGTGTACAGTGTGACTTGTAATTGGCCACTGTCAGTCGATATTGTGATATATGCGTCACACATTTGAAAAAAAAATTAAAACCCTTTTGACTGCACGACATTCAAAAAACTTATAGAAAGCCAATTACATATGCTAAAACTCATTACATTCTGAAATGGAAAAATTAATTTAAACTAATTTTGGAAAAATTAATTTAAAAACCCATGTAATGGAAAAAATCTGGCCATAGAACCAACGAAAAAAGTTCAAAACCTTCATCTGTAATTATATTTTAATCATTAAGCTAGTGTTTCAAAATTAAATTCATTATTTTTATTATACTAAATTGTTCTGAAAATGGTTTTATATGTATAAACATATTTTTTTAACATTTCATTTATTCAAATCAATCTAGTGATTGAGAAATTTTAAGACGCCATGAACTTGGATAGAAAAGTACAACATAATTTATTTCTTCATATGGTGCAATTAGGCAAAAATCACTTGACATATAAAATATTATTCTTGAAACTCGTAAGCCAGAAAGTAATCAGTGAAGAAGACATTCATTTTGACAACAGCAGAATGAATATCAGTTAACAAAATGAATGACAATGTTTGTTACCAGTTTATTCTTAATTAATTTAGGCAACAGCTACAAATTAAAACTGGGCAATTGGTATCACCATTAAGTAGATTTCAATTCTTGGACCACTCTCTGAAGTCAATATACTTTATTGTTTGATAGTTCTTTATGCTTAACTTTTACAATGACATTACCAAACCAATGGCAAGCCATAACCGCTTACACTTGACATGATCACCCTATGGCTTCATAACATCCAATTAACAACCAGTAAAAGACTGATTGCAAACACATTTATATTCGCCGATGACATCAACTTGCGTTTCAGTTTCCTACTGTTAGTACATTATGTGCATTATTCATTTCATTCATGAATCCATTTTTTTCAATAGATATAAATAGATGACATATATAATAAAATGGATGTTTGCGAGACTCACTTTGTACGCAATAAAGCAATGAAATATTGTTTGACAAAATGACCATGGATTTACACTGATAATTTCAACATACGTTATCAACACCACTGTTAGTTATAATTGTTTTCATTCATGTCATTAAGAATTTTTTATGTACCAAATTAGTAATTTGAGATCACGTGTCCATTATAAGCAACATGGAAATTTTAATTATTTGGTATTTATATGCTGTTTTTTGTTTTTGATTTGTTTTGTGTGTTAAAATTCAAAATTTTTCTATTTTTTCATTTCTTATTCTGCTCTCCTAAAGTTTATCCGCACAAAGTGAACACTATGGTTTCATTTCGGTGTCTATCCGTCCGTCTGTCAGTCTTATAAAATCTAAATCAAATGTAAATTAAAAAACTGAAATTTGGCATCATTTAAGGGTGTGATGATTCAAAATTATTTTGGGAAAATAATTTATAATATTTAGTTTTTAACAAAATTTTGAGAAATACCAACAAAAAAAACATTTTAATCCTGGCATGTGGCATATCAAATCAAAGTGTCAAGATATGAAAAAAAGGAAAAAGAATAATTTAACAAAAACTTAACAACGGCACAAAATTGCATTTGCATCACTTTATCTCCTAAAGTATTAATAGATAAATATGTCAAAAAAATGTTGCAAACTAATAAATTAGCTATAGAACAGAAGACTCATTGTTTGAGATTTAACTTGTAATTGACTTATTTTCGTCATATTTATTGTAGTCTCATACTTTTTGTGTTCCACGTTTCTGTCTTATCTTATATAATCCTTCATTTTGAAATACTTTCATTAATGTATTATTCATTTCATTTTTTCACATAACCTCATTAATAGTATCCAAAGATATTTCTCATTATTTATCCAAAAAATTACTTCATTTTACTTCTTGATATATAACTGTAACTATCACTTTAGATCTGCTCGGAGTATCAACAAAGTAATTCGCCTCCAATACAATTATCCTATTCAAGCCACTTGGGCTCAACTAAGCATGTTTGCGTGTCTATAGTAATTTTCTTCATATATGTTCTGAACTGAATTGACAAGTCGTGACTTACAAATGTACGCTTTAATTATTTCATTAACCTACTAACATAGAGAGGTTAAAATGAAGTCATTTAGTGTAAGCGGTAAAAATATTGTTCTATTTACTACCCACGTATTCTACAATCAAAATAATTAGTACTCAAAAAGAAAATTGCAATAAAGTATTCAAAGAGAATTTAGTAATTTGACACCGACCTTCAGCCCTGGCCCGTCTCTCGAATTCATCAAACAGTCTATTGACATCATCTATTTCCCGCCTTAGTCTTCTCAGCTGAGGATCGGCTGGATCTCCCTCTGCCAGTAGCTTTTCAGCATCATCATTCAGAGCGCGGCGGATAGCTCCACGCTGTTCGGCACCCATGGCTACGAACTAGTGGGAAAATTATAATTTTAATATTTGGTGTATTAGACAAACCTAATATTACATCGTAAAACAAAAAAAGTAGAGACTTTAAATTTGATATCGTAATTACTCTGCAAAATTAGCTTAAAGAACCATAGACATGTTTTTGAATAACATTTTCTTAAACATGAAAAAGTTTTTTTAAAATATAAGATCATTTTTATTAATATCTATTATTCTATATAACGTAAGTAAGTACATTTGAAATATTAAAAAAACTTAAAAACAAATTTTTTGGATATTCGTGGTCAATAAAAAAATTAGTAGCTTTTAACATTATCCTTGAAATTTTTTTTATATTGTGAAGTACTTTTCTTATAATTTTCTTAAAATTTAAATACAAAATCCTGTGCAACATTTATATAATTCACCACATTGCTAGTATTAAAAAATACTCAAATCATGTATTTTTTCTCTTAAAAATAAAATACCTTAATAGTATTAAAAACGAAATTGATTTTTATTATTGAGGAATATACTAAAAAAATACAGAAGTAAGAAAAGATAGTTTAAGTAACAAAATTTCAAAAGAAGAATTCACAGACTATACACATGTGTTGATTAAAAGGATGTTAATAAGGAAACTTACTTGTGGGAAATCCCAGCCCTTCACCACTTTGATGGTTGCGAAGATCATGTTTTGCCGCATTCGCAGTTGCTTACGTTGCCATAGTTGAATGGCCTGTTGAAAGGCAAATTGTAAATTGACATGTCCTCCTTAATATATGAAGATGTGTTTGTTACTTAAAGATGTAAAAATTACCAAAAAGCAAATATTTTAAAATTTTTTCTTGTAGAAAAAATGTGACTCGTAACTTGTGATCTCATTAAAAATAAAAACAACCTGTCAAGCACGAGTGAAACTTGCACTACTGAGGTTCCTTATACATTTAGGCACTTATAAACATTTTGAGGGTACATAGTATTTCTATTAAACTATTTACAAATATAATTTTTCAGAAGTAAATATTTCAAAAATTATAAGATCTAGGATAATTACTGTAGTTTTCCTATAATATTTGTGTGGGTTTCTAACAATCCTTGTTTTCCATAATATTAGGTTGAGTACTTTTGGATATAAGAGAGGAGGGTGGCAATGTTTTTTTGCACATTATTCAGTATATCTCTGAAGATATACTACCTAAAACTATAGGTAAAAGCCTTTTCAAATGATAGCCCACACTACATGAAATTAAAAAAGTTTTTTTACTATTAATTTCAATAGATATTTAAAATCAATATCAAGCGGATTCTGAGAACAAAAGGTAAGGCGATAAACAAATATGTGAGTGATATTATGAAGGTTCTGTTTTTTATTTTGGGGCATGAAAAGCTAAAAAAGCCAAACAGTTTTTTATTTTACATATTTCTTGATAGACTAATAAATTGAGATAATGCTGCGGTTTTTTTTTTATATAATCATCATCATCATAATCCATCCTCAACCATTTTTGTATATGCCTCCTTCAATATGCACCATTCTGTTCTATTTTCGACCAATTGGATCCAGTTTGTACCCGCCACTTTCTTTATATTATCTTCCCATCACATTTGAGGCCATTCAATTTGTCCCTTGCATTTACAGGCTCTCAAATCCGAGAGGACTTTGTAGAATGAGTCTGACTTTCGAACGACGTGAACAGTTCACTGTCAGTTAAGTTTCTCCACTCTGTTGATAATATCAGCAACTTTACTTTGTATCTGAAGCCACTTATTTGTTTTACGGTCCTTTTAGGAGATCCCTATGAGCCTGTTCTCCTCCCTATGAATCTGTTCCATCGCTCTTTGAGCAACGATAATCTTTTGCAGAACGGCTTTTGTTGTTACCCAACTTTTAAATAAGTGAGGATAATAATAGGTAATGCAACTAGAATTGCTACTTATTTATTGTACAATAATGTTTATAAAAATATTTAGCTCTGAAAATCTTGTCTTTTATCTTTAAAATATAATGGTATATATGATATAATTTTCTAACACCTGTAAACTAAATAAAAAATAAATAAACAATCCCAATAAACTAAATAATGATAAATATCAAGTGTCGTATCCCTGCAGTGTAAAAATGAATTCTTGGTTAGGATTATAAACTGTGCAATTACCGATTTAGTGAGAACTCACCCTGTCATAATGTGCTTGCAATCTGGCAGCCGCATCGAGTGCGTCCTGGCAGGGCGGCGGCAGTGCAACAGCTGCACCAGGCAACTGAACTTCAGTTCCAGCTCCGCCGAGCCGCACACGCCAACGAGAACGGCCCGAATTGTCTAGTACACTCACCGAGCTGTTCTTTTCTACGCTTACCTGTGTGGAAAGGAGGAAAAAATGAGTGACATCATAAATATCGGTTCTTACTGATAGATTAAAACTAATTTTCATTTCTTAACATGGAGTTTGACGAACAAAGAATGTAATGAATAGTTGGTTTATGATTGGAAAAAATACATAATATAGGAAATTTTAGTCTCCTAGCATTTTTAGTTGTCTTATCTGTTAATCAATCTGAAAATGATATTTGTCATACCATCAAAATTTGCAAAGTTATACTTTTCTAATAACAATTGTCAGGAAACAATAATACACCAGTTTAAACTAATATTTTTATTATGATACCAAAAGATATTCTAAAATGCTTTATTTTTTGTGGTAATTTTTCAGAATCAGGCCATTTCTCCACATCATAACATATATACACTTTGTGCACAATATGAACTTTGATCTATGGCAACATTACTGAGAATTTGTGATCATAAAAATCTTTTAGTTGAGTGGCAACACTAAGGTCATATTTCTGTTGCAGTAGATCTGTCTATAAGATTAGTTTAAAATGATAAATTGTTTCTTTTAAAAATTGATTTTATAAATTGTTTCGAATTGAATTCCATTCTTAATGACACTAATTCTCCGCTTGACAACCAATTCTTAATAGAGAGAATTTTTCAAATTGATGTTTTTTTTAATAATTGCAGTCGGAATTTTTTTTTATTAAATACTTTTTTTTTATTAAATACTTTTTTTTATTAAATATTTTTTGCGTATATTCCTTCATTTAAAAAAGAATAAAATTATCATTGGTGTTAAATTATAGCTATAATTGACTCAGTCTAATGAATGCTATATCAAGCTTTTTCTAATTATTACCAACAGTTCTACACTTCTGTCCATAC
The DNA here is from genome assembly GCA_039881145.1 of Druceiella hillmani. NCBI lineage: Eukaryota > Metazoa > Arthropoda > Insecta > Lepidoptera > Hepialidae > Druceiella > Druceiella hillmani. The sequence continues at coordinate 32,106,045 of JAYKKI010000006.1, forward strand.
CATGTTTTTTTGTATTATCATATTTATATATATATTTTTATACTGTCTAACTATTTTCGTGTGTGACTTCTTTAAATAAGCAAAAATAGCTCTCATAAAAACAAACAATTACGTGATAGCGATAATATAATTCTTCCCAACAAACTCTAATCTACACTTACATTAGCATGCTTATACGCGCACACTGTTGTAGCTCTAATTGGCCTGGTGATCGGCTGCCGTCTTTGCTTCAGTGGTCTCACTTCTTGAGCCTCGGCCACGAGCTGAGAGACGGCATCGCCACGCGCATTCAGCTCTTCGCGCAACTCTGCCATACCCTTGAGCAGACGTTCGCCTTGGTCCAACGTAAATTCAGATTGCGAGAATGTTGTGTTAAGAGTCTCTTCACGTCTGCAGTAGGAAGAAGGATTTTAGGATTATTTTTCCAATAAGTTTAACAAAACTGAGAATTTTTATTTGGAATTAATGTTGATAAGTTTATCATGGAAATGCGAAGAAGGCAAACTTTCTTTGAGTCTTTTCTTGAGATTGTAGTCTGTTTTTTTTTCAAAAGACTGAGTAGAAGCTAAGAAATAGCATTAGTTTCATTCTTGCCATTTTATATATACAGATGGGAGTAAAGTATAGACACCAGATATAAAGATGGCTAGGGAGTATTTATGCAAGCTAATCTAACTAGGGAAAAAAGCTAACTAGGGTATATTTACGCAATAGTAGTGCAGCCAAATTTCATAGCATGGAAACCATGTGTTTTGTTCTGAGTTTTATATAAATGAGATAACAATGATATAAAACTCACTTGTTAATCCATTTCTCTACTTCCTTTACTTCTTCGAAGAAGTTGTGGTACTGCGTGGTATGCTTAAGATGAGTATCCAAGCACAGCGTCAGCTGCAGAACCCACGCCCATTGTGACTGCATTACCTGTGTACAGGAAGATATCAAGATACAGAAGTGGAACATAACTTAGAAAAAAGCTAGAATTTTTTAGAATATAAAAATGCAAACAACTCGACATTTGACAATCATAAAATGAAAAAAGCTTTCATCATAAATGAGGATTTAATATTTTTTTAATATATTAAGTATTGCTATTAAGAAATAATTAAATAAAATAAAATTAATAAATTAATTAAATAAAAATTGTCAACTAACAGAACGATTGTCGATACACCTGTTCTATTTTGCCAAAATGTATGTTTTTTACTCTTTTGAGTTTTACATGGCTTTTGCGGACTTCATGGATTAGTGTGTTGTGTATAGAGATTACAACAAGACACAATGTGCACTTTACTTCATAAATAGCATTTACAAATTATTATGAAAAATAATCTGACTTTTCATACAACAATACAACATTCCTCGTATCTCTAATTCACTATTTAAATAAAACTTTTAAGGAGCTTATATTTTGATTTTCTATATTCAAAAGTGAAAAATAATCTGACTTTTCATAAAACAATATAAGATTCCTTATATCTCTAATTGACCATTTAAATAAATCTTTTAAGGGCTTATTTTCTCATTGTTTATTTTTAGAGTGTCATTCTTATTCTTGGTTTTTAAAATTTTATAATAAGTAACCCACAAATTCCATATTTAATAAAGTCTACCAGAACAAAAAAACTTTAATGGAACATACTTTCAAAGACTTGGTTACTTAAATAGTCTAAACATTGGTTGACAGTATTTTGTCTCTGTATATTGAATATAATGGAAGTTAACTACATTTTACAAACTCTGGCAAAAAACTTAATTTGTAAATTGAGAAAGCCAATAACTGACATATTATTGTGATATAATTAAATATTGATAGCATTTCGTATGTTAATGATCTTGTAACCTAAGTCACAAGATAATTAAAAATATATTATGTATGGACATATAAACTTTAAATATTGAAATGAATAACTTAGTATTTCAAACCTGTAAATGCGCCTCTATAGTTTTGGACGCTGGATGATGTTGAGCTATTAGGGCTTCACCACGATCAATCACGTTGCTGAACTGTAACTCCCGTTTCTCCAGGGATGACATCAGTTGCTACAATTTCAATTGACAATAGTGTCACGAAAGAGAAAAATTCATATTCAAGTGTCTGTTCGACATAAAGAAGAAACTATCATTGTCTATTGCTATACAACTGTCAAATGTCATAATATGAGATTAGATTTAAAGTCAATTATGCAAATAATGGCCTTTAATATGCTCTGCAATACATGGACAAATGTTTTAAAGTGGACAATATGTTAATCCGTTTATGTTGAATTTATTGTATTTTATATGTATTTGAACTAAATAAATTTCATTTTAAAGAAGAATATTTCATAATTAATTGTATTTTTAAGGCATCATCATATTATATATAATATTAATGCATTTTACTAAATATGAACAATTATAAATTCTAAGAATAAGCACACCTATGCAATTTTCTACAACAGTAAATGAATTATTGACTCAAATACTGGTTGGGAGTGAAGTATTATTAAGCCTTATAAAAAAATAAACGTAAATGTTGCCAAAAAAAATAAATTGATGAAACAATAACACAAACCTCATTCCCATTTCCGAAGGAATGCTTGCATTGTGAAAATAGAAACGAAATGTTAAAAACATCAAAAGAAAATTCAATAAATTTGAACTTGTGTTTTTCCATTATTGTTCCTTGTACAACTTTAATATGGAATTTTATTGTATGTCTGAATGGAAATGGGATTTAGGTATATTTTCTGTCTGAAAAGTGTAGATTAGATACACAATGTCACATAACATTATGTAATAATTTTTGGCCGCCATTAGTTAGCAAACTTTTTAAAAAATGGCTTCTCATTAAATTCTATAATTTTCAACATGTCAAAAATATATAAAATAGATATAAATAATTGACATTAAAATTCTGACACCTGATGGTGACTGGTGTGATTATCATACAAAAGTATTCTCCTTGTAACTGGATCGAATTTCTCGCCAGGGCAAAATATATTTAGATGGCTTTTCAGACAGATTAATCTCATTATGCTTACATGAAAAAACTTGTGGGTAACAAATTACTTTACAATGCAATGTTAGCAAAATTATTTGTAATATTCCTGAGTATATAAATATCTGCCATAAATACAAACTATATACATTCTTGTTATTTTTTCTATTTTTTTTGACACCTCATCGATTTAACAAAACATAAGCTTTTGCATTGAAAGAACAGGTGATGAAATTATAATAGTGAATTAAACGTCTTAGTGGCCACAACAGTTTAATTGATTTAGTGGACCACAAGTAATAAAAAGAAATACCTCATAGTATTGTTGTACTGCTGGGAGATTAATGTGAGGATCAGCCCAGTCTCTGGATACCTCAATTTGCTCTTTCTCATTGAGCCAGTTCAGCTCAGCGGTGGCCGACTGCAGGAAGTCTTGTAACGCATCCAAGTCGGACATACTGAAATTTGCAATTTCATATTATTATCTACGCAGTTTCCAATACCTATTTTGTGCCAGTATATAAAAATTTGTGAATATTTAAAGACCACGAGAATTTTTTGTTATTTAGTTTTCATTTTAACTGAGACATTATTTGTGCTTATTGGACGAATGACCAAATATATACACTTACTAAATAGTGGACATTTTGGAAGGTTTAATAGAGATGGTAGGTGAAAAGCTGTCCTTGATTATTTATAGTTCGTCCTTAGTAATTTATATTTTAAATAATGTATCTACAATAGTGACAAGAACGTGTTGTGGCTCATAGGATATACTTACCGTTTGGTAGATGTTGAGAGTAGCTCAGCATACAACTTCTGCAGTTGGCTGAGATGTTGGTTGTACAGGTTGAGTTCATCGCCGCTGAAGTTTATTCTGTGATGGACGCATTGCTCCACCTGGAGTTTAGAAATTGAAGTGATATCATTAATTTTATTTGCCAATTCTAAAACGAGAGTTAATTTTTTATTTCTTTTACAAGTTAATTATACCCTGGGGCAATAATGAAATTATTTCGGTAGGAATAAAACAATTCGGAAGCATATTAATTTGTATTGTTCATACTCTGAACTTTAAGTATTAAAAAAATATAACTTCACAAGAAGAAATAAAAAAAGGAAATAGCTTACAAAAGATTGCATAACGGTGTCGCTAAGTTTGAAAAATATTGATAGCCAGTCTATACTGACTTTTACATTGTTTTAACAAGTTCAACACTTACCTTGGAGTGGAACTGATCGATGACTTTGTGTTCTCGTTGATGCTTATCAAGTTCATGCTGAACCGTCGGCAAGTCAGATCCATAGTCTGATTCTTGTAATTGTTTCTGCAATTCAAAGAGACGAAATATATTTTTTAATGCAACAAAGTTAATACTGGTTAATTAACCTATTTTTTTACTACAATGATGTAAATGAATATTTTTTTGCTTTATAACATTTACAATTTGTCTTGAAAAATATTTAACCTATAACAATTGCATTCAGTTTTTTAAGCCAAATTTGACAGGTACAAACACGCTTTATGTTGCTATATTACTTGACAAAAATGTTAACGCTTCTTACTTTTTTCTTTTTATAATATAGTACATAGTGGCTTCTTCACACTGATTATATAGACAATGAAAATTTTTTAGATATTTAGATAATAATAACCTCCGGTTCCTTTGTCTTCTTGTCTTCATTTAATTTTTTTTCTTATTGCTAATTATGCAAATTTTTTTTCATCTTATTTTTATAATTTTGATAGAAAATACTCACGTAAGTTTATAATAATAAATACATGATGAGTTGGTCATTCGCCAAATATTTTTACAACTTTTCTTTATATTTAATTTCCTAAAAAATTCTTAGATTGTACCATAGTAAACAAAGGAGACAAGTATGTGTTTGTGTCATAAATGTTACTGTATGCAGAATTGCATTTATGACATTCCCAGGTTCTTGACTGGAATATGGATAGAATACGTCAATACTTGACGTTTTCTTTTCATGTCCATAGACACAGAGGTTTCTTTTTCCATTTTCTAACAAGTTTAAGTTTATCTAAGTGAGAAGTATAGAAATATTGACAACCAGTGTCTGATATAGTTACCTGAGACCCAAATAGATTTGAACCGAAATTCAAATCAAGAAATATCACCAAAATTTTGGAATAAATAAATAAAAACAGTTAATACTTACCAACTTATCCCTGCACCACTGCGCGCACTCTTGTAGGGCTGCAAATCGCGCATCCGTGTCTGCGACGCGTGTCTCGAGTACGGTGCGAGTCTCTCGACGCACTGTCGTTTGTTGCACAGGGAGGCGTAAACCAGCAAGTCGGGGCACAAGGCGTCCAGTGAACGCTTGGCGGGCTGCCAGCCAACGGTCGTGGATGTGTTGCACGCTGAGGATGAATTTTGAATTAATTGGTTTTAAAAATTATAAGAGTTTTACAACATTATGGTTAATTCAAATTACGAAGTTCAAAATTTTCTTGCCTCTTTCCAGTTTTTTATGCAATTTTAAAAAATTCGTTAACGGAATATGTATTTATATACAGTTGTAAACCATTTAATGAAATAAATGTCTTTCAGAGACATTTACGCTGAGTGAAAACCGCTTACAAAAGGGTTCATTTGTACAAAACATAAGTACAAATGATTACAAATTAACAAAATCACATATAAAAATAAGTTATGAAATAAACATTAAAGAAAATGTGCTACTCACTTTCTTGAAAATTAGTAGTAGGTATTCATTAAAGAAACATGAACAAAAATGACATGAAAATTAGTTTCAAAATAGATACATTATATAATCTTAGATATATTAATAAGTTATAAATTAAAAAAAACGAAAGTAAAAATAAAACCAAAATTACAATTTTGGACTAATTACTTCATCTTAAAAACTTACCACATTGTTGAGTGGCTCTTGTTTTGTATTAATTTCTCGATCGATAATAATATAATAAAGAAATCATGTTAAGCAAGGTCGCGTGAATTGGGTATTACTGCAAATACAAACATTTTTTTTGTAATAATGTAAACTAACCGCTTATGCAGTTCTCCCGCCTGTGGATATCTTCCTTCGCGCAGCGCATGCACATCCTGTGAGGCATCTTGCACGAGTTGCTCGAGTGCACGCAGTTCGTGTTCTATTTGCTCTGCAGCTTGCTTTGCTTCGGCTGGGTGTACACCGCGCTCTAGCCGGCGCAATTCGGAATCAATATGTCTTTCTACGCTGTCCAGCCCAGATTCGGCTTGTTTTATATCTCTGAGGGGAAGAGTAGATTATTTACTTTTAGAGATTTCTTTGTTCACCTCTTCAGTCTCATCTTTTGAACCATTTATGTCTTTATTAATACACAGTTTCAGAAATATATTGACATACATACACATTGCAGTAATGGTACGTAACTGGAATAATTTATAATGGACACATTCAACGAAGCATTTCAAGGAATCATACAATTAAACATCAAGCAGTTAAATACCCAAAGACATAATACCTAAGAGGTCCATTGCAAGTCCATCGCAGACTTTTCGCATCACATTTTTTTAGCTTTTATCAAGCCGATTATGGCAATTTTTTTTTATTTTTGATTTGATGTAAACAACACTTTTGCTAAATCACATAAAGTAATCATAAAGGAATTGAAAATTTGGATAACAAATTAAATTAAAAAAAAATATCGACTACTATTATTCTCAGTAGAAAGACAGAAATTTGAAAGCAAGTAAAGTAATAATACAAGAAGTTTAAAACAAATTTAGACTAAATTAGACTAAACAAATATTATTTTATTTTATACATACCATAACAATTTATGTGTATATGAGAAGTTAACATAAATTACTATTATGTACAAAATATTCCTTTTGGGGCTTGAATTTCTATACTTCCGAGAGAACTTTTAGGCCGAATTTGGCTTTCCGACTCATTTTAATTTACTAAAACTTTCATGGTCCTGTGGTACCCAGACAATAAAAATGGATCTATATATGGTAACAAATAAACAATTTTACATATCGACAACCCTAAGAAAAGACAGAATACAAACTTTCAAAAGATTATATAAAAATATTGAATTTTCACGTTGCCTTATATCTTTTGGTTTCATTACAATTGCTTACAGATTAATATTGCTTACAGATATTACAATTCCTTAAAGAAAAGAAATGTACAATAAAGATATAATTCTGACCCAAAACCAATAAAAAGCGAATTATAATGTTCTTCATTGGATGTGTCAATACACATTTACATTCACATAAAACGTGATCTTTCCTTTAACTTTAATGCGATCAGGCGAAATCTAACCATTCATACTGTTCTTCCAACAAAAAGTGATCCTAATTGTGATACTCTAGTTTGCCTATTATAATCATGAAACTTAAGAATCAACAAATTGCATTCCCTAGCCAACAAAAGTCACTCATAGATACCCACCTATGCACCTTCTCTGCGAGTCGCTGAAGCCTTTCAAGCCTGCGTATCTCATCATGAATGTCACGCTCGCGCTCTTGTAGTGCCATCGTCAGCCGCGACCAGCCTTGCTCCAGGGCGTCTGGGCGCAATTCTGGCTCCATGTCGCACTCGCCAATAGATTCAAAGTATTTCTGTGTGTTTCATTTAATTTTTATATCAAATAATAAATGGTAGAAAAGAAAAAATTAGATAGAAGGTTATAAAAGGCGATATATGTTATTGCTTCTCTACAGATTCGATAAAGATTCTTTGATACGCAGTTTTCGTTATTGTAACGAGACATTCAGTAATGACTTTAAGCTAACTCATAAGCGGAGCAAGGAATAGTAGAAATATACCATTAAACAACCATTAAACGTCGCAGGGAAACTATGTAGACGCCATCAAAAACTATTTACACTTAATTTAACTATTAAAGAGTTTAATATCACTTTAACAAGAAAAGAAAAACAATAACAAAAGTAACAAGTACACTTAAACTAGTAACATCCATAAAATACTAAGTAAAATTTTATTTATACATCACACTTACAAACTACACTTTCGGATAAAGGAACAGAATGGAACACAAACTGTTTTTAACTTGGAACAGAAGTCATACAAAAGACTCCTTTGTCTGTGACAGGTCACTGCGGCAATAACACGAGTAACAGTAGGTGCGGAGGATTATTTATAGTCATATGCCTAATATTCTACGAGCATTTGAGACCCAATATTATTGTGAGCAAATTGCCTGTAAACAATAGTGTAATTATGTCATAAATTTGAAATCATCAAGGGCAGAGAATCCTCTTGCAGAGGCGTTTAAATGAATTTTATATTACATTTCCACACATTTTATATTTTTATTCTAAGTAATTGAAAACAATTATAGATTCATACCTTTCTCGGTTTTAAAAAAACATAACAATATCAGCAGTATGATGCCATTTCTTATAGACAATCATATATATATTTTTTCACGTACATATAAAAATCCAGTAACAGTTGTTTTTCTTTACTTTCTGCTTCATGATATATGGACAGATTTATATAACACTTGGCACAAAGTTTACTACCAATCAAGTAAGGTCAATCAAAATAAGGTCAAATCGCAGGGGTAATAACTTGGAATTGTTCCATCGGCGTTCACATTATTTGTGTGTATGAAAAGGGTTATAAGGGTTTAGTGATCTAAATACCTTTTCCTGATAATTTCTAAAAACCTTCTCGCAATATTACTTATAAATGGCTTAACTTCAAAATAAAATTGGACAGACTTTTTATCAATAGACAGCGAGGACCTCATACAACAACAGCCTTTATTTTTCAGATAGGACTGCTATCTTAAATCCAAAAATGTGAACAATAACAGTATTAAAATTAACATAGAGTTTTTCATTTGAAAAACTTAGAAATTTCTCAATAAACATCAGTTAATAAAAACAGATATCACCAATACCTCCAGTTCTCTGTACTGATGGGTGAGTTTCTGTTTCTCACGTTGCCTGGGAGGCACTTCCTCATTCCTGAAACGTGTCAGTTCACTCTGCAGCTTCTTCATCTCGATGAGAGTTGACGGGAATGAACGGTCCTGAAAGGAATGGATTGTTACAGACTCACTCTCTATGCGAAATTACTTTATTTTTCTCAAGAATAGCGTCAAAATTGTTTCCTCTTAACCAAAGAATTAACTTATTATTAGCAAAAATATTTACACAATATAACTGTGAATAATCGTTTTACATAATAGATTTCCCAAAATTTTATCAGTGATATCAAATGGATTACTTATGAATTCATCCATCTTCCACAAGATCATAAACTTTTTATTCAACTAATACTCCCATTTTCACTCTGTCCATGCTTCTTTGGAAATATCTACCAGTTCATTGCCATATATGAGATGCACACAATATGCAAACCTGCTTTCAGGTTAGCGAGTTGTGACGTAGGGCTATACACATTAAGCGATTTAGCAGCATGAAATAACTATTTACAAACGAATAGCTATGTTGCTGAATCGTGTATATATAATCGTTAAGTTGCCAATCTAGAAGCAGTCTCACAGATGAAAAATGCCAACAGGAAATAATCCTATACCGCAAACGTTACTTCTGCTGTCTACTCGTATGCATTTCTTTTTTCATACACGTGTGCACTTCTTTCTCCATATGAGTGTACATTTCTTTTCCGGTACACGAATTTATTTCTTTCCTTCTCCTTACCTGCATGAGGGTGACGTTCTCGCGCAGCCAGGCGCGGTGATGTGCGGCGAGATCGCGGTAGGCACCGGCGCGTCTCTGCGCGTCCGCATCGTACAGCGGGTGAACCGGCGGCGGCTCCGGGAATGCATCATATAGGGACGATATATAGGTGATGAGGGATTTCTCGTCGGGCTCATGAGTGTCGACATCTGTGGAGAAATTACCGAATTAAATGAAATAAAATAAAAAAAATATGTCATCGAAGGAAACCTTACAAATTTATTTATAATGATAAAACCTGTCAGTATCAACGTGATAATAACAGATTTCACCCGATTTTTTTAAAACTTTAAATAAACTTTTGAAGAGTTCTTTTCGATGGCACCCTCCAAGGTAGGACACACTCCAAGCTAAGAAAAAAAAGTTTTCGCTTTTCACGTATTGCAAATAAAATTATACGTAATGTTAAATATTATTTTTGGTAAAATCTCAATTTCCTTTTTTTTGTCGATTACACTCCTATCACCGCTCGTTAACAGCACAAAAATTTTCTTATTATGTCTATATTTGAGCCACCATTTTCTATAAATAAACAAAATTTCAGCGTCCTAGATCAAACGATTCAGGAGCTCCAAGGCAATGACAAACAGAAATCTCACCTTCGGGATCGAGCAATCTGGTAACTCCATACTCTTTTTCGACTACGTGGAAGGCCGTGTCCAAGCGCTCCCGAACTTGCCGGTTCCTGCAATGACAAAAAACAAAAAAATTGTTATCAGCATAGCATTACTATCTAAAAGGAAATCGTCGGTTTTGTAACACCCTTAATTTTGTATCTAATGAAAAGAGTTAAAAAAAAACTTCGTGGCCCAAAAATCTGCAGTTCGTTTCAAATGTATTTTACTTTTTTTATTGAAATTAATTATCCAGCAAAAAACTACTGAAGTCACTTGACCAATAAGTAACAAAAATACGTCATTATGGCGTTCGTGACGTCATAAACAAAAATATATCGTGATGAAGTTATTTGGCTAACAAAAATTTAAACTAACTAGCGTTTATCCATAAAGGACGTGATGGACGGGTTAACCCCTAATTAATTAAAAGGTTAATTGAAAAATGCAAAATTAAATCCCTTCGTAACTCTCTTAAGATTATTATACCTGAATATGTTTAAACAACACGTATCGAAATTGAATATAATTAAAACTATACATCGAATGGAATATAGTTACATTATACATAGTTACATTATACATAGTTACATTTACATTATACATTTTTGTTTATCGACAAAATTATGAGGTGTATTTGATACCGATAACAAAGAACACCGACGAAAATAGGCCCACTTAATAGAAAATAGGCCCACGAAATAGGAATAATAATAATAATATAGAAATATTTTTGCACAAAAGCGGACAGAATTGACTTGTACGCGAAAACAAATACACCGATCACAAAAGAAACCCACGAAAATAGGCCTACTTTTTGCACAAAAGAGGACAGAATTGACTTGTACACGAAAACAAATACACCGATCACAAAGAACACCGACGAAAATATGCTCATTATTTACACAAAAGCGCACAGAATTGACTTGTATACGAAAACAAATATTTATTTTTTATCATGTTAATAATATTTCTGGCATATCTGAATTCCATGGGAAACTGAAAATATAATAATGAAAACGTTTTCGATGTATTTTACATAGCAAACATTTCCTTAACACTCCAGGATCGCTATATCATAAATAAAATTTATCCTTAGTTGATTATTAAAGGATATAAAAAATATTTGTTTTATTTTAATAATATGCATGACTTCAAATACGATCTTATTTATTTTGATATACTAACATTATTTATCTAACAGAGTTTATATTTGTATATTGAAATCGTAATTGATTATAGACATGACCGAAAATCTTGGTTAAAAAGCAAAAAAAAATTAAACCCAAAAAGGTCGTTAATGTGTTTATGGTTCAAAATATATTTTTATGGTCTTAATACCTGCATTTGCGTTCTCGTCACTAATATTTATCAAGTATGCGTGATTAACTTAGGGCTATTCGCCGGACTACTTTGCAAATAAATATCCGATTGGTAAAAAAAGAAAACAAATACGAAATAGGTTATTGAAAATGTTAGCGCAAAAATCCAATAAACAAAAAACTCGAGATCTCTAATTGAATTTCGCGTGATGGACAATCAAATCTACAGCGGCACCGAAAAAAAAACTAAATTACGGGACGAGAATAACATTCCGACACAAACAATAACAACTAGCTATGACTATTTTCTTTTTACGAACCGGAATTTACTGGGTCAAACTTAACTTTATTTTTAAACCGTTCGTTCCACCTAGCCTGAAACACGAGACGCAGTAATAGCCTTTACAAGCTTCATTTGACTACAATTGCGGCCGACAAAGGCATACTTTTGTTCTCTTATCTCAAAGCAAAAAATGAATGCATTCAGCGAGCATTTTATCAATACATATCTGCAATTTCTGTCTTTTTTCCCTTCATAGTTTAATACTATGCAGCGTCTCAACCGGCGCTCCTCAATCTTCGCTTTAATACTGGCAGTCGTTATGACTCAAAATTATAGAGCGAAGATTTTAAAAGGACAAAAATGTTTTTGTCGATCCTTTCAAAAACATTTCTACAAATATATTTTAAAATTAATACTTTAGGGATCCACATAAGTGGCTCTTTCAATTAATATCCCAAAACCACAAATTAAATTTAGGAAAAAATTGAGTACTTTATTTGACCCCTCCAATATTTCCATATAAATATAGTCGAGTGTTAACCACTGAGATGTGTGTTAGTTAACTGCTTTATCCATTTCCCAAATTTGAAGTTTCTACGTTAAACGGTTTTTGAGAAAAACCGCTGTGACAGTCAGACAGATGCGTGAGTAATTTAATGAGGGTTCCGTATATACCTTGTAAGATAAGGAACTCTAAAAATTAATTCGCAAATACACGTTCATGTTTATAATATTATTATTACTTAGGATGTATCAAAAGTAGATTTTGGATCGATGAGTACTTTGGATATATATATATATATATATATATATATATATATATATATATATATATATATATATATATATATATATATATATATATATATACGTAAGTACAATTTATGTAAAGCACTTAATGTAGTATTTAAAAAGACTGAACCAGTTTCACCTATTGAGAAGCGCTGCTCTTCGTAATCGATGAATACTCGATTAACTTTTTGCCCGGCTCTAGACAGTGTATTGAGAACCGCATAACCCGATACAAACTTAACCGCGACCCACTATCCCCGAAGCGTCTTTCTTTTGTCGCATTTATTCCACAAAGGAACAGCATTTAGTCAAATAATGAAGACATTTTGTTTATTCAATATTCTGGACCACACATTTTTGTGGCAACTAGCTTTGGGTTCTTACGATATTTGACAATTTTTGGAAAATGTTTAAAATTGTTCTAAATATATCTCTTAACCCAAAATTGTAATATTTCCCGTGTTTTAAGTAATGTTTCGAGTCAATGTTTTGACGCTTGTATGCACCACACACGGTCAGGACTCTCAGTCGGATTTACTGATAGTTAAAATATATTTTGTATGGATACTTTAGCAATTGGACCGTGCAATAGTGCACGGTCAGTAAAGTAGACTCTTGTTGTGACTCAACTGACAATTAATGAGAAACAGAAATACGTTTTTAAATATTAGTAAGTCCGACTGACAGTGTCGACCGTGTGTGGAGCATATGGGTGTTAATTATGTGATATGGTATTTCAGTACGCCATGAAGTCTCCAAGAACTAAATTGAAAAGGGGTGATTCTATCTCTTTCAAACATTTTGTCGTTATATAGTCACATTAAATATTGTTTATGGAATTCATTTTACGTGATCGCGCTATTTGCTCACACAATTAGTTAGCCATATGTATATATGATAACTATGGTGCCTGCATTCTGATTGGCGGACAATATATGTTCGAGTTTTAAAACACAACATTACTTTTAATGTCAATAATTAAAAAAATATACCAAATTCATTACAAGCATCGGTTAATCATTATTATTAAGCCAAAAACAATTAAATTAAGATGTTTTTATAGATTCTGTAAATACTTTATTGATTTACATAAGTATTAAAATTCTAACTTTGTAGACAAGAATAAATTAATACTTTTTAATATTGTTGTGCGAGGTATAATATCTAATGACAAATGTTCTATCTCCAACGTGTAACTGTTCAAAAATTGGTTTGAGGAAACTATGACAGCGACTATGGTCTAGATAGAATGAAATATCCGACTTCATAGTTAATTTTATATTTCACATAGCCAAATTATAATCATACAAGCAACGCTTAAATAGATTCGAAAAGCAAAATTTTGTTTTTTTTTTTAAATATTAGTTTTGAAAAATATGTATGGTATGTAACTGGCCATTTTATCAAAAGGCAAACTTTTCAAACACTCTTACCTATCGTTCAGGAATACTAACATTAACTAGCTGTCAGATTGACGTTCCAATTAATATAAAGGCATCTTACGAAGCAGTGTGCAGAGATTTTGACGTTAAAGATGTTATCACCTTCTCTTTTTAATTTAACCTTAATTAAATGCCTGACCTTACACAGTCGCGTGTTTTATGTAATCGAGTCATCAAGTTTGTATAATATATATATATATATATATATATATATATATATATATATATATATATATATATATACTCGCTCTGCGGATTGCATACACTCGATCAAGTACCTCAACCACTAGACTACAGAGGGCACCGAACTTACCTTATATTACGCCAGTCAATAAGGTCCGGCCTGTTCCTGTGTATGAGAGCGTTGAAAGCGAGACCGTCGCGCCACGACGATGTGAAGTCGGACACGCGCACGCCCGGATACTTGGCCGTAGAGCGGCGCGCCCAGCTCAGCAGGGCTTCGCGGGCCGTCACGTTCGGCTCCTGTCCTATCACTATATCAGAGATCTGAAAGGAGGAGAGAGAGAGATGAGATTAATATACGTGGAGGTCTGGAAATAACTGCATTCTTAATATTGGGAAAATATAAGCCAAAAAAGATCTGCATCTGTTATAGATAATTTAATTATAGACTGATAATTTTGTTCAAGGTTTGTCAAAGAGAGAAATATAGCAATATTCCCAAATACCGTACTCATCAGAGTACATTCATACGTCCATAGTAGTTCAGCTAACTTTCAACGGTTCCCATAGCTTTCAGGAATAGGTAAAACATAATGAAACCTAGAATAAAATTTAAATATTGGAGTTCATATATTTTTACCATTTTTAAACATTCCTGCTGTCTACAGAATACTAGTACAAAAAAGCTTCTCGTTCTAGTCTATAACAAGAGCTTTGATCAGAAAGGAAGCCACTAAAAAGTAGGTCAGTAAGCAATAAATACGCAAGTCAATAAAATACAGAGCAAAAATAGATTTAATTGTGCTTAATGGCTTCAAGTCCTGACGTGTCAATAAATTAGTTCAACTATATGGGACAAAATACTTAACAGGACAGGCCCCGAAAAGCTAAGTCAATGACCTCATAATTCGATCGATTTTAATTACCGTCGCAATTACAAACACCTTACCGACTGTTATAATCGTGATTAGTGACCGATCATCTCGTGAACGTCGTATTTGCGCGATCGGTAGCCGCGACCCAGTTGCCGCCGGTAGGTCTCCGACCCTTTACAACAACAATACGGATCGTGATTACGAAACTTAATACGATTGTCGAGGCACGTATCTCGTTAGTGTTCATGTCTGTTTATTATAATATAACATACTCAGAAGATTTAGTTTTGCTTCGGCCTAGTTTAAAAACTTAACAAACGTGGAAACTACAACCCTCGTTAGTGGCGATCTAATTAACCTTGATTTCAAAAGAGCTGTCATAGTGTAGAGTTCCAAATTTAAAATAAAATTAAATAATTAAAATTTAACAAACTGTCAAAGTGACAGCTCGTTTAAAGTTCAATGATCTGTGAATTAGGAGTAAAAAAGACAAAAATATATCTCTATGCTAATTTCGCAAGGTTAATAGACATATAAAATATCAAGGCTTTAGATTTTATAGCTTTCGATATTAAAAAGCGACTAAGTGAGTGGATTTTGATAGTTATGTAGCTCTACTATTAATACTTAGTATCCTAGCTATCATATCCGGTAAGAAGCATTTTAACCATAAAAAGCTGTGTTGCAGAAAAAAAATCTTTCGTCTAAAAATTGTATTAAGGAAACGATAAGACACTCGCCATATGTAAAATTTCGGCGTTTATTTTGTGCAACCGCTATAGTCATCAATGGTATTTTAAAAACAAATCTGCCAAGAATAATTAACAATTAGTGAACCGTAAAAAAATAGTTAAAAGTACTTTCACTTGCAGTTCTATAAAATGCTAGTACCTACAATTTTTTCACATTTTCCAAACCTTCAGTCGGAAAATTATAAGAGGAGGGGAGGTGAAAAATGAAAAAGAAATGAAAAATGGAAAATCGACCCTTAACTTCGTTTTGACAGAGGTATGTAATAATATGACATTCAGAGGTGTGAATGAATAAAATTTCGAAACCATATATATAGAAGAGACCGAAAACTATCTCCGATAACCGATCCCTATACGCAGCATTTAATTGCAAAATATCATACATGTAGGTACTAAATCAACAAAAACTGTGACAGACAGAATATCGTGACGAATTTATAAGGGTTCCTTGTGTCACTGGTGCACCCTGAAAAAAGCTATTTAAAAAAATAATCTTGTCAAATTCTAAAATTCTAAGCATACACTCATTACTATGATTTGAATATTTCTCATCGATTAACTCATTAGACCCGATGCGTCAACATTTTTTTACTTAAACGAATCTATAGCTTAGTGGAAAAAGAATTTGTACAAGGATAGTATCAGTGTGGAGTCCAAAATCACGTACCGCGCTGAAAGTGTTAAATTGGTGGAATGCACCGAGCAACTCTTAACGAAAGGTTATGCAAGGTCTTATGAAAATAGAAATTATTACAAGAAGATAAAAAATTGTCTAGATAAGTGCCGTAGATTATAAATAATTAATTGAGGCATGTAATTAACTACACACATAGATACCATTTAATTGATAATTGTTACTTCTTGGATAATTGTTACCTAAAATTCTACTTTGAAATTTACGAGTGTTCCAATTAGGTGTTTGGTATTTTTTTTTCATTTTAGACTACACGTTTCTGATATACTTAATTTCCAGTAAATTTCTTGACATGTTATATTTTCCTCTGCCTTCTCTGTATAAGGAGCACGAAAGGACAAAATCATACATTTCCCCAATATTGAATGGCATATACAAATGTAGCAAAGAATGTATCTATCATTAATAGAGGTGATTCTGTATATCAAATTGGGTAGACAAGTCTTAGGAACTATATGAAAATTCTCACATGTTTCTAAAAAAAATAACTTCCAAAATTGCGATTTCAACGAAAAAAAACTTTTTTTACAGAAACACATTTCGAATATACTCAGAGTTACGTACAAAATCAGTTGTATGAATAATAGACACTTTATTTATTCCTGTAGGTTACAACAATTATATATTTATGAAAAACTTTTCCCTTCGATATTGCATTCGGTATTTTCAAAAACAATACATTTTCGTACACTCGTAAGGCATGTCGATAGGAATTTCCGCCCTAGGCATATTAGGTAAAAGATTCATCGAAATTCGTCTTGTAGATTTTTTTTTTTTTTTTTTTTTTTTTTTTATATATCCTGCTACTTAGCGATCTGTTTGTTTCAAACAATAATCTAATGTGTTGTCAGATTTTCATCAGCTAAATTATTCTTAGCAAAGACATGCACCCAACGGTGCAATCCTCATATTTTGTCCGCGAATCTTGTCGCAAGTTCAGATACGCTATTCCTCTTAAGGCGGGAGAATCTTAGACTGCCCTCTCCTTGAAGTTCAGCAGCTAGTTCGTTCATATGTTGGTCCAGTCTGAGTTGATATTTCTTGCTGTTTATTTCAATTTCGTCCTTCACAGTTCTCAGATTTAAATCTAGGTTCACATATTTGTTGCTTATGTGGGATGGTATATTAAACATGGCTCTCATTGTTTTACTTTGGAACCTTTCAAGTATTTCGATGTTACTATGGCTGGCTGTGCCCCAGAGCTGAATGCCGTAAGTCCATATGGGCTTCAGTATCGTTTTATAGATAGCCATTTTACTGGAATCTGTCAATTGTGATTTACGGCCGATTAGCCAGTACATGCTGCGGAGTTTGCTGTCTAGTTGCTTCCTTTTAGTCCATATATGTTTACGCCAAGTGAGTCGACGGTCGAGGTGCATACCCAAGTATTTGGCGTCATCTGATTGTGGGATCGCTGTATCAAAAAGTTTTACAGGTGGGCAGGTTTTTCTTCTAAGTGTGAAAGTTACTTGGGCTGACTTATCTGTGTTGACTTTAATACGCCACTGCTGGCACCATGCTTGGATGAGAGAGATATGGGATTGGAGGCTTTCAGATGCGGAATCGGGATTATCATGTGACGAAAGAAGTGCGGTATCATCTGCGTATGTCGCTGTGGTAGTGTTGGCATAAGTAGGTAGATCTGCTGTAAATATCAAATAGAGTACTGGTCCCAGTATACTACCCTGTGGAACTCCTGACTTAATTGGGTGCATTTCTGATGTTTCGGAGTTATATTTCACTTCGTAGCATCTTTTTCCAAGATACGATTTAATCAACGGAAAAAAGGAGTGCGGTAACATTTTTTTAATTTTAAAGAGAAGCCCAGTATGCCATACCTTATCAAATGCTTGGCTAATGTCTAAGAAGACTGCGGAGCAATATTGTTTATTTTCCAATGCTCTACTTATGACATCAACCAGCCTATGCACTTGCTCGATAGTTCCGTGGCCCTCTCTAAATCCAAACTGATGTGTTGGTATTATATTTGCTAAGTGTTCCCTCATTCTGTTAAGTATTATCGTTTCCAGTAATTTTCCAATTACCGGAAGGAGACTGATAGGTCTATAAGATGACACTTCTTGAGCAGGTTTACCTGGTTTCAGTATCATTATTACCTGTGCTATTTTCCACTGGCTTGGGTAGTAGGACTGTCTTAAACATGCGTTGAAAATAGCGAGTATGAACAGTATTCCTTTTTTTGGGAGGTGTTTCAAAAGTGTCGCGTCGATAAGGTCATAGCCAGGGCATTTGCCTTCCTGGAGTTTTAGGATTTCCCGCCTCAGTTCATTTGGTGTCACATGCTTAAGTGGTAAGCACATTTGAATAGGTGTCTTTAAGTACTCCTCTATTTCATTGTCCAGATATTGATTACTGCTGGGAAACGGTTCAAAAACTTCATGTAGGTGATCAGCATATCT
This sequence comes from Druceiella hillmani, assembly GCA_039881145.1. Classification (NCBI taxonomy): domain Eukaryota; kingdom Metazoa; phylum Arthropoda; class Insecta; order Lepidoptera; family Hepialidae; genus Druceiella; species Druceiella hillmani. The sequence continues at coordinate 32,125,127 of JAYKKI010000006.1, forward strand.
GTTAGCTTTTTCACTATCAGAGCGAGCCCAGGATCCCGTTTTTGTTCTTAGCGGTGTGACTTGTTGTTTGGGACGCTTTAGGTTTTTGGTAGCTTTCCATAACGAGTAGTTTGTGTCACTAGTATGTGTCAGTTTTGTGAGATATGATTGTAGATTCTCATTTGCCAATTCTTTGATTAGAGTTTTAAGATGTTGTGTGGCTTTATTTAAGGCAGTCTTGTCTCTAGGATAGTGAGTGTTTTGCCATACTCTGCGGAGTCTACGTCTTTCGTTTATACAATCCTTGATGAATTCAGGGTACACATGCTCTATAGCAGTTCCCGTTTTGTGATGGGATGTAGCCCTGTTTGCAGCGTCATGAATCAGTTTGTTTAGTCCTTCTATAGCCCGTTCTATTTGGTCAGACGTTTTCAGTGAGATCCTGAGCTGTATTTCCGTTGTGATGATATCCTGATATTTTTTCCAGTTAGTATTCTTATTGTAGATTTTAAGTGGTACTTCTGTTAGTAATATCTTACTATATACCCTTAGAACAATAGCAGAGTGGTCTGAGATAAGGTCAAAGTCAGGTTCTGTTTTAGTGTTATTTATTGCAATGTTTCTAGATATGAAAAAATCCAGCAAATCGGGTATTTTTCGTGGATCTGTCGGCCAATAGGTAGGTTCTCCAGTGGACAAGCAATCAAGATTAAGATCTTTCACAGCTTGATAGAGCGACCTTCCTCTAGTTGTTATAAGTCTAGATCCCCAGAACAGGTGTTTAGCGTTCCAGTCGCCCCCACTTATAAAGCGATGTCCGAGTATAGAGAAGAAATCTTTATATTCTTCTTTTGCCATCTGGTGTTTAGGAGGGCAATAAACTGCAGCAACGGTAATGTCCGAGCTATTGTCATACACTTTAATAAGAGAGGCTTGTATCTTGTCAGTTGAGAAAGGTTCAAGCGGGTGATGTTTTATATTTGATTTTAAGATCACTGCCGTTCCTCCATGCGCTTTTCCCGATGGGTGGTTGGTAGCATAAACTGTGTAGCCCTTTATTGGGATATGGCTTTTGATGGTAAACCTAGTCTCAGATATTAATGCCACGTCAATCTTTTTCATGTGTAGAAACATTTCCAGCTCTAGTCGTCGAGCGACCAGTCCGTTGGCGTTCCATGTGACTATTTTAAGATTTAGATTATTTCTTAGTCTGGCTGCTAATAAGCTGGATGAAACGATCCATCATGTTGTCTACCATGGTTAGCATCATAGTTTGTATTCTGTTGAACATTTGTTCCAAGATGTCACTTAGTTGTTGCGTTTGAGGTAATTGGTCTGGCTTAGTGATGTTTTCCATTCTACTTTTAGTGATTTCAGCGTAAGTTGAGGTTGTTCTATTATAATTTTTGAATTTCCTTGGCTGCAAATTGTCCATTTCAGGCATTCGCTTAGTTTGGTTTGTATGTTTATATGTTTGTTTTGGTTGGATTTTCAATAAGTGTTCTTTATATTGCTTGTATTTTAGGCATCCCCTGTAACTAGCTGGATGTTTTTCTAGACAGTTTGCACAAGTAGCTTCCGTTTCCCTTGTTTTGGAGCAGCTGGTGGTTGGGTGGTCGTCTCCACATTTGACGCATCTGAATGGTCGGTAGCATTGATTTTTTGAATGACCGAACCTTTGGCATCTTTTACATTGTAGAATTTCCTGTTTCTTATAAGGTGCTTCAAAAGATACTTTCATATGATTGAGGTATTTTATTTTAAAAATATCTTTATTGTTATTCTTTGGCTCCAGGTCTACATAAAATAGGGGTAAGGGTTCTTTTGTGTTTCGATGACGTACATTTACGAGTTGCCTTACTTCGTGTCCATGTGCTTTGAGTCCTTCTTTTATTTCAGAGATGTCTTCTGAGCTATGGAGGCCTCGCAGAACAACTCTATAAGGTCTTTCACTTTTTATCATGTAAGTATAATGGCTGATATTGTCTGTGATGAATTTTTCTCTTATCATTTTGTATACTTCTATACTTACTGGCATTACTTTCACAACGTGTCCTGACCTGAGAGTGGTCATAGTAAAATTTCCTTCTGTTGTTATTCTTAACAGCAGGTTTTTAAGGGAATTGATATCCAGGACCCCAGTTACAAAGATTGGTTCTGGTTTTGGTGGCTTTTCTGTTTCTATTATATCCGGATTATATTCCACTTCACCTAATATTTCAAATTGATTTTGGGTAGATATTCCGTATTCAGTCGTGTTGGTCTTTTTCTTTAAGTTTAAGTTTTCTGTCTGTGGTGATTTTGATTCCATTCTTTTTCTTTTGGTATGAGGTATTCGGTCTTGTTGCCAGGTGTTTTTGTCTTTGTCAATCGATTCAAGAATTGTTTCATGAGCATTTACCATTTGTGGTATTGCTCCGATAGAGTTGCTACGTGTTTTTGTAAATATGCTCTTATGAAGAGTTTGTTGGATCATACTTGGGTTTGTGTTTGTTGTAGATACCAAAATATTTTCTTTGATGGCCTCTTACAGAGATAAAAATCCTATTATTTCACGGAGTTTCTACTTACCGTCCACTTTTTATTAACTTGCTGGCTGGAAGAAAGGGCTAAAATAACTACGATCGATAGAGAAACATTTTATACACATTCTAACTTTTCAATCCTTCGTTTGGAATTTAATGACAGAGTTAATTCTTTAAGATATACATATTTACAGCAGTTTATAGCCGCAGTCTATAAACTTTCTAGTTATTTGGATTTTACATAGGTCGTGTTGGTTACTACCACTATTAACGGCGTTGATATTTTTAGCTATTGGTATTTAAAAATTTAACTCTCTAATCTATGATTAAGATTGGTCTCTCAAAAACAAAGGAAGCATTTACGAAAGGACGAAAATAAAAAGGACCAACAGAAAAAACTTTAGCACACCTTTTGCCTTTTGATAGAATTTCATTTGCAATTTAGTGGTAATGACATTTCTTTAAGACACACACATTTTCAGATTTTTATGGCAGCAGATATAATTGTTGACATCTCACCCATGTCACGCTGACTTCTAACGGCGTTGACTATTGTTATGTTTTAAGACTGATGTCTAATTTAAGATTAAGATTGATCTCTCGAAACAAAGGAAGCATTTTCGCGAAAGAGCAAAGATAAAAAGGACTAACAGAAAAAACTTTAGCACACCTTCTGCCTTTTGATAGGATTTCATTTACAATGTAGTGATATTTCTTTAATTTTTATGGCAGCCGATATAATTGTTGAGATCGCAGACATGTGACGTTGACTTCTAACGGCGTTGACTATTGTTATGTTTTATGACTAATCACTAAGATTAAAACTGACCTCTCGAAACAAAGAAAGCATTTTCGCGAAAGGGCAAAGATAAAAAAGACCAACAGAAAGAACTTTAATACACCTTCAGTCTTTTGATAGAATTTGATTTGCAATTTAGTAATAGTGGTAATTCCTTAAGATGTACACATTTCCAGCTGTTTATGGTGACATATCTAGTTGTTTAGATCTAACACGTGTCATGTTAACATCAAGCTGCATTGACTATTGTTAGCTATTGGTATTATAAGAATGATCTCACAGTTATACGGAATGCAATAAATCTTAAACGAATATGGACAGTGCGATGCCAAGGAAGATTGCATAGGCGACGACTTACGTAAGTAGCGCCAGTGCAGCGCATAAGAGAGCGAAATGCGGCATCAGGAAGCGCCAGGGCGACATTTCTTGGCAAGTGTAAGCGTCGTCTCTCCAGAAGGAGAAGTCTTGGAATAAAGTATTTTGCTCACTGTCAGGCACAAAAACCAAGATATAATCAAAAATCTGAATTCGAAATCAATAGATGTTAAGAATTATCAAAGATATAAGGTCAGAATTCACATAAAGCTTTGATAAGCACAGGTGAATTTTACGCTAGGAGTGCACGATTATTTCGCCTTTTTATGGACCTTTACATTTCGAGGTTCCCTTATCTGTGGTGAAGAATTTTGAACGCAGAAAATTTTGTAAAACGATTTACTGCTTAAATTACAAACTACTAATACCCCGGACCGTTTGTCTCTTTTACTTGGATTCGGCCTTCCTTGTCTTTCTGTTTTACTGAGCGCAGTTTTAAGCTGTGTTAGCGTCAATTAGGCCTTCTTTCAGATCTGCATCACCTAAGTGAAGGATTGTCTTCCACGTCCACGGTCATTCGTTGGCAAGTTTAGGGCAAGTTTCACTATGTGATCACCCGGCGTCTCTGAAAATCTTTATACTATCATAGGGGTATTTCTTTATCTATTATGGGGACGACTTTAAAGCTGCCTCTTAAATATTAATTTCTAATTATATAAAGTGCTATACATAACGTACGCTGACGAGCGCGACATGCGCTATACTGTTATGTATAGTTTGTTTAGGCGTTGCTTGTCGATCATCCAACATTCTGCATCACACGAAACTGATCCACATTTTTAAGTCATAAGTGGATTTTCTAAATGAAACAATATTTACCAATATTTTTTAGCATAATCGGGTGTCATTTTCAATTTGACCTAAAGAAAGTTTGGAGATTTTTATGATCCATTAAAAAGTCAAATTCTACTGATATATCGTAATATAACCACTTCTTGAGGAGAACATTCTATAAAACGTGACGTAAGATCTGGTTTCATCGTTACCGGGTTCGACCAAACATTCCATAAATTTCCAAAAAACGTTTAATCCGCTTCAGATACCCATACCGTACATATTCTTATTTCTGAAATGATGTTAGGCAACAGGACGGAACTCTTAAATCTGATAGTAAAATCGGTGGTTTCTAAAAACTCAATGTTTCAATAGCAACCGATGACTGTCCATTTATTTTCAGTCCAGCCATATAAAAAAAAAATAAATGAATGACAGAACTTTGTAACTTCGAATGATTCCATCCTCCTTACCTAGTCGTGTTATAAAATGGCATTTTTTTTCTACGGAAATCTTTTTGCAAATTATCTCCACAAACGCAATAACGCTCTTAACGAGGCAATTATTTAAAAAATATACACTGTTATAACCATGCAGAATCATCAACGGCACAATTCGATACAACGTAAGATTTATTTTGTGGAAGTGACGTCATATTGTCGGTGACGACACCTCTCACGAACGCCGTCTAACGGCTGCCGGTACAGAACTGGTGAGCCTGGCCGAGTTTGCTAAACCCGTTTTCGCGGAAGGCGTCCGGTTACTTTAAACCGCATTTTATTGCTACGGGGGAAGTGGAAAGAAGAAAAAAGAATGTAGAAACAGTTTTTTTAAACAAATAACCGCCGAAGATCTAGTCTAGATCTCCTAGTTATCCAACATATTTACATTATCAAAAATTTATGAAAAAAATAATTATCTAATTTATTCATCGAGTACCTATAAATACCGACGTCCAATCTACAGTTTGACCTAAAACTTTGTTAAACATATCATAATAAACTTAACACATAATGTCAGTGAATTAACGTTATAAAAATACTGTAAAATCAATAACAATACAATTAACACAATCGATGGTAAATTGATACCGGGTCCCGGTTTTGATATCGGATCCTGATATCGAGAACTCGCCTTCTATAAATATTTTCAAATATTTCCTCTCATAATCCTTCAGACCTTCCTTAATTCCATTTTGCTTCCTTTGCCTTAATCATGCCATGTCAATATTCGCAATTAATATTTTGATGTGAAACATTTATAGGCGCAGGTATATACCGGATCGTTGGCGTGGCGACGCTTGCCGTGGCGACGGGTCGCTAAAAGCGTCCTAGAAAAAATGGAGGAACTAAATGATTCTTTGAGAAGGGACAGACTCTAACCCTGTTGGGTGGAAGCGCTGCGAATTTAGATACGGGACACTATTAGGGGACTTTCGAAGGTCCCCTTTTTGTATGAGGTGGGTCGTTACGGGTCCCAGGAGGGGCCTTGAGACAACCCGGGTGGAGTGTACGGTATGGCGACGTGTCGCCATGCGCTACCGACTACGCGACCCCCTCCTCACTCAGTTCGACGCTGTTGTTTACTACGGTACATATAACCTGTGCTTTATTATTTCTGTATTAATTGTAAATAAATGTTTATTACATAAAGTCACCATTTTCTGTAAAAAATTCGTAATACTTTATTTTTTTATTGTGCTATATTTGGTTCCTGTAATAATCTTGTCTTTCATGCATATTACTTGTACGAACACGATGTTTCACATCTGCCAGGCGTCCCGTGACGGCTCACTGTTTTGTTTTAATCATTAATATCGTTTTTTATTTATTTATATTTTTGAAATGAAAACCTTTTTAAGCGCGCCTGCGCACTTTTTCTAAGCAGTAAACGAAAATGAGCGTCAGGTTCGGGTCGGTGACGTTGAATCGAGTAAACTCGGCTCCCTTCGGCATCGGCTAAGCGAGTTCCAAATTTAAAAATGATGAATTGTGATCAATTAAATGTGCACTGCATTGCTCATGGAAACTCGGCTCACTTCGGCATCGGCCGAGCGAGTTCAACGACACGGAGTGCATCCTTTCAAGAATTACGTTCTATTTTTGAATAATATTTTATTTGAGTATAATTTAATATAATACGCACATATTATTTTCACTTTTTAATTTTCCTATTGGGAATTTCCAACATACACAGTACGATTATATTGGTTCCTAAGGTTTTCACTTGTACATTATGGTTTTGAGTACAACAATTTTTTTTTATAATATTTTTTTGCTTTTCTTTAAAGAGGGGACATTTTAACTTGTAAATGTTGTAATAGAGTAGGATTATGAATAGATTGTAGTCTTCCACATTACGAAATTCTCATATTTAACCATTGTGGTTGAGTGGAAGTGATTGCTCATGTAGCAATAAATCCGCCAAACGTACGTGTATATAATTTTAATACATATTAAGTTTCAAATAAATATATAACAAAATTACCAGCGATGCTATCCCCATATCACCGATGTGTCAACGGAAATTAAAACGAAAATTCGAATGTAAGCATCTCTGCAAGCACTACGTTAATAAATCATAATAAGTGCGTAGAAAACAGGATAGAAATGTAACACAATCATGCGCACTAAGAACGTTCAGAGTATCCGTATTCTCATTAGGTTTAGTAAAAAACATACTTATTTTCAAGTATTCGTATTCGTAATTGTATTCGCCGTATTCCAAGTGAATACTCGAATATTAATCGAATAGTAAAAGGCCAACGTGATAATCAGGTAAGAAATAATTTCAGTAAAAAACCCGTCAAGCACGAGCGGCACTCGCATTACGAGGATTCCGTACACAGTTAGGCATTTATAAAATATAAATGCCTAACTGTGTACGGAATTTTATTAATGGTACATAATCTTTCTATTAAACTATTCACAAAATTTCAATGTCTTAAAACGAAAACATATTGCTTACTAAATATTCCACAGGCAGATATTTAAAAAAAAATTATGTGACATAACTACAAATTATGAATTTTTTGGATCTTTTTTTTATTTTACGATTCTAGGTCAACGAGAAGTAAGTACACTATAGATTTTGATTTATTTGCGAGTGTCCAAATATGCGGAATAAATTCCCGTATTTTTAGGTTTTTTATTACGTTGACTTAGAAGTTTGATTTTTTACAGCTCCAAGGGATCGTAGAAATTTTTAAGTATTATTAATTATTGATACCTCCACGCGTTTTTGAGAAAGAGGGTCTTGACAAAAAGACAAGCAGACGGACAATGAAGTGAACCTATAAGGGTTCATTTCTCGTTTTGAGGTACATAACTCTTAAAACTAAGAGATAATATTAACTAGATATCAGTGCACACGAGTTAGATACAAACTTTAAATTAAACTAAAAAATTATTTACTAATTGTTGCAAAATATTATCACCTTCAAAATATTTGTTCAAAAAACTAAATATAAACAAGCTTCTTGTCTAGCTTGTCTTGAAATTATGGTAAAATAAAAACGTTGGTAAAACCAAAAGGGTACAGGCTGCATGTTTTTGTTCTTTATTATTTAAAAAATTGCAAGAAAAATCTTAAATAGAGTTAAAAACAGCAAGAAGCAGACAGACGAAGCAAAAAGAGCCGCAAGACGGAAGCCCAGAACAATCGCCGAGCACGAAAATAGGGAGTTTTCTTCCGTTATTTAACAAATCAACAGGAAAAAAACAACTAATAATAAGTAGTGTGCGGAGACGGTCGCCATTTTTCAAAGGCAAATTTAGATAGTTACATAACAAATATTTTTAATAACTAAATAATTGTATCAATTTTTAGATAAATACCTGCTCTTTCTATAAAGCTATATTAAAGTTGATTACTTCTAACATTACCCGAGCTATAATTAACTCTATCGTTAAAACTCGAGGCTAGAATGCTAGTCTATAATAAAGCACACATCCGCGGGGTATGAAATAAGTCAGTCCCAGGCAATCAGTCTTATTGATATTTAAATTGCTATAATATTAAATTGCTATACTATAATAACAGAACAAGGTTATTAAACATAACTAGTTTATATTATTTATACTTAAAGTTTGAGAGGCAAATTATATTTATGAACAACAATTTAATTAATTTTTTTTTGCAGTCTAGATCGCTTGCTGAGAAACTTGTAAAAAGTTGCACCCGGGTAAAAAGCAGTGCGTGCGTAGGTTAGCAAGCAGATTAGTTAGAACTTGTGTTTGCATCCGCGAATAGTGAGGCGAATTATTCGTACTTGTATTTTTGAATGTTTTTTTGCTATTAGAAACAACACAAATGCGCACTTTAGGCAAATGTAAAGACGTATGATAGGGAATCGTACTCGCACATTACAATTAAGTTATGAAACGACCTTAAATCCGACACGAAGAGAGTTTTCAAATAATTAAATTCAAAATAAAATATGCTTCGATTACACCAGATAATATTAACAAATTTTTCAAAATTAAATGAAACTACGTGATGTATGTAGTATTATTTCTACTTTCTTTATGTTCTTTACCACGACCTAGGTTTCGTTGTATTACAACATCTACATTGTATTACAGCAAAGATTGCTGATAGCCCACCTGAAGATGTTGTAATACAACGAAACCTAGGTCGTAGTAAAGAACAAAGAAAGTAGAAATAATACTACATCACGTAGTTTCATTTAATTGTGAATAATGAATTTCTACAAACTTAACGCCAAATATATTCAATATTTGAAAAATTATAATAAAATTGTAACGGAGTGAATGCCGTGCCTGGAAAATATTTTTAAAAGAGTGATTAATTTAGAATAAATAACTATAATAGAAGCCAGAAAACCTGTTCTTTGAATATTTGTCTGTCTGTATGTTAATTTGTCAGTCAATCACGCGAAAACTACTGAACAGATTTTGATGAAATTTGGTTTGGTAATAGTTTATAAGAAAGAAAGAAAGAAAGATTCCAATAACTTTTTTTCACGGGAACGAAGTTGGAAGCACAGCTAGTATCTAATGACTGGCTGCCCGATTCCGACATTTGCCCGGAGAAAAAAGAAAACTATATTTTGTCTTAATCGATTTTGTTTACATAATAATTATTTAGTAATTAATTCTCAACGACTTACACCTGCATGCACCCACACACGGTCAGGACTCTAAGTCGGATTTACTGACAGTTAAAAACGTATTTTGTCTGAATACTTTACGGATTGGACCGTGCAATAGGACACGGTCGGTAAAGTAGATTCTTGTTCCGACTCGACTGACAGTTAATGAGAAAGAGAAATACATTTTTAACTATCAGTAAGTCGACTGACAGTCTTGACCGTGTGTGGTGCATACGGGCGTAAGATGTCTGCTCTATCTTTTAGCTCTGTTATAGAACTGTGCAACCTAGTTTTGCAACCTAAAAATACTGACAACAAACATATCTAAACATGTAATAAACTGTAGAATTCGTCTGTCTGTACTTTGAAGATATTTATATTAAAAACATTATTAGAAAAACATCACAAAATTAATAAAACACAAAAATATTATATTAGAAATTATTATCTGCTTGCTGTGGTTCTGGTTATTTGTTCCCACGTCCCATAAAAACCACTGAAGGAATATTGATGGTGTTCCTGCTGTTAAATTTTGTAGGGTCTGATGTAGCTTATAACCTTTGTGTCATAGCAATCGCTTAGCAAGAAAAGGTAATTCAAATTACAATACACGGATATGGCAATTTCAATACTAAACACACTTCCTGAAAAAAAACTTTAGTTTCATAATTATTATAGATGGCATTACGTGTATTAACTTTCAGGTAATTCAATAAATACTATTTACACAATCGATCCCTTCGTTTAAGGTTGTTGTGACGAGGCAGTAAGATCAAAAAATTATTATGAATTTTTTTATTGAAAATTATTTTGTTTTCTCTAAATGTTAATATAACATAATTTTACATTGACTTAGTTTTTCACGCGAATCGCTCGTCGCGGTTTTTAAATAAAGTGAAAAACATATTTTTCCTGTAATGTTAATTGTGCAATTTTTGAGAGCAATTTTACCAAAATTATAGGGTAAATAATTTATTTTTTTCAAAATGTTAATATAACATCAGTTTAAGTTGATTTAGTTTTTAAAACAAATCGCCCGACGCGTTTTTAAAAAAATTAAGCGTGGTGAAATTACTACCTTTTCTGTAATGTTAATTGTATAGTTTTTGGGAGCGACTTTTATCAAAAATAAACGATCATTTTTTTTAAATGTTAATATAACATCGTTTTACATTGACTTAGTTTATTAGATAAATCGTTCTACGCGTTTTTAAAAAAATTAAACGTGGTGAAATTTCTACTTTTCCTGTAATGTAATGTAATGTTAATTGTATAGTTTTTGAGAGCGACTTTTATCAAAAATAAACGATCATTTTTTTTAAATGTTAATATAACATCGTTTTACATTGACTTAGTTTATTAGATAAATCGTTTTACGCGTTTTTAAAAAAATTAAACGTGGTGAAATTTCTACTTTTCCTGTAATGTAATGTAATGTTAATTGTATAGTTTTTGAGACCGATTTTTACCAAAATGAAACGGTAAATAATTTTTTTTTAAATGTTAATATAACATCGTTTTACATTAACTTAGTTTTTTAGACAAAACGCTCGACGCGCTTTTTAAATAAGTTTAAAAGTGTGGTTTAATAACTACTTTTCCTGTAAAGCTAATTTTTGAAACTGATTTTTATCAAAACTAAACGGTAAATAATTTTAAAACAAGTTAGATATTTATAGTGTGAATAATATATTAAAATTCAGCGAATTTCGTCTGCAACGCGTTCTACACGGTAACTACCTTAAATCGTTATTGTTCATTACCAACTTGTTTGAAAAAGATATTATATACCCTATAACCATCTGGACACTATATGCTTTAATAATGATAAAAGATTGATATCGATCGGATATGTCATTTTTGTACTAAATCCTAAAATATTAAAAAAACAAAATTTTCCTCTTACGATATGATACGATATAAAGATATTATTGTTTCCCACGCTTCGAGCATTGTCATTACAGAGGGAATAGTGTGCTATCAGATTGTCAACATTGCTGAGTACACCCGTTGAACCGCGTTCCATTAACACGATTTCTCCTCTTCCCCGCTTGCCACATCATCTTAATTCGGTCGCAACCACCATATTATGAAAGGATAACGCTGACATATAAATGTCGAAAGCCTTCGAAGCCGACGCCGCAGCGCTGCGTGGGAGCGCGATGCTATCGTCCGCCATTGTTGTGCGCTCCGCTGAACTCGTTTCGCGCTGCGGCCGAGCTGTGAATCGTTAAAAAAAATAGCAGAGAACGGACATTAACAGAGACGTAATTATGAGCGGCCGCGCCGTGACCGGCCAAAGATCGAGTCCGACGCTTGAGCTGGCTCGAGATGGAAAAAGTCGGTAAGAGCGACCGATTAGCTTCGCTTCTGGGCTTCGGTTCGAGGAATTGACAATCTGACGGCGGGCGGTGCGAAGACTTAATATAACTGTTTTATTGCGAACGGAATATAGATTAGTTAATTAAGCAATACTGAGGAGGTTCCCCCTTTAGATACGCCCTAAATAGCAGCCTTTAAGTTACGCACTGAATGAAAAGTTTGGAACTGAATGCCGCAGAAAATAATAACAGTTAAAATAACCACAATGTTCAAATACTCAATGCTCAAAGACCAGTAACTAGCTTAACCTGTAACTTCCTAACGTTTTAAGTAAATCTTGCCACTAACTTTGAAACTATGGCTCTATCATCATCCATTGAGCTGATATGATAATACAGGAAGGAGATAGTCATAAGAACTTCTCAATGGCTAATAGTAAACCCGTCGTTTGGGCTCGTCTGACTTTGCTCAATGAGTCCTTTAGTTACATATTGCAACCAGAAAGGTTTAATGATAAAAGTGGAAGATGGTCATGGGAACCTTTTAATGTCTTAACAGTAACCCTATCGAATTGTCTCAGTGAGTTGTCTGGATACGAAAAATTGTTTTCTAGTTTTTGTAAAACCATATTATTTTTTTATTCGAAAACGACTAGCATTCTATAAGGTATGGAAATTATAATTATTGCTAATTACATATTCGTTTCACGCGAAACGTTCACCATTATAGTGTCGTAATGGACATAGTGTAAATAAGATATTTTTAGAATGTTGCATACATTCTAAAAAGATCTGATTTGAGTTAATTTTTTAAACCATTATACCAACATTGAAATAATGTATGAAGATATTGTAGACAATGCGGATAACTACAAAAGAGTTCAACATTGTCCCTTTATTCGGCGGGCAAAGTCAGGGCGGATGGCTAGTAATTAATTATAATAGTTAAAGATGCCCAAATATAATCGTTAAATATGCCGACATATAATAGTAATAACGACGACAAATAAATATGCCCATATATAATATTTAAATATGCCCATATATAATAGTTAAATACGCCCACATATAATAGTTAAATATATAACTATTATTACGTACAGCTACGTTTTCATAACTCCACCATAACGCCGGATAATATTAGAGGAGGTTTTAAAATTTTAATTTATAACAAATCTTTTAAAATTAAAAAATATTTCTTCAGCCACTTAATAAACTCGTGTCCTCAAATTATAGTTTTTACAAGTCTAATTATAGGTAATTTTAAGGCTAATTATAGGTCCACTTTATGACAAATATGAACAGACAAAGCCGGTAAACAAAAGCTTGCTACTTGAAAAAATTAGGAATAGAGCAATGCTTAAAAAATTTATTGATGCAAAAAAAATTATGGATGCACGACATTGCAACAGCTGCTACCGCTGCATCGCAGCCTTCCTTGGACATACGAAAAGCAATGTCATCAAATAATAATACGTGCAAAAGTGGAGCAACGAAACATTTAAACAAGGCCGTGAATGATGAATTATGTTGTTATATAATGATGGAGACTAACAAATACTGAACCATTAATCTAACGACAAATACTGTATGATTGCAAAATAATCTTCTATAAATATTTAACACTTCACATGTCACCACTGAATTTGTTTAACAATGATTTTTCCTTCTCAACAAATGAACACGCGTCTAAGTTTTCAATATAATATATGTATATAAACACATTAGATGAAATTAAATAACAACTAAATGAAACTACGTGATGTAGTATTATTTCTACTTTCTTTAAGTTCTTTACCACAACCCAGGTTTCGTTGTATTACAACATCTTCAGGTGGGCTGTTAGTTATCTTTGCTAATAGCCCACCTGAAGATGATGTAGTACAACGAAACCTAGGTCGTGGTAAAGAACTTAAAAAAAGTAGAAATAATACTATATCACATAGTTTCATTTAATTGTGAATAATGAATTTCTACAAAATTAACGGCAAATATATTCAATATTCGAATTTAAATAAATAAATAAGTCTACAAGTCTAATGTTTCAGCGTCTATCAGTCTGATGTTTAAGCGTCTATCAGTCTAATGTTTCAGCGTCTATCAGTCTTATGTTTCAGCGTCTATCAGTCTGATGTTTAAGCGTCTATCAGTCTGATGTTTAAGCGTCTATCAGTCTAATGTTTAAGCGTCTATCAACATGATGTTTACAGTCGAAAAAATATACCTTCGACATATTTATATGAGACTGCATGATGACTTCCCTTTCCTATTTCCCATGGGCATACTCTTGGAAATGTTGTTAGATTTACATTTTCTTAAACACGGAAGGAATTTTTCTCTTATGAAATTCATTTTTCTATTGTTAAATGGTAAGATTTTGTGCCTCATTTTGTTAAGAAGACTTTCGTTTACCATTTTTTGTCAACTTTTCCCAATTTCTCATTGTATTCATCTATTCCATCACCTAATCGCGATCGCAACAGAGTGTGATTTATTTAGAGTATATGAAATGCGTTGTAGCTATTCTTAGATATAAAGTTGTACGTAGAAGTAATACTGTCGCACGTATTATAAAATTAATCTTATAGTTAATCAAAATGCATAATTGTAATGTTTCTGTAATTGTCCGCAAATAAATATTCATCATCATTTTTTAAAAGTAGACCCTTCTCTATAAAGAATGCACTTAATCCTTATGCAAATTTATTTAACTAAAATGCACAGCAACAACAATCTGATTATTGTGGAATCAAACGGTATTTCCATTAACAGGTAACCCATCCAAGTACGGGCCGCGCCCGATGTTCTTAACTACGATCATAAGTAAACATCGACAAATGCGTATCATTTTACTTCACATAAAGTTATCCACTATAGGCATATAGCTTACCCAATATGCAAAACTAATTTGATATTTGTGACAACACAAGCGTATTTCACGAATCAATAAAATTATTTCACGGCTTTCGACTTACGATTCAATCACCTGACACTATTTTAATGATATTTATTTAGACCTTAATCACGACCTAATCTACACTTTGATTTATCCATCGAGTATCGCGAACCGCTACAATATCACGGGAAGTAAGATGAAATCCCTCCCCCCTTCCCCCACCTGCTTCAAGCAGCATCCGTTGTGCACAGAGCGCCCTTTATTTCGTTCAGTTTATTTTATGTGAGCTAGAGAAAGTATATCTGTCTCAATATTCACATAAGAAACACTGTGTTTACAATATTTCATCTTTAATACTAAATATGATATATGTATCAATACTAAATATGATATATGTATATAGGATGAGAACCATATAAAAATCAGTAAATAACAAAATTTGCGATTTCGACTTGGCTGAAAATATACGCACCTTAAAGTGTTATATTAGTTAGAATGCATTGCACCGGATGTGGTGATTCGCAAAACGCGACTGTCATTGTGAAGGTCGGGGCGGGATCTGTGGGCGGCGCTATACAACTTGCACTAGACGTGGTAAGGTCTCGATTCGAATGACAGTTTTATGAGTACAGTTTACTTTCAGCTTCTGTCTATTATACGAGTAACTAACGATTCTTGTCTATTACTGGATTCTGGAATCAATGAGATTGCTGCTTGACTGGAATAAAAAAACTTCGTTTTTGGTATTCAACAGCTGTCAATAGTGTTTTTTTAACCATGGTTAATGTTATTGTATACAAATTTGAAACACCAAATTTGTAACTAATTTATAAATAAAGAAACAATAGAATAACGTGAAAAAACAAGAACGTTTTAAAAAAAATTATGCGATAAATTCGCGCTTACATTACGTATACACGAGGGCAGTTCAACCGTAGTCTCGAAATAAAAAGAAGCAACCGACAGACGGAGAACGCAATAAAAAATATCGGCTTAAAGGCGCGTTTAAATACCGAGATTTAGTTCAAGATAAGAATATTGCGGACAATGGTAACAAAACAATGATTGCCTACGAGACGTAAAGTTAACAGTTCTGGACCAAACATATGCGATGAGTCCGCGTTTACATTACGTATACACGAGGGCAGTTCAGTTCAACCGTAGTCTCGAAATAAAAAGAAGCAACCGACAGACGAAGAACGCAATAAAAAATATCGGCTTAAAGGCGCGTTTAAATACCGAGATTTAGTTCAAGATAAAGATATTGCGGACAATGGCAACAAGACAATGATTGCCTACGACACGTAAAGTTAACACTTCTGGACCAAACACTTTTTGCGAAACTTATTAACCTAAACTTTCACGTTGCCAACTCTTGAGTTTATCCTTTTAAGACGCTATATACACATTATTGATATAATGTGAAGGTTTTCTCTAGTAGCATTGATTGCGTTACAAAGAAACCTTGATCGGAATAAAAGTAATTAATATTTTAGCCGCAACTTCAAGCTGAATCGCTGAAACAATATTCATAATTTCTATTCGTCAATTCTTGAGTCTATGTACTCCATTCTTATTGCTTGAAAACCAATATCTGAATTTCTATTCCATTAGAAAAAATTCAATAGATGTAAAATGTAGCCTTAGACGTCCCTTGGGAAATATTTAATCGGTGAAAAGTCCCAAGCTTCATGACAGTGAACGTACTGTTTAAATCGTGAAGAAAATTTAATCTGATGATCATTTAAATTCGTTTAGTAGTTTTTAGGCGTTGATCTAACAAACAGAAAAACAGGTAACTAGGAAACCAGGTGGACAGATGAAAGTTCATTCAGATGAAGGTCAAACATTCAATCAGTGCAAAAAGCAGCCTATATTTTAATATGAACCCTGAACATCATCACAGTGAAAGTTCCATTAAAATCTGTCCAGTAATTATTACCACAATAAACAAAGAAACAAAGATATATTTCAGATTTTGATTAAAACTCAATAAGGTGAAAATAGTAAAGGTAACAGTTTTTTGATCAAACATAATCAGTCTTTAATTTGACAGCTATATCTTTATTTACACTGCACTTCCCTTTGGAATCTCAAATTTCATTATTTATTAGTTTTCCTCTTTCAAGATTTCGAAAATATACCGCCGAAGATACAAAAGTTACTCTAAAAATATGTGTCTGAACACGGTAAGTCAGAAAATTACCTAAATTCTTATTTTACCCTTTTTTGTTACGAAAATATAAATAGCACCGTAAGGTGTTTTTTTTAATACCTATAATATCTCTGAAGTGTACTATTTAATAGCAAAATAATTTTTTTGAAAGTATCACATACATTCACTACATGATATCTTAAAAACTAAATTTTCCACCACAATGTAATCTATAAGGTTACAACGGCTACAGTTTTACAATGTATGGAGTTTTATACCATAACTCCTTTTATTCATTGTTTGGATTTTATTTAAAAATGTAGATACGTAATAAAATTGATATACAATTCGGGTCTCACAGTGTTAAAGAGCAGACAGGCAGACGGACACGGCCCGACGTTATCTTATGCGCCGCTCGTGACTGCCGGAGTAACTGTTCTTCGCAGCAATACTTCTCCGTATAGATAGACGGTTCCAATCGAGTCACGGCAAGGGCGGGCAGTTAGATCTCAAGCTGCGCTAAATGCCTTTTGAAAGACTATTATATAAATAGTGAAAAAGTAGGCAACGGTCGGGAAAAGACGCGGATGACACAGATCCGTGGATTATGATTTCTGTCATTTTATTTTGTGGCAAAGAGCTTTTGTGAATAAGTCAAGAGTGGTCAAAAGTGGCGATGAATGAGTGTATAGATCTTGAAATATTGTTTCTAGAATGTTGTAAGTCAGAGTAAGAGCATCAAAACATTTAATAGAGCTCTCGAAGTAGCAGCCGAATCAGTTACTGGTGATAGGACGAATGGTGGTGGCCAAGAGAAGCGTGACGAAAGAGCGACTAAAAGAGGCAGTGGACAAGAAGTACGTTAGTTTAGAGAGTCTTTTCTAGATTACAGAAAGCCACAATAACAATATCAAATTTTAAACAATATATTACTCGAGTGGCAGTAGAACCTGTATCTAAGAGGACAAGTGGCGGTGTCTATGGATGGCGTAACAAAAGAGAGACTGAGAGTTATGTTGGACAAGAAGTCCGTTAATTTAGGAAGTTTTTTCCGGGATCGTAAAAACCAGGATAACAGTATCAAATCTTTGAATAACATAGCATTCTCAGTGGCAGTTAACCTGTAAGTAACAGGACAGGCGGCAGTAACCAAGAGTGGCGTGGTGTAAGAGTAGCAGTGGACAAGAAATATGTTAATTTAGAAAGCATTTCCAGGCCACTAAAAGCCAAATTAACAATAAAAAATCCTTGAAGAATAGCAATCGAAGTGGCAGCTAAAAATACTACTAAAAGGAAGGTCTAGAATAGCATGGTGAGTAACCAAAACTGGTGATGGACAAGAATTGTGTAGGTCTAGAATATATTTTCCATGATGCTGAAATTCACATTAACGGAATCAAAGCTTTGAACAACAGTACACTCTAAATGAAAGCCGACTATGGAATAAAGAAGACGTTGAATTAAATTCAAACTTTAATCCTGAAAATATTCTCTATGTTATAAAGCAACTATATACAAAAAATGTCCAGAGTTGTATCTTATTGTGCGTATGACTAAATACTTTGCATTGCTAAAAAATTTTCTATTGATATTGAGAAAAAAATCTTGAAAGATAATTGCAGTCACTCTCTCAGTATAACTATGAAATAAAAACAGTAATTTGATTCTCATATTGAATAAAATACGATCGTTTTATATTTTCAAACGTTATTACCCTAATCGATATTTGTCAAAATGTACTTAGAGCTAGTTTGAAAAGTACTTTATAAAAAGACTTTAATACACTTTTAATATTTGGGACGCGTAACGTTAGCAAGCTGCTGTATTGTTTACTTACTTTTATTACTTTATGAAAATACTTTAATACAGTTTTAATATTTGAGATGCGTAACGTTAGCAAGCTGCTGTATTTTTGACTTACTTTTATTACTTTATGATAATACTTTAATACAGTTTTAATATTTGAGACGCGTAACGTTAGCAAGCTACTGTATTTTTTACTTACTTTTATTACTTTATGAAAATACTTTAATACAGTTTTAATGTTTGGGACGCGTAACATTAGCAAGCAGCTGTATTTTTTATTTACATTTATTACTTTATGAAAATGCTTTAATACAGTTTTAATGTTTGAGACGCGTAACGTTAGCGATCTGCTGTATTTTTGACTTACTTTTATTACTTTATGAAAATACTTTAATACAGTTTTAATATTTGGGACGCGTAACGTTGGCAAGCTGCTGTATTTTTTACTTACTTTTATTACTTTATGAAAATACTTTAATACAGTTTTAATATTTGAGACGCGTAACGTTAGCAAGCTGCTGTATTTTTGACTTACTTTTATTACTTTATGAAAATACTTTAATACAGTTTTAATATTTGGGACGCGTAACGTTGGCAAGCTGCTGTATTTTTTTCTTACTTTTATTACTTTATGAAAATACTTTAATACACTTTTAATATTTGGGACGCGTAAAGTTAGCGAGCTGCTGTATCAGCCTTCATTGCGTGAAATGTGGATGCGTTTTTGTGACAGACATGTCTTTACCCTTTAAGAAGCGGCCGATTTCATCCCACGCTCTGCTGCACCATCATACCTAGGCAAGTAAACTTTTTTCAAACGAATCCCACACATGACGCATCGAACAATTTGCGCAATTTGCCTGCTCACCAGCCCGTAAAGGATGATGAGTGCATTCGCTGAGTGACTGTACCGAGGTTCGAATGTATACGACGTGTCGCAGGTCGCTGCCACCAAAGTCGACAGATCAAATCAGTATAGATTTCAAGAAATTTTATTTACTTAAGTGACGGTACAGTTGCTTTAATGAACAATGAACAATGAATTTAATTTTGCAAACAATTTTCATGAATTTTCTTTATTTTTTTCTAGGAAACTATAAATATCGAGTACATTGTTTTATTTTTCCTGTAATCTTTAAACTATAAATATTCTCAATTTGTTTGGCTCCCCATGTTCGAAGAATGCGAATGCGTGTATAGGAAAAATTTTATATTATCAAAAATGTTACTATGTAAGTCAGAGTCAAAAAACAATGTTTTAGAATACATTAAGAACAACTTTTCATATGACACCCCACTATACATAGTTTAAAAAAACAAGATTCTTTCACCGTCCATTTTCGAACCGAGAAAAAAGAAACAAATATATTTGCGATTTTAATACCGTAGCAAGCAATTTTTATAATTGTGCTAATTATTATTAAGATTTTAATTATAAATATACCAACTATTCAAATCGTGTGTAACCGAGAAAATAACCGTAATACATGGGGAGAAAAATAGACGGAAGGATACGTGAATTATCTTAAAAGGGTTGTCTATTTTCCTTTTGATATATGGAGCCCTGAAAATGCTGATATCATAAACTAGGGAAAGCGATAATAGTTCTAAACATTTTGCCCAGAAATAGCCAATATAGTTATTACAAAAATAACATTACCCACAGATAGCTCATGCTATTCTAATGTCTATGCTACTTCGGTTACTCCACTCTTGTTCCAATTCTTTCCGCCAAAAAGCAATCTTATATTCACCTCACAAAAGGTTATTTTCAAGTGGAACGCCTTACTACTGTATGCAAATTCATAAATTATGCACACAACGTCGCCTATGTTAATGCTTTACGATAAATCTCCTAGCGCCCAGCTGTCGAAAATATATCGCAAACAGGAGATCTTTAGAGTGCGATAAGCTCAGTTAATATACCAAACTCAGATGCAGATCGTTTTACTTCTGATTCGAATCTGCATACTTAATACCAAACTCCACGAGAATTATTAATGTGTTTTAGATAATTCAATCTGATAAAATAACGTTACACAACTGCGGAAAAAGAATTGTTTAAATAAAAAATAGTATTTCTTTATTATCAAATAAGTAAGACGCAAAAACTGCTGGACGAATTAAAAACCATTTGGATAAATTCACTTCGTAGATCCCTATTGATCAATTGCGATATACACACTAAAAATAGCGATCTAGAGACCAAACTAGATCCCAACATCTGCTGCCAAAGTTTCGAATCGAATTTGGAACCAATACTACCCATAGATGCTAAAACAGATCCATAGATCAACCACCTCGATCTACAGCGTTGACACCTGTCAGTGTGAGCACAAAATGTCGTATCGCATAGAGCACGCACACACGCACGCGTCGCTCTGTCACGGTCGGGCGATCGCACCTGCTGTTCGTGTGTGGAACCTCTACCGCCGTGCCCTATGCGCGTAACGTAGGTGCGGTTGTCAGGGTTACCAGATCTAGTGAGCAACATTACGAAATGTCGACAAAAATGTACATTTGTCACAGTTGGCAATAAAAAGCTATTTAATATTTATATGACAAACGTGAGTTAGACACGGAATTCCAACAATCTATGTGTTTAATTTATTCTTTATTCGACAGATCTCGTGGAACGAAGACAACATTAAAATATGTAAAGTTTCCGTATTGTCATATGCCAAGCACTACGTTATCTGCAGATGGATGTGAACAATCGCCTTCTGCATCAAAATCAAAACCAGCCCCTGGTGAGTTATATATACACCTACAAGCTCTTGCGAAAAGCATATTCATACATATAGGGCTGAGAGGAAGCCAAATTTAGAGGAAAGGTAAAACTGTCCTCCTTAAAAAGCAAAATTTTCCTTTTCTTACCATGATTTGATAACCCTATAACCCCTTCCCGCACCTGAAGCTATTGTATCGTCTACCTCCATTGTCTGTCTGCGGCGGGCGCCGGCGCATTGAACTTCATTCAACTCATATCTTTGACTACAATTGCTTAATTACGACAACAGAATCTAGGAGCGTTCCGATCTGGATTCCAATTCTGATGGTGATACAGGCAACGTTGTTAACATAAAAGCTGAAGAAATAAGTTAGAGTAAACACAAAACGAATTCTTCAAAGATCTGTATAAACGAACGTAGTGTAAATGGACTAGTGGATAAACGTAATAAAGTACATTCAATAAATATAAATTGATGTAAAGTCTTCGTGCAACTGCTAAAGAAGATCACGATATTTTTCGGGAAAAACTATTGAAAGCAAGTCAATTATCACAAGATCAGATGGTTGTATGTCTATTGCATCCTATCGTGCTGTTTAGTTTTTGTTTAAAACTAAAAATGTGTCTCTTATTTAACATTACAGACTTTATAAATAATAACTATATCTGTAAAGTTGTGGGTCGGTAACTTCGTACCTATTATCTATGGTATTTTCATTTTTTTTAAATTTCAAACAGTGAAAATACAAAATGTGTGAAAAAATCGTGAGATTAGCTTATATTTAACACCAGTATCGCATTTATGCATCCGCGTACCGAAAATGGTCCGAGAACATAAGTAAACGAAATAGCACTAGCGTGAAGACAGATAGTTCTTTCTTATACGCAAATTGGTAGCAAAATAAAAAATTGCATATATGAACGTTTATTATATTCACATGATCTTGCACCGGGAAAATTTGGGTATTAACTCCAATTTAAAAGGCAGTATTTCGATTACAAAACTGTAACCAAAGTGAAACAGGTGTATGATGCATTTTTGTAATCGAACAGGTATTCTTTCCAAATTTCAGGAATTTTCTGCAGAAACTTCGGACAAACTTTCCCTCCGATATCGCTTACAAAATCGAACAATCGCTCAGTTCAATAAAATGAAAGAAAACACGAGAGAAAGTGCGCCCTGCGTATCGAGTTGCCGACTGGCAGAAAGTGCTCGGAGAAGTTACGCTGAAGCGCGGCGTCCGAGGTGCGGACAGTCAGGGTCGAATTACATCGTGACCGGACACGATAGCGCTGCTCGCCGACCGGAACCGGAGAGTAATGGCTACATCTGGTCGTGTGTTACTTAACGTAGAGAGATTGTAATGTAAGACGAGAAATGTATTGGTATCGAGCTTACGGAAAAACTGCTGTCAATCGTCTATGTGAGCTGGAATTTGAGGTAAAAAGTATGGATCCGAAAATTGAGAGAAAATTTATTTAGAAAACTTTATCACTGAAAACGAACAAATAACTAAAAATATAATAACAAAACTATAGTATCGATAAAACTTTCATTTATAGTCTTAGAAAGGAATACAATGAAAAGTAACTTTGGTGGCCCAAAGACCAATAGAGATTGGCAAAGATGAAATTTTAATTTATAGAGTGTATTAAAATGCCAATATTATAAAATTCAAAGAACAATAATTGACCATCTATCTTTTCCAAATGAAGGAAGACAATAATGAGCTAGAAAATGATGGTCTTAAAAGATCCTGATGGAGGTAAGGGCCCACGTCGAGCTGTTGTGCCACTGAAGAAGAACATTTTTCAGGCGTTTGAGTCATCTTCAGTAATAATTATAGAGATTTCAGAAGCGTAAAAGAATGTAAAATATTTAAGAAAGAAGGAATTTAGAAACAAATTTAGGATTTAATGTTTTTTTTTTCAAACCTGCAGCATGATGAACATTATATATTTTTTTATTTCTTCAAATGAAAAAAAACACATACAATTGTAAGCTTACTCATAGATCCTATTGTAGATTTATCAACACCGATATAATGTATAGTATATTTACTAGATATGATTCACTACAGGCCAATAATCTCGACTCATCTCGAAGTCGAATCGAAACTTGATCTTATGACTTATTCATTCTAGACACTATTAATAATAAATATACGAACTACTTCATTTATATATACAATATCCTTCACAACAGTCTTCTTGAGCCTTATATCAAATAACAATATAAAAACTCCGATCAAGTCCTCAGCCAAGTTCAACGCCTAACGAACAAAGATTTTCGCAAAAAGCGTGGGACTAACGTAAGGAATCAACGCGCGAGCATAAGCTGACTCGCCTTGTATGCCAAACTCAAATATTGAATGTACTTACGTGCGTGTACATATATATTCTGCATTATAAACGTTAATTATGCATCAAAGAGAAAAGAAATCTAACTGCGTCCGGAACAAATTGGGGCAACCTTTGCTGTTTACCAGAGTTAAGGCAAGATCGCTCGTGTGTAGATGAACAGTAATTTAAGTTCGTTAAATAAGAACGGAAAATGTTTGTTTACAAATCAAAATAATTAATTATTATACTATGCAATTTAATTGAAAATAGTAATCTTATAAACAGGACAACGATGACACATCAAAATAACGTGCTTTGGCTACGAATAGTAAGTTATATTAGTATAAATCTTCCATCAAAATGTACATGAAATAAAATTGATAAAATTTAGAATATTGGTGGCAAATATTTAAGAAGTAACTCAAACATTAACATAGCGTCTAGTCCATTCACTCGTATCATAAATTATATTAATCTAAATCCTATTGTTATATTACATTTGAAGCAAAATTCAAGTATAAATAAGATATTATATAACGCAAAATAAAAACAAAATAAAATTGATTAAGTAAATAATATTTAAACGAAATGAAAAAAACATTAATAAAAAAAGGAAAAGTTAGATGATAAGTTATTAAGCAATTTATTATTTTTCATTATCATTACGAATAATTTGTACAGTTTATTCAAATTTCCATTTCTTATTAAAAAAACCGTAAATTCTTGGTTCCAGTCCTCTTTTATGTTAAATAGTTTGATAAAGTTTTGAAACTGTTTCTGAAAATATTTAATTTGATACCCATGAAATTTTTGAAAAAAAATTAGGTTCTTAAAAATATTGCGTCTCAAGGCTGCCACGTTTATTTCTTCATAGCTTATAACTTTCTATTCGATTAAATGAATTCATAGACTCTTCATTCACCAAGTTCGTTAAGCCATTTCGTTGCTACGAAGAAACTAACTTATATAATGTACATGATAATCTAGACTGCTAAAATCGTCAACCTTCGTCTTTGGCTTCGCCGTAGCCGGACAAAAAACCAAATACTAACATCTAACAAAAAACCAAATATAACATTATATCTAAATACAATTTCTGAGTCGTTTGTTATATTAAACTATCTTTGTATTGCATTTCTGAAGTTTCTAAATGTATGACGTCATTAACTATAACTTCAAACATTTTAAGTCCAGTAACGTATGGAGTCTGATCATTATTTCTTTTAATCGGCTTAATTTCATTAAAACCTTTGAACTACAGATCAATTTTTATCTATTTTTTTATATATCGGAATATTTTAATCTCCATCGAAGTTGAAGTATATAATAGCTGAAACTTACACATGCATAAAAATTGCTGCCCCACTCCCTTAATGAAGAAACAACTAATCTTTTCATGTCACCACTTAGAGAATAGCTACACTTAATTTCTTTTGGAATCCACATTAATAGCATATTTGGAAAGAATTTCATTTCAATGCTTGAATACTTAAATGTTTGCATGCTGAGTGCTTGCATTCAAGGTTCTATGTGTATCTGTATAATTGATGTTTACTATTCAATTTTCTATTTAACAATAAATCTTTTCACGTCACCACTTAGAGAATAGCTACACTCGTGAATTTATTTTGGAATCCACATTAATAGCATATGTGGAAAGAATTTCATTTCAATTCTCGTATACTTAAATGTTTGCATGCCGAGTGCTTGCATTCAAGGCTCTAAGTGTATCTGTATAATTGATGTTTACTGTTCAATTTTCTATTTAACAATATATAGTATATTAGAAAATTGGTATAGCGAGAATTTTTTTTGGATTCCTCTATATTGGGATATTTGGAAAGAATTTCATTTCAATTCTTGTATAATTAAATAATTGCATTCTGAGTGCTTGCATTCAAGGCTCTAAGTATATCTGTATAATCGATGTATACAAGTATATCTGTATAATCGATTTCTTATTTAGCAATATATAGTACATTGTTAGATTGGTATAGCGATAATTTTTTTTTGGATTCCTCTATATTGGGGAAACATTTTTTTTCAGTAATAAATTATTTTTTCATTTTTAACAGTTTCTCAACGACAATTATATTTAAAGGTCACAAGGACCACAAAAAAGATCATCCATGAAAAAGTAAATTCAGAAATCATTGAAATTCCAATATAATCTATATTTTTTTCTTTAAATCTCCATGAAGGATTGATTTGTAAATCGCCGCGTCGTGATAAGGCGCGGCGCCCGAAGTAAATACACTGCACCGCATTTAACCCTTTAGTTGACGTTGAAATAGTGTATCTGGAAAACGGATGAGACGCAGAAAAATGTTATAGATTACGATCGCCTTATTTTACACTCTTTGAAGCTGGTTTGCTGTATCAATTTAATAATACTCTGTTTACACAAATAAAATTCATCTTCGAAGTGCAAATAGGCACAAATCGTAAATACATACTCCGCTGACGGAGTGCTGAGGCCGATGATGTCAGCCTTCGTAAACACAAAGTTGAGTCGATGACGTAATGCCTATAAACGATTTATTTCTAATGCGGGCACAGTTTTAACGATGCTGTATGTAGAGGCGAAATTCAATTTAGTATTACTTCCAACATAACAAAAAACGGCTGATACAGAGAGCAATGCCCAGAACAATAAAGCAAATCAATAGCTGCAGTACAGTGGTACACTTAGTGATCAAGAAAATTACTATGTCACAAAAGAAGATCAAACACATCAAATGGTACGTCCGTATATATCTGGTCGCTTTTAGGTCACAAAGCTGCATTTCAGCACTTGGGTGACAAGGTTATAGTACCGGTGATGCGCTTTACAGTCTTAGGCCGGGCCTAAGTAGGCCGCTGGCCAGTCTGGGTTTTTACTGCCTGACTGACGACGAACAAGGGGCGGGTTTTTTCCAGACTGGGTTAAATCTGAAGATCAAATCGCCGTGATACACAATATTGATAAACTTTATCAGAGACTAGCTGCGAATTATTTTAATTATACTGCTTCCCTTGAGGTCACTAAATCCCTCCGCTTCGTTCACCAAACGTCAACGATCGTCGGGGCCGGGATATAGCGGTGTTATACTCGGGATGATTAGTTCATGAATAAGCCAGTCTCTCTTTACCTGGCATCGCAGTGCTTCCCAACTTCTATTAAGGTTTCATTTGATATTATGAATCGGCGTGTGTATGTATAATATATATAAAATTGTAACAGAGTGAATTTTGTACATGGAAAATATTCAATTAGGGTCAAGAATTATTCATTTCGCATCAAGAATGATTCATTTAGCGTCAAGAACGATAGGGAGGAGCCAGAAAACTTATTTTAGAATTCTTGTCCACCTTGTGTATGTTAATTTGTTTGTCATTTAGATGAAATCTACTGGACGGATTAAATTTAGTTTGGAGTGATCAGTATTATATCCATGAGCAACTTATGAGAGAAAAAACATTCTAATATTTTTTTTCATATTTCGTGGATCCTGATCCGGGATCCGGAATCCTGAGATGAGCACCCTTAATTTATTAGTATAAGATAACAAGGAATAGTTTTGTGTAGAGAACTCGTCAGTAGAAATCAATTCTCTTCTTCTTGGGTTTCTTCGATGTACATCGAAAGGACAAATTGAGTAAGGACGAAAGGACAAAAGGAGTGACGAAAATGAGACTAAATTAAATATAATATCTTCAGATATGAAAAAATAACCGCGGCCAAATTAGGTTAATTTTTTGTTCAATTATCCTTTAGTACGTTCCCTTCATTTCATTTCGATTCACCACGTCGTTTGGTTCTGTAGGTTACAAATTAAATCACTCTAGGTCTCGCCGATGCTCTTCAGTTCGGCCAGCACAATTTGCCATTAGGTCTGCTTCGGATGACCAAGTTTCCTCTTTCCTTGAGGGTTCTAATTCAAAGCAATGGTCTTGTATTCTTCTGAACGTACAACTGATCCAGTTCCAGTTGCAGCGCTTTATTTGGTGCTCAGTGGGAACTTATTTATCTATTATATAAATAATAGATAAATAAGTTCCTAGAACATTTATTATTATTTATTTTATCGTTTTAGCAAGTCTTTGTTGGATAGTAGCGGACTAAGGAGTAGAAATCATTTATGCGAGCAAATTGACAAGAAATTATCATTTAAAATAACTTTTTGATTACGTTATGAAAATTAGGCCTATCGTTTGTAGAAAATTCGACTATTATATCAGTTAAAGGTTTAATTTGATTCGGTCCTATGTTTTTAAAGAGACAGTCACGAGTCCAGCAAAGATTGCCCCTAATTTTTCGTTCTTTGCACGTTTGAACTCGTCACAAACTTCACCCAAACAGATGGGCGCAAGCAACTTCGTGATCTAGGCATTCCTCCGTGCATAAGTCAGATATGACCGCACATACCACCTCCATATAAGGCGCTGCTAATCCGTGAGTATCCGCGACCTTCACCCTGCTCTGACCGCCAAAAGCACCGCTGCTATGCTTGCGTAAATACATGTATACAGTGTATTTATTTACCTGTAGGTACACAACTGGCGGTGTCTTCAATGTCTATATACAATACGCTGTTTGTACATAGTTATCACATTATGTATCCGGAAACTTGAAATATAAACAAAACACGTTTTGGGATGAAACAGGCAAATATTATGCAAATTACAGTTTAAAGGATAGTACCTTTAACTCTAAGGAATAAATCTTGCAGATGTAAGGAAAACCATATTTGAATTGCCTTTTTAGGGTGCAGTACCTCAAAAGAACAAAAAGTACCCTTTTAAATAACTCAACTGTCAAACAGCAATTTTTCTTAGAATCGGAACCCGCATGTATCTCAAAAGCTACTACTGAAAAAATATTTTAGTGTGGGGCCAATTATTCGAAAATCCTTTTTTAATTCCATATATTTTGTGGGCCTTCGTTTCAAAGGGTTTGTTATAAGGGTCACGAAAATATTTTGTTATAATTTTAGGAAAACTAGAAAGTATGTAAAAGAATTTCCCCTTTCCTATTTCTGAAATTACTCAACTTAAAATTATGAAAAATTTTGGATTTTCAAAGCCTACGACAACCTTTGGTTGTAGGAAAACTGTAGAGATAATTCTAGATGTCATAATTTTTTAAATATATACTATGTTTTTACGCCTGTAAAAGATACAGTAGGCAATATATTTGCGTTGTGAAAAATTAATATTAGTAATTAATTTAATTGTAGTACTACGTACCCTTAAATGATTATTAGACCCTAAAAGGGTTCCTCGCAATGCGACTTCTTCTGATGCTGACAGGTTTTTTGAACTATAAATACTTGCATTTTGTCAAAACGACAGCGCGTTTTTAAGATTACGTAATGAACCAGGGAATCTTTATAATTTTGTCACGTACATACGCGCCCTTCTATCACATATTTAAAGTTTCTAAAGTCTTAGATATATATGTATGAAATTGTGCAATTAGTTATTTTAGATGTGTGCAGCAAAATATCAAGAAATGTGTAGCAAAACAAACATACAAAGCAACAATTGTACTTTCCTCTACGTGTGAAATGGGGGCCTTTTTAGTATAAATCCTGTAAGTGGGATGTCACTAGATAGGTATTTCGCAATAAAATTAACGCACTTTTTACTCTATCTCTTTTTTGAGCCCCATTTGCGAAATATTAAGATTCAAAATGTCGTACAATGTGTCACCTCCCTAATTTTTCAACCATTTGTTTTAATAATCCGGAAAAATCTAGGGGTTTATTTACAGTTAAATATTTCGGTTAACTAGTATTATTGAATTTAAAGTTTTGTTTATTGTCCATTCTATAGTGACAACTCGACCTTTCAGGGAAATTTGAGACAGTGTTTAAAGAGTCTACGCATCCTATGTTTATTTTAATCTATAGCTCTTAATGAAATAAAAGACGTATTGTGTTCATTAGCAATAAATACAATAAAAAGTGAGGGATCACCGTACGTTAAATTAACGTCGTGATATTTAATGATTACTTATATTGATTTAATGATTACTTATATTGATTTCTATAATGAATACTCGGTAATTGAGGATTGTAAAACATAAAAGGAAAATATTCAACTAGTATTATTCAATTTAAAGTTTTGTTTATTGTCACTTCTACACTGACTACTCTACCTTTCAGGGAAATTTGAGACAGTGTGTAAAGAGTCTATGCATCCTATATTAATTTTAATCTATCGCCCTTAATTAAATAATATACGTATTATGCTCATTAGCAATAAATACGATAAAAGGTGAGGGGATACCTTACGTTAAATTAACATCGTGAGAATATTTAATTTAATGATTACTCATATTGATATATATATAATGAATACTCGTTTGAGTATTGTAAAATATTTAAATATACACGGAAAATCTTTTTGGAATCAAGATTGGATATTGCTCGCAAATAGCTCCCTTATTTGAGCTTCAGTCTCCTAGCATATTTTCTAGATATTTGATTTTATAGCTATAGGCGAATTTATTAAATTATCCTTCGATGGAACACGGGTAGACAGCAGTTTACACCGACGGCGCCGGCATCGGCGTGTGAACGCAGCGCACTTCCGCCGACCTCGGTACACGCTCGCGCCCGCGCACTGCGCACGCGTAATTACGAATGGGGCAGTACGCTCTCGTTTCACGCTTCGGTGACGAAGGCGCCTATCGCTGGACGACTCGTCGGCTCGTCAGCGAGGTGTTTCGAGGGCAATGAAGGAGAAGATTAAAGAAACGCCATGTGTATAGATTAAAAAAAATAACTACATGTTTACCATTCCCACTCGAGGTGCGCAAAATTTATCAGTGAAAAGAAAAGAGTGATATATAATTTGGTTGGAAAGATATATATCACTCATTTATATTCCTAGCTCAGTAGTTCAGTATCTCAGTACTCCGAGTTATTAACGAAATTATTTATTAAGCATACGTCGAACCGTTGAACAATGGTCATACAACATGGTGATAAATAGTAATGACTGAACATTACGCAGTATTGTTTGAAAATAAAAATAAATTCTAGAAGAGTATCCACTTTGCTTAATACTTTGCAGGTTTAGGATTTAGGACTGTCAGTCTAGATTCAAATTATACATAAAATAATTTTAATGATAATAGTGGAATAGATTGGCGTATTTATACAATTATAAATTAGAAGTGTTTATTTATGCAAATATTTTGAGCGAACTAAAGTATACTTTATCATAGCGTTCACGTTCGATCGTGAGTATCTACGTTCGTCTTTACAGATCCAGTTGCATATTTGACTGAACAGTTCGATCGTTTTCCTTCTCTTTTACGTAACGTCAAAATATATACTTTTATAACCATCTTCAGGACGCGACGGGTTAGTGAAATGATTGATTCGGTGAAACAAAAAAGACGCCGATCACTTCCGAGCTAGTGATATACTGAAATTTCACATCTGATTTCTTCTGTTAATTATATGTATTTGGAATAATAATATAGCATATTAATTAATTTTGATGTACTCTTTCATCATTTCTATCAACAGTATTTTTGAGAAATAACATATTAATACGTCTAAAAAATTATAAGACATGGAGTAATCGCTTATAAGTATCAGGACTTATTGATTTCTCGTTCCGCCTTGCCTTAATTTTTAATCACAACACAACGTATTTTAATAAGATATTACGACATAACAACAATAAAATGTAAACAGAAATATTTATTTTAAGAAAAAAAATATAAAAATGATTGAAGAAGAATAAAACACATCGATGCTTACACGCTCCGTAGGTCGAAACGTCACCATGCAACTAAAATAACAATCGCGTCACGAATTAATCATTAAAATAAAAATTGACATTAGCAAATCGCACAATAATCACGAGTGCGCCACAAGACAAACATTCCCAAATCACGACACCGAACAAATATTGTTAGCGCGGAAACTGACGCGGAACAGCTTAGGCATTCGAATTTCGCGGCGGTGCAGGCGTTTCAATCAGCGGTTCTCAAATTCAACCATGAATCAATATATTTAAAGCAGTGATCACATTTGGTGACCTCAGAAAGATGATGTCTATATCTGATACTTTTAGTTTCAGTTTTGTCGTTAACACACTATAGTATAAGTCTTTTAGAATAACAGAAGAATTCTGATTTTCAAACCGTTGCAAAAAGCCTGCCCAACACGAGTAATCGCATTATAAGGTTTCCGTACACATTTAAGCATTTATAAACGTTACATAGTATTTTTATGAACCTATTTATAAAATTTTTATTTTTTTAGAACGTATTGTGTGTGTGTATATAAACAATAATGATAATATTGGCTAGATCTTTCACAGCTGTACATTTTAAAATAATATATAATTCCACATAAAATTCAAAATTATTTGTTTTCGGGGTTTTCCCTTTATTTGTGCTATATAATACCTCCCATTATACTGACTTTCAAGATTTTTCTACAGTAGAATATTTAAGAAAAAAAAATGTATAATTCCAATAGAATTAGAAGTCAACCATTTTTGGATTTTTCCCTTTATTTGTGCTATATAATACCTCCCATTATACTGACTTTCAAGATTTTGCCGCAGTAGAATATTTAAAAAATGTATAATTCCAATAGAATTAGAAGTCATCCATTTTTGGATTTTTCCCTTTACTAGTGCTATAAAACACTTCCCATAATGGGAGGTCTTATAGCACAAGTCAACTTTCAAAATTGTAGGTCGATTGGAAAAAACTATATATTTTGATGATCATTGAATAAGACTATGTTAAAAGTTAAAAAAAAACAAGCTTTAAAAGGCCACATATTTTTGTTGGATGAACTATAAAACTTGAAATATTTACAGCAACATAAGGCTATAGGACTCAGTGTACGATATTCATTTCAACTTGCTATCTCAATCCGTTTTTAAGAGAAAGCGCTTTGACCAAGTGATCCTGTAAAAGTTCAGTTTTTTTTTCATTTTGAGAAACGGAACCTATCATGTAGTAAAAATGTGGCTGCGACTTCGATTATAAATAACATACTTCTTCCTCATTCATATTATAATAGTAAAAAATAAAGCATGAATTAAAAAAAAATGTCCTCAAATAGTACGCTACTATTCATTGGACTGAAAGTGAAATTTAGTATTGTATTTTTCTATACCGTTGCTAGTCCATATTCTAACCGCAATCGACATTTGACCTCGATAACCGGATAAAAACCTCCATATTCATTATTTAACCAGCCTTACCTTACAGATGAACTTTCTGACACGAATAATATATTTACATACATTTGATAACAGAACGAATATCGTGCATTATTAAATTTTGTTCCAACAATTAAAAAGGTGTGTGTCTATGAATTGTCTTGTAGTATCTATTTACAATCCGGTGTTTGTAATACTTGACGGAAATAATTTATATTTTGTCTATTGTTAACTTTACATACAAGTTACATATACCTAATCGGAATTTGCACAATGTAGTCAGTTTGTACAATTCTCACACGTCGTTTTTTTAATGAAATTTCCATCGTTATGGAAATGTATCGTCATTTTCACCGTTTGGTAACGACTCCGAATCTTTCGAGACGAAATTCAAAATGAAAAACGTTAAAGAAGGGATAAAGTAAAAGGTAAGAGACAGCGCAAGAGGTTGAACATATGCTTGCATATGCGTGATGCAAAATTTGGTTAAAAGTTGTTTGCATAGGTAATATCGTCTGTCATAGAAGATTCACTTCAGGCTTGCGCTTATTGGGAGAGACACATATACATTTTAAGTGCTAAGTTTCAAACTTGACTAACCCACTAATATTGATACTTGATCTCACGGTTATCACATAACGTTTTTTTCTTAAAGTACTATGAAATTCAAACAACCCTTTGATGACCTGCAGCAGCTAACAAGCCATAAATACTCAAAATTACTCATCATAAAATTTCAAATTCAAAACACAGTAACAGCTTTTAAAATTGGCCTTGTCATTAATAATTATTAACGTTTTTTCTTAAAGTACTATGAAATTCAAACAATCCATTGATATTTGATGACACAGCTTTTAAAAAATAGCCTTGTTATTCTTTCGCTTCGGTGGTACTACTTCGAATAAATATTCGACAAGTTGAAAAATAAAATTTAAGGCACATTATCTTATTTCAATGTTGTAGTGAAATTCATAATTATAATACACAGAAAACATTTTTTTCTGATTTAAACGTGACAAGATTCCGTTTTTAACACTTACATAGTTTGATTACTCATATCTGCTGATATCAGAGATCCTTTAATTGTTAGAATTGGTAGAAGACACCATGAAGACAAGCAACAAAAGATTACGACCGTATTAAAAGTCGTACGACTGATTTAGAACCACTGTCTAGGATAACGACATTTATAATGCGCTATCTAGGAGCTTGTCTGAAGTATTTATTATACGCAAGCGACTCGGCTTCAAGTCGCCTTGGCGTTAGTCACCGTTACGTCAATGACGTCATTGATCTTGTCTCCAAATGTCAAACTCATTGTACAAGATTGTACGTTGAATAGAATATTTTAAAAAGGTTCAAAAAATAATCAGACGATTCTAAAAACCATATGGCTAGAAGATCATTGTTTAGACTTTTTGAATTATAAAAATCACACAAAAATCTACATCCATAATATATCACAGTACAGTAGCGCTTACATTATGCTTAATGTGTTAATGAAACAAAAAAAAAATTGTGATAATAACGGTTAGTGACCACTGTTGAATAAGAGAAGAAATTTCTATTTAACATTGCTTCTAGTATGAAATCTTTTAAGACCAAAGACTTAAAATTTATTAAAATAATTATAAATCAAAATCTTACACAGTACCATAAATTAGCCAAAATATTTTAAACAAATAATAATCACGGTGTCATACGATATTCACAAACATATATCGAATGTGCTTTAAAACAATTTATTTTTAGAGAAAACGTTACCATTTCCCTAGTCGCTTAAATAGATCTTGAGTCTTATCTTGTTTAAAAGAGAGCTAGATTTCCCTCCAGCAACAATGTTAAATAGTCTAGACGAGAAATTACTTTGCAGATATGTGAAACACGGAGCGCGTTGGAAGTGAAAAAAGTCTAGAAGCACCAACGCGCCGTTGGCCAAGTATGCAAAGCGCTTGAACACACCACGGCCACATCAGCACAGCCATTATGTCGTGCAGTAAGCAGAAATCTTCAACGCGACATGGACCAGGGAGTACGGTTAGTAATGGGCTCATCATCTGATGATTGTCGACTGACGATCCGGTATTGTGCACTGCTATGGAAAATGACCAAGAATTGTTAGATACCGGTAATGCGACATATGGATTGATCAACTTGTTTTTATTTAAATCGGAGAGGAGGTAACCAAACATCAGTTGATTCCTAATCTTATAACGCTACTGATTTTACATACACAGTTAATTTTTTTCTTAAAGTGAATCTTAATTATCAAAATAAAACCATAGTTTCTGTCTGATCAAATATACAGTTTTTTTTTAAATTGGAAAATCTGGAAATCTTAAAAATCAGTTCTCTGAGGTTTTTCATTAAAATGATAAAACATATTTTATAAATAACAGATATCTAATATGTATCATTTCGCTTCTCTAAAGTACGATGGTAAAGATAAATAAAAACTCGCAAGGGTGAAGGTCCGAATCCTTATAAAGTACAAGTAAACAACGCCATATTATGTACCTTTATATATGCAAGCAAAGTAATCGTTCACTCAATGAAATAACTTCCAAGCGTATTGCGTTACAAAGTCTACTAATAGCTGTAGGGGTTTCGCTAGACCAGAGACAATTTTATCCGCTTAAGGACATATTAAATAAGGTATATAGCCATTATATATGTATACATGCGGGCGACGTACGACAGTTCATGCATTCATGACCCGAAAAGCCATTTCTGACTTCATAAATACTGGTATCATTATAACGGAACCAAAACGGTTTGAAAGTAGACTTTTTTAAAATTTTGACAGCCCATTTATTTTCCGTCTCTGAGTAGAGCTCTTTACTTTTTATATCGGTAATTAGGAGTCATTATTTTTTTTATTAATGGCTTTGATTGCTGCAAATTTCGGTAGAGAATAAAATTTCGATCGAACCGACAAAGTTTTGGAATTTCTATTGAATTTCGACGAAAAAATAGTTGGAAATTGAAAATCATACTTATAAATATGCGAGACAACACGATTCCGAAGATAATGTTTAATCAGTAATTAGCAGTTGCATTCTTTGAGGATTTTTACTACATTCACAAACAATATTTGTGAAATATTTTCTGCCGTTTAAATTAATAGAAAACTATCCTTAAGCTAAGGCAGAAAACCAACAATTACATATTAATCGTAGTTTTGTGAATAATCTACGGACAACGCTGGGAAGTATTAAATCCATAGACAAAGTTGGGAAGTATTAAATCCACAGACAACGTCGGGAAGTATGAAATCCACGAATAAAGTTGGGATGTATTAAATTCACTGACCTCATTGGGGGAATTTATACGGAATTATTGAAGATCGACTTGGTTACGTACAAACCAAGCAAATATTACGTCAAAACAAAATGAGATGATTCATTCAATATACATTACTGATGAGAAAATGCAAGATGCAATTCGCATTTTTCGGCATCTTTTTTTGAGTTTATTTTTCAATACATTACGAAGAAAAAACAAAACATAATTAATAAAACAAAACATAATTTAAAACATTTTTTGGAACCAGCAAATACTTCTCTAGCTACCCTATGACCTCGTTTAAAAAAGTCGATCACTTGTAAATACTAGTTTTAACTAGCTCTCCATAACCTAAAATGTCTCCTCAGAAAAATCTTCTATCTCATTTACTATGGTTTAAGGAGTTTTTCTTTGTTTTGTTAAATAATTTAATCACGGCATGGTACTGATTTTGATTAACTATTGCATGATTCCTCCAGATTAACTTGTTTGCATCGAAATATCTCGTAAACTAACGATATCATGGACTTGATATTTGACATATACAGGTTTATTATTCTTTACGACATATTTTCATAGGGTCGATTACTTTTAATGTTAAAAGAAGAAAAAATTAAATATTTTGAAAAAATATTTAACTTTTGTTCCTATTCAAAATAATGTAACGAATCACACCTAAAATTAAAATTGTGGAGAAAATATTATGTCGACATTTTGCGGACTAATCTTATTATTGATACATTTTTCAAAAAGACTTTTCTGTTTTAAACGTTTTATTGTCAGCTTTTAAATTTTATTTTCCTGGGAGTAGTAGGTGTTTGATATAACAAATGTAGCGAAGAGATTTGAAATTTGTTTTTTTTTAAATATCGAACTTTTAAGGCGATTATCTCAGTAATGGTTGGGTTTGTTTTTCTTATTCACCAAAATTATTTTTCGTTTAGAGCAATTAGAGGAATTAGCACTGTGAAAAAGGAAAATTACAACTTGTTAATCCTTATTATCTAATTATATGGTACTTTGCGAGCAGACATACCTCCCTTCCTTCACTGTTATTCCGGGGACTTTTAAACCTACGTTCTGTATAGGTAATTTTATTCATGCATATTTAGGTAAAATAAAAACACTTTAAGAGTTTCTCTGAAAAAGTAAAATATTTGTTTTTCCACTTCTCGAATGAAATATGTCCAGTATCTTTGAATGAAAATGGTAGTAGCTACGATAAAATTATTAGAAGTATTTCGCTCTGACGTAGTAACAATACTCAGATGATTCACATACCAAATACATCAAAAGATTTCACATCGTGAG
Source organism: Druceiella hillmani (assembly GCA_039881145.1). Taxonomy (NCBI): domain Eukaryota; kingdom Metazoa; phylum Arthropoda; class Insecta; order Lepidoptera; family Hepialidae; genus Druceiella; species Druceiella hillmani. The sequence continues at coordinate 32,162,723 of JAYKKI010000006.1, forward strand.
CTACTTGACATGTCACGCATCAACGTGATCATTCTGCCGTCATATATCACGATTCACGGCGACAGTGCGCAGTAACAAGACACACTTATTGTGTACCGTCGAGCGGCGCTTGTGACATGCTTGCGAATTGGACAAGTTCGCTATTTATGACCGTAGCATTGCAACATTACGACATGTCAACATGCCAGAGAAACTGGACGTAATTATTGCTGGGTTGTTTTATTTACATCTACCCATCATGCAAATTACAGCCTTCGGTGGATCATAAGAGACGCCGATGATGCATGTTGTAGTCTTCGCTGGAACAATACGAACAACCAGATAGTAGACAATACAAAAAACAACCCAAGACATTCAATTAATCAACCAGTAACATTGTATAATGCGATCGACATATTAACATCGACAAAAGTTCGAATGTTACAAAAAATAAAATGATTTTATATCAGTCTCAAAATGTAATATTCCATATTTAAAATAATGTACTCATTAATCAAAGAAAATGTCAAACTGACAGCTCGCCCATAATAATTTATGGTGCTCCTAAAAAATTGACATTTCACGAATCTATGGTTCATGAAGCTGATCACTAAACAACAAGGTTCGTCAACCTCAATAGTCATAGGAAATCAAACTTATACCATGGATAAACATGTAGTATTTAATATTCTTCAGAATGTTCGTAATGCAAAAACGTCTAGAATAGCTACGACTGATATTATCGTCGACGATAACAATCGAACGGCGAACAATACAAGAGGCTAACATGGATTAACGTTGGCCGTCCACCGCAATTATGCAAAGTCGAAGCTAATAAAATATTAACACTCATCCGTCATTTATTATCGCGTTTTCATGCATATGCATGTCGTTATGCAGCCGCAACCTTACACGGAGTTTGTCGCTTTGTATCGCGCCAAGTTACTCCCAATTCGTTATACAATTTTAAACATACACATATATTTATATTGATTAAATATATCCAACGATAAAAAATATATCCAGTACGAGCGGAACTCATACCACGATAGTCCCGTTCAAACCTGGGTCTATATGGATGTTTGTTATACATTCACTGGTACCAAGTATTTCTGTTAAACTTTTTTACAAATTGTAACGTAATTTTTCACCATCTGAATATATTGTTAGTATATCTTTCAGAAGTGTGCAAAAAAATTAAATATATCAAAAACTATGAGATCTGGAATCACTGCTAAAGTTTTGTGATAAATTTTGGGCTAATTGGTATATATATGGATATTTATTATATATTTACCGGTAGAAAGTTCTTCTGTGAAATTTTTTTACAAATTTTAACGTCATTTTTTACCATGTGAATATGATATGTTGTTAATATATCTGTCAGAAGAGTGAAACTATCATAAATATATCAAAAACTATGAGATCTGGAATCACGAAACTTTTAGGCTAAACTTATTTTTCATAACTTTAACTTAAGCAGTTTAAGAGACGGGAGAGGGACATTTTTTCGGGAATATTTTCAACAATGTCTAGATTAATTTTGGGAAAAACTAGAAGACCCATACAACCGATAGAAAAATTATTTTTTACACCAAACTTATATCCTCCAATCTAAACAGTATTTTTATTCAGTATATAAAATAAAAATTGTTCGAAAACTTGGAAAGTAATTCTCATAATAATTTAGCTTGGCAAGTTAGAACTTCGTATTACACGAATAGTAATTCAAACGTACAAAAATATCTTTAGAACATGTATGATAAGGATGACGCTCTTTACCGCCATCTGTAATTCAACTGCAAAACTATCTTCTGTCTCACTATTCGACGTACATAACAAATAATTTAATTGATAATTAATTTATTTTAATGATTATAGCGTATGGTAGAAACGCTAAGCTCTTTTTAATAGAGAGCACTACAGTCTACAATGGATATGCCATGGCCCAGCAAACATACATTCTTTGATAAATGTTTCGACGACCAATTGCTAGGCCGTCTTACCCAATTCGGAATTCGTCATGTCATCTCGAATTCCCTCCGCATATGGCGTCGCTTGCGAAACTTACAACTAGCAGACACCAATATGGTCGATACGAGTACGCAGACTCGCAATACACGATTGCGTATGAAATAGCAAACTCAAGCATGACGCGACGAGACCTACCTCAACGCAAGGTATCTATCTTGGAGGGGTGCGAAACGGGCGACACAGTTTAATCGATAAAATTCGAAGCATGTCAATATAAGATTCAAAATTTGCAGTAGAAATGTTAACAATCGATATTAATTGGCATGTATACTTCACACTAATATAATAAATATTTGTTTGTTCGTTTGTTTTTTAAGGGTTTAACCAAAAACTACTAATACGACTGATATACATCTTTAGCAATATGATAAGCTGATAGTTTTCAAATTACCATAGGCTATATAATATGTACGTATGCTGTATATTTTTTGAAAAATATAAGAATGCCAATGTAATCGGAGAAAAAGTCGCAGGTCTGGGCGCTTTCACGACGAACGCTGGCAAAACTATTATAGATACACTAATACTATGTTTGGGTTAATTGTAAGACCTAAAAATTTCTGAAGAAAATTCCCCATCGCTACATAGTATAAAACAAACTCCCTGTCTGTCTGTCTGTCTGAATGCGATAATCTCAATTTATGAAGCTTTTGTGTAATTTGACCGAACTATGATAATAATTGTCGAGTAAATCGGAAAAAATTCATTACATCTGAAAGCTTGACTGGTATGGGCTGTGTTAGAATATTGGGAGACGCATATTTTTTTGCATGACAGTATTGCCTGTAATTTGTTTAGCGCCTAACATTTGGAATGACAATAAATAAAGAACAGTAATACATTTTAAGTAACATTTTGTTTTAAAACTGTTATGTAGTGTACACGCTTTTTGTTACAGGGTAACAAATAAAACATAACGAAAACAGTCAAAATTTCCAAACGATATAACGTCATATATATTTTAAGTCGGTATCAATTTAGATAACAGACGATATATATGTTAAGTCAGACATCAGATTTAATTGATATCGTGAGCTCTATGATAAAGATCAGTGAACATTTGATAAAAGCTCGTAATGCAGTTTGTTTTGCGACAAAATAAATAAATAGAGAAACAAGCAAAATTCCCGATATAATTTCTTTCGTTTCTTCGTTAACAATTCACTTCACAAACACAAAGCTAGAAAATTTAATTAATATAAAAAGGGACAAAAGAAAAAATCACAGAAACAAAATTTGGTCAAAATTAGGAACAAACAATCAGACAGAGAATACTGGATTTTTAGTTACGTATATTTATGTATTTGACACACGCTTTATAAGTTTAAAAAAAAACATATAAATATACTTTTCGACCACAAACATATCAAAACCATAAATTTCCACTAACCAAGTTTAAAAAACTCGATCTTTTGAAGCTTTGGAAAAATTTTTGATCCCAAAAATAAATATTTATAAGCTCACCGTATGCACGTATGTTTTTTGTTTGCTACTCAATTCACGTAGGAAATATGCAACATTGACAATATATGTTTACAATTGTATAAGCGTGACTTCACATATTCATATATATTTAACATTAAACAGCACTCGTTGTCTTGCACGCTTAAAAGTCAAAGCTTTAAAAGCACCAATGCTTACTCATTCTGTACTGATGACGTATTTCACCGACTCAAAAAATTGGTCAAGTACTCTATATTTATATAAACATATAATATGAACACACATATGTGTGTTCGCAATTATTTTGGAAACTATTAATCCGGTTTTTCCGTTGTGAATTATTGTACCATCATTATGACGCACATAGTGGAAAAAGATGGAAAGGATTGAAGTAATCCATAATTTGGGTTTAAGATAAATTATTTTCAAGGACTTTTCTTCTTTATCGTTTTTTTTTCTCTTCTAGAGACACTAAAACAAAATGTTTCCAAAGATAACAAATGTTGATGTTCGATCTGACTTCACTATATCAACTTCTTTGAAAACTGAGGCAAAAAAGGCTTTGTGTAAACCCTTACCAAAAGAGACAAAAAAGCCTTTCCGTAAATACACATTCAAATTCTAATTTGTTTTGATTTTAGAACTTCACAACAACACATGAATAACCAAACATTTAAGGAGCAACAACGTTCTTACTAAAACTGAATATACATGACGACAAAAACATAATCATCCAAAGAACAAAAGGAGTCAATGACTCGATTATTAGTATAAATAGTGGGTGGGAGGCGACGTGCTAAAATTGGCAGATTCTCAACTTTCCACTTAGCAGCATTAAGTGAAAAGATAGCGAGTCCATTAAATAACCTGGTTTGGCCACCTACTCAGTGTGAGACACGACATCCTTTCTGTTTTACGTTAAACAATGCTAATTTAATGCAGTGCCCATTATACGGATCTTAAATAAATTAATAATCAAGGTGCAAAAAAAGTTGGATAGTAAATAAAGTTTTGTAGAAATATCCCCATTAGTTAAGTTTATTTTTCTATCTTTTTCTGAACGTGTTCTTCTTAATGTTTTAAGAATATTTATAAACTATCAGTCATTTCAAACTATCAGTTATTAATTTTTGATTCAATAATCAGGTGGTTCACGCAAAATTTCGAATTTCACTATAAGATCCCCACCTGGAAGAGGGAGATGTAATTTTTTTTAAAAGATTTCACCAAAATATTTCAAAATTTCAGTATGTATTAAAGTTAAAATTAGTCAAGTAGTTACCATTTTTGAAAAATGCTTTGCAAGAGGCAGAGAGAGAATCCTATTATACTTTTTATTTAGCCATTATATCTTCCATAATATGGAGCAGGCACCATTATTTTTTTTGTGCGAATGGCATCATCACAAAACACAACCATTCTTTTACCGTACGATGTATATAAGTAACATGTTTCCCTTCTTAACCATTGTCATAAGATTTCAATTACACTTCTTAAAAATTATAATATTTCAGCAAAATGTCCACGTCATACTTTCTCTTATTTTTCCTTTTTATAATGATATCCTAATGAAAAAATTTAAAATGATGAAATTATCTAGATAATTTCATAATTTTAGATTTTTAAAGTGCAAAATGTTATGGGGTATTAGGTCCCTAAAAGTAGCTGACGTGGCGTACTCAAGAATGATTAAGAAAATATTAACATATAATCCATGTAAAGTGGAGTAACCTCACATACCTTCACACGCCTTGGATGCGAAGACTGCATCTCCAAATGTTTGTATTGCTCCGAGCTCTTGCTTAATTCTCTAACTTCCCCGTGCCGCATCAGATCCTCGACCCGCGACTTCTCCTCGCCACGCGTCAGCGTCGTCACCTTCCGCACGATGCGCGTCGTTATCCTTCGCTGTCCGGTTTCGTCCTTTTTCGACACTTTGGTCGATTCCAGGGACGAACCCAGGACCTCGGTCGACATTCTCTTATTCGTATGAATCGCCTGCAGCTCCGACAGTGCCTGGCCACCGTGCGACGTGGGTATGTCCAACGCCCTATCTGTTTCGTCGTACTCGAAATGCGTCTGATGACCGTCATGGACAATCCTCCCTGCGCTGCCATACTCCTCTCTATACGTACTACTTGAGGTAGTCATACCAGGATAATGCCCATCGAAAACCGTCGGAGTTTTAGTTAAACTATCACGCAAACTCCTCGGCAAGGAGGCCAGGTTCAAACTAGTAGTTATAGGTGGACCAGTTCTACTAGATTCGCCACTGGAAGTCTTTTTCAGACTAGACTTTAACGGCCTCGAGCTCCCGTATCTGCCTGGAGGATCAGGGTCATTCTCCAGAGTTCCCTGGACGAAGAGGCGCTTACTGCTGCCCTCTTTCACAAATCGGTACATTGACATCTTCGCGTTTCTCCTTCGTTATCTGTTCAGTCTACGAAGCGGGCGAGATTGTCTATTGCTTGTCCAAGATGTTGCACATCACTACACTCTATTTTGATTGCTGGAGTACACGATGGCACTAGAGAACAGTGTTAAGTTATGTGCGTGTAATTTTATTATATTAATCGACGCACGGTAAATTGCTAAGCTACGTTGGGATTTATTAATTGTACTGGTCGCGAGTGCCGGGTGTCAGAGTGTTTGACTTAAGTGAAGGACGTAGGGCTTCAAGTAAGTCAATGTCAAATTATGGCAAGGTCAGTAGCCGGGAAAACCGATTGATGGGTTTTTATAATTTAATTTTACGTTTGAGAATTGCAGTCAAACTATCAACCGAATTATTCAGTTCATAACAGAACTCTACATTTCAAGCAAAGAAACCTTATCTTTATAACGACATTGGTATCGATAGTGGTATCTAAGTGGTTCCTACGTACAGCTGTTTTTATACTTTTATAAATTAGACAAAGTATAACCTACTGCTGAAATGAATTACGAGAGAAAATGAATTTACGATTTACTGTAATTTTTAGTGCGCAATAAAACAATGGAAAAAATAGCAGTCATAATCAGCTTCCATGAGTCAAAGGTTTTCTATTTGCGATATGTCGGAAAGAAAAGACAAATTTTAAAAGGCCGACATGTTGATTGATCTGAGCCTGTAATTAACTCGTAGGAGTGGTTCCTACGGACACCTGCTTTTGCGATTTTATAAATTAGACAATGTATAACCTACTGATGAATATAAATTAGACAATATATAGTCTCGATTTTGTATGCCGGGAGAAAATGAATTTACAATTCACTCTAATTTTTAGTGCGCAATGAAACAATGGAAAAATAACTCAGCTTCCATGAGTCAAAGGTTTTCTATTTGCGATATGTTGGAAAGAAAAGACAAATTTTAAATTCTGCCTGTGTAATTAATTAATGACGAACTAAAGTCCGACATGTTGATTGATCTGAGCCTGTAATTAACTCGTGGTTCCTACGGACAACTGCTTTTGTGATTTTATAAATTAGACAATGTATAACCTACTGATGAATATAAATTAGACAATATATAGTCTCGATTTTGTATGCCGGGAGAAAATGAATTTACAATTCACTCTAATTTTTAGTGCGCAATGAAACAATGGAAAAATAACTCAGCTTCTATTCATTTGCATTAAATATCTTCAGATCATTAATTAAAAAAATATTGATGGACTGTTATGAGCAATATTATATAAATTTTAGTGATGGGTTCAAAATGTTTCTGAAAAATTTGCCGTCCGTAATTCTATGCAAAATGTTGTTACCTTTATTTATTATAATGTTATATTTCCTGCGCAAACATGAAAGAAAACCATATGTTTATTACAATTTTACTAAAATGAATCGTTTATAGTTGGCCCAATTTAATATTCTATACTAGAGTGTAAATTAAAATAAAAAAACAATTTTTGGGAAGTAAAGTCAAAAGTTTTTCCCGTGGTGGAAATTGTTAACTCAATAATTAATTATTTCGAAATATTAAGCTCTACGTACTAATATAAGACGTTCCATATAGATGCAATTTATAGGAAATATAACTAATTCTAGGTAATTTATGAAAATGAGGAGAATACAATTATTTTAACATCAATTTCACACAGCATTGGGTCTGGTAAACTATTGATCAGTAATTGACAATTGGAAAAACGGCTTACCCCCATTTTTACCAGAGCACAGTGGTAAAAAACCGAACCATACACTGGATAGACTAGACTGAACATTTTCAAATTCAGAAGTACACCAATTTCCATTCTATGTTTAAAGCATGTGTGAATACAAAGATCAAATAAGCACTTTCGATCTCTTCCACGTTTGACATCCGTGATCGATGTTGACATTGCGTAAGTGCGAAATATTCTATCGACACGATCTGTCGTACGCAAACAAATCGTGATACAACTTTCAATTTTAACGCGCGCCTTCCATAAAGGTTTCGCTCGATCGCTCGTCCGTCACAACGTTGTCCCAGCTCGCGATCGGATCTCGGACGTGGTGTCGCCTATTGTAGTGACAGATCGATAATTCAATAATTCGATGCACGTTTGGTCAACGCGTGGACTGCTAATATGGATCTTTGACGTGAATCGCAGGCCGCGTTAATATTGTTCGCATATGGAGTTATTGCAGGGATGGAGTTGACTTTGTATGCAAGAATACTTCCATTCATAATATGTCAATAGTTACGGTGGAACGTAACTAACTTTAGCTTTTTATTTTGAACTGATGGATGTGGCTAGTTCGCATATGGAGTTATTTCAGGGATGGAGTTGACTTTGTATGCAAGAACGTTTCCATTCATATTATGTCGGTGGAACGTGAAAAATTAGCTACGGTGAAACGTAACTAACTTTAGCTTTTTATTTTGAACTGATGGATGTGGCTCGATGGACTATTAACAAGATTTGTAGGATATGCGTTTTCATACTAATGCCTCCTCCCCTATATCTCTCCACCACGCATTACTATGAAGAGAGAAATATAGAAGTAACAAATATATAATTTTTCACTCGCATTGACGGTACTTGTATTAAAAGCAAAATAAACAAAGAAATAACAAAATATTTGTATTGCTTTCAAATCACAAGGGCAAGTACCTTCTCGTGCCGTCATCTTTAGACAGCTATAAGTAGGAAAATACATTTGATGATCAAAATCGATAAACAGCAGATATATTCAAAATAAACAATATAAATTATCCTTGTCGCAATAATATTATTTATTTATATATTTATTTACGAATCGAAAATGACTCCTCGCGGTGCGCCGAGCCGTCAAAGGCCGCACGCCTTGTGAACAACCCAACACACAACGGTGACGACATACGAATATTATATGATAAAAAAAAATAATTTTACATTGCGCATGTATCTATGTTCTGAACTTCAAACTCTGTAAAACCAATTAATCCTAATTTACAATCCCACTTTTTAGCAGTAATTAAAGAGAATACAATAAATTCAAATTGTGTGCAAAAAAGTTGTTCCACTTCTATATAAATGGAGCTAGAATCTACTTGGAGTGTTTTGACATGAATCTATAATGTTAATCGGAGAAAAACTCTTACCGTTACGTTATACCGGTATCATGCCACTGTCGTCCTGTTTAAAAAATTTACATAATTTTATCAATATATTGTAGATTTTGCATATAGAAAAATGACTCATTGGACCTGATAACTTCAGAAACTTTTATTAAAATTTTGATGAAAATTTGTTTTTGGTTTTATCTGGAAAATATTGAAAAAAATATAGACGCCAAGCAGAACGACGAAACTGTCACATTTCATAAAATATACGAAAGTGTTCAGGACAGTTCGATTCGGAAAATTATTTCAAAAGTTAAGACAAAAGAGTAGACGCGTACGCACATTACGGAAAGCACGCGCGTGCAGAACAGCACAACACACCCACGAATCTAATGATTTTCAACTTAATATCTTAAATTTTTGTAAATAAGTTTGAAACGCTCAAATTATGATTTTTCACTTAAGTTTACACATTACTGTTTTTGAGCAACGAATTCAGAAGTAATCCCTTAAACAACATGACAGTATACCAAAAACATCAAATATCCCACCCACGAATCTAATGGTTTTCAATTTAATGTCTTCAATTTTTGTAAATAAGTTTGAAACGCTCAAAATATGATTTTTCACTAAAGTTTACACATTACTGTTTTTGAGCAACGAATTCAGAAGTAATCCCTTAAACAACATGACAGTATACCAAAAACATCAAATATCCCACCCACGAATCTAATGGTTTTCAATTTAATGTCTTCAATTTTTGTAAATAAGTTTGAAACGCTCAAAATATGATTTTTCACTAAAGTTTACACATTACTGTTTTTGAGCAACGAATTCAGAAGTAATCCCTTAAACAACATGACAGTATACCAAAAACATCAAATATCACACCCACGAATCTAATGGTTTTCAATTTAATGTCTTCAATTTTTGTAAATAAGTTTGAAACGCTCAAAATATGATTTTTCACTAAAGTTTACACATTACTGTTTTTGAGCAACGAATTCAGAAGTAATCCCTTAAACAACATGACAGTATACCAAAAACATCAAATATCCCACCCACGAATCTAATGGTTTTCAATTTAATGTCTTCAATTTTTGTAAATAAGTTTGAAACGCTCAAAATATGATTTTTCACTAAAGTTTACACATTACTGTTTTTGAGCAACGAATTCAGAAGTAATCCCTTAAACAACATGACAGTATACCAAAAACATCAAATATCACACCCACGAATCTAATGGTTTTCAATTTAATGTCTTCAATTTTTGTAAATAAGTTTGAAACGCTCAAAATATGATTTTTCACTAAAGTTTACACATTACTGTTTTTGAGCAACGAATTCAGAAGTAATCCCTTAAACAACATGACAGTATACCAAAAACATCAAATATCACACCCACGAATCTAATGGTTTTCAATTTAATGTCTTCAATTTTTGTAAATAAGTTTGAAACGCTCAAAATATGATTTTTCACTTAAGTTTACACATTACTGTTTTTGAGCAACGAATTCAGAAGTAATCCCTTAAACAACATGACAGTATACCAAAAACATCAAATATCACACCCACGAATCTAATGGTTTTCAATTTAATGTCTTCAATTTTTGTAAATAAGTTTGAAACGCTCAAAATATGATTTTTCACTAAAGTTTACACATTACTATTTTTGAGCAGCGAATTCAGAAGTAATCCCTTAAATAACATGATAGTATACCAAAGACATCAAACAGCACAACACACCCACGAATCTAATAATTTTTAATTTAATGTCTTCAATTTTTGTAAATAAATTTGAAACTCTCAAAATATGATTTTCACTGAAGTTTACACATTACTGTTTTTGAGCAATGAGTTCAGAAGTAATCCCTTGAACAATATGATAGTAAACCAAAAACATCTAACTCAAATGTTAATTTATTTTCATTTATGTTCGTGATGTACAGGATTACCCATCAGTTGCCCCACGAAGGGGACGTAGGATATGAAAAGAAAAACGGAGATATGTTTCTTAGCGCTTCGAAAGGTAAATTGCCTTAAAATACATACAGTGTCTTTATTGTATAGTGTATTGCTTATCGTACTGTATTGCTTCAAAGACTTTTAATTTATTTAAAATTATCCTTTCAATTCATTGTAACGCATAAGTTTGAACGAAAGGCCTATGAAATCGAATCGATTACACGCTAATGTAGTGCAGCGTGTCACAGTTTACAGATCCGACGAACCGAATCGGTCGGTTCCGATCCGCTAGGCCTGCAAGAATTCGATCTGAATGTCGGAAGTGAAACGGTCAAGCTGTGACGTCGCCGGCCGCCGCAGCAAGAACAAAAGCAGTCAGCGAGGAAAGTTGGCGAGCGAGACGAGCACGAGACAATGGAGAGTCATTAATAATTCACGTGAAGTTTTACGCTTATTTTGCTTTTGTTTTTAAAATTGCGTACGGTAGCGCCGTCTGGATGCGTGCAAGTTGCAGACTACCGTTTCGATATATTTATGTAACATAAACACATTTTTTGAAATTTATATCGCAAAAAACTGATTTCAGCACTTCTCAAGAAACTTTCTTACAAAAATTTACACATTTGTTAACATATTATAGAAATCAAACGTAGGAATAAAACTTTCTTACAAAAATTTACACATTTTTTAACATATTATAGAAATCAAACGTAGGAATAAAACTTTCTTACAAAAATTTACACATTTTTTAACATATTATAGAAATCAAACGTAGGAATAAAACTTTCTTACAAAAATTTACACATTTTTTAACATATTATAGAAATCAAACGTAGGAATAAAACTTTCTTACAAAAATTTACACATTTTTTAACATATTATAGAAATCAAACGTAGGAATAAAACTTTTTTACAAAAATTTACACATTTGTTAACATATTATAGAAATCAAACGTAGGAATAAAACTTTCTTACAAAAATTTACACATTTTTTAACATATTATAGAAATCAAACGTAGGAATAAAACTTTCTTACAAAAATTTACACATTTTTTAACATATTATAGAAATCAAACGTAGGAATAAAACTTTCTTACAAAAATTTACACATTTTTTAACATATTATAGAAATCAAACGTAGGAATAAAACTTTTTTACAAAAATTTACACATTTGTTAACATATTACAGAAATCAAACGTAGGAATAAAACTTTCTTACAAAAATTTACACATTTGTTAACATATTATAGAAATCAAACGTAGGAATAAAACTTTCTTACAAAAATTTACAAAACTGACACTAATTTAATAACTTGGGAGAAACGGGAAAATTATGAAAGAAATTTAAAAAATGGAAATATGTAGAGTTGGTTCTTGAAAGGAGTTTTCAACGCTTTTACATGCGGTAAATTCTTAATGTCCAGAATGAGAAGTTGGCGTCTATTCACAGAAGCATATTTATAAACGGATATTGGGACGTTAAATCATTTAACGTAGACCAGGGCGGAAAGGCTATTTATTATACCTTAAAACGAAGCACTAGAGACTGCGTGAACTATTTAAAGTAATGGGCGGTTCGGTCGCGCATTGCCACGCAACTGAGCCGTGACATAAACTCGGAAAAGTGACCGTATTTTTTGCAGCCGAAGATGCAATGAATGCATAAATTTTTAAAGGTGGTTTTATTGAATAAGTAATTTTCCGATACAGTTGCTAAGGGACTTGGGCTAACGCCAGTTTTATACTACTTCCACAAAATGCTTCCGTTTGCTAGCGTCAAGTATAACAGATATACACTAATTGCTTCCTTTGATAAGCGTCAGTTATGTATGAAACATGCTAAATACTGTCATTGGCTAACATGGCCTTGGTTGAACAGATTTATTTAAAATACAGCATTGCCTTCATCTAATTTATTCTTACTTTCTTTTATCATTATATTTATACGCACTTCAATAATGATTCTATGAAATCCTCTTAAAATAATTTACGTGAAAGTAAGATACATATGTATATATTGTAATAGATTTCCATCCAAAACAACACGTTCTGGGACGATATATCAGACAGATTACACTTTTACTCTTTGGTTCATTTTTTGTTGGCGGATATAACGAAAAACGCACCAAAGATCACATGTGTACTATAAAACACTTTCTATTTATTGATAATTATAAAGAATACGAAACTCCATTGTACCAGTATCTAGTTTAGATAAAAATGAAGCCATTAGATTTGTGAAGCAAGACAGAAATAAGACCTAATAATTTCCCAGTCTAGTTTACTTCTCAAAGTTTTTGCTTTACAATTCCTTACTCACTTGGAGTCATACAATTTTTCGAATTCTTTTCTCTTTTATCTTGCAGACCTGAATGCATCCTAGAAGTCACTGAAACGACCTGAACTATCCATGTTCTTCGCTCGATTTTGATTTTGGGTGAAATTTGAAGAGTAGCAATATATCTTACTACTAGGCACTATAAAATATTTTCTACTAGATTGTGAGATACTAAACCAAAAGTTTCATTCTATCAATGAAAAATGTTAGTCATTTTGAAGAATTATTGTTTCGTAAATCTACAACTACATTTCCTGGAAGGAAATTTTTCATCTATTACGAGATTTTCCGAAGTCCTGGAGAAGCGAATTTGCTATATAACAAGAGAGTATTGAACTGGTGAGTAATGGATAGACCTAAGTTCTTTAGAATTTATTTAGAGTGGGGTTTTTAGAAGAATTGGATTTATTCACTGATCTGTATAAAAAAAACTAAATGTTAGACGTTTCTAAAATCATAAACAATATTTTTTCGTTAGTGCATAACTCGTGTATGTATTTAATGTAATTTATTATTTATATTCAATAAAATCCTCTTAAAATAGATATGTTGCGAACACTAAAAATACAAGATATCCTTAACACGAAAGTTTGCACCGACGGCATGTTGACTCATCCTTTGGCTACATACTGAGAACTAGTTCCACTATCGAGAAAGGGTTTTCATACTATTTCCAGGGTGTCTACCCGAAAACAGTATTAAAATGGCTCTGCCAGAAGTTTCCCTTAACCTTTTTCAATACCCGAATCTATATACGATCAGTTTATAAAAAATCTATATCCATTTTTGTCTTTAATATTTTTTCTTTTTATTGAATATTAAATTCAATACATCGAATTAAGATCGAAGCCATCACTAGCTGCTATGAACTGAGAAAGACCGGAATCCGCAGCTCAGTTCTCTGAACAGCACGCGCATAAAAGTAATATATGTACAATCTTCAATAATTTTATATCGATCTACGATTCGAATGAAGTTCCCTTCACATTTCTACACAAATCAATAGCAACACCTACGATCATTACGTTGTACACTGCAACCTGCTGCAACCACAGCGACTTTATCGGGCGACATACCGATCTACTGTTACACGCGTTGGCAGCGGAAAGGCGACGCCGGCATTGACCAGCGCCCTAGATGGGGCGGGTGTGGTCACTAACTTCCGTCCCTCTCGCTACGCTGCGTACAGGTTTGTCGGACTCGATTGCGGAGTGGACGCGTACTGTTACACTATTTATAGGGATGTACCCAAGATAATTTTTCTTTTTTATAAAACGATATCATGTAACACACTGTCGTACAAAAACATCGACTGTTTTTAAATAACAGGTGTTATTAATGTTACACGTTCTATGAAAAAAAAAACTTTTTGAAGTAAAACTTCTTTACGCACGCTTGACTTGGGGAGTAAGCTGGTGAATGCGTGACGAGAGCGTTACGAAAAATGTGATCGGGCGAGGCGAACGGAAGTTGAGAGGGAGATATAAGTTAAGACAGAAAGAGAGAGATTTACGTTTCGTATATTACTCTAGGGACATGAGAAAGAGGTGCGAGCACACATTTTCTTTCTCTCTTTCTCTCATAGCCAGTTATGTTTCGTATATTTAAGACACAGTGCAAGCCTATTGTCTGTATCACACTATAGGAGCAAGAGAGAGCAGTGCGCTCGCGATTTGCTAGCGAGTTTGCTAGCGTTACGCGAACGGTGATTATTTGATTATGTTTTGTAATTTCATTTCGTTCTTGAACAATTTTATAAATTATTATTTTGTTCAAAACATTAAATATTCTACGTTTGAAGTGAATAAAATTGTAAATTCATTTTAAAGTTCATATTTTGTGAATTTGAAGTTTTACTTCAGTCGTGTGGTCTAAAGCACACTCGTTTTTTTTCACATATTAATACTCAATATGGAATACTAATATTTACTTGCACCGTGGAAAATTCATGCATTCAATATTTTTATTTTCTGAAATAAAATTACACATACCCATAACAGCAATGTATATAATAGTTATAAATGCCGCTAACTGTTAGTCAAAAATTGATCTAAAAACTGCTTTTACTACTGACAAACTGACCTTCAATTTCAAAAGTTTTTTCAGGCAATATTCATCACACAATCAGGCGCTTCATTTTATACGTCTACTTTTCTTTTTGGTTTTTTATGTTCAATATTTGACTATTCGTGACCATATTTGTATGTTAAGTATTTAGGTGTAAAATATGCGAATTAAATCGGAAAAAAAAGACTATTTAAAAACGCTTTATTGCAAAAAATAAACAATTTAAATGAGAAGAATTTCGTTGCATAATTTTTTTCATAAAATAAAAGAGTGGTCTTTTGTTCTATTCACAACAACATTCCGTATCAGTTTTCTTTTAATTAAATAAAATGGTGAAAAAAATTCATTGTGCCATGAGCTTTTCCTAAATAATGAAAACTATTTTTTTTTAGATAGTATTCACAATTAATATCACTTAGTAACAAAATATTAACGCCAACCTCCATATGCTTTATTATGAAGCACTAACCCACGCAATTTATAATGAAGTTAAATAGTCTGTATCCATACAAAGTAATGAAATTATCGATAAAACAAACGGTTAGAATTAACAGTTCATTAATTTAATCAAATATCAGTCAGATGTTGCATTTGCAAACGTTTCGAAATCGCCTTTGTAAAGTACGATATACTACAGGACAAAGGTTTGCCGTAACACTAACAGTGTTGCACGTCAAAAGTAAAAGTTATATTCGCTAAAGAAAAAAGTCTATCTATTCCTGCCTTCCACCCGTGTTGTCTCAGGGCCCCTCGTGGGACCCGTAACATCACCCCTCAAACAAAAGAAGAGATTTTCGAAGGACTCTTAATAGTGTCCCGTATCCACCATAAGCGCTTCTACCCAACTGGGTTTTTATGACTGTTCTTTCACAATAAGTCATTTAGTATCTACATTTTTCTGAGAACGCTCTTTGAGAACGCTCTAAATGACTCAAAGATCGGTCCATTCTCAACCAAGTCGCGGTGACTAAAGATATCACGTTCTAAAACTCCGCGTGATTCAATTCTTATGCTCGCTGCAGTGGTATAATTATAATACATTGTTCATATCCTGCAATTCGAACACGTCGCTCTGTCTCTAAGGGCAAATCAAGCTGGCACGGAATGTACATCGTCCTGTTAAAAACTGCGAGGTTTATAGTAATCACTGATGAACCAGCCTTTACTTAACCGCTCGAGCACATAGGGGAAAAATAGCCTGGCTCTTTCCTCCTTAAAATAGGGAGAAATCCACCTAGACCGCCAGTGAGCACAGATGATTTCTGAAATACGTCTCTTTCTATCTACAAAGGATTCCCCTGCGAAAAATTTGTGCCAAAACGAAATTTGCCTTCATTCCACAATCGCAACGTCGACAGACAAAAGACGCATCCACTGAACAAGTTCTGTTAGTATTGGTCAGCGCTAACAGCGGCACGCCCTGTGACCTAAGCGCAACCCGTCTAACTGGCTGGATACCGACGCATATTTTAATATTTGAAAGGCTGTGTAGGGGAAATTGTATTGTAACAGACAGATAACGGCCTATCTGCTACGGATACAAACAACTTCCTCTACACAGCCTTCCAAATATTGATGATTAACAGTAGGCATCTATGTGGCGTTCAACCTGAGGCGCCGCCGGCGTACGCCTCTGAGGAGTCGAACCCACGCACCACGCGCGACGGTCGCGTAGGTGCGCAAGTAGGCGCGGGGCAGTCCTTCGCCCACGCATCTCCTCGCACCACTTAGACGGACGCGAGGTCACAGTCCATAACAGCTGTTTGCTGCATAATTACGTGTTTTGTTTTGTTAAAATGTCTTGAATTTGAACACGATCGATGTGATATAGGAAAAGATTAGTAAATTCTCATTTAAATGTGTTTGCAGGAATTTTCTCGGTTTTCCTGCATTTTCAATACACATGAGGTTTTAAAGCACACTAATATGTGAAGACTCTTTATTTACTTTAATACTAACTAAAACAAACATCTCCTTTAATTCAGCCGTGATGTGGCTACATTTTAATTCAATTTAAACGTAAGGATACAGATCCTTCTACTATCTTATTTTTATTGTTTTTATTCGTCAATGTAGACAGAAGAAGAATCTTCTCTACATAAGAGCACACAAAACTGAAAATGATTGAACGTATACAAAAAGATTCCTTCGATATTTATATCAATTTTCTCTCGGCTATGCTGGTTTGCTATGCACCATAGTGAGAGAAGTTTCTATGCTGGAAGTTAAATGTAAAAATGTTATACTCTAATTATTGAGAAAACTCTTGCTTTTCGTACAACTTATATAGTGTATATATATATATATATATATATATATATATATATATATATATATATACATATCTATAGAAATTTTAATTTCATATTCCATAAATTCAGAATTAATATCGCTTATTTATTAGATTTTATTTTTATATAAAGATTTTAATACAATTTTGCAGTTTTAGTCTTAATCAATATTTGTAATAGAAATGATCAAGATTATTATTCAACTCTGCTACTACTTAATTAATTCCCTACTTATTTGAATGACAGCGACATCTCTTTCTGTTGTAATCAACCATAATAAGTGTGTAGTTTTATAATTCTCCACTTAGATGGCAGCATTTATTTTATTTTTAATAAACATTATCGTAACTCAGGTTCTGAACTATCGAATTGTTAGGATAAGACGTATGTGTATATGCATATATATATATATATATATATATATATATATATATATATATATAAATATATATGTACACACACATACATACACACACACACATTAAATTCAATATAAGAGAAAGACATTCAACTTTGATCGTATCGACTTCTTGTATATATGACCGGACGAAGAGGGTTACCAGAACCTGTTGACTTCTGCAATTAGCAAAAGCCAAATCGACGTCGCCCACGGTCGCCATTAATGAATTGGGCACACGGCAAGCGGCGTAAGGCATCTACTTGCGCCGACCGTGTAGGTAAGCCGCCGTGTTGCAATCGACATCTGCGTCCTTTGCTACAGTGGCGCTAAAACTTCAACTTAAAATAAATAATAGTCGTTTAGACCAAGTCATACAAGAGTACCCGCTTATACAACTGTACAGGTAGTTATGGTATAACTGTATTGTACAGGTATTATAAGTAATTGTAAACGGAAATTCGGAGTACTCCTTTGAACTTTGAATCCGCAGTTAATTTAAAATAAATAATGGCCGTTTAGACCAAGTCATACAAGAGTACCCGCTAATAAAACTGTACAGGTAGTTATGGTATAACTGTACTTGTACAGGTATTATTAAGTAATTGTAAACGGAAATTCGGAGTACTCCTTTGAACTTTGAATCCGCAGTTAATTTAAAATAAATAATGGCCGTTTAGACCAAGTCATACAAGAGTACCCGCTAATAAAACTGTACAGGTAGTTATGGTATAACTGTACTTGTACAGGTATTATTAAGTAATTGTAAACGGAAATTCGGAGTACTCCTTTGAACTTTGAATCCGCAGTTAATTTAAAATAAATAATGGCCGTTTAGACCAAGTCATACAAGAGTACCCGCTAATAAAACTGTACAGGTAGTTATGGTATAACTGTACTTGTACAGGTATTATTAAGTAATTGTAAACGGAAATTCGGAGTACTCCTTTGAACTTTGAATCCGCAGTTAATTTAAAATAAATAATGGCCGTTTAGACCAAGTCATACAAGAGTACCCGCTAATAAAACTGTACAGGTAGTTATGGTATAACTGTACTTGTACAGGTATTATTAAGTAATTGTAAACGGAAATTTGGAGTACTCCTTTGATTTAACTAATGTCCTCTGGCTGGTGGTGTAACCATCAAGTAGTCTAAATAGTATTTTTGTCAATTCTTATCATATTCAAAGTATATTAGATATTTGGATTTTACTAATATTGAACTGAAAGGTTTTCCTCCATATCTCCCACATTTGAAATTTGGGGACTTTATGATCAGAGAGATCAAGAAAAAGAAGTTGCTATGAATTTCTGAAACAAGGAGCTAGATAAAATTACAACAAGGGTAAAATTAGAATTTAGCTTATTGTTTTGTCGTTTTTTTAGTTTACGTATTAAAACCTAATTTAAATCTTCATTTTACTGATTCATAAACAGAAATGAAAAAATAATATAATGTTAATACAAAAAAAACAATTTTCTCTTTTTTTCATTACATCACTATTTCGCGAAACTGATAAATATTAAAGATATTGTTTTGTCCTTTTTTTAATTTACGAATTTAAACGGTACTAAATCCTCCTAATTTAATTCTTAATTTTACTGTTTCATAAACAGATATGAAAAAATAATACAATGTTTATATAAAAAAACAATTTTCTCTTTTTTTCATTACATCACTATTTCGTGAAATTGATAAATATTAAAGATATTGTTTTGTTCCTTTTTTATTTTACGAAATAAAAGTATCAAATCCTCCTAATTTAATCTTCATTTTACTGCTTCATAAACGGATATAAAAAAATAATATAGTTTTAATACAAAAAAAACAATTTTCTCTTTTTTTCATTACATAATTATTTCCTGAAACTGACAAATAAAAGATAGAGATACATCGACTTACAATGCAATTTGCATTCACAAATTATAATTATCGATACCCCTTAAAATTTTAGCCAAGATATTTCCTGTATATGCATACAGGAAATATGCGACTTAGTAAAAAAACGTTAATCGACATTTTTAACGATATAAAAATACGAAAACCATCAATTATGGATAAGACATGTAATTAATAATTATTATCAAAAGATAGCTAATATTCGTTACGTAAAACAGTTTAAGCAACATTGCTCGGCGCACAGCAGCTGTTGAACGTCATTTGGTTCGAGAGGAACCTTCCATCGTTCATGTTGCGCCATATTTAAAACACGGAACATGTCCTCCCACTCCATCTTAGATCGGCGCAGTTATCAAACTTTAAATAAACAACAAACTAACACTGGCTCTGCTCGAGGTCATTTTAAATTCTCCCTGTGAAAAGCTTTACAGAAATTCTTGGCCACAAAAATATTTTGTAAAATAACGAAGTAGTTTATGCAAATCATTGCTGCTAATTACCTAAGTACCGATTTTGCAGTTTTAGACTTAATCAATATCTGTAATAAAAAATCAAGATTATTATTCAACTCTGCTAGTATTGAATAAATTGCCTATTTAATTGTATGACAGCGACATCTCTTTCTTTTGTAATCAACCATAATAAATGTGTAGTTTTACAATTATCCGCTAGATGGCTGCATTTTTTTTTGTTTTTAATAACATCGACAAAATAAAGAAAAAAGCGAACATTAAGTGTTTATTTGTTTGCACACGTTATTTCTGGTACCACCCATCCGGTTTAAATTTTTTTTTGTGTTAGAAAGCCCATATTTTAAAGAAGATTATAAGCTATGTATATAATAAAACGCTACGTTATATAATGGCAGATAAGTGACAAGGAATGAGACATAAGTCTAGGAACATTATTTAGACGGTGTAAGATAGAGAGGGACCGGCTTATTTATTAACAAATCATTCCGAGTATTCCCGCTAATATAAACCCACCTTTGACGTACGATGACATTTGACAAATGGAATGGTATAGTAACCACGTGAGGAGAGCAGCATAATAATTAATTAATAAATAATTAATATAATAATTAATCATAATAATTAATAAATAATTAAAATAAACACGCGTATAAAATCACGGGACACAGCCAGTAAACCATATGCGTTGTGAATTATAAATAACCAAACAAAATAGAATTAATTGATATTTTTAATAACTTCTTAACAGGTAAACATATTTATAACTGCGAGAAATGAAGTAGAAGGTATGTAGACTAGTTGTATTTTTAATAACTTCTTAACAGGTAAACATATTTATAACTGCGAGAAATGAAGTAGAAGGAATGTAGACTAGTTGTATTTTTAATAACTTCTTAACAGGTAAACATATTTATAACTGCGAGAAATGAAGTAGAAGGAATGTAGACTAGTTGTATTTTTAATAACTTCTTAACAGGTAAACATATTTATAACTGCGAGAAATGAAGTAGAAGGAATGTAGACTAGTTGTATTTTTAATAACTTCTTAACAGGTAAACATATTTATAACTGCGAGAAATGAAGTAGAAGGAATGTAGACTAGTTGTATTTTTAATAACTTCTTAACAGGTAAACATATTTATAACTGCGAGAAATGAAGTAGAAGGAACGTAGACTAGTCGTTGTAGAAATTGTTACAGAAAATAGAGTAAATGAAATTAAAATGTGACACATTAAAGTGTGTCGAGAGGTACCCGCTCTTCAGGGATCTTCTTCCGACCAGCGAAGTTAAATGTTAATGAGGAGCGCGTTCGTCGACCTGAACATCAAGCCAATTGGAAAGAATAAGTTCACTTAATAAAAAGTGAATTTTTCACAGTTTTCTTTTATTAAATTGAAAGACAACTTATACCAAATCTTGTTTCAGACAGTTACACAAGTCGCTCACAATTTAATGTGTAAAAAAAACGACGCGATTTAAGAAAATTTTTTCCATACAAATTATTTTTTCACTATGAACCATTTTTTAAATTTGTTAACTTAATTCACATTTTTGTCACTAAATAAAAATACAAATTTTCAAATATTAAACATAAAACTGACAATTCGTAAAAAATACAGCGAAAATGTGTTGGAAAAAAGGTTTGAATTTGGCATTTAGCAGCCTATGGCCAGGAATAAAGACAGTCGCAAAATGAATATTTTTCATTAATTTCAGCCGTTAGCACTTTTCAGTAGCTATTAAATACATTGTTTTTAATGAATATTCTTTAACCACACGACGGAGATCTTGTAATTAACGAATGTTTGTTAAAAAAATGTATTTAATAGCTACGGAAAACTGCTTATAGCTGAAATAAATGAAAAAAACACATTTTGTGATTTTTTATTATAAATTTTTAATACAATTTAATAAATACTTTATTTACCCCCTCTTCAGTCCCATCTATAAATATTTAAAACAAAAGTTAGCTAGTGCAAAATATGTGAATTAATAAGATGTCAAAATGCCAAATTTCAAGTTTCTACGTCGCATACTTTTTGAGAAAATTGGCTGTGAAAGGAGGACTGACAGACAGACACGTTAGTGATCTTTCGAAGGTTTCGTTTTTCAGTTTAAGGTACGGAACCGTAAAAACAGCCAAAAAAACTTTTCTTGAAATAAACTGAAATATATGCATAGATCACGAGGCATATGGATGTATATACATACGTGAGCTGTATTTATATTTATATTGTCTTAATTAAAAAAAATTGTTTTCCATGAGCGCCGTTCGCCAAGTTAATTTTCCTTGATGGTTTTTATATATTTCATCTTTTACAGATCCTCACCATTTTTCACATGTAATCGCAATTCAATTATCTGAAAGGTGCGACGTACATACAATAGTTAATAAGCTTGATAAGAAAACATGAAAAACCGAGAAAAACACGAACGAAACCGATAAAGGTTATTTTGTAAGGTTTAAAAATCTGAATTCTACTTTCATTTAGTTTTATCTTTTCAATAATTTATACCTAAGTTTCACAGAAAATAAAAAAAAATTGAAGACATGATCAATAGAAGCTGTGGAGTTCAATAATATACCATTATATAACCGTTTTTATTTTTCAAAAATAACGAAAAGAGAAGAATAAATCATTTTTGAGGTATTGTTATTAAAATAAAATTACCCTCTAAAAAAACTAAAAAAAATGTTTTTTTATCAAGATGAACTAAAAAATAAAAAACTTAATTTTTTTTTTAAAAATTAATGTAAAAAATCGTGAGATGCTCTCGGCAAAAATGTTCATAACACCCTACATTTTTTATCTTTAAACTTCCGTTTTTTTGTCAATCACTTGATTCTTATTAACTTAAAATATTTCTTATTGAAAATATATTTTTAAATTTATAATACTGCTAGCTGACAAGACGCTAAGTAGCTGCTAGCTGATCAGAACGCTTTAACTCCCATCCAAACGTGCCATTAGATGTTTCTCATCAAAACTTCTATGCAAAAAGTAAGAACAAAATTACGAAGTTTCTTATTTTTGTTTCGTATTTTGATTTCATAAGATAACCATTTTGTTAAGTCAAATATCGATTGCAACGTGTAAATTTTTAAACCATTAAACAGCTACACTAAAATAGTTTATGAAGATGTTGTTTAGAAAAAGAATCTGTATTTTAGAGTATACATTTTACAAAATTATCCTTTCAAATGTCTTTGATACCCAGTACCTATGGTAGAGGCGTTGTTTATATTTTCTATTTTTTATAATCAAATCACAACTATATATATATATATATATATATATATATATATATATATATATACATATACATATACATATGCCTATATATATATATATATATATATATATATATATACATATACATATGCATATATATATATATATATATATATATATATATATATATATATATATAAATATATAGATATAAATATATGGATAGACAGGCAAATTAAGTAAATTGTATCAAGTCAACGCCTCTCGCTCGCCGAAAACGCGTTCCCACATAACGAGTTGACTTAAACCGATTGCATAGCGGCTAACAACTAAACCAAATTGATTCTAACACCTTTGACACGGAACCCATTGCGGAGCAGTGCTTTCGTTTACCGAACGACCGGCCGGGGTCGCCGGTTCAGATCTCGACACAATTACCGTGAGCCGCGCCATCGGCCAAATGTCAAAAGTCTAACATTCCGAGGCGTATTACCATCCATTGTTTTGAGGTGACTAATGATACCCCAGTTTCTAAACGCAGACGGCGTCTCATTGTGGACTTTACCGAGAACAATATTGAAAAGGCACGTTTTAGACTTACGGACTGTGTCAAAGACACAAAACGTCCTTTTATGAATGTTCGTTATCTGTCTATGTCGCTAAATTAGTGAACGAATGAGTTCTGATGCTGGAAATTCACTGCAAGCATATGCATTTAAAAGTAGGTTAAAATTATTTCATTTGACTTATTATTGTAGCTAGTTAAATTTAAGATTAATGAAACATTAATATAAATCCAGTTTTGATCGCCAACGACCACCGGTACATTAATATCCAGCTACGTTCTTGCAAGCAATCAACTTTAGGGATTAGATTGGGAAGTGGAAAAAGCATTTAGCGTAATTTTCACTCATTTAGAAGGCACTTCCCTTTATTACCCTACTTTTATACTCCGCTCATTTCGTCTTATATTATATTACCATGTTCCACTATTATCAAATCTTTTCTTTATCTTAATTGACATGATTTCCACAACCTTCTGCAATCCACAGTTTTGTTGACCACTTGAATTATTACATTACTAACAAGAATATATTCGTCATCGATAAAAATAGACTCAAGATACAAAAGGAAAAATATTATATACAAAACTAAAGAAATTGTTTCATTGAAAATTTTCTTAGCACTTATTGATTTTCTTAAAACGTCTCACCATTATATTAGTAACAAGCTGTCCGTTCCGGCTTTTCCCGGGAAAAATAGATCATGACAATTAGTGTGATTTCTATAAACATTTGCAATGCACAATCTTGTTGATCACTTGAATGATCATATTATTGACAAGAAGATACTGTCATTGTCTATAATATTCCTAAATCCCAAAAGGAAAAATTTATATTTAAAAATAAAAAAATTATTTCATTAAAATATTCCCTAAAGCATGGTGACGTTCTTAAAAAGTTTTACTATTTTATTAGTAACTGGCTGTCCGACTCGGCCTTGCCCAGGTAAAAATGCCATAACTGCATTTTGTTTTATTAACATTTTTACAATTATTTATGGTTAATGATTTTGGAAAACTGCTGAAATATATGTTTCTTTATTTCTACCTGAGAGCCTAAATACAAATTTCCAGATTAGAAGACTTCAATTGTTTTTATATACCCATACAATATTTCTCTGCCATTTTCACATCAACAACCGAATTTCGGAAAATTCTTTCCTTCAGCGAGCACTTAGAAGCCAAGAGACACCTCCGCGCCAAAATTCAAGTTTGTAGGCTCTATACTTCTGGAGATTCTATCGAGAATCAGTCAATCATTGTGTGAGCGGTAATTGTTTTATGTATGTATGTATATATATATATATATATATATATATATATATATATATTGTAGTTGAGAAAACTGTTCACACAGCGCACCCTTTAATTTGGGTTAGAATCGCACTTTCAGCAAAATTCAAAACGCCATATAACATACATAAAACGCCATTTCAAATCCAAAACGCCATATACCATCTGCATGGCATTATATAAGTCCAACGACAATTTTCTGCAGTGTTTCGCTTATATTTCCGCTGTTAGAGGTCATAGGATAATTATACAAACTGCAGCAGAGCATGAACAGGAAAACAACTTGTCATTGCAAATGATGTTTCAAAAACCCATGATGCACAAACATGGATTGTGTCAAATAGCAAACGTACTTATTGAAATCGTGCTTCTTCACTATAAACTTTCTCACTAAAAAGTTTTATGTGTGTAGTTATTACGGGATAATTAATGTTAATATCGTATAAAAATAATTCACCGATTAATATCACAATTTCCCTAATAGTGACAATACAAACTCGTTGCAGCTAAAAAAGCTTAAAGCTTCTTTAAAACTTTCGGCACAATACTCTAATACTCTCAATGTGGGAATTAAACCTCGAGAGGAATATTTACACTTTAGCAATAGTGAATTTTTCACCATTTTCTTTCATTTAATTGAAAGAAAACTAAAATTAAAAATTCATTTGAATAATTGCAAGGGCCGATCAGAGTCCTTTTGTAAAAAAAATCACATAGCCCAAATTTTCCCATACATATTATGATTACGGAAAAAACCCTTTTTTGTATAGTTTTTTTTGACTTACTTCGCATATTTATATCACTAACTGTTGAATATTGACAAAGTTAAATATTGATAAACTTAACAGGTATCACGTATGAGTAGTAAAACTCACAATACAATGGTACTGTACACAAATACAGTAATATTTACATTAAAGTGTGCACAGCGTTTATTTGTAAAAAAATAATTTTATTTTTCGCAACGAAAATATGTTGTCTAGTATACCTTTCACAGATGTAAAAATATTGTGAATTTTTCAAAAATACTTTAATTACTCATAATTTTTTTACTGTTTCATATTTACCTCTTTTTAGTACATTCTTTATGCTAGAACATAACAAATATTAGAACGAAATTGGTTTTCTGAGTAACGCCATTTTTAAGATAGACCTAGTAATAAAATGGATCTAAAAATAGCAACTTGGGGGATTATAAGCAAAAACAGAGTTACATTCTGCTAAATAAAAAAAATCTGGTCTTAAATTTTTTTCACGAAAAAATAACAATTGGGCGGACCATCAAAATTATCATTTTTGGTGGTTCTTTTCAGCGTTTCCCACATGCCTATGCAGAAAATTTTTTAGCCACCCTATATATGTTCGTGAGTCCTTTTGAAGTATAATTTTAAATAATTTTCAAATAGACGGACAGACGACTTTACCACAATAGCAGTGTTTCTAACAGGGTCTTTGTGTATGGACGCCTAAAACACTAACGTATACATATAAGTTAAATAAGTAAAACAATCGGCTAAAAGCAATTTTTTTTAAATAAATCGTAAATCCTATTTAATTAATCGTAAGTGGCTTTGTAACTATTGAATATATTGTTTTATTAGGAACATACCTTGATTAAAAGAAGGAAAATGTGGAAAAATCCCATTTGCTAAAGTGAACAAGCAACTAAGCGGATGTCATCTTATGATGACATTATCAGTAAAGTGTAGTAACCTAACCTAACCTATATTTGTAAGTATTTGCGCATTTGTACCGATTTTAATAAGTTTACTGATTTAAAATTTATATTGTATAAAATGACGTTTTTAAGGTTCCGTACCTCAAAAGGAAAAGAGGAACCCTTATAGGCAATTCGCCCCTTATAGGATCGGGTTGCTGCCCGTCTGTCGGTTTGTCAAAACTCTTTCTCAGGAACGCATGGAGGTATCAAGTTGAAATTAATATGAAATACTTATGTTCCTTTGAGCTGTAGAATAGTCAAGCTTCTAAGTCAACGCAATTAAAAAATACGGCAGTTTATGCTGCATATTTTGACACTCGCAAATAAATCAAAATCTATAGGGTACTTCCTGTTAACCTAGTCATGAAATTTGGCAAGAAGCAAGATTTCATAGCACAAATAATGAAAAATATCGAATATTGTTAATTTGTAGTTATATAAAATAAAATATTTCTTAAATATGCGCCTGTGAAACATATAGTAGGCAATATATTTTCGTTCCAAAATATTAACATTTTGTAAATAGTTTAATATGAATATTGTGTACCATTAAATTTTTATAAATTCTTAAAAGTATACGGAACCCCCGTAGTGCGAATTTCACTCGTGCTTGACTGTTTTTTTAAAATAAATATAGTTTTGCTATGATTGGCTCATCGTGGCATCAATAACAATCCATTTCATTTCCTCCTAGCAGTGCCATAATTACCACACCTTATACTCGCTCAGTTTTTTTTTGTTTTAGTCGCATTAAGCGGAAACGATGAAACTATTAAAAAAAACAAATCAAACATGATATTATTAAGACTGGCATCGTTCTTCAACTTGCTTTTTTGGGTCAAATTCAATCTTAATAAACCGAATATTGTTATTTAAAATAATATCCAATTCGATTCCACGGCCCTTTATGAAGAGAGCTAGACAAAAAAAAGTGTCGGAAACTCTTCTCTAAACAAAATTTAAAGGCAATATAGTCAATTACGTTCAAATGCCGCGCTGTCAACGAAAATAATACACGCGACACCGGAACGTATTTGAGAACGAACGATCGTCATTACGCTGTCAAAACGTCGGCGATACGATTTCATAGATAATGACGATAAAAAAATGAACACATAATTACAAACGATACGCCATTAATGCAATATTATAAACATCAATATTAATATGTGAACACCATCTTTCTCACACGGGCCGATTATACCAGTTTTTGAGAATTGGTCTAGGAGATTTAAATTCTGACAACCGCTGTCAAAATACCGACGATAGGATATCATACATAATGACGATAAAAAAATAATTACAAACGATAAGATTCAAAATAATATTACTAACATCAGTTTTAAGTCGCAAACCATCACCATCTTTCTCACATTAGCCAATAATAACAAGTTTTGCGAATCGATTGGAAAAATCTTGGTTTTAAATTCTGACAAACACTACATTGTCGAAACAGCACGTACTCTATTTATTTACAAAAAAGGAAGTTTTTCAAGGTTATACCGATTTATCTCCATTATTTCAATGAATATTTTGTTGACAACGTAATATATCGTTCACGCATGCAAAAATATACAAGTTCGGCAATATTAAAAACAGAGGTCTAACTTTGTCTTAAATATGGATTTTAGACATGTCGTTCTAAATATTAAGCATAACGACCCGGAATTACTAATAACGAAAGTTCCTTTAACAACTCAAAAAGTTAAAAAATATTTAGTTGCGTACGATATTTTTCAGTACGGAAAATTTTTACGAAAAAAATAAGCAAAAAATGTATTGCAGCGAGAATTAATTTTTCATTATTAGTATTAATTTACTTAAAAGAAAATTTATATTAAATACTGTTTTGAGTAGTTTCAGATATCGCTCATTGCTCATTTTATAAAAAAAATTATTAAGTAAAATATTTCCCATATCAAAAACGTTTTTACAATGAACTACTTTCGACTTCATTCTCGTTATTTATATCATCAAGCATTAAATATGCAAATACATGCACGAATAGATAAATTAAAAAAAAACAATTGCAAAAAACCAAAAAATGATAAAAATGATTACCTAAACCTATGTTTGAAACTTGACGTTTATCAGTAGTAATAGCACTTTGTTTTTACTACGGTCAAAGCCGATTAAATCAATTTCCGATTCCATCATTGCTGGCTAACCCCATCTCGGTGAAAGATAAAGTGTATATGTGTAATTAATAGTGAGGGTAGATAAATATCGTATATAAAGTATTAGCGTATTAAAACTTAACATCAATTAAACAAAACAAAATAATGTGCGTGCACTTGAAAACCCAAACATTTAGTATTCTAGAATTATTCGCCAAATGTAAACTAATTTTCGTAGCCCGACACTCCCCACGGCTTCAAAAATTAACTCAAATAAATCATATTTTATAAACACAACAGTGAATATGCAAGGTCGAAAATATATATCTGACACTTCCTCGACATCAAAAAACCGGACTTAGTTTGTGCACTTTCATCTTCTCTAATTCGGCAAAAAAACACAAATACCAAAAATATATGTACGCACTAAACACAATATAACTTCCCTTTAATGATATACTACAAACCTTTTAATTAATACTTCTCTAACAACAGTTAAATTAATGTTAAGTTAATCGTTGTTAGTTCACTCTTATACTTAGTTGTTGTTAATAAATATTACGATTATTTCTAATCGTTATCGTTTAACGTATATTTTTTTATTTTTCGTTCGTTATTATCTTTATTTAATGTTAATAAATAAATAGAATTCGTGCGTTCTATGTTTGTTTATTTCGTCGCGACGGACACGCGTGTTACCACGGCGGGAGCTTACAGGTGACTGAGGTTCGGATATACGTTTCGCACACAACCGGACGGACAGCAGTATGGTATGCAGGTATGTGTTTTTTTATTATTGAGATGGCTCTGTATGTGTTGAGTGATACAGGTTGTTTCGTACTTAGATGTTCTCATGTTGTGATCTCATATTCTGTGAATAAACCATGTACTATAGCCATCACTTATTCATAACCTCTCCAATTTTGTTTGATATAAATTTAATATTAATATAAATTTTAATTATTAACCGTAGTGATAAATAATATAAAGGTAAAAAATTAAAAATGTTCAATAATTAACCGTTTCATTTATTTACCAGTTTACACTTATGTATTTATGAGAGCTTTTATTATTGTGAATATTACAAGTGAAATACATTGGAAAGAAGTCATTTCTCAAGGAATATCGACCACACCGATATTCCAAGATCACATGGCACCTAACTCTTCGTGACAACGAAGTCGGTGTGTGAGCCGAAACTGTGCCTATCGTCTTCACGTCGTGTATACTATCAAGATAAATAAAAATGGACTAATTTTGATGACAAATATTCTAATACAAAAATCACAAAAAAAGTGAAAGAAAAAGGTATATTAAAAATATCGGTGATTAACTGAGATCTATCTATTACCACGATACTATACCATTTCGGTACCCCAAATTGAGATAGATAGCAATACTATATTACCAAAAGACCTGGTGAGTTTCTATGAGTGTCGACCCCAATGTCGGGAGCGAAAAAAGTTTTATCACTTCATGTTGATTATCTACATTTGTTATTATGGATATTTCCCCCTTCAGATCCTAACACATTTCTACTAATTAAGGAATTTTCCATGTAACTAGTTTATTTCATCAATTATTATTATTGGAATCTTTACAATTATATTTTCACAACTAAATGAATATATTTTGTATCATTAGCTAGGTTATAAAAACAATCATAAGTTGTGTATTTTTACAAATATTTAAAAACCTCACAATACCTAAACCTTCATACATCTAGTAAAGAAAATAACATAACTTAAATATTTCATTTATATGCTACAAGTTTTTTCTTAAAAAAAAACAAAACAAAAGCTCCTATTTCACCTCAATCTGCTAAACGAAATATTATTATATTAAAATTAACTAAAACTAATTTATTATGTTTGTAATTACTTCGCCACTTTTTAAACAACCTGTATAACTGTTTACCACCACAGTTGTATGGAATTACACGGCGGTAGTGCCATGTGAACGCGATCGTGTTACTCATGAAAATGAAAATTCGTTATGTACTGTAACTATTTCTATTGTTGTTTCTAAAATCATAATTTATCTGGCTTTTTTGTAATTATTTATGCGGTCACAAAAAAAAACTGTTGACTTTATTTTGGTAACGTCGACTTTATAGCTAGACGTTAATTTGGATTGAAGATGTTTTTTCACTATTACTTGTCTACTTTAATGTTTTAATGGCTTCCGTTAAAAACTAAATTCTGTGATTTTGAAGAATTCCCAGAAGAAACAGTTATTTTCTAGGTGGAATGGAATTTAAAAGACAAATGCCACCTTTCAAGTCTTAATGCCACCTTTCAAGCTTTGGAAATAGATAAGTGACTTTTGCAAGTAACAATTTTTTATATGCTTGGCAACAAGATGAAAGTAATAAATTATTCGATTGATTGCAAAAAGTTTAGGAGCAATAGTGCTAAATAAATAGTAAATAAACATATACTAAATATTTTATGCTTATCTATGTTCAAACATAATTGAATGCATCGAAATGCGATTGGTTCCAGGATGTGCATAGCTTTACTCAATAGCAGTTCACATAGAAGAGTAATGTACATAGTGCTTTTTTATTACTAAAACTACCCGCGACTTCGTTCGCGTGAGCTATAGAGATGTGACTTATATATCAATCCAATCTATAATTAACCTCTGTTCCAGTTTTTTTTTCAAAATTCGTTAACATTCAGTAGTAACTTCATGATAAAAGTTACAAAAGGGAGAACATTTTGTTTGCTATCCCCGTGAACCAAACTTAGATTTAGGAATTAGGACAGATTTTAATTCAAACTAAAATTTATTCGCATGCCAAATATCGTGTAGATCCGTTCAGAAATTACGGAGTATTAGGCTAATAAACATCTATCCATCCACGCAAATTTCCTTTCGCCTTTATAATATTAGTTAGCATTGATTTAATTTTATCTAAGTTCATTAGCATTAGAAGGAAATCTAGATATAACGTTTTACTACGTACAAGCTATTATTAAAATAAATTTTATGAATTTCATGATAATTCGATGAATTTTTCATGATAATTTTCGGGTGAATGCTATTCCATAATTTTTCCCAGTTTTCAAAGTTTTCAGTTATGTTTCAAACTTTCTCCTTAGAACTTATAATATCGAGTCCAAAAATCATGCCATCGTAACATATTTGAAAATCAATGAGCGTAATTTTGAACTATCTTTTAATCAATATAAACATGTTCAATTATTGGCATTGTGAAAATAATCAAGTTTTTCCTTATTAGAAAATATAATGTCGAGTTAAGAATTATGCCATCGTAACATATTTGAAAATCAATGAGCGTAATTTTTAACTATCTTTTAATCAATATAAACATGTTCAATTATTGGCATTGTGAAAATAATCAAGTTTTTCCTTATTAGAACATATAATGTCGCATCTAAGAATTATGCCATTATAACGTATTATAAAACTAATGAGCGTAATTTTTAACTATCTTTTAATCAATATAAACATGTTCAATTATTGGCATTGTGAAAATAATCAAGTTTTTCCTTATTAGAAAATATAATGTCGAGTTAAGAATTATGCCATCGTAACATATTTGAAAATCAATGAGCGTAATTTTTAACTATCTTTTAATCAATATAAACATGTTCAATTATTGGCATTGTGAAAATAATCAAGTTTTTCCTTATTAGAACATATAATGTCGCATCTAAGAATTATGCCATTATAACATATTATAAAACTAATGAGCGTAATTTTTAACTATCTTTTAATCAATATAAACATGTTCAATTATTGGCATTGTGAAAATAATCAAGTTTTTCCTTATTAGAACATATAATGTCGCATCCAAGAATTATGCCATCGTAACATATTAGAAAACCAATGAGCGTAATTTTTAACTATCTTTTAATCAATAGAAACATGTTCAATTATTGGCATTATGAATATAATCAACTTTTTCCTTATTAAAACATATAATGTCGAGTCCAAGAATTATGCCATCATAACATATTTTAATTCAAAATCAATGCACGTAATTTTTAACTGTATTTTAATCAATATAAACATGTTCAATTATTGGCATTCCGAATATAATCATTTTAACAAATGTTGACGGTTATACGTGTTAATGTAAAAGCGATATATCCGCTAGAAATAAATGAAAAATTACTTTTTCAATATGTTTGGTCGTGTTTTTCTCAACTCAACGCTATATGCACATAATGTATCGCGTTATAGGCACACGATTTTAATTGTAAGGTTCTTTACTTTGAAATTTAAAAAAAATAAATCACGATATTTTCTTTTTATATTTATGAAAATTATATAAAGCAATATATTTATACCGTGAGTAATTATACACTTTTGAATGTTTAACATTTTATATATAAGTACATAGTAAGTACGGAATCTTTGTAGTGCAAGATCTACTCATCCTTATACGGTTTTTCCGAAACAGACAGGAATGCAGGTATGGCTAGGCCGCAAAGTGATACTTGCTGGTAGAAAAATCCGGAATATTTTCCAAAACTTCCCTTACCTTTCCAAATTTTCTAATATAAACAACCTTATATAATAACATGGCATTCATCATGAAGACACCCTAATTAATGAAGTTTGCGTTCCGACCTAATTTTCGTTAAGGAATATGTTTGAATGTACTTATGTCCCTTAACTCTATCAAATTTTAAAACACACAGTTCCATTTATATATAGAAGAGACATGTTTGACCAGCTGTGACCTAACCTTAACAATCGCGTTCGTATGTAATTAATGGCATTGAACATTGAATGACGAAAAAAAAATGTTAAGCCCACGTAAATGTTTACTGCCGCGCTAACAATGCGCCATAAAGGTGATTCCACACAACCGCGTGGGCCGCTCAAGGATAATAATATACGAGATACACAATATTTAATGCATAAGAATTTAATACGTAGGTACGAATGGTAGCGAATAAAAAAAATCATAAATATTTTAGCTGCCGTATATTAGACCTACGCGAATTCTTTACATTTATAGATAACATAATCGTGTGGGTGACGGAAAAACTGGAGTAGAAGCGACTAGACGTTTTAACATCCGTTTTGAAAAATAACAAAGAAAACCTTATTATTTACTTGTCTTTGTTTGTCTCTCTTTCTCTTCCTTTTTCTCTCTAATGGACCAGGACAACACTAAAGACAAACTTCTATCTTTGCAAAAATTACTAAATATATACAAACTAACGAATAGATTATTAAATATTTTAGACAAATTTTTCTAAACGTATTTTTTGCAACCATTTTGTTTTCTTTAATAAATGGATTAAATAGAAAAATATTGCATATTTAAATTATTTAATCCAAACATAGTGACACACTCCTTTTGCCCGCGATTTGCGACCGCGTAAATTGTTGGCTATTACGACGGAATTTTTCTCCAGAAATAATGTTATGATCTCAAAAGTTCGCTCATTCAGGGTAAAAGTTACTAATATATTAAGTTGGACTCAAAGCTGAATCGCTGCGAGAGTCTTCATCAATTCATAAACCCTGATCATAACATCCAAACACCAGAAGTTGAGAACTTAATGTTGTGGAAGACTGCAATAGACAGTCAGTGAGACATTATAAAATGAACTATTCAATTACCATAAAACAATTAATAATATAACTTTGTAATAAAATATTAATACTAGCTAAATCAAGCAAATAAATTGGGTATCAACGTGAATAGAGAAAAGTGCCTCCCCCTTTCCCTTATAGGAGACGTAATAGGATAATAATAGGGAATCTACTGAAATATTTCCAGACGACCCTTAATAACAGGAATCGACGATGCATTTCAAGCTTATTCCAGAATTTGGCAGCATATACAGTAAAGAAGTACTCGTAGAAAGTAATTTAACTGTTTGCTCTATAGAATATTCCCGTATCAAGTTCTAGGCATCAGATTTGTCAGAACAGCTCTCGGAAACTCCTGAATTAATTCAGATTCAGGTTAAAATCTAGATACCTTTTGTTAAGATCAAATATTCCCTAAAGGGCAATCGAATATTACTTTCAAGCATTGTAGTGAGACACTGAACCGATTTAAATGTGACTTTCACTGAGGTGATACCCGGCATCCAAAATAAAATCTAGGTACCTCTAGTCTAAATCGAATATTCCCTAAGGGGGCGAACATTTATTTTATGCATTATAGTAACACACTGAACTGATTTGAATGATACTTTCACCAAGATGATACCCGGGTTCCAGAATAAAATCTAGGTACCTCTAGTCTAAATCGAATATTCTCTAAGGAACAATCGAACATTTCTTTTACGCCTTATAGTAAAACACTGAACCCATTTGAATGATGTTGAGAGCGAACATCGAGTACCACACTCGAGATCCAGATTAAAATCTAGGTACCTCTAGTCTAAATCGAATATTCCCTAAGGGGCTATCGAATATTTCCTTCCCAGTAATTCCCTTTAAACTCTGTTGCAGTAATTCAACTTGAAGTCTAAAGCTAAGATATAAATTACTTTTATCCCATGCTATAAAGATGCAAGCTATTACTGGAGAAAAGCTCCGCTGCACTATTAAGAGTCTACGCCTGGGAAGCGGAGAGCCAGTAAAATTAAACATAACTTAGAATACGTTCAAATAGAATTTTATCTCGCGTCTAGTTAATTTATCAAAGTACGCGTCATGAACTTACGTCACTAAGACACAGCAGTTACTAAAGTAGTGCGTTTAAACAATACAATAAATAAACAAAATCCACCCGCCCAGCTGCCAGATTACACAGCGCACCAGTAGCGCTGGCTATCGGCACAGCACGTACACAATTCACGAGAAGCACTCTGTAATTATTTAATAGTTTTATTGCACTTATTACGAAAACAATTATGCTCAGCGCACCGATGGCACAGTGCGATTGTGTGGGCCTTATCTCATTTGACGGCTGTTAGCCAAGAATGAGGTTGTCGTACTGGCTCCCGATGCGACCCAATGCTTATTAATCGATGAAACACCAAAAAAAATTAACTATTATGCAACAAGAAGAGCTAGTTGCAATTGTGAGTCATTATGCCGTTGGGTATTGATGATTTGTTGAAAATAAAAATCGTGGACTACGTTTTTGTTGCCACCAGTTCACGAATTTGCGGCAAATAGATTCAAGAAATGAAGCAGAAAAATTTAATGCTGAAGTAGGAAAACATGCGAAAATACTAGTAAAAGTGAAATAAAGCATTACTCTTAAATGATTAAAAATTTAAACGTACGTAATCTTGAGGGTCCTAAAGCTTAAAAATACTTAACAATTCATCAAATAGTTGATTTATACTTGTATATTCGTTCCCATTGATTTTACAATGTTTCAGTTGCATCAGAGACAAAAAAAATATAAAAATTAAGATAATTTTTCGAACCAAAAACAATCCAGACTATAGAATATGTTTGTACCAAATGTTATCCAAGTCGGCTTAACTATTACAATGTGACTGAGTAAAAAACATCCAAACGAACAAACATCGGAAGATTAGGGTTTATAATATCAGTTAGAAATAGTAAGTTTTTCTGAAGTTTTGGATGATGTTCAGAAACCTAATTTCCAATATGCACTTTTTCGTAATATGTCTAAAAACAAATTTAAAACTGCAAAACTGTTGCATCGATTTCTCGAAAACAAATCAAACGCACGAACAAACAGTATTTCGAAACTTTTCCGATAAACTACTTCTGTTAAATTCACTGAACCGATTTGAGTGATACTTTCACCGAGATGATACCTTGGTTCCAGAATAAAATCTAGGTACCTCTAGTCTAAATCGAATATTCTCTAAGGGGCTACCGAATATTTCCTTCCCAGTAATTCCCTTTACAGTCTATTACAGTAATTCAACTGACAATTTCATATCACTTCTCACGTTCCAATTTTATTTTTTCAAAAATTTGTACTGCTAATTTCCTATAGCAACGACAACAACATAACCCTCAACGGCGGCCGCCGCAAGTGGCAAGGTGTCGAACGCGGTATAGTAGCGCCGAAGCGCGTCGTACCGGTGACCAATTAGTTCACGGTTGACGACTCGCTGTAAAGTAACGGTAGCAGGTGCTGCGGGCTAGTATCGTTAGGGTCGACACGGGTCAGATGATCCGCTATCACTAGGGTCGATAGATCAATCTTCTAATTTGGAACTGTCCATTTTAACTGTATACGATTTTGCTTCACACTTCATATCGATTAAAATCGTATTTTTTGTCAGTTTGCACGGTCTAATTTAACGCGATATAACTTTACAGTGGAGATGTCAGCTACTAGAAGACGTCTTGCTTAATATCATCGTCGAGGCTCTAAAGTGAAAACAGTGGTAAATTGGATTCCCAGTTTCCATTGTCAATCCTATAATACGCCAGATTTTAAAAACTTATGTCGAGAGAACACCGTCTTACGTTATCGTCTCGGTTGGCCTAGTTCACAGTTCACACACGCTTGCTAAATTCTGCTTATTTTTCAGAATTATCAGGGAAAAAATTACCGTTTCCTAGTTAAAACAAACCTAATAAAAACTCGTCACAAACTTTAATGTTTGAAAATAGATATTAGTGGCTTTTGCAGATAGCCAATAACACACTAAAAGTAAAAAAATTGTTCGAGTTTAGTTTTTTTTTTTAAAGTTAGGAGAAAAACTATCGGATAAATAATAAATAAAAATGACCCCTAAAATTAAATGTTTATTTATATTGGCGACACAGAAAAATGAGATCGGTGGCAGTACGAGGGTGTTGTGATTAAAATTATATGTCACAAATGTTAAAATAACATTCCAGTATATGTCAGATTATTAAAACATATGACAAAAATTGTATGAGAAATTCACGAATTTTCCTGACTATTTTAAGAAAAAATGAAATTCTACGATTTTTCCCGGTTTAACAACCCTCTAGTTAGTAGTAAAACGTATCGGTATTCCAATATCAGATTTTACCAATACCCGAGATGCGGAAGGAATGTTAAAACTGTCCTAGTCTCATACTCCGAGCGGTACTTCTTAATCCTTTCTAAATTAAAATAAAAATAGGAGTTGGGCACCCTTTTAGTTTTTTTTTGGTTTTATATCTCAACATTCAGAAGGGATAAATGCCTGTACCGCTTTTAATATTGTACTAGCGTGACCCGTGCGAAGTCTTCGCATTATTTATTCCATTATGAAGCTCAGATGACAGATCAAACAAATATTTTACTAAAATTGACATATAGAGGCGCAAGTATCAAAAGCATTGAGCTAAAGCGCCACTTTATTTATACGTGAGTGGATTTGAAATTAAACAAAAATTTTACCGACCGTCAATCGTATTGACGTTGAGCCGTTAGATGGCAGCATTGCTGTTTTGTGTATATAATTTTAATAATTAATTAATTTGCAAAAACAATAGCAATAATAAAGTTTTTAGTTGTGGATGCCGGTAGAGCAAGCAATTATCTATAAAATGATATATAATTTATGTGGATTAGTTGTGAGGTTTTTTCTAAAAAGGGAGTGTAACATTTTAACCTTAGCGTATTAATATATATGATGATGATGATGATTTGTGTATGTGAGTGTACATCTATGTGGGGAGCTATTTTTCACGAAGTGGAAAGTTTCTCGACCTGGCGATGATAAAAGTTAATGAACTTTTCCACTTTCCCTTATTCTTAGGTATTCTTGACAATTTGTTTTAAATGACCAATATGTCATACAAGATATTTCTATAATTTATTAAATACATATAAATCATTTTTTTAACTTTTTATTGTATTTTTTTAAAGCTCAAAAGTTCTTTTATATTTGTATTCCTTCAACATCCTCCAGCTTGTTTAAGCATTATTTACCATTATTTAGGCTCATCGTACCGTTTTTAAAAGCTTATTGTAAATGTTCTGACAATTTTTTTTTAATGGAGATAGTTTAAAATGACCTGTATTCAAAAGTTGAATATTTTTGGCTAAATTACCTTCTACTTTTATAGTCAACAAACCCTGAATTTTAACCAAAAACATGTATGATGTAGGTTATACGAAAACACTATATTAATAAAGTTTATTGAATTGTGAAACTGCAATAATAATTATTTATAATTAAAAATAATTGTGATTAAAAATACAATTTTCGTTACAATTTTATTGTGTGTATCTGATAGTAAGCAGTATATGGATATTTTTTTAATTCGGCCGTTTACTTTTATCAACCTTTATGTCGGCTAGGTTTCGAGTGGGACAAATAATATCGAAATTTATTTCGGAATCAAAGTAAGCTATTCACTGGCTGTTTACTTCTTATTGTTATCAGTTTACATATAAAAATAATATTCTAAAAAAATACTTAAGATCTCATTATTACATTTTTACCTTTCCACCGTCTTTAATGTTGCTATCTAGAGCTATAAATCATAATAATAGAGCTATATAATATAGAGCATAAGATATTTTGAACGTAATCTAATCCAGCATCTCGTAATATTTCAGCAAGCGGTATGTATTTCTAAATTAGCCACCCGAATTTGATCGCTTCACGCCAGGCTCGAAGCATATTGTATGTATTTACTTGGTTACGCGAAAAGTATTGGAAATAAAGATAAGGTAAATTTCTAAGAACGTAACTGAGTTAGAATAATTTGAATCGAGAGTAGCGTTATTTTTATATTATTATAATTAGATATTGGGTGAAGAATCATTAAGTAAAATAAATACGAGTCAACGTTTTATGATTCTTTATAGAAATGACCTACAATAATAAAATAATACCGAGCTAATAAAGTAATTTAACATATTTTTCATCTTTGTAAAATAAAAACTTAAATACGAATCCGTCGATGCTAAACTATAAAGTTGGCTACAAATTTAGCGTGCGGCGCCTCCTACACAACCTAACACGGATTACGATAAGCTCAGATCACAACCGAAACGAAAAAGTTTCCGCATGAAACCGTGCGGCGCTGATGGCGCTAATTTTAATCAAAGAACTACGCCATCTGTTGGCGATCCCCCGAATTGTGTCCGGATTTATTTTCAGTGACATCACCGAACAAAGATCTAGGATATTTTTTCATTAAAATAAAAATTTACTTTTAACTAGTTGCAGGAATATATTAATCAAAAAAATATTTTTTATAAAAATATGATTTCATTATTTTGAAGACAGGCATGACATAATACAAGTAAATAATTTATTGTAACCAATTCTGTCGTGGTTAGAGCTTCAGAACTACCTCAGTGAAAATTACATTTTTATTTATACATATTTATAAATATAAATTTTTCAACGAAACGAATAAAATTACATTAACCGTTCTTTTACAAAGATTATCATAATTTCCATGTTTATATGTGTATCAAAACATTTTATTTTTTGGAATTTAAACTGTTTTTTACAGGAATAGGCTTAATCAACCACAAAACGCTTCTGAGGCAGTTCCGATTCAATTTCAATGTAATATGCAGAAATATAAACTATACAGAAATTATATAGAAATTTAAATTATATTCACATATCATAAACAGCTATTTGTAATGCGAAAGCGCGTCCAACGAAACAGCGAATTCGGCACAACGCAATAAGAGGACAGAAAACAAATAGTTCAACGACAGCAGATGTCAAACAAAGTATAATAATGCGTACAACAAAAAAAGAACAAAGTCTGTAAGCATAAACGTTCGTTGTCTCTGACAACTTACCATCAAACTCTGTCCAAAGGTGTAAGCGTGGACAAAAATTGTGCATTAGATCAAAAAACTACATCTTTACGTGCTAAGGACAGTGAAATATATATAAATAAATATATCAACATATGACACAATAAAATATTTTCATGACAAAAACACGAAATTAGACAAGATAAGCGAAATTTAGAAATAAAAGTGTTTTTATTTATATAGATGTAAATAAATACGATTACTTACGCGTCATCAAATTTTAGGTGCTTCAGATACGTGACTCACCTAAAATTCATGTGAAATGTTGAAAAAAACAACACGTTTTCTCTTTAAAAAATATCAGTACATAATAATATTTAAGAAAGTATACTAATTCAAAATAGAACGAAATAATTATGCTAATTTTCAAATTTTTAGATCTTTAATTTTTTCCCTACTCGATTAGGGGCCCCAGGATTGCTCACCCCCCCCCCCCTCCCTCCACCCTCCCAGGAAGGGGTCCCAGAATAAGTGATAATACTACAGTTAATAAAGATTAAAGATAAATAATATAAATCCAGTTTACAGTTAAAACAGTTTATTAAAATGCAATAGCGCCATCTAGTGGAGAATTATAGAGCTACGTTGTAATGTATTAATTACTTAGAGTACAAGTAGTGTTAAGTAACAATTCTAGGAAAAAGCAAAATATCACATATTGTCTCGCAATTTTGCGTTAATTTTTTATTTTTTTAAACAAAAATACCCAAAATTAATGAACAAAAATTTTATTCAAAAACAATTCGCTTCTATAGATATAGGACGCGTAACAGAATTCTTATGGAATATTTTTTCTTTGGTTCCAATAAGAAAATATTGTAATAATTTATAAAATATCTGAAAAATTCAAATTTTCCTGTATTATTATTGCCATATTTAATTTCGCTTTCGGTATTTTCTGGTAGCTTGCCGTATTTTGAAAACAAATATATTTATACTATTACACTCAGGCGATATTACAGTTTCAATCTGGACTTCAAAATTCGCCACGTCATTTTCAACGCTACTAGAGTAAAAAAATAAAAAAGACGTTATAAGCGTCATTCATCACTCATGACGTCATGTGTACAATATGACTTCACTGTCGACTATTACAAAATCTTCTTTTTTTAACTATGACGCTAAGGCACCGGACAAGTCCTTATTCAGGCATCGTCAACTTTAAGTGAGTAATAGACCATTTTTTGAGGCACTCATTTGTGTATGTATTATCAGAATCAATTTACAACTTAAAGATTTTTTTAAATTTTTTTAAATAATTCAGTTTGAAAATGTTTTTTTAGTCTTCCACATAAATACGTTTTAAAATGTAACCTTTGAGCTTGATTAGAAGATATTGCGTATGTCCAATAATAAATAATACTATATAAGTCCTATATAAGTCCGCTAGATGTATGTATAATTATTTATGTGTAAATAAAAGTTTGAAAGTAAAAAAACCATTGAATCCACTATTAATTTTAACACAAAATTCTGATAGCCTCCAATGATTCACAATTGTAAACAAACGCAGTCTACATAAAAAGTGAATTTAACAAACGAATTATTAGATACACTTTTGATATCGGATATTTTTATTATTACCGAAAAAACTCATCAAATGTGTTTAACAACATTTGAAAAGCAGATATTAAAGGAAAGGCAATATCAAAGGAAGAGCACTTGGGAAAACGAAAAA
This sequence comes from Druceiella hillmani, assembly GCA_039881145.1. Taxonomy (NCBI): domain Eukaryota; kingdom Metazoa; phylum Arthropoda; class Insecta; order Lepidoptera; family Hepialidae; genus Druceiella; species Druceiella hillmani. The sequence continues at coordinate 32,205,413 of JAYKKI010000006.1, forward strand.
TAGGAATGTCGATATACTTTTACTTTGAAAGAAATATTAATAAAAATGTATATACGTGAAAATGAAAAAAGGAATGTTGACATATTTTTATTTTGATAGAAATATTAATAAAAATGTATATCTATGAAAAAAGTAAGTTAAAAACAAAAATAAAAGGATATCCCGGAAAAATAAACATATAGTAAGTTAAAAAACATATAAAATATGCCACAGAAAGAACATATGCAATAGAACAGGCAATAGAAAGTGTGAAACAATTTTAATCTATTAATGCCACGCAATGATCGCCGATGTAGATGTGACTGCTAATACAAATAATAATGCAGACGTGACTACTAATATGCCATATACAATAAAATAACGCAGAGCGCCATATTGGCATATATCACTAGCCACTACGTCATTATCTACAGTGGGATATTTTAATATTTGTCTCTGCACAAAAGCATTTGTTGGCGAAACCAACAGCAGAGAAGAAACATTTTCATCTATCAACTTTCTAGATAAAAATCACTTAAAATATACGCCCAACCTGACTGCCAATGCACCACAGACAAGAAAATACCATAAAAGCATAGGTCGCAAGCTTCTACGTCACTACCTACCTTAGAATATTTCAATATTTGTTTCTAAACAAAAGTACTTGTTGACTAAACCAACAGGAAAGCGACCAAACATCTTAATCTACCAACGCTCCACATAATAATTGCTCAAAATATCCGATAACGGAAACGGTAAACAGACGTAAAAGCTTAGTTAGAACGACATAAACAAATATTATCGAAAGCGGGTCAAGTTCACGCGTGACCATCAATGGATCGAGATCGTAAAAACAAACTCAACTCCTTTTGGAGATTCGTTAGCTCTTGAGGCGATGGAATTAATGAATCGGTGAGGTAATTTATTAATATAAATTTGTAATAAAGGCCGAATTAATGAATCGGTGAAGTAATTATATTAATAAAAATGTCTGTGATAAAGGCATATATGAAGTACGAGTACGTACATATTATACACTAATAATGAGGGAAAAAACAAAATGTTGGTAATTTTATTTATTACATTCCAATTAACCCTTGAAAAGTTTTAAATCTTACGTCTTCAAGCCGGCGATATTCAAATGTTAATTTTGCCATTTTCGTCTTAAATTTTAATTAAGCCGTAATAAATTTACTTATATTTCTACAATTTTTAACTCACAGTAATAAAAAATATAATAAAGGATAAGAGAAATAACTTATAATAGATAAGAGAGAGAAATAGCTATAAACTCCGATACGATCGGGTTATTTTTAGGGTTCCTCACTTCAAAAGGAAAAATGGGACCCATATAAGGGCAGTGACATATTTGTCTATAACAGACGTTTTTCTCAGAAGCCGCTTGACGAAGAAACTTGAAATCTGGCATTGCAATAAAACATATTGTAACCCGCAAACATCTCAATGGCTAATACTAAAAAAATCATATGAAAATTTTAGGGTGTAAACTAAGTATTTGATTTTTTTGTAATTCCATGCATTTTGTGAGGTATCGTTTAAAAATGCTAGTAATAATGGCCTCAAGGATATTTTTTGTATAATTTTAAGAAATATATCTTCAGAGATATACTGAAAAACTATTTATGAAACGGCTGAATATAAAATTATGAAAAAATAGGGTCTTTAGAAGCCTACGAAAGGTTGTAGTAAATCTATAGCAATATCTTATAATTTTTTAAATATGCACCGTGTTCTAACGAATTTAAAAAATATAATAGATAATTAGTTTACGTTCTGAAAAATTATTACTTGTAAATATTTTAACATAAATCCTAGGTATCCTTAAATATTTATAAATGCCTAAATATGTACGGAACCCTCGTAGTGCGAGTCGTGATATCACAGGTTTTTTTACAAGATTTTAGCCCAATTTGGAATACAAAACTTATTTAAGTTGCGAACACTTTTACTGAGAATAAGCTACGACTCAAATGTTACTGTAGTAAGAAACCTTTAAACGTTTACCGACTTTATTATAGATATAACAATTCTTTATGTACGTTTATTAAAATGGCATCGCTTTATATAAAACGATTTATTATATTCGACAGATAAAAGGATTTGGACCCCCGTGTAACTGAACATGGAACGATACAGTGATATTGAATCCAATTTCAAAAGAGCATCGCCAGATATGAGGTGTCAACATTAAACTGTCGTAAAAGTGAAACTATTCCGCACCACACAATTTACACATCACAAATTACACATCGTAATATACATAGCCTTCAAAAACGTATTCCCAATTCACATCAGATTACCAAACCATAAAGATTATGAAATCCGCACATTTAAAATATAATTATTTCCCATGAGCTCCTATCAAAAAATCTCTCGAGAAATCTACGACTTCAGCCGAATGCGTATTGAGCAAGACGTCTAGACCGGCCTTATCTGGTCTCATCTCGGCTATACAATGCACGCGCTCGTTCACTATTCATCCGGCCCCCGTGGACCACTGTAGATTGCCTTCGCGTAAGTATCGCCTCACCGAAGAGATAACATCGGCAACCACCTCTCACTCGGTCCACCACACCTACATCCGCGATTAGTATTCGAAAGTGCAAGTGCCAAAAAATAGCACTTATCAATTTAAAATTCATGTAAATATTAAAATACTGTATTAAAACACACAATTTTATATCTTAGAGACTTGCTCAATATCTGAAATGGAAAACATCACTATTGTCACTCACCTCTAATAAGACTTAATTAATTGACAGCGACATCTGTTTCTTTTACGGGCAACCATCATAAATATATAGTTTTATAATTCTCCACTAGATGGCGGTATTTATTTTATTTTTAATAAATATGTTTAATTAATTAATGAGGTTTATATTTAGACATTAGTAACTATTCGTACATATCAGACTTATAAAGGTATACACATCCAAAAGACCCCAGAACCCCCAGAAAGAAAAAAGATATAGAAATATATGATATAGTATAAATTGTTCTGCACGAAAAGCCGGAAAATTATTTATAAAGTCGATGATTAGTTACTTATAATAGTCATATTTTCATATTGACATCTGTGAAGTGTACACATGTTATACATAGTTGAAAAATTTTTTTTTTTGTTTCCGTTTTGGAATATCTTTTACATTGTATTTGAGGTTTCAAAAAATAATTGTTATTTGCAAACAATTTTTTAGTACAATTTGGTAAACATTAAAATAGCTTCAATAAATACCGAGATAATTGTTTATTGCCGATAGATAACGCAGACACTAAATAATTGCGCTTTTTCCCTTTTGGTGACTGAATCTTAAAATTCGATTATCCAGTCTTCCAGTCTATTAGTACATTCGTGCTGTAATGTAAGAAGAACTTTAATATGGCAATATTTTAAGACTATAATCGGGTAAAAATTTCGAAATCTTTGGCATATGTAAAGTTTATGCTACAGATACTTTCCGGAATTTGGCTGAAATTGGATGAAAATAAAATTCAAAATACAGCAAGTTCGTTATCATCAATACTGTTATATTATGTCAGCCTTTCCACAGATTCAGATATATAAGGTAATAGATTTGATTTTAAATAAGTCGTTAAAAAAACTAATATCGTATAATGTCGGGAAGATTACACAAAAAAGAACTTTTCAGATATTAATGTAGATATTTTATACGTTAAATTTCTATTTTCTTATATAAATATATAATGGACAACATAAACACATAATTGAGCACGCAAGTATGAGCCTTACTCTGGTACTATCCCCCCATCACATTACTCACGATTCTGTACTCATTTAAACTATCACAATCCCCAATACCCATGCCGCCTCCAAACGAATCGCGTTTATTGCCAAAGAGCAATCTTTACCTACCGTACCACGAGGCAACGTGGGAGGCACCGCCAACCTACGCAGTGACCTCATTAACTATCACATTGCATAACCGCCTTTAGACGCCGCACGCAAATATTTGTTCGACTCCAAGCAAAACCGTCCTAAGGGGCGACTGTCGCGTAAATAAGCCTTAAATCAATGACGTCACTAGATTATGGTTTTTGGATGCTCTTTGGAATGACTGCCATTTCTAGCAAAAAAACGCCTGATACTCATGAAGCTACGGATCTCCTTCTAATGGAAAAGTCAAAGCGACTTTCATGATGAGCAACAAAAGTGATGCTTTTATCATTTCTCTATACAAAATTCAAGTAATTCGAAATGCAAATCATTCTTGTGTCAATTTTTCTTTCATACCCATGTACAAATTGAACGATCGAGAGCGTAACAGAAGATTATTTTTTCACTCCCCACTATCTGCACCTCCCCTGTGAGATCCCAACGCAGTATCCACATAAATTATTGTAGATCGTGCGTCGGTGAAGCTGTCGTACCTCTATGGTGATAATTACCTTTTTCCCATTTTTATTGTTAAATACGCACAGTAATAAATAACTAAAAATTGCCTCCTTCAATGGTCTGAAGACGGAAAATGTGAACCACTATAAATCGCAAACAATTTAAAATTATGAACGTTGATAAACCTCTAAAATCCTGGAAAATATAATCCAAAGCATATAATTAAAATATAACGGAAATATACTCTGAAATCCGTGATAACAATGTAGCAGTTAGTGGATGCGAGATTTACATCAATCTAAAAGAAATTCCGCTTCTTTGATCGAAACCACAAGTTATTTTTGTTGGAAAAATTATGTTGACATACATACGTTGACAGATGTTTCAATGCGGTCATGTCAAAATCGATGAAAATATTTTGCTCAACCTGATATCTACTTTGATCACAAAAATCATTTCAAGCTTATCGAATGAAATTAACGTTTATCTCAATCTGAAAGAAGTCCGTCATAGAACTCGCCAAATTTTTTTGTCATACCTATTCAACGCATAATGTCAGACACGATTAAGTTCGCTTTAATAGTACATTTAAATTCGCCAGCGGCAAACATTTAAAATAATTCCTCCATATTATAAATCTCGGAGGAAAAAATTAATAAAATTAATAAAAAAACCAATTTAGTAAGAGTACAAAAGAGAACTCTTGCCAGGAGGCTTTCACACACGCTTAGGTACGATTTTACTAATTTATGGAACATTGTATTTGTATTATATAATTCCAAAATATTAACATTATAGTTTACTAAGTAAACACTTTGCTTAGTATAACACATTTTTCACGGAGGTAAAAAATTAATTTGTATTATTCATTACTTTTATACAATTTTTTATACAGAAAAAAACTTACTATTTATTTTCCAAGTATAAGATATATGTAATATGGGACACAAATTATATAAAAATAGGTTAAAAATTTGCCATTTTGATGGCCTCCGCTATCGTTATTTCCTGGTTAAAAAGACTAAAAATATTTGCACTTTATTCGAAAAGATTATTTCAAAGATAATCTTCCTCGTGGTAAAGTAGAATTCATTTATTAAAAAAGTATAACCATGCATAAATTTTAAATTTGTAATACATTCCATTTGCGAGCCGAAGGCTTCAAACAGATCGACGGATAAACGTAGGTTACTCTTTAGGTTAGACAACAACTGGGTTCCGGTCCAATCCTCTAAGTAGGACTCTAAACAAATAAATATGTACGGGAAATTATTTGTATAATAAAATATCTATACATATAATAAAACTGTAAATTATACCTGTCTGGGTGTTGCAGATATTTGCAAGAAAAAAAGAATTGGCGCTATGAAAGCAAAGTGATAGAATACGTTAAGCTCATTCTTAGAATTTTCGTCTGTTTATCTATTTTATGTGCTGGCATCACGTAAAGCCCACTGACGCAATTCAGATGGAGTTTTTAGTGGAAAAAAAACATAGGTGTCAACTCAAAGTAACGTTCACTTAATATTTACTTCATCGCGATTGATTCATTCAATCAGAAGTTATGCAAATTTAATGTTTTTTTAAATTAATTTTCATTGCATTAGTACAATAAAACCAATAAAAAAATGTCTACAACTAGCTAGCTACTCGACGCGTAGTAATTATACACACACACACACATATACATAATATATATATATATATATATATATATATATATATATATATATATATATATATACAAATAAATAATTAACACACGGAAATTCCGCATAACGTTCATTTAAATGTGGTTCTTTGATTTCAGCTACCAGTATTATTTTTTAAAATGTCACGTTATTGTACTTAGCGCGTTCTCTATAAGCGATATTATATGCTTTATTTGCTACTCCCTAAACTTGCCGTTTAATATTACCCATAAGACTAACCCCTTATTACCTTAACTCGCTCTCCCCAAGATTTTGTAAACACGTCGCTGATTCAGCGACGTCAATTTCCGCAAAGTTAAATTGCCTAATTAGGAAGTGCACAATGCACCAAACTGCTTGACCGATCCGAAAAAGGCATTACATTTTGACATTATAATTATGTTAGCTAAAAACTTCTTATCCGGTCAAGATGAATCATTATGCAGTCTCCTGAATGACATTATGTTATGATAAACGGTGACGATAAAAATAAATTCGTAGAAAAATGGCCATTTGGGCGTGCTTTGCTGGATAGCTTACCTTAATAGCAAACTTGTTAAAATTATCACTCATAATAATGTTAAAAATAAGTACTTAATAATGTTAAAAATAAATTCAATTAATAATTTTGTTGAATTTACGGACGCTTTTTTAAAATTAATTATCGCATACTTTATTAAATTGAATTCTTTATCCACATCGAGTAACTAACGTAAATAAAAAAAATATTTAAAAGTATATACGCTATTGTTATATCAACTTATAGTGAAATCGCAATTTTCTTAAAAGCATGTCTATCGCACACTGACTATTAGACGAAATAATAATTAGGGTTAGAAAATATGATATTTATAAATTCTGCAATAAAAATATATTAAAATAATATATTCTTCACAATATCGGTTTTGAGCAATAGGATGAGAAAACGATAATCAAATTAGCACCCGGGCAACGTCATTTGTTACTCCTGGCTCAAAAGCAAAATGCAGTCTATATATTTTCTGAATGACGTCATCATATTATGTTTACATACAAAACCTTGCTTTCGATACCCCAAGCATTTTTTAAACAGGAATCCCAATTTATGGGGGACGACATTGGATTTCTATAACGCGTATATGTTTAGCCATCGCATCGGCTCATCAAAACAGGAATGTAACAAAACGATATATATATATATATATATATATATATATATATATATATATATATATATATATACATATACATATACATATATATATATATATATATATATATATATATATATATATATATATATATATATTTGTCCTTCAAAAACCGGTACCTGCCTTCTATAGATATAATAAGGATGGCGATATAACACAGGATATTACTGTTGATATAGTGACCTAACATACTAACAGAAATTTGGGAGAAGAAACATTTATACCAAACATAGCTCTCGTACTTCTGTATGAGTAATTATAGGCTGATTGTGAATTAACAGTTAACGTTACATTTAATTCTCTGCAATATAAATATTTCACAATGCTCAAGAAAATTTCTGATTTTAGCGAAATAACAAATAATTGAAACGTGCTAGGACACCAGGCTTTTGGTTGCATCTTATAGTTCGATTGTAGTCTACATTAGTATTATTTTAGGCTTATGAAGAGGAGACAGAAAATTCTGCAGACATCACCACTACATTTTAGAACTTTGAACCTTTTGAAAAGTCGAAAAAAGGAAAGAAGCGAGTCGGAAAATCACTCACTAGACAACACGTCCTCTACAAATTGAGGCCGTAACGAGTACTTGAAATAATCCGAATGGCAAAACCATTCTCAAAGCACTGCACCTAACTAGAGATAATTCAAAACCGACAAGGTCCGCGCAAAGCGCCCACGCACTCGGTCGCAATACTCGCGTAATCTTTATTTATTGTTCCGTTCCACTTTCGATTGCGAAATTCGCGTTTCCGAACGTCTCGTCGAAAGCCGCAAAAGCGAAAGCTATAAATCCTTTGACACTCTCGAGCCTAAACGCCTGCAGTGTATTTTAAGACACAGTGAGGTCGGTAGGCAAACACAAGCAGATCAAAGACAGAGCAAAAGCAATAGTTGAAATACATAAAAATACCTTTTTGGAAAAAGGACCTCGAAGTAAAATATAATTTGAAACAACATAATATTAAGATTTTTCTTTCAAGACTTAACTCAAAATTAAATATATTCTAACGTCAATTGATAAATAGCCCCCATTACAAAAGATTATAAGTTACACTATCGTAATATCTAACAAAAACGTTTTCTATTTCCTCGAATGACCATGTATAACCTGTGATAAAATTCAATAAAAAAATTAAATTAAACCTGGTACAACTATTTTCATAAACTCCAGTATTTATTATACTCCAGTATTCCCAACAAAAATTATTACATTTTTTTGAAGGGGTTTTTTCTGAACCATCCTGATCCTAAATTAATCGCGCCTAATAATAAGCGTATAGCAGCAAAAAATGCGTTTGTTTCATCTGGGAAAACCGCAAGCATCTCCTCTAAAAAGTAATCAGAATCTAAGTTTTAAATTAGAAGACGGTCGCAGTAATCGGACAGCATCAGACACGATTATTTTTTAAGCTTTTACTTTTGCCAGTCGAACCGTTAAAAGTGGCCTTTGAAGATTGTAGTCAAACCATTTCAGTATAAGACTGATAGCAACCACGACAATTGTGACGACGTTCATAGACTATACGGAGCATATGTCCGTAATTCTGTGAGTCAAATCTAAATAATTAACCCTGTTGCCCACGTTGGTGTTATCTAGATTCTTATAACAGAGTATCGTGATATCTGTCAAAAGATTATCATTATTACCCAGTCGTTCGCAAATACATTAACATGCATCAAAATCCACATTAGATCTCTGACAGTAATCCTTTTAAATAAAACTACCCTTTATAAATAGATAAACTTACATACGGATGGTGAGTTCATAGGAACATGACGTCTTGATAACATTATTTTAATGTGTATAATGCAACAAAAAACTTACAATAATAATTGATATTGATGCCATAGAAGGGTTTTTTTAATTCAAATCTAGTAAAAATATGAAACACGAAAAATTTATCATCATGATAAGTAAAATGAGAGAACTCACTAATGGAAATCATTTGGTTATATTTTATTTTAATGATCGGATCAAGATACCAACTCCATCGTTACGTATTGTCACCGGGAATAATTATGTCTGTCAAATTTTCAGGTCTCTAACCTATTGGGAATATCGATCACAAGATTTATAACAGACAGTAAGGCAACAAACCAAGTTAAATAAAAGCTTTTATTAAAAAAATACCGATATCCAACCATCTTTATAATATCTATGTTTTCTTTAGAGAACATACCTGTTGATTAGTAAAGTTTTCTCTATTAAAAAAAAATTAAATTGAGAAGGACGCCTAGGTGACGGCACTTATTTCCAAAAGATTAACAGTTTTTTCATGTGCTTTGTTCAAAAATGTATTAATTATACTACTATAATACTAAATGCACCCTTTTATGAGATTTTCAACTTAATTATCTTTTTCTTCTGCACTATTTTTGAAAAACAAAATTGATTTGCCAATTTTACTGTGATTTTCGAAAACTTAATATTTTTTCTTTTCTTAGTATATGATTTAAATTTTAAGTGCCTACATAAAACGATTCGAAGGATGCAAAAATAAAGCAGTTTAAACATAAAGGTATCTTTTTCAACTTCTTAAAATAAACCCCATTAGAGCGCAGCATGGCTCACGTACCCACATACGTATATTCGGCAACCAAATAAAGGTTTATAATTTACGTTAGCTCATTAGTAACAAATTGTACGTAAGCGGCCTCGTAATAAGCTAACGGTAAAACTGCTGGCGTAGTTTGACGAACATTAATTAAACATAGACGTTATATTAAAATTAACCGCGTTTTAATGCCGTCATTACAGAGACCTTAATTAATTTTTACTGTTGTGTTATGTCATGCCGCGATTTCCTATTAATTGCGAATTTTCATTGTGTTAAGAAACAGTGACATATTCGTAGAGAGCATTTTTGCGGAGACGATTACGGCATAATGATTCAATCCTTTTAATAGAAATAAATTGATGTAACGCGATTCCGCATACGACGCTGTGATATAATAAACAAGACATAATTTCCATGATTTAAAACCGAGGTATGACAAAAGTTTCAAGGAAACTGTTAAGAATTTTTAGATTGAATTAAAACTAAAAATAGCGATGACTTTTGCATTAAGATGATGCAACAACCATCCACGAATGAGATCAGTCCCATTTATGAAGCGAAACTTCTTAGGCCGCGAGTCGATAATTGAGAGTAAAACTTTAAGGTCGAGTCACGTATAGGCACATTTCGTTACATGAGGGAGAAGAAACATATAACGTACAGAAAAACAGAAAGGGAGCTATATATTCCGATGCCATGAAAGTAGAACAAAAGAGAGCGACGTATACACAACGATACAAAGAGATTGAATAAGATAGTGTCGCGCATGCGCGCATTGTAGATGTACGCCCCAGACGTTACATATGAACAGCTGAGGTATCCCGCATACGTTGCGTTATTAACATTTCCACTTCTATCACGTGGATGGTGCTGTACGCGCAAATTATTTGATTGTAGTTGTATACGTCAAGTTTGAGATAATAATGGAGTAAACTTATAACATTTTGATAGGCAGACAATTGTTTGACGTTAAATTTGTCCTAGCAATCGATTTAGGAACAAAATAAAATACGCATTTAAGCAATTTTTCTCTTTTTAATATTTATTTTTATTTATTTCAAACTTTAATGTACACAAAAATTTATACATACATATTTTGACGGACCTATTGCTATATAAGACATTTTTTCCTGTCTGCCAGAATAGATAAATTTGAGAATTTAGTAATGTGGAAGACGTTAAAACATATTCATACAAATTAAAATGTACACATATAAAATGGAAAAATATCATAAAAAATAAACTAGTACAAAACAAGACTAAATATAGAAAAATTATAAAAAGTATTAATTACACATCTTGACATGATGAAAGGGGAGCAAAATTGAATTAAGAGTAAAATAATTATGGAAGCCTTTTCAGCTGGTCTTTGAAAACATTTCCAGTCGAGGGCGAGATCCTCGTATCAGAATCTCATTGCTTCCAAAGTTTTTAGCCTTCAGACGAGGATTTTTCATTAACGTCTACAACGCAATACCGGCTTTTTAATTTTCTGTATTTCTAATCTAATAATTGCTTAAAAAGTTCATATAGACGGCTAGAATGAAGTCAAAGATATCTGCATTGAACGCACGGTAATTACATGGACGTAATCTTAATATGGAGTGTACGTTAATCAAGATCAGGTCGGGTTGACATGTCATTAGTGATATAAATTATGCATGTTAGCTCGATGTGCAACCAGCGGGTGGTGCAGCGTGCATATACGATTTGCCTTGCATACGCCTGATAAGTTTAGTACTTGCCTCGTAAGCAGAACATAAGCAAAATGACCTCGATTGCAGGCCGATTTGTAACTTTGTTATTCAGCTATCCGGAGATGGTGAACAATCTATTTTTGTGTTAACTAATATGCACTGGAAGGTAAAATTTTATTTTTGCGGTTCGAGTCAAAAAATGAAACCGTGCTTATATTCATATATGAAAGTTATTGCTCGGCGGTTAATATCACCATAAGCACGACATCAACACGACAGGTATCTTCCATTGCACTCACACGATTTTAAATATCGTTTTGACAAAACCTGCCAGTGACTTTGAGAATAATCAGCGTAATTTTCAAAGAATGGAATTTTCTACAACAATTATAAATATTCGCGAACTGTCAACCGCTTTTTTCAGCTTTTCCGTTTACAAATTTTTTTTATTTAATTTAATATAGGTACAGTCTAGGACAATTTATTGCCAAAGCCAGACGTACGCTTTTAATCTTCACTACACAGGTGTAGTGAAGATTAATAAAAAGCAAATTTTAAGAATACCAACTCAGATAAGCTTAAGCAAAAACAATCATTATTGAAAATGCAATAACGCTGTCCGAAACGGCAATAACTGGATGGGCTGCAGAATACTAAAGCACCTCATAAGGCGCCGACAAAGCTTTCGCTGCATTGTGCAACGGACGCAAAAACACGACGGCGGAAAGTGCATGTGCACGTAAGTGGGTCAAACGAGCCCGTCGGCGGAGAAATTTCGATCAGCGCTCCCAAATAAATACCTCGCCGCTGTGAGTCTGGCGGAGTGAAGGAGTAGATAGAGTACAGAATGAACAAAAGTACAATATGCGCGAAAAAGGATATTTTGTTGCAGCAAATTGCCATCAGTAAAACAACTTCATCATCACTACAATTTAATAGCTCTATTCTACTTTCATTACGGTTAAAAGCTAGAGCTCTGCTATTGAGTATTAAAAACTCTATTTTCAACTAACGGTGGAAATAATTTAATTTTTTTTAGTTTCTGGATGAAACGTGCTGTAAGGAACTGTTTTCGATAACGACTTACAATTTATACGTTCTGCACTTTATAGAATTTAGAGAAATAATTTACGTGAAGGACAAAATTGATGTGGCATAACTTAGCTCTGTCATTGAGCAGTAGAAGTCTTAAAACAAATAAACTGAGATTTTTATATAATTGATTAAAATGGCCGAAAGAAATATTCATCATTGCAGCAAATCATTTTCAGTTCATACTCATATAATTAGGATAAATTTTAATAAGACTGAAAAGATTTTCTCGTTGTTAAAAGTGAAATTTATACTTTAGAATTAAATTGTGACAAAATTGTTACACGTCATCCGTGGAACGATAATTTTAAACTTGTTTTGGTTTAAAAAATCGAATAGAAACATTCGACGGTTTAGTTTAGTAAATCGAATAGAATCATGTTGACAGTGAAACTCAGAAACAGGAGTTCGTTAATAAGGACGAATGGAATTTCCAGCTCCGCAGAAAATAATTCATTCAAATTTTTCGTTTAATTTTTACAGACATTATTGAAGCAAAAAATATATTCATATTATTTCTAGGGAGAATCTACGACTAACGTTTATTGTAGCAGGTTTCCGGACTTCGATCATGTGCATGTCGGAAATGGATTTTCTAACTTTGGCCAACACCAAATTGTCTTATTAATGGTAAATGCGAAATATAAGTCAAAATAATTCGGTCACGCAGATCTTTTAGTAGTTAATTCAGTCATGAGGATGTTTCTTGTTATCCAACACTTTAAAGACTTACAAAAGCATTTAGAGAATCGTATCCAACAATCTAACCGTTGACGCGACAAAGTGCGAGATAAGCCGAACGCATCCGATGACGACCGAACTTTTTGCGCAACCCGAACCGGCCATTGCATAACGAGATTCGGTTCGCAAGGTGACCACCTCACCGACTGGTCTTTGGAGTAAGTGGAACGGATGTGGCATGTAAAGACAGAATAAAACGTATGCATATGATAAGACGTTTTTAAAGAACGCCGTCTTTGCGTCGTAAAGACTTCGCTGCCTTTATTTATGGTTCCGACTGTCAAAAATTACTGTCATTAATAGTCTATAATTAGCTTTTTATGGTTTCAGTTTTTGTAGCACCGTATTTTAGATTCTAATCAAACTGGTTTAGCGACATGACGATAGATCGAGATCTTTTTTGTGTCTCATTTACATAGAAGTAATAAAACGAATAAAAATTAGTGTATGATTGATAGTAACGGAGCAAAATCATTAAAATTTACCTATGATGGTGTGCCACTACATCAATTTACTGATGGATGTGCTGTTATATACTGACTTTTGTTTCTGTATACTTAAGTTTTCTTTTAAAATGCGTTAAAAAAATATATGCTCATTTCGTTATGAGCATGTTTATACCGTAGAATTCCCTCAGACCTCCTTGTTTAATGAAATTTTACTGACCTTTAAATATGTTTTTATTTTTCATGTAATTCATTACACTTATTACATAGCACTATTCCGTTTCTGACCTCATACCCACACTGTGCGTGCACGGACTCACTCAAGATCTATGGTCGCGATCAAAATGTAATAGATGCTAACAAATGCTGCGTCGTTGAACTGTCAACGGGTCGTTTATTTTTTTATATACTTATTTTAAAAACATTATTTGTATTACCACAGGCTTATTGAGTTTGGCTTCCAGCAAAAGATATTTTCCCATTTAACACTACCACACATGTTTACAATTACCTTATTTATTTGTCTTACTTACTTATTTATTTACTTTGTTGAATATATACATCTCTTCCAGTCAATCAAATTATAGTGTACTTATGATGTAACAGGATAGATAACGTAACGTGATAACACGATAAATATATATCTGGGAAGGCATACAATACGGCATTATATTTGTCTTTTCAAAAAATGACAAATATAATGCCGTATTGTAGTCAGGGGGGGCTCAAGGGTAGGATTGAGGAGCAGAAGAAGAAAGGAGAGTTAAGGGAGAAGGATATGAAAGGAAATGGAATGTGGAAAGTAAAGTAAGGGAGGTATGAATTTTTTATACGATTTTTGATCATTGCATGGACGGTGAAATTCTGTTATCGACATCAAATTTGCTCGATAATTTGGCAGCACGAATAGTAAACGAAAGCTCATAGAAAGAAGTACTACGTTTAGAGATAATATGCTTGAGAAGCTTCTTAGGACATAGACATAGGAAAAAGATCAACAGAATTCTAAATCTGATAACAAGGTAAGAGGGACCATAATTTTTTTAAAATATATTGTAAAGCAGTACCAGCAGCAGCAGGTCACGGCCCAAGTGAGTCGTGACCTTATCTCAGAAATGTGATCAAATTTTCTGAGGCTGAAAATGTAATGAACATGTAAATATTAAAGGCGTTGAAGTATGTGATGCAGTTCTTCAAAAAAGCCAAAACAATACCTGTCTGGAAGGTCAATGTGTCTTCATAGTCCAGTAGAGGCAAAATTAGTATTTGATATAGATGCATTTTAATTTCGAACGGAGTGAAACTTTGAAGATGTTTTTGTGAATGTATTCTGCTGGAGATTCGATAGCTGACATTATTAACTCCGAGTTGCCAATTAAGAAATCTATCGATAACTAAACCCAAGTTTTTTTCAGAAGAGAACTGGATAACGGCATCGTTTAGTGTCAGTTGTGATTGATCAGGGATACTGATACGAGAATGGAGTTATCTATTGTCAATAGTTGGAACTTAATATAATTGGCTAGGAGACCAGTAGATCAGCATTTACGGAATTAACAGCGGTAGAAATATGACTAGGCTTAGTATGTTTTTGAAGGTTATGTGCATATTATATATAAATAACATTGACATTTTTCGAAAATCTATAAACAAATAGGTTCCATTTCTAGAAAGACTAGAAAAACCACTGAATTTCATCATAACAAAACTGACCCATTTACTTCGGGTATCACTCAGAGCATAAAACGAGGTCACGCATCGAAATTGCCGCCCAGTTAACTTGTTGCGACAGTACAATAAGGATAAAAAGCGCAAAACTCAACCCGCATACAAAAATGCACAAACGAAATGACGATTGCCAATTCTGGGTACGACTTCATGAATCACGCGGCGCGCCATCTCTCTGCGAGGTAATTAAGATGACGAACGTTCATCCACGTCCAAAAATAAGGATGATGCGTGGGATTAAATAACCGTTACTTCTTATTCGAATCGCATCACCAATTGTACTTTGCGAGATGAGATAAGAGGACAGATCAAGTTACATCTTCATATAATCAAAAAGGATTTAAAGAAGTCCCTTTAAAAAAAGTAACTATCTTTTAACAGCATAGTGCGAAGAATTTGCCAACATAAACAGTATACGTATATGGAAATGCACTTGAACTATATGTTTTTCATTGTGCATTTCCATTGTGCCACAATTTATATTTTTATACATAATTTGTAAATAAATAGTACTTACATATTTAACCAAACATATCCGTTGTAATATTACAAATTCGAATCACTGTATGTTTGTTACTTAATAACTCAGCGGCTACTTGGCCAACTGTCACCAAATGTTGATGAATTACTCTACTCTAGGTTTATTGAAACCAATAACAAGATGTATCGACTGGCCACATCTACTTGAGCAAATACATTTCAAAGTGCCTGACTCGTCTCAATGCTACAACATAAAACCTTTGCTCTATCCGAAAGCACACACTATCGGAAAAGTTAAAAGTTGAAGTTAGGGTTTTCCTCGGTTATTCCCAGAAAATGTAGGAGTAAAATATGTATGATAAATATGGAGCATCCTATATATATTTGTATACAATATTTTGATGAATAATCCCAATAAATAATTCTATGTATCTAACTGTCTTTCAAAACCTTTAATATGTTTATGTATACGTGTTTGCATGTGTGAATGTGTGTGTGTGTGTGTGTGTGTGCGTGTGCGTGCGTGCGTGCGTGCGTGTGTGTAGAAGCTATGTAACATAATATAACACCATTTATATTTTTTTAATGTTAATCTTTTAATAAGCCCCATAACTTGTAATTCCACTTAACAAAACTATGAATGCTGTGATTATCGAAATTGAAATTGTCACAAACCAATATTTTTTTAAGTTTTAAGTTATTTAAATGTATTGTGGTTAAACCGTATCTACAGGTTAAATGAATCAATAAATATCTTTCCGATAAATAACATTACTATGCGTTTAAATATTTAATGTTATGTCTTCAATGTGGATTTGTATTCTCAATTATTTATTGTACGACTTTACTTTTTATACACCTTATCTAGCAACAATCTTGTACCGATGGTTTCACTCGGGAAAGAGAAAAAATAGTGGTGAAATTTAAAAAAAAAATCTCGTGAAAAAAATTAATTTTAGTGTTGGAAATGGCTAAGTAGTTGTGATGTGAAAAAAATTGTGCAAAAATAAAAAGGTTTCTCTTTAGCAGTCGATAGCCGTAGGCTAACATATTGACGTTTGTGTTATCACATAATTATATTCAAGCACATAATTATGTCCACAAAGCGAAGATTTTTTTACTTAACAAAAAAAAATCCATTTTGGAACAGAGAAATTCTGTGTGATAGTTATCCTATGTTCATCTCCGTATCACAAGCTAAATGTATGAAAAAAGTCATGGAGATTAGGTGAGTATTTCAGGCGAAAGCAGAAGAGATAAAAAACAAACAAACCGATTTTCACATTTATAATATCAGATAAGATGCTACGTAAGTTTCAAACTAGTGACAGCACATTCAAGTTAAAATATTTTCCATTAAAACGACTATTAACATACCGCTTCCTTATTGTTTCTGTCAGCCAAATCGATTCCGACTGTACACTAGTACTTATTGATGATGGATTTTAGAGGATTTCTGTGACGTAATAGTTATATATGTATTTATGAATCTTATAATTTATTTAAATTAAAATTATAGTTAGCTACATCTACGATAAACCGTCGTCTTAACTGACGCTAACCGTGACCAATGACCCGTCACAGCGAAGGTCGACGCGACATCGTAAACTGGAGGACACCTTGCGCGAATACCTTGAAGCGGGTCATTACATCAAATTCTACTCCGAATCGCGCATTTCGTAAGAAACTTTGTCTCGGTCCAGTCATCGTTTTCGCCATCGCTTGTTGTGCTCGTGCAATGAACGTGTCACGCACAATTTTCGTAATTCAAAGTGGATTACGAGCTTACGAGGTATACATTGGAACAGCGCAATTAAATCTCGGTTTAAAAAATTAAACCAAATTACAAATGACCTATAAATTTAAACTTGCGTATCCGGAAGTCGGACAATTACTAATATATTAAGTAATTTTTAAATTATATTTGAAACTACTAACAAATAATATAGACAAAAAATAATTGGTCTTTCAAGACAAGAATGGAATAATAAAAACGGAACAATTGTTACAATTATGACCATTAGAAGGACTAAAACAACTGCGAATGATTTTTCTTACGAGTTGTACTTTTATTTTAAGGATATTTCTAAACCAGAATTTTTATTTTCATTAAAGTGATGCCATTTTAAATATGATTCAAAATAATTTTAATTTCCAATTTTCCTAATTTCATTTCGGATTGGAAGTTCTAAAATTTATTTCCCATTCTTCCGGAAATTTTTCATTTCCGCAACTTTTAAAACTTAAGTAACAAGCGTGGTTGAGAAAATAAGCCAAAAATAACTTAATACTAGATGTCGTTTGATGATCATTTCAGAAACACTGCGTCAAAAATTTTAGAAAGAAAAAATTTACGCATTTTCCTGAAATTTCATGGTAGTTTTTGACAAATTAGATCCATTGTGGATGACAGATTTCTAAACGCTTCAACCATAGGATTGGTTAGCAAAAAATCTTGCGAAGATTTCAATTAACGGATATATCCGTGCTTCGTTTTAATCGAACTTTACAAACTTGTTCCAATAAACGTCAGTTTGCAAACGAAATACACCCATCGAACACCCACCTATGCGATTGTAACCGACGAGGTGAAACAAAAACGGAACTATAAATCAAATCACATTTCTAGAATCACTCCGTAATGTGACTAGGTCAATAAACCCATTTATTCACTTAATACAAGTTAAAGTAGTCCTTACCACAGTAAAGCGCTTACTAATATTTATGAATTCGTCAAATTTCTATTCAAATAACTAATAACAGTAGCGTTGTACAATAAACAATATGTACAAATAAACCGTTATAATTTCGATATTATTTATAATATTAATAAACGAATAAAGGTAAATCCTTATACAAATCTCATGATATCCATCATTTTACATTGAAGTGAGAGTTGAATTATTATCAAAGCATATCACAACGATTTATTACTTTTGAAACAAAAATAACTGGGCAATCGTGCAAAACGATATCTGGGAAAATTATTACAATAACCAAAACAACTAACTAGTTATTTATAAATTTTATCCAAATGGAAGGAACCAGAAAAGAAAGATGATGCTGAACTTGATGGCACGAGAGCGTCGAAATGAATTATAGGCACAAATATTTAAGAATAACCGTTGGAGGAATCTAGCCTTTAACAGAATCCAGTGGCCAAAGTGACGTGAGTATTTGGCGACTTCTAAGTTATAACGTCTCAGAAGAATTTCAGTGTTGTAAATTACTGATTACGTTGCAGGAAAAACAATACCGTTCTAAACAATTATGCCAAACAAATAAATAAATATAACTTCCGGATATACGTTATTTTAATTCCATATTAAAAATGTTTACATTAAAACTGAAAATATATAAAACAATGGAGAAATTTTACTTCGCGAATTGAAAAATTAAATACACACCAATAATTCGATCTCAATTTTCCCAAAATATACACACGTAACATTTATCGTTTCCTCTTGGAATATCTTACTGACTTCCTGAAAAAAAAGCAAAATCAACCCAAATCATTATCAAAAATGAAAATACACTTACTTGGAAATGTAGAATAATGGTCCATATGAGGCCAAGCGTCAATTTTGGATTGCCATCGACGATATCTTCAGCCCTGATATTCACCAGCTTGATCTTCTTGTAGCGGAGAAAGTCCAGCGCCATCTGAACGTTCTGCAGCATGTGGAAACGCATGCGACCCTTCTCGCGCGGCTGAAATATTAATAGCTTGCGTTCATAATCATATTTTAAATAAGGACATAGTATTTTAACTTTTACGAGCAATATACCAAAACATTCTGAAAGTAAATACTAGTAGTCTTCGAGTAAAAATAAAAGTCGCAGAAAAATCATATAAAGCTTTCCAATAAAAAGACACATTAAATTCAGCTACCAAAATTGTTATTACTAGAAATATCGATTAAAAGAATAAAAATTCAGTGAAAGAAAATTGGACAAAAGATGCCAGAATCATGAAACGTAGCTAATATGAAAGGATATGGGTCACTCAAAAGCAATAATATTGACGAATGCGTATGAAAATTGGAAAAGGACGTTATAGGGCAAAACGAAAAGATATAAACAAGTGGTGCATTAAAAGAAAACAAACTAAATCAAATTCCGCAAATGGAACATGACGGGAGCCTGGCCATGTTCCTGAACAGGCTTTAGATTGGAACCCTTAAGGAACAAGAAAGTGTGGCAAATCTGGTGGTGGATTTGTCGAAGAAATTAAAGAACTCCACAAAGCTTAACATGAAGCGATATCTGACTGACTCTTTGCCCCATCAAGGGGGTAAGAAATAACTTCCAAGTCACGCCGTCTCAGTTCTATAAAGAGATTAAAAGTACGAGTGAAAAAAATAGAAACTCAAACTTCGTTAACCGAACTCTATTCTTTATATACTTATAACAAAATTATCCAATTCGATTTGGCAAGTAGTCCAAAGAAAAAAATTACTTCCCTGAATAAAAACTTATTCCATTTAAATGCATAAAAACCAAAACTGTGACAAAAACCGTGCAGACAACTACATGCAAATACACCAATGAGTATAAAACCCATAAATTTCTATTTGTTTGTGGGTAAATAAATTTCATAAGATGATAATTGAACAAATTATCGAGCTTGCTTAGAAAGGTGGGAAACCAAATCTTCTCTATCGAATACTCAAGTTATATTCCGAGAAAAATAATTTTTTATTATAAAATGTAAGAATAACCGTAGATAATGGGTACACTATTATTGTTTATAACAGAGAAGCTGTGGGGCTGAGGAGCAAAATAAGGATTTAGGATGAATTTGAAAAAAATTAACATCGAAAATAAACGTAAGTACGTACGCTATGGACCGAACAATGATTATGCAAAAAAACAAAAGTTTGAGATCTTTCGATAATTTTGAACATAACTGAAACCAGTAAAAACAACTGAATCTCTGCAGAGACTATATTCTGATCTGTTATCCCTAACTCCCCTATTATTCAACATGATGGTATAATAGATTAACATACAAAATATTTGTGTCTAAGGTTAATAAAATGTGGGTACTGATATACTCCAAATTATTATAGTTACCAAATACATATACCAATATTTTCTAGTCCAACCTGACCAATTGACCAATTTTGTAAGATATTTGTTCCAAAAAGAATCGCAGTCTTCTTAGTAATTTCCAAATATAATTACAAGAACAAATTTATGTCCCAGCCTTAATATTTGCAAAACTAAAACCTAACTTTCTAATATTTAAAGCATTGATACAAGAAGAACATGTATTTCAAAACATACACGATTGTCGACTTCATTGGCAAACTTTTATTAATTGTCTCGGCATTTGTATCCGCCCCAGGGACATTCGCTTCATCCGGAACTATGGTCTGTACCTCGCTCTGTTTACTTTCTAACTTCTAACCACTATCTACCACTTTTCACCAGCAAACGATGCATTAACTAGACAATTTCTCTTTCTTACCTTTGCGAATTGGCAATAAAACCCCGGTAAATACTTAATCTTAGAAGCGACAAGGTTTTTATAAAGACGTTTTGAAATCTGCAAAACGCCTTGAATAAAAGTGAGCGAGGGAGGCTAATTTGAAAGATTTAAATGTTAGAAAACTAATTTATGAAGAGAACCTCGCGTGATCTAATCTGACCACGCAATGATTCATTTTAATATCTAGAAGTATGTCAAGACCAAACTTTTGTTTAAATTGTTTTTGAAACGATTTAAGACAATTTTTTCTTTAATCAAGTAGACTATAACAATTGCTACGAAACTAAAAAGCTTCAAATACTTCTGACCGACCATCTTATTAACCACGGTTTCTACATTTATTAATTGCGCCACAAAGTGGACTAATTCAATACGTGGCCTATATTTAAAAAAAATGTAATCATTAATCAACGGAAAGGTCAAATAAAAACTCGCCAATAAATAATGGAAACAAGTAGTCCATTGCATAGGAACAAGACCTCCTGCAGAAAGTCCAGATTAATAAGCGTAACGAAATTTCTGAACTTTGTAGCTTTGAATGAATCACGTGGTATGAGCGTTAGGAATGTGTCTGCACATTGAGATATATAGTAAAGCAAATCTAAATGGCGTTTAGCTATTACGATTTATTTCGTGAAAAACTGTCGACAAAATATTTCGGCTTACACCGAACTCCACAACATGACCTTCGTTTTCTGAAACCACAACTTTTTACAGGTATGAACAATTCCATTTTATGGTGTTTTTGCATTACTGTTTCTACATGGTTTTATAAATTTTCGGATTTTTTATAACAGATTAAAAAAATACTAAGAAGAACTGAACTTATGAGACATGCATGACTTTCAAAATTTTAGCTATTTACGTCTTGATATTTTCATTATGGAAATTTAAACGTACACAACTAAAAATAACATTCTAAAATTTCAGTCTTCACTTCCTGTTGATTACCTTTTATTCTGTGCCTGTAGTTACAAAAGTATTAAGAACAAAATGTGTAAATAAATACTTACGAGGTGTTCGCCAGATAGCACCTCCAGCAGCGAGATAAGGTTGAGCCCGTCCCGCAGGTCTTCGAACAGGTCGTTCACATGCCGGTTTGCCTGTAAACGAAGAACACCAATCAGATACGTCATAAACCATGTTTAGCTTTCAGATACGAAATGCAATGTTTGAATTTAAATTTTGAAGTATTAAATAGATCATAATCAATTGAAAGGTTCGAGAATCGAAATCCGGTAAAGTAAGATAAAACTTCATAGACAGAAATGTTTCCCCGAGAAATTACCATATTAAGTTTTACTAACTTTAACAGTCTGTGTACGCTTGTTTAATTTCATTATTCTTTAATAGTAAATACGACAATCACAAAATCAAAACACAATAATCAACGTCGTAATTCAAAATCAGCGTAAACTATCTCATTTATCAAAATGCACGCAATGTCACATCCACCGCCTACTGCGGAGATTGCAATTAAAGCAATGAGAGACCATTTAGTCTGTGTATAGGGATGAGTAGTCCATCAAGTCTATGCTACTTATAACTACTCTTGCAGCTGGAAAAAAATGGAACGGCATGAAAAAAAAAGTAAATATTAAATTTTGCAGAAATAAACATATCAATTCCAACTGAATAATTTATACCGTATTTCTGACGAGTTGAAAGCGTTAATGATTCTAACAAGCAAAAGGAAATGTGATTTGATTTTAATTTATGAGATATATCGAGGTTAATATGTAACATATGTTTAGATTCATATCATCTTCTCCAAAGTACCAGAAACGTAAGGCATGCATATTATTCCTTAAGGTTCTGACACTTTCCATATCCCGACCAAATTTCCAAAACTTTTCTTATAAATTACAGGACACCTATTATTCCTAAGTTTCTGATACTTTACCATATCTCGACCAAATTTCCAAAGTTTTACTTTTTTAGGATATTGTATGAAACTAATCATATGTAATATTTTTATCAAATATACATTATATGTGATTGCAGTTTTTTGCTGGTCATAAATGGGATCGGATGTTGATAAGTACATTTGATTAATCATTTTTGCGTTGCCCTAAAATATGTTAATTGGTTGAATTAGGATCTGATATGTTTATTACTAAGCAATTTACCTAAGTCAAAAAGTATATTTATTATATTTTTCTACAGAGTACCTAATAAAAATAAAATTTAAGACATGAATGTACTTTGACAGATTAAAAAAATAGTTCCTTTCTTAGATACAATATCATATCGGTTCATATCGGTTTTTTTCCTACCGCTGAGAATTTGAAAATACATTTTAAAGTTCTATATATGTAGGGTTGCCATCCGTCTTCTTCCCCGGACACTGTTTCTTTTTTAAAAGAGCCGTCCGGAGAATTATTTTAAAGTTTTAAAAAAAGCAGTTTTTTTCATTATTTTCCATTAATTTTATGGAATAAGGCAAAACTAGCCAATATTCACAAAAATGTATCTTAAATTATTAAGAATAAACGTAAATTTATTTGTTTCGTATTTAATCATAGGCATAATTGTTTGTGGGTAGTAAGATAAATAAGACTTGATTAAGACCAAATAATCTTGGTTAGTATTATATGATTGCTAATATTCTAATATAATATGAACATTTACTTTAACAATTTAAGTGTCCGATGTTACGAACGAAATGTCCGGGGTTTTAAATTAACAACTTTTTGTTTTCTAAAATGTATTATGGTATATAGGGATATATAAGCCAATGTGTATAGAGATACACAAGCCAATGTTTTTAATACCCAAAACATGTGTCAATCCTTCTTCCTGGAACACATTAACATAAACCGCTTGACAGTTTTTGATAAAGGAGGTACTGAACCAAAACATTTATCCGAGTTCCGCAAGTGATGCTGGGTGTTTAATAATATTAGTTCTGCGTCGCGGTCGCAAAAAACTTGACTGGCGATTTTTAATAGTAATTACGATGTAGTAAGGGAAAGTCAGGTAAGATATAATTTTAGAGTATTTTTTTAAAACAAAAATATAATATTATTTAAAACAGAAAATTAAATTACATGTAATTAAAAGAAAGCTGTGATATTAACAAAATGACCGATATGTGAAGAATGAAATGAAATTAACTTACAGAATAAATTTCAAAAATGGTTACGAAAATGGCGGCCAAGATTAACTTTAAAAAAAATTGTTTTTCGAACTTTCTAAAATTGCGGTCGCTGACGGCAAATTTTTGCCAAAATCGAACTTGGCGAATGGTATAAAGAATGTTTTTGCTAAATTTCGTTATATTTTTTTTGAATAGCA
The DNA here is from genome assembly GCA_039881145.1 of Druceiella hillmani. Taxonomy (NCBI): domain Eukaryota; kingdom Metazoa; phylum Arthropoda; class Insecta; order Lepidoptera; family Hepialidae; genus Druceiella; species Druceiella hillmani. The sequence continues at coordinate 32,230,184 of JAYKKI010000006.1, forward strand.
ATAATTTCAAAAATATACTTTTTGACATAAAAATATAATAAGTACAAACAAATTAATATTCACGTTAGCGCTTAAGTATTTCTTAATTGTGTGCTGGTATAATGTGAAATGACTTAAATCTTGTCCGTTCTGCCGAGTTAATTTTTTTGCTAAAAGGATTAAACTTGTCTATCTCAATTTAACCAGTAAAGCCACTTAAATTAACTTAGCCGAAGTCGGTTACACAGTGATTTTAACACTAATTTAACCACAATAAAAAAAAAACAATGGACATATCATACGGCCTTGACATGATATCGGGGCAGCATAAAGTATTTTAATGCCAAATAGCTAACAAGAGAGGCCAGACCGCTGGCTTATTGCCAATTGGCCGTTAAAATGTGGAAAATCCAAGTTGGGAAATGACTACCGCGGGGATGCATTGTGCGGTGCAGTTTCCGCCTAGACGCCGGAAATTAACACTTTGCATTGATGTTTTGTTGCACGTCAGTGAATTGGTTTTTTCTCTACTTTGTATTGACTGCATTATAAAAAAAAGGCATTATCTGTGGTCCAATCCATGCGCATTTAATGCATTTCTTTCGCTGCAAAAGGTTTCATATCTTTTTGCTTCTTATCATTTTCTTTAATACGTTAGGTAAGGATGTGGACATAAGGAGTTTTATTTATGCGACACAGTCATCATATCTAATTTACCGAATCTTGTCCGATTATTTTTAACAAAACGTAAAACAAAAAATTTAATGGGGCTAAAAAAAATTCGATCAACTGTAAGGGTTTTGTTCCTATTATTATCGTTATAGCATTATCTCCAACAGTTTATTTCAGTCCCCAGCTGGACGGACACGTAGGCTTCTCCAATGGGGGTAGCATTGCAGGTAATGCCCATAATCACCATTCTAGATAGTGTGTAACTTTTCACATAGTGTAGCTGCTGCCCGTCACTGGTCTATTCCCGCCTTCTGCCCTGGTTGGTTCAACCCCTCCCCCCGCCCCCGAAACTGTAATATCCCTCTTCACACAAAATAAGGGACATTAGAAGGTCTCCTTATATAATCCCATGTCTACAATCAAGTGTGCCACCTAGCTGGATAGTGTCTCTTCCCGATAAGTCATTTAGTATCTCCATCTTTTCGAGAACGCACTTTGCGAACGCTCTAAATGACTCAAAGATCTCCATCAAGTCCCGGCACAATTCTGTGGAATTTTAATTACGCATTTACAAACACCACTCCAGCTTCGTTCCATGAGCGTCCGGGAGAGCCAGAACCCCGCAGTGCACTGTGCACTGCGTGCAAAGGCCGTAAGCTTGCTTGTGGTGTGTTCCATTGTTAACAACAATGAAAAATACCACGACAACGATACGACATAGCATGGTTCATGCAAAGTCACGTGCCGCGTTTAACGTGTTAAATGAATTTTGTCCCTGGCCACGCAGGCCCTTTGAGTATACAGGTCATTTTACAGTTACCACAGATCCATGAATATATTTTTATTAATTCTCAAGTTATCTTTATTAAATTTTCCTTTATTACACATTAATTTTTATTAACTAATTTATTATTTGATAAATCGTAAAAAAAGACTTCATGAATACTCCTTGATTGTAACATAAGCAGTACTTATATTATTTTTACTTCATTAAAAATTCCGTTTTGGAAACGATATTAAAAATCGCTTCTGAAATAGTTCTGCTTACAAAAAACCTTCTGCCTTTTTATGATTATTTCATTTTTTTAAATTGCCTCTATTATACACTGGCCGTTTGACCTAACCCACTGACCTACGTGTCTATCTCGACCATCACTGTACAGTTTTGCATGGATTCCAAGTAACAGAATCAGATAACAAGTGAAACAATGCTGATGAAGATAAATGAAGCAGCGCCTTATGTAAGGCCGACGGTATCTGGCGCCGGCAGGGCAGGGGTGTGGCGCCGGTCACGACCTACTCGCGAAGTGATGCGGCGGCTTTTTGCTATTTATATTGCTTTCATGTTTGCCGACTTGAAATCAGACCTATGTATACTCTTGCTCCCACCGAAGAAGCAACGGTAGTAACTACATACTCTTTTCCTTATGACTTCTTACATAGTCTTCTTTCAAAATTCTGTATATTGGCTTTCTTTTGCATTCTTCTTTCATCCTTCATTTTTACCAACTTTTATCTTCTAAATAACTAAGTGACACTAGAATTTCTTTTTGACTTTACACTCCTCTCTCTCTTTCTCACCTTCTCATGCCATCTTCGACTACACGTTCTCTTGTCAAATAAATAAATTTTAATTTTTAATATAGTTATTTGGTAAAGGTCATAAGTGATCATATTTCCCACGTATCTCAAAAGCAAATTCAGTTATTTCTATTTATTTTCTTCAAATAGTCGTTGGATAGATCAAGCTGCATAGCTTTGGAATCGATTGAATTCTGGCAAAGGTCGTCTAAATAGTCCTACTTCTTTCAATCCCTACTTTCCCTTAATTCCATCTTTCTCACTTTCCTTAATCATACCGTATCTTTTTTTCTAAATTGCGTATTTACATAAAATTAAAAATATATAAATATCTCAATATTATATATTTTTCATTTTGTAAATTTTGAAATAGTTTGATTGAACTAAAATATTTTACTTTTTCCTCCAAAAGATTTTAATGTTTAACTTAGTCGTATAGACACTTTTAACACTTTCACAGAAATCAAAACTAACTCTCGCACATGATAGCTGTTATGAACGAAATTACCAATTAGCCAATTTCGCGTAGGTCATTGTTTTTATTTTTCACTTTGTTGCATTTAAATGCTCCGAGTTCATGTTTACAATTTATTCTGATTTCTTTTTTAATAGGGCATTTCTAGACCTATAATCAAAAGTCCTCATTTGACCTTCAAAGATTAATAAAATGACAATAATTTAATACTTATTATTTCAATTACGCATTGGAAACTAGTTCATTGCTGCGGATATTATGTCTGAAATGAAAACCTTCATTATAAATGTCGTAATATTATTTACTGTAATTATATTATTTAAAGTGACAACGAGGATAAGTCGAAATGGTCGAACAATGATTACCATGTTAAACATTTGGAATTATCCATTTAAATGACATTAAAAAAAATTAAGTGTATTTTACGAAATATTAAACTAATGTCGAAACTATTGAATTATACTATTAATTTCCAGCAAAAAATCAGTACATGTTAGAAATACTCAATATTCCATCAACATCCCACAGACAAACGTTGGTAACCTTGAGAAACTCATTAAGTCGGACAAAAAGCCAAGAGAGCAAAATCTAAAACGATGGCTTGAACAGCTAGAAAAGAGCTGAAACTAGGTATAAACACAGCGTCCCATCAGGCTGAAGATCGATACTGATGGAAAGACATATTCGAAAGATATTATCTAAGTCATGGTTCTCAAACACGAGGAGTCTGACTGAGGAAGGTATATTTTAAAAACCACGTAACAATCACAAGCGTAGCAATTAAGAAAGGCAAGTCATGGGATAATGGTACCTATCAGTACAAAGCAAATATGGCGTAAAACTAAAAATGAGATGATTTAATTTTTAACTGGCTAGGACTTGTTTAATCAGAGGACACTTTCCTCTGAAGTAAAAATGGTGCTAAATCAATTTTTCCCATATTATCTTACTGCAGAATTTTACCCATTTTCCGCATAAAAGGGAAACATTGTAAAATAATCTTAACACATTCATCCCTCTGTAGCTACCACAACTACCGGACATTAAACATAAGGGCATAGAAGAATGCGGGGATACTCCATGCTCTGTTTAAAATTGCCTGCCAGTGCAAGATTTATTATATATATAGATTTACTCATAACGTCGAAGACGTCGACCGCGAGCCACGAAAACAAAAAATCACACCGTGACGACCGAAATTGTTTATCAACTCCACATCCACTGCAATTAGATGCGTAGTGAATGCAGCAACAATAGAGCACGGGCAGAAGGCCGTGCCGACGCCGGCTGATAAGGAAGCGGTGATTGCATTTACATAACCGCGCAAACCTTGAGCTCGCTAATAGCTCATTATGCCAGATCGAGCACCGGTGCAAGCGGAGCCGCCTTGACCAGCCGCTTGCGCATTCGTTGGCCTCAGGTTTGGAAGTGGCATGACTCAGGTAGCTGCAGGCCTACCAGGTTAAATGGCGTAAACACAAATTTGAACGAATTTCGTTACGGAAGAAACACAAATAACGTGAGCACAAAAACAATTTTCCGAGCGAAAAACGATCGGTGCGACGGAAGCATGACTCTAGATCTTATCTCTACTGCTTGCGGATGAAAATAGAAGGAAAATATGGTTCTCTCTTCGTATCTAATAATGAGTAAGTATAGCAGCCCCAATATATATACAAACAAGCGTAAATTTTATATGAAAGATTTTTCAGTTGACAAACGTCAAAATTAAATTATAACATTATTAAAAAATAACAGGAACACTTACTATTTCAAAAATTGGGAGAAAAACCCACGTGTTAAAAGTTTTAAATAACACTTCAAAAACGGCGACTAAAACTAAAAAATAAGTTCACTGTGCATTTAATAAAATATAGCAATTACAAAACAGATTTACGAATGTAACGCATGAGCACTCCCAAAATTTTCAAACAAGGCAGCATGGAAAACGTGCTCGCAATAGGCGTTTTTCCAGGTTTACCTAGATTTATAATTGTCATCAAGTAAGAGCCGACAAAATATTTAAAAAAATATCTTCACTTTCAAAAAGAACCCGAACTTTAAAAGCGTATTAAACCAAAACCTCTTTGGGAATCTCTTGCATTCTAAATGTACATTTTAATTTGAATGAAGTTTTGTTGCAAAAGATAGCAGCAGTAAAATCGGATACGTAAATCTGTAATCTAAAAAATTGGTAAAACCAAAAGTATAATAAACAATCCTAAGAAATAAAAATAAAAAAAGGAAAAGCAGCAGGAAGCGGAAAAAACGGGGAAGAAAATCCGCTTAAAACAATCGCAGAACATGAAAAAAGGAACGTAGAAAATTATTTATAGAAATTAAAATATCTTGCAGATTATTGAAAATTATAAGACTTCTTTTCTAATAGCTAATCGATCGATAGAAAAAAGAATTACGAAAAATTGGACAAGAATTGTGACTTTGTAGCGTATTCTCTCCACGCCTACATACGAATAGATTAATTGACGGATGCTATTTTTCAAAGGTAATTGATCATAATAACAAATATATTAAAAATTCAAAAATCGTAAATTTTTTAAAAGATATATTCTTTAAAAACTAAGTTGACTACGTGTAAAATTACCCGAGATATCGTCAAAACTAGCGCGTTTTTCGATAAAAAGTGAGTACACTCACTCGCGCGGTATGCAATATTACAAAACACTTTTATATCATTACCCATCATGCGTATAAACGTACACACCAATTGATGGAGACGCATGCTATTTTTCAAGGGTAAATATTGATCATAATAATAAATGTATTAAAAATTAAAAAATCCCCTAATTTTTTAGAGGAAGTTATTCTCTTTATAAAAACTAAGTTGACTACGTGTAAAATTACCCGAGATATCGTCAAAACTTGCGCGTTTTTTGATAAAAAGTGAGTACACTCACTCGCGCGGTATGCAATATTACAAAACACTTTTGTATCATTACCCATCATGCGTATAAACGTACAGACCAATTGATGGAGACACATGCTATTTTTCAAGGGCAAATATTGATCATAATAATAAATGTATTAAAATTTTAAAAATCGCCTAATTTTTTAGAGGAAGGTATACTCTTTTTAAAAACTAAGTTGACTACGTGTAAAATTACCCGATATATACCTAGTACTATCGTCAAAACTAGCGGTCTTTCAATAAAAAGTGAGTATACTCACTGACGCGGTATGCTTTATTACAAAACGCTTTTGTATCTTTATCCAATCATGTTCCTTAGCATAAAGGAAATAACATCTTAGAGATATATTGATACACCAAAAGCGATTTTCCGCCAAGGTACACTACGATAACAAAATACCCATATGACACTTTTGACAACGAGACAGTATTCTGTCTTATTAGGAGAAAACAGGACATGAAAAATGGTCACGATACCGAAGAGAAGCACACTCTATACATAAAATGTGTTTAACGTCTGATAAGGACTACACAAAACAAAACACGGATCGTCAGTAATCTATAACAGTCGGACGTAAATAAATACTCATCGAAATGTTTAGATACTTCTGTGACAGCGACCTACATTTTTTCAATCGATCCTCTAACAAATAATTTAGAATCGAAAAATGTCGAATTTTCAAAATAATGCTCTAGCAGATGGCGTTAGTGGTGCAAGTACACGACGCAAGTACAAACATAAGACATTCTAATATAAACTTGATGCATGTGTACCTCGTTGAGGGGGTTTGGTAGATGTGTATTATATATCAAAAGATATAAGTATGTAGATATGTCCTACATAATTCTTGCCACTCCTAACCGGGGTTTAGGAAATATTTGAGAAAAACGAGTAGCAGCCGCTGAACAATTTCGTCCAAAATAAGGCTAATGATTTAAATTATATTCTGGACAAATCTTTCATTCCTTCCTTCATATCGCAAGCAGTAGAATAGTATCTGTGGTGTGCCAATAATAAAATTAATCCTACACGATTACAGATTAGCTACATATTTGGTACCTGGTAATATTACAGGTGAGTCACATACATGCCAGTCCGTCATAAAATACTTATTCGTTTAAGTTTCCCTACGAAGCTTGGTTAAACTAACTTTACGTTTGTTACAATAATAAAATGAGATGATAATACAAATTTTAATCTGGCCAGACTGCGTCATACCGACAGGAAACGCCGCACCAAAAAGTTTTTCTTGTGTCATTAATGAGTTTACCAAAACTAAGCTTCGTCCAACTGTTTACGGCCATGTTTTTTCCCCGTCCGACAGTATAAATTTGCATATACAACACCGTTTGCACAGACATATCAGATGGCGGAATATTTAAAATAAGTTATTACAAGAAGTCACAAAAATAAAACGATGCATGTCTAAATATCAAGTTAACATAAGATATCTATCAAGATGAACTAACGTCTCTTTATAAAACGACTAGCTATTTGCCCGCGGCTTAGCTCATGTGAATATCTGTCTTAATCAAGCTATGGTGCAATTTCAAATTCTATATTAATTTAAAGTAAATAAAACATATCTCAGTTTCTTTCGCGGACTTTAAAGTATACTACAAAAAAGCTAAACTTAAATTGACTTATAAGTTTTTATGTGATGTAAGTACAATCAAACATACTAATAAACATTATTTCTATTTCATATTTTAGTTTTAGAATTCCGAACTGTACAATATTGAGACCCCATAAATATCGTTGAATAGTTTTTGCATTATGTTTACATAAACGAACAGACAGACAAGCATTTTAAAAATATTTATTGTCCTCTATTCTTTATTTCCAATCCCTCAAACCCGTTTTCTTTAATACCTTTGATATGTAAACTTGTTCACATTTACTGTTATATTACATGTAGAAAATTATTTCGTTTGTAGGGTAAACACATACAAACACAAAGTTTCAAGTTAGGAATATTGCTTGACTATAGATTGGGGTCCAACCAAGTATATTATGAATATCTCCCTTTAATAAAGTATAGAATGTACTGACCTATCAATTTTTGATAAGCATAGTGTATCTCATTAATCAGTTACGTATCATTACGTTATACCCATTAAAGGCATTTATATGAAACGAAAAACTAAGTACCACGCGCGAAATACGATGAAAAAAAAACCGATAGTACGGGTATAAAATAACCTTATTGAGATTGAGCCAAATTATCTAAATTTTTGAGGACGCCTTTCAGAGCGTTTAGGACTGTGCATACGATGTCACGTTATTGTCATTAATAATTTACTACTTTTCATATTTACATTATGTCAATTCGATATATTCGTATTATTATTCCTTTGTAATTTATGAACTTCGGTTTGATTTCACTCACTTAATTTGACTTCTAATCTTAATTCTCATGGTAGAAAAATGTTTTTTTGCGATAACGCTGTTTGCGTTGCGAATACTTAAATATTAAAAAAAAGAAAAAAATATTAGTCTCAGGTTAACTATTCAATAAACTATCTTTAACAATACACTAAATTATGTTAAAAACGGTACTAATAGCGAATAGGCTACAACTTTTGACGCCGTTTGTCTATTTCCAAAAAAGACCCTTTTGACTGAGCTGTATAAAGAGATAAAAAAAAATACTATAAATTTTTTTTTAAAAGAACGACGATGCACATAATCATATAAAGTATCAAATGATGCACCTCATTTAACTAATTTCATAAATACCATCAATAACTTTTGTATACAGAAGTGACTTCTCTAAAAGGGTTGAAAAAGTATTATAAACTTCAGATAATATTAGGGAAATATGTAGAGAGAAAATGCTTGTCCAGGCTTTAGGTTGTTGTGAATTATTTAACGATTTTTCTAAGCTTAGTAAAACCTTATAATAATTTAATTTAATCCTCCAAAATATAAACACAAAAATTAATATAAAATTGATATATAATATATTCACATACATAATTCTTGTACACAAGAAACTACGCGACGCGTACGTTTTACTAACTGCCTTACGTCACTGAATATTTTCAAACAAGATAGTACTCCTCGATCGCGTATAAAATTGACTGGCAATGAGTAACCAGCTGATGATTAACGTTACCAGTTCATAGCTCCGACAGCTGACGTAAACAAAGAGACCTTGGTGAGTAACTCCCATAACACCATTGTTACGCTAGAATAAATAATAACAATTCACAATTACACGTTATGAAATGTGAGCAGGTGCCAATTACTTGTCACAAATGCCGATTTCTTCGCAGCTCATTTTCAGGGTGATTTCTGCGTATTTGCTATGATCGTATACTTTATATTGATTGAATATTCTCGTTACGAAGAGAAAAAGAAACACTGATAAATAAATTAATCTATACGTATTCGGCTGGCAACTAATAAACCCGCCATCTCAGATAATAATTACTCATGTGCTACAGTCTCAGATGCTAATTACTCATGTGCTACAGTCTCAGATGCTAATTAGTCATGTGCTACAGTCTCAAACGTTAATTAGTCAGTACAGTCTCACATGCTAATTACTCATGTGATACCGTCTCAGATGCTAATTGCTCATGTGCTACAGTCTCAGATGCTAATTAGTCATGTGCTACAGTCTCAAACGTTAATTACTCAGTACAGTCTCAGATGCTAATTACTCATGTGCTACAGTCTCAGATGCTAATTATTCATGTGCTATAGTCTCAGATGCTAATTACTCATGTGCTACAGTCTCAGATTCTAATCACTCATGTGCTACAGTCTCAGATGCTAATTACACATGTGCTACTGTCTCAGATACTAATTATTCATGTGCTACAGTCTCAGATGCTAATTAGTTATCTGCTACAGTCTCAAATGCGAATTACTCAGTACAGTCGCAGATGCTAATTACTCATGTGCTACAGTCTCAGATGCTTATTACTCATGTGCTACAGTCTCAGATGCTAATTACTCATGTGCTACAGTCACAGATGCTAATTAGTCATGTGCTACAGTCTCAAATGCTAATTACTCAGTACGGTATTAGATGCTAATTACTTATGTGCTAACTAAACAGAACATTTCAACTTCTTTTTCCATTATAGTTGTTTTTCTATTGCAGCGTGCTTTGTCAGATAACGCGATCTTAAACTGGGATTTGTTTCTATAAGGCTTAAATCCATATAAATGGTCGCTCTGGATTTGGATTATCGGAGAGAAAGGAATTCGTTGTACCTCCAGAACTAAGACTTGGTTGTATCGTAGGAGGCCAAACATTTACCCATCATCGTGTACATCTTGCACGTTGCTTCGTTCGCTTCTCGCCCTAAACAAAATTCATAAAGCAAGAGCGCTTTGAGTTTCTCTCGTGAAGTTTCAAGTTTATGTCGTTTTTTACTTAACGAAATTCTGTTGCGAACTGAATAGAAGATCGAAGCGCACGCCTTTATGTACCCTAAAAGAGATGTTCCAGGAAGATAGCAGTTATAATGTAAACTGAATAGAAGATTGAAAGCGCACGCCTTTATGTACCCTAAAAGAGATGTTCCAGGAAAGGTAGCAGTTATGATCTAAAAATGACGAAATCTTTAGTTGCCAATTTAATATAATAAAATAGTAAGCGAAGGATGTACGCACATTGAAAAAAAACACCCGTATTTAAAAATAAATGTAGGAACAAAACAAAGTTAAAAAGAGCTGGCAGGGGCAAGAAGATTCGCAAGAGGGAGACCATATAAAAAAAACTTGTTTATAAAAATGAAACTATTTGACAAATCATTGTGAACATCAATAGGCTTCTATTCTGAGAATGAACCAATGGATTACAAAAAGAATCACCAAAATCAGTTCATTGGACCAATGGTCGGTGATGAATGTAATTTTTCAAACGCAAATTTAAATCATAAGAGTTATATAAAAAATGGTAAGTAAGAGTTATGTAAAAACCTATATTAAAAGTTGATTACTTGTGAAAATACCCGAATTATAACTACTATTATCGTCAAAACTCGAGGCTGGAGCGCTAGTGGATAATGAACCAACCCGCAATGGTATACACTAATATTGGAGGCCTGAGAATAAGTTAATTAGAAAAAATCAAGTTTATTTCGAATATTGTGTTTGTATGTTTGTTTGTTTTATCGAGAATCAAAAAAGATTGTTTCACTTACTTAGCATTGTTATATTTATGTACTGTATATTTAATTGGATATTTTAAAAATGTATTTATTTTTCTTTGTTCTTTGCGGAAATGTTAGAACACAAGCTTATTTCCTATTTAATGTTCATAGAATATTTCAAACAGTTTGTGTTTGTGTTTGTTTTTTCCCTTTTAATAAAATAAAATAAAAAAAGAAAAATGATTTAAACTACAAGACGGATTTAGATGAACATGTCATTGTTGCATTTATATACCTATCATCATGTTTTGTTTGTTTACCAGTATTTGTTTCAAATTGTGTAAAAAAACTAAATAAATTCAAAGAAGATTTACTGTTGCATTTACGTAAAAATTTACAAATATTAATACGGCATAGATTAATGAGAAATTTGAAAAATAAAAAAAAATTATATTGGCCTACTAAAATATCTCATTGTCACCGACGACTGGTTAATCTAAGTAATTCACGCGAGCAATAAATAGCTAGACTCAAATAAAATCCATCATTTTTAATTATTCAGGATATGAGTGCAGGAGAATAAATTTTGAAATGATTACCGATTTACACGATATCATTAATATTTTCATCATTTAAACCATTTGTGTCAAAATTCCAGTAAATCATTTTTAATTAAAAAAGAATTAAATTTCTGAATATTTTAATAAGGTTACCATTTTTATCTTTAGTTCACTAAACCAAATAGGACAAAAAGGAGACTGGCGGAAAACGGCCTTCGTAGCAGAAAAATAATAAATATATTTTAAAAAATTGTTTTTTTTTTAAATTTAAAAGTATCAACAACCAATCAACAACAAATAGTAATCAACAACCAAAAAATTAAATACAATTTGTAATCAAAATAAAAAATAAAAAGTTATCTTCATAAACGCGCATAAACATTATATTCTTAATAAGGCAAGAATGGTTAATAAGAAATAAAAATAATGAAGTCCATAATAATTTTTTGGAAAAGATTACAAAAATAATCACCTATCGATTGCTATTCTCAATTTGTGGCCATTGCCTAAAGAAATTAAAAATAAAATGACATCGATATCCGTTCTATTGTCAAAATGAATGTCTTTTTCCTTCTTTTTGACTTGTACGTGACTTTTTTGACGGCCATGTCGGACCTGCGAGTTTCATGTATTAGTATGTTACATCTGTGTATGAAGGATAGGTACAACTAGACATAATTTGGCACTTTGTTTCATCTCGCCAGTTCCGTGGATTTTGCATTTACAAAATGTTATGAAAAAAACCTGAATTTTCACAAAAAAAAATACGAGATTGACGAGTTAAATAAAACTTTTGAGAAGGTCATTTTTTCTATTTAAAGGCGTCGTTTTTATTCTCGTAAAACCACTACTGTATAGACTTTTGCCGGTTTCTTTTATGATGTGGAATTAAGGTTGATTTATTTACAAACAATATGATCATTCCTTGAAGAGTCACATTGTTCCCACCTTTTTTTTATAGAAATTAAATAATATACAGTAAAAGATCAAAAATGCTCCAACAAGTTAGTCAACGCCTACACAAGCCATTAAATACCACAATTATTACACAAAAATATTTAAAAATTCAATTTGCACAAATAATTTGCGTGAAAGAAAAAGCGTACTGCAATAAAACAAATTATGTTCTCGTTGCAATTGTTACGAGAAGCGATAACGCAACACTCAACCTTTCGCAACAACTGAACTAAGAAGTGAGTAATAACGCTATAAAAAGAATGAAATTCAGTGCAACAGACCGTGCGCAGTTTAAACAAAGCAGACATAATAATGGTAACACAAATAATCGCTGTAGTCTGTGTGTAAATATAATAAAAAATAAATAAGTATGTTAAAATGAAAAAAGAATAGGATTTATAAAATGAAATATTGACAAAAATTTGACAACGCCCAATCACAGAAGAATTGCAAAATACAAAATGTTCACTTGTTTAAGTCTAGAAAAATGAGACCAAATTATAATTTATGGATTATGGAGGAAAAATTTACGAAGCCCACATGAATTTTAGATTATGGACGAAAAATTTGCACGTAGGTTTTGGGTAACAGATTTAAAACACACATTGTGCCATCTATTGGTATGTTGCAGTATTACATTTTCATTTGTAAAAAGCGCCAAACACATAAATTGCGTTATTTTTCAGCCTAAGAAGATATCAGGATATTAATTAAAATCACGAGAATATTCACGAAATATGTCTTTTTATAATTTCATGTTACAAAAAATATGTCCAGCTGTTTAGGTGTGATTGAGTGACAAACATACAAAGACACTTTTCTCGATATTAACACTTCATATGGATGAAGCCGCAAGTGGCAGCGATTAATTGCTTGGTGACAAACACACTGACAAACAAACCAACTGTCTAATTTACAATGCTAATAGAAGTTCACCTATTTGTCAGAAAAACAATTTACTTAGGTACATTGTCAAACTAAATAACATGAAAAACGAAAATAGAATAGATAATTGAGAAGCATACACAGAATTTTCTTTAACAATGCAAAATAGGCGAATAGAATCACATATCTTTATGATAAAAAATTATAAGTAATCTATTCTGTCAGAACCAGCAGTAAAACAAAATTTAAAAAATTGTCAATTGATAAAATAGCAGCATAAAAATAAAAGTAGAAGCCATAAAAAAAACAATGCACACATCAGAAACTTATTTATAATAAATCATGGCATATTTCATAAAAAAAGAAAAGAAAATCAAAACTCGTTTAAAACTAATTCTGTTTTATGATAAACTGGTTCATTCGTCAATTCAACGCTGACAAATTCTATTATATCGTTGCACAAAAACGAAATCAACGTTACAGAAGGAAAGGCTCTATTGCTTCACAACACTACTGCAGAAATAAAATCTTATCAAATATATCAGACATTAATTTAAAATAAAACATAAATAATTAATATTACTCTATATTATTTACTTAATACTAAAACGAAAATCTATCAACATAAGTTACCAGCAACAACACATATTACATAGTTAGATATAACAAGAACACATACAATACCCTAAAATGAATTACCTTAAAAGATATTATAATCTTATATTACCGTGCAGAGAAAATTAGCTTAATCTAGTCTTTAAAAAATAAACAAAAAAACAGGTAAGTACTGGTGCCAAGCTATTACAACAATGATAAAGAAAGAGAAGCCAAAATAAAATTAAAAATGCGACGAAAATCTAAAATAAACAAATAAATCAGGTAAGTACTGGTGCCAAACTATTACAACAATGATAAAGAAAGAGAAGCAAAATTAAAATAAAAGAAATGCGACGAAAATCTAAAATAAGCAAAATTATTAGCTAAATTAAAAACCAAAAGACGTGCCTTCAGCAAAAACAACAAGTAGCTGTGAAATTTAAATAGGAGAGACTAAAAACAAGGGATGAAAATACACAAGTAACAGAACAATGTGCATTTAGAAACGTGAATCGATGATCATAAACTTACGACAGGAGGGCAGCACGGAATGTTGTTGACGACCTCGCACACGTGGAGACGTGTGTAAGTCTGTGTTGATGGCACATAACATGCGACACCACGCCAGCACCGACACCACCACCAAGGAACAAAACAATGTTTCACATCATGAGCAACATTTAGTTAAACACATTTAAAATACATGGTATACTTATAGTAGAAACCTTTATACCACTAAACTAATTAGACGCAACCATCTACAAGAGTTAAAATATTAGTTTACTTAGCAGTGAAACCTATATTTATAACCGACAGTCAGCAATATTCTTATATTTTAACTTTTCGTTAAAAACATCTGTTAATATTTTATTCATTTCATGAAGGTTTACTTTCATTTCTTTAGTAAATTCTTTGTCTAATAATGTTTTAAACTTATGACCAGTAGATGTACTTGTAAGAAAGGCATTCATACATTTCGAGCAATTTCAAAACGAAAATTACGAAATTCACCCATATTTTCAAGTTCAACAAATTATAGTAGCATTCACTCTTCGTCTGTTCATTTACTTTGCTGGTTTAAAAATAAAAATGTAATTAAACATGTTTATGATAAAAAAAATGCTGCGCAACATACCTCCACTTACTTAAGACTACGGTTGAATTTCGAAAGATACATTAATCATTAGAAGGAGTGAATGAATATTACTGATTACCTCACAAATTAACCAAAAACTAACAAAAAAGACATGAGGAAAACTGGTATTCAAACACATTCTGCCGGAGTATTTATAAAGCAGTAAGTAGTCGTGGGATCTCGTAGCGAAATGTGGAATTCAGCATCAACATTAAAGAGTTCGCTGAACTTGAAATATAATGCCAATTCCGAAGCGGCCATGCGGTTTCTATCAACATTATGTTCATCTTAGTAATATGCATTTAAATTTGCTTAAGTAATAGAGAGGCTGAGATTGCTCGGTCAATAAACTAGAGCCGGTCAACGCTAATTTACATTTTCGTATCATTTCTGGTTTAACAAACGTACGAATTATAGCAGTTATTTGTTTTGAACACTTCTTATTGCTTAACATCGACAAAGGCAGATATTAGCAAATGTTGTATAATAAAAAATAGTTTTACGTGAGGCACTTTTGTGTAAGCGACAGATCGTTCAAGCATTTCTACATGGCATAATTATTTTTTATTCGGTTACGATATAATCTTTGTAATGATCTGTCAGTATCATTGAATGTACTCATTTCATCAACATTGAACAGCAATACATATACAATTAAAAACTCTTTATAGATCTTTCAAAAAGAACCCTAAAACGCATTTTCATTTTCTATACAAGCTTTTACTAAAATATTAAAATTTCATTCCATATACACACGCCTCTCACACAAATGGTTATGAAGAAAATTTCGTCAAATTCTTGATAAAGACAAATATTTTGATAATTATAATCACCAGTGCCAGTAATTACACTGAAAATAATTATGTTTTAAATTAATTTTTCAGATTTCAATTTGACATAAAATTCACATATATATCAGTCGATATTTTTACAGGAGAGAAAAGAACCCAGAGGCTGGTGACATGTCGATACAATATATCAGAATAGGATAGTTAGATGACGACAGGTGGAAAATAGAGTGGAAGAAAGTATAAAAAAAATGGACATTACCAATTGCAAAAGAAAAGTGACCACTAGAAAATAATAGACTAAAATAGCAAGGGAAATCAGAGCCCTACAATAGTTTCTGGGAAACGGTGGCTTCTTTACCTACAAAGAAGTAAAGAAAACACCATTTTCCAGAGACAACAAGGAGGTCACATTTCTTTGACTGTCATACGCTCCTTCACTTTGTTGTATAAAAATTTCATTCCAAATATAACATTATCTGGTCTTATATCCTTATTTTCAGCATTTTTTATAAAGGAACCTATTTTAAATATATTTATTTTGCCAACATTACGTTTTACTCTCCCAATTCAACTGTTACAACACTTAATACCCCATTACATAATAACTACATAACTAGAATTGTAAATTAGTCTATTGTATTCTATATGTACAAACCTTAAGATATTTCCAATGCTGGTGCGGAGATGTTAAGTAGTGACGAAAGCCAAAATCCAGTAGGTGAAGCAAAAGGGAAAAGGAAAAAAACACTTACGATTACAAGAATCATAGTAAAAGTAATTAATTTCTAAATTTAAAATGTTAGTAATTACTGATTGGCAGTCTCAAATATTTACAGGTTAGTATATTTACTGAGGTTCTCATTAAGAATCTTACAATAAGTATATACTAAAGCGTTGCACCAATCTCTTTTTTAAACATTTATATAAATAACATCATTTTCAAAATTATCGCACGGTACTGTTATACGACTCTTTTAATTGACGGAGTGAATAAAGTTAATCTCGTGGCGATTGGCATTATTTTTGTCTGATGTTTATTAACACTTTGAATGTTGAATTCAACGAGGTTGCATTGCAAAAAAGGAATTTTCCATCATTTTTCTTTATTTATTTGAAAAAAGAACTTATACCAAATCTTATTTTGAAAGTTGCAAGGGTCGCCCCGCCCTGAGTTTATTTTGAAAAAAGAAAATCGATTTGAAATTTTTTTCCACACAAATAATATTTTTGCAGCGAATTTTTTATTATATTTATTTCGACTTAATTAGCATTTTTTTGCCACTAAACACTTAACAATACACAAAAAAGAATACAAATTGTCAAATATTCAACATAAACACAATATTGCAAAAAGATATATGGCATTTGACAGATTTTTGATTTTTTTTACTAAATCGAACGTAAGCTATCTTTATAATAGTTAAATACGTTGTTTTTTGCAGTATTCTTAGGTTTAAAAAAAAGAAAAACAATGAAAAATTCACTTTTTATAAACTTAACAAGTAACTAAGCATATGTCATCATATGATGATACCAGCAGGAAAATTTTAACTACATTTTAAGACTAGTTTTTAGGGCACAATTTTCTTTGTCTGTAGCTTGTTGCGTAACTATTTTCAATTCAAATCTTGAAAGTACTTAATTTTTTGGGTTTTATTTAGGTATTAATTATAATAAATCACAGCGCACTAAAATTAAAATATTAAGCATTTAACTAATAATAAAAATATGAAACAATTTACAAGATACAAAATAAACATCACCCCTCTCTTGATAGTGTTTCACAAAATGAAAATTCAACTTTTTGTACATAATACTTGTAGTTGGACCATTACTTTCTACAACTCTACGAAGCGTCATCATTCTATGTCAAATGATTATCGAAAAAATGCAGGCAGACAGATAGTTCAGTATTCTAGAAGTATGCCAATTTTCAAAAGTTCGGTACGAGACACCAAATTAAATTCTTTTAAATATAATTTATGGCGATCGAGTAGTTAATTTCGATACTCCATAAAGATGATGGCTGCGTAAGTGTAAAAATATTTAAATTATCACGAACACTAGTAAGGAAATTTAAAAAACACAGTAAAACTTAATATCCAGCAGGGAAAACTTAAAATTTTCGTTCCACATAAAATCATGCATGAAAATTATATTTTCATTTCAAATCTGCGCATAAAATGTCACTCTGAGTATTCAACTTGAAGAATGTACCGTTTATCCATAGACATATAGTGTATAATTTCGGAAAAAAATTCTATGGTTATCATCCAGTCACTAAAATTAGAAAAATCATGAAGAATTAATTACTAATTGAAAAAAGTAAGGAAAGTACGAAAATATTATGCACAGTGCTTAACGCGTTGATACCTGATGTACTCTTCATTGAGTGTGAACGCGTTACGCAACATCACTAGACTATAGGGTTCTCGATGGGTTATTTTGTCACAAATTAAGTGACGCTATCTAAATTCATGAAAAAACTGCTATATTACAGATAAAAAAGCTTCAGGTTTTTTATTTTTTAAAACACTGACGTTATAATACGATTATATCATGATATCTGCACATTGCAATTATGTACCATAAATTATAATTGTTTGTATATAGAATTACTAGCGACCCGCCCCGGCTTCGCACGGGTGCAATGTAGGTACTATTGTGGTGTAATTGTGGAGCGATTAATAATGTTACTGTCATTCACACGCCGCCACCGCCGTTCTTGCACGGCATCGGCATCGCGAATACTGATTTTTGGTAATTTTAAATCTGTGATATCTTCTAAAATATTAATGAAAATGATTTGCTGTAAAGAGCATTTATCTACATTATATGTCCAACGAAATCAACTTATTTAATTAAATAAAGATTAATATAATATTGGTCAAAATAACTTCGAAAATATAACCCACAAAAAAATTAACAAAAATGGTCACTGTGGTTTATCCGTAGGATATACTTTTTTGTAGATACTTTTAAAATACACAATTCCATAGTACAGCATTTTGATATATCTCGTAAAATTGAGTCAGCGTTAGTAATGAAAGCGCCAAAAATTCTACTTTTTTACGAAATATTGACTTTTTTATATTTCCGGTAAATATAACATTTATGTCATTTTACCTATAAACCTTCCGGAAGAAATTATCTGAATGATAGTGAAAACCGCAACAAAATCCGTTGCGTAGTTTAAAAGATCTAAGTTTACAGAGGGACAGACGACTTTGTTTTATACTATGTAAGGATAATGTCTTTATTTAACTCAATCATCCTAAATTTTAATACTATTCCAAACTGAATTTTCTCCTATTTCATGGAGGCTGTGACATACACTTTAGGGTTCTAAATCCTTGCATTAATTGTTAAATTGCACACAAACGGAACAAGACACGAACAATTTTGACTCATTATAATCGTATTATTTTGTATTCAGAAACTCGTAGAGACTGACTCAATATAGCAATTCAACAACAGCCTATTCACTCAATCTTACGAATAAAAAACCTTACCTTAGCAACCCCTTCAATCTTAAGCTAGGCAGCGACGGCCAACGTAAAGCAACGCACAGCTCAGAGCTAACTTAATTAGATCATCGCCAAAATCAGGAGTCGATACCGAAGCGCCATATGGCCGCCAATCTATATAAGGAGAGAACACCACCGCCCACCCGACGCACTTTTCTGTCAACATTTCCCAACTACCCGCCCACTGGCCGTTATCGGCGCCCGCCTTAAATATTATTTATTAGTATGACGCCAAAATATCACTTACGAGGTGAATATGGTTTTTATTTTTTACTTCGTTAAAAAAGAGACATCGACTTTTGATTCCGTTACAATGCCTATCTACTTCCGCAAATTTCCTGTTGACGTAAGTCAGCTAAGAACGAAATACTATTGCACGTAGTTGAGGTTAATTTAAAATACATATTTGTTGACAAATGATGCAATTAGGAAAATTCCTCAAATGACGTTTTCAACTTTTTCCTGTACGATATTTCTTTATATATTTAGTTAACATCTACACATATTGTTATCTTATTTCATCTAATTTGACAGTAAAATTACTCAACCATGGCGCGAATCATATCTTTCAGTTTTATTAAAAATTATTTCGAAGATGGGTCTTTTAATAACAGTTATATAAATTCTTCAACTTTAGCAGCAACAAATGTATTTGGTAATCTTTGCAGTTTTATAAGTCGTTTTAGGGATTAGTGCAAAATATGAACTTTTATCATGCTTTGTAGAATTTTTCTGAGTTTTCATAAATTGTTTCTTTGTTTGTTATTCCGCATATCGAGTTTTTAAAAAAATATAGTCCACCTTTTTAGGCTCTCTCAAAATAAAACACCAGATCTTTTATTTTTATTAACAATTTTATGCGCGTCCCAATTCTAAGGATATAAAAAAAATTGGGACAAGTTTAAAGAATACTAACCACGTTTTCCCTTTCATACCTAACATAGCTATAGATTGTCGATAAAAAAACACAATATTTATTGGAAAAATATGTTACAAAAACATACATACATTATAAAGGAAAATTTTTATTCCGTCGGCTTTTTAATCAAATTAATTACGAACGACTTGCACGATTCGAAACAATGTTTCAGATAAGTTTTCTTTCAATTAGATAAAGTGAAAAATTTTCACTTTTGTAAAATGAAGTTATTCGCTGCTTTTTCTTAACTTGAGCGACGAAACTACAAAAACTGCTGACTTTTAAACCAGTCGTAACACTAAAAGTTATAAAAACAGCTCCACTTACAAACAATTCTGATACAGGCATAAAAACAATTTTCCCTAGATTGTCGCCAGAATCGCGTCCCACATACAGAATATTGATTATTTTGCGCACGACCGTTATTAAAAATACGACTATTTAAATCATAATGGACCATACATAATTAAATACCAGTTTCTCTGTGGAGCGATTCAATAAAGTGGAGGTGGCCTTTTTAATACATGTCGATGTAGGTAGATACGCAGCGCCCACCGTGGCTGAATACTTGCTGCATGACGTCATTGAAATTTGTTTATTTATAACAATCCTGCGTAACAACTGCAGCCACGTTGGAAAGTTTTTAGAAAGAAAATTATACTACGCGGAGCTTTGAGCACTTGGGCATACTAATAACCTCAAGATAAAAGAAATAAATTACATCTTATGTTACATTTTACAGAACTGACATAAGTCTTATGACAAATACTTCTGTTATCTCTAATTAAGTAGGAAGATGTGTGCTACCATGATCTTAATGTAGAATATTTAAATTAATTAGAACGCCTTCAAAATTGGTAGTTGAAGATCCACGATTAACCCTAATTTCACATACATACGATTTTCTTTATTATATTATTACAAAATCGTCGGAGCACAAATTTTCTCATTGACAGGTTTAAAGACCTTTTCTCAGTCTTGGTAATACTCTGAAAGCTTGCTGACCTTACTTATTCCTAAACATACCTCTACCTCTTACGAAACATTTTTTACTGTCCAACCAGCAAAACTTTAGAATCAACTGGACCATGACACTAAGAAAATATCCTCGATTAAGGTTAAAAAACCTCTCATCAATTTTTAATTATTACTTTTAAACCATTCTGGGTGCTAGCATGTAATTAACTTCCAATTCTTCACCCACAACCGCGTGGTCTTTCCCACAACCCCTTCACCCATGTTCCATTTATACCATTTTTTCGTCTCCGTTTTTCCCCACATTTCCCGTCATAATTTTATCTGCAAGGCCCTATCGTCAACAGAAGTGGAAATGGTTTCTAGAAGGCATTGTCACCGCGTTCTGTTGTTGAGTAATATCGATACGTCATCAGAAATAGGTCAAATCGTGGTGCATATATGAATACGGAAGAAAACTAAGACAAATTTTATAATTAAATGAAACTACGTGATGTAGTATTATTTCTACTTTCTTTAAGTTCTTCACCACGATCTATATTTCATTGTATTACAACATCTTCAGGTGGGCTATTAGCAAAAATTGCTATCTTCTCTTTGCTAATAGCCCACCTGAAGATGTTCTAACACAACGAAACCTAGGTCGTGGTAAAGAACTTAAAGAAAATAGAAATAATACTAAATCGCTTAGTTTCATTTAATTGTGAATTATGATTTTCCACAAATTTAACGCCAAATAGATTCAACAAATTATATTAATTGATTTATAACAATTTAAGTGTCAATTTATTTGTTTTGGCTTGTTACTAAATTATTAAATCAAATGAAGTGTAAAACTATATTGGAGAAATATAGATCTCAGAAATTACCAAATAAAATTATTTTGGTAAACTTGCACCAAAGATTTTAATAGATATAGAAAACTACAATGGGTATTCCAACTCGCAATTGGCTCATTTTTGAACACTATATTTCCTTGTATTTCAGATCCATCCATCAAATTGTGGTACAACACATCTTCACAACGTCCACACCAAAATATAAAGATATAGAAAGAGGGACAAAGGTGCAAGATCCATGAATCACGCGTGCAGTTAGTCATCCGAAATCGGCACGAACTTGATAACTGATGTCAAAACAAACATCTCCCACGAACAAAGGTAGCGCAGTTGTACAAACAAAACTGGCCGCGCGTCGTATGAACGATTCCTCATTGTGTTCACTGAATGAGGGAGGGCTTATATGGTGAAGAAAAGAACCTAAGTTGACCACTGTTATCTTGTGACATGCGTGAACCCTTTCAGATACGCCGTCAATCTCTAACGAGTCCTTTAATCAAAAAGCGGCAAAAGCGTATCGGATAATACACAAAGTATAAAGATTCTATGGTTTAGACCTACGAAAATCCTCGACGTAAATTAAACGAACTAATTTCATTTCAAATTTCTAATCAAATGCTAATTATGTATCTTAAATTTTTCCAGATTTTTCAAAATCATGATTAAAAAATTAGAGTGGGAAAGGGACATACTGCACATCAATCAGAAACATTATATTTCGAACACAAAGACCTATCTGACCTATCCAGTGACATCCCGCTTGTTGGGATGAGTGAACAAAATAGATATGCTCCCACTTTAGAGGTACATTAAAAAAAATCACGTGCTACTCAAAGCACTTTACAGAAGTGAGACTACTTTGGCGATTTAAAAGTATATAGTGAGGGGGTAAAACAACAGAGAGAACGAGAGAGACATACCATGCCAATAAATCGACGTAAACATCTAATACAATCATATAAATTTACATAGACAATTGTCAATTAAACAAATAGCCGTGATGCCAGTACCAGAACACGGCTAAATGTAGCTGAACGAAGTCGGGATGTATCGCTCTTGTTTTAAATTATATTTACGACAACTATATGCGCGGGTTCATTGCGGATTTATAAATAAATTGAGTACATATGTTGCTAGTCTTGTAATGGATGAAGTACACACAAAATTAGTAATAAATCCATCATAAATACATACACAAATGGACAAAATTTTGACAGTTTACCTTTGACACACATAATGTACAAAAGAGCTGATAGCAGTAGTGAGCGCCATTTTTGTTTGTTTTCGCGCATACGTATACTTCTTGTCTTATTCTATCTTGTTCATCTATCTCTCTCGATTGTTAGGTGAGTACTTATTCTGTCCTTCTTGCGATAGATTCGTTACATTCAGACGATGCAACTAAACTTGGGATGAAAATGTTGTAGTAAAAACGTTGTACAAAATTCGACCTTGAAATTTTACTCTCATCTTACATAAAGAAGTTTCACTTCAAAAAAATATTTATGGTCTTACTACCTCTTATTTCCATATAAAACATATACTAGCAAAATGTAATACACATCAGTCTAAAACTGTGTAAAAGCCAAGACTGTGAGAAACAGGAGCGAAGAAACGGAGGAACATTATGAAACTATGAGTCATTTAGCTATTAGGTGTTTTTTGCAAATAACATACCAAATGATTATAAACTAAATCGACCACAATATGTCATCAGGATAAATAAGACATACTCCGAGATTTACGTTTTTCTATTCTGCTATTTCTGTGTCATTACCAAGTATAACCATGCCAAAATTCAACTGTTTACGTCACATGGTCTCCGATGAAACAGACCGACGCACATACAAACAGGCAACTAGTTGACTCTGTAAGTGTTGCGCTTTATTATGTTTAGTACGGAACTCTAAAAACATGCATTTTTCCCTAATTATGGAATCATTATTGAAGCAATAATTTTTTCAAAGATGTGTTGCTATCGGCTCTAAAACTTGCCACAATGTATTTTTCATTCTCTTACCTTTTGTGAACAGAGTTATGAGCTAGTCTCCATAAACCTAGAGGCTATTTATGGCCCTAGGCGGAGATATAAAATCAGTCCCTCCTCTCCAATATGTCCTCAATCTCCATTTAACCCTTCCGCAGTTCGAAATACCGTTCGACAACTTACCTACACGCCGATAGCTATCTAACACAGACGTCGATTCGCAGAATGAAGGCATAATTGGCATGCGATAACATATCCGAGGCAGCACTTAGCCATACGCGACGAAAGACTAACAAGCATCCGCATTATCGAGAAAGCAGATGCTCCATATGGCAATAAGGCAACGCCGATGCAAAATTTGCAAGAATTCGATATACAGAGTGTCCGAAAAAATACGCTTATGATCAAAAGCAAATTTGATGCAAATTGATCATGAGAGGAATTTTCAGTTAGATTTATTATCTATTAGTGAAATGCCCGGCTTAGCAGGGGTAGGCAAAGATGCATATGTATTGATGCGTCCCGGATCACTGCGTAAAAGCCCGCGCGTTTCTTTCTGCTTACTTAAAAACACAGTTATAACTTTTAAATTATTGGTTAAAGGGTAGTTAAAGGTTTATATGTATTGATGCGACCCGCGTCCATGCGTGAAAGCCCGCGCGGTTTCATTCTGATTACTTAAAAACACAGTTATAACTTTTAAACTATTGGTTAAAGGGTAGTTAAAGATTTATATGTATTGAGGCATCCCGCGTCAATGCGTGAAAGTACGTGGGTTTCTTTCTGCTTACTTAAAAACACAGTTATAACTTTTAAACTATTGGTTAAAGGGTAGTCAAAGATTTATATGTATTGATGCGTCCCGCGTCAATACGTGAAAGCCCGTGCGTTTCTTTCTGCTTACTTAAAAACACAGTTATAACCTTTAAACTATTGGTTACGGGGTAGTCAAAGATTTGTATGTATTGATGCGTCCCGCGTAATGCGTGAAAGCCCGCGCGGTTTCTTTTTGCTTACTTAAAAACACAGATATAACTTTTAAACTATTGGTTACAAAACTACTGTGCAACAGGCAGATTTTATCTTTATACGTTCAGAAAGATTACGATAAGTTTTAAGTTGATAAGTATTAAGACTGTTTAGTACGACATCCTCTAGAAAATTCAACTTTTTGAACAGTAAAACGTTTATCACGGATTTTATGTACACGCGCGCGCACGCACAGTAACAAAGCAGTAACAGTAATGGTATATTTGAAACGCGCTAAATGAAAATTAAATTAGTGTGTACGTTATACCAAAATTAAACAAAAATAATATCTACTTGAGACATTATTTTAATGACGTTAGTTCTTACCCTCAGCAGTAACACTAATGATATATTTGAAACGAGCTATTTAAATAAATGTATTATCAACATAGTTCTAAGTTCCTACACGCTGACAAACTATAATAAATAACGTTAGGCTGTCAATTAGTTTTAAAAAACAAGAACTACTGATTTATCTTAAAAAAAAACAACTTAAATTATATTACAAAAAAACTATTTAAGATCGCTGGAAATTTAAAAAAAACTAGTCTAATGCACTAATTTAAATGAGAATAAAACATGTTTGGGACACCGTGCACTCGAGGTAAATATTTATAAAATTATGATAAAAATCAACGAACACGGCTTCGATAGGAAATATTATAAACTCACGATGACGCAGAAAATTTTGTATCAATTTCAAATTTTAAATAATTTGGTTAATTTTTGATTGGAAAAGGGCTGTATTTTATTTTTAAATACGTAACAATTCTTCATAAGGCGTATCTGCGCGTGTACGACTGTAAGAAGGACGTATCGACATATCGAAATAAAAGATCTGACTTTCGAAAATCGAAAGTTCACTTTTTATCGATATAGGTTGAGGAAGATCACAACATAATTTAATTTATAAGGATTAAGGTAGGTTTGCACAACAAGCTGTAGAAAATTAAGTCCAAAAATTATGTTTTTTATAATAAAACGTCTATTACGTATTTTATATTGAATATATTTGGCGTTAATTTTGTAGAAATTCAAATTCAATTAAATGAAACTACGTTATGTAGTATTATTTCTACTTTCTTTAATTTCTCATAATAATATAATATAATATAACGAAACCTAGGTCGTGGTACGACCTAGGTTTCGTTATATTACATCTTCAGGTGGGCTGTTAGCAAAGATTCATTATTATGTCGCATTAAGTCTATCTTTTACTTCAATATTTACATCAGTCTTACGAAATCGATCTTACGAAAATACAGTAGAATCTTTATAGTCCATCACTCCGCCAGCAGTTCAGCTTCCCAGTACTTGAAACTACTGTCTATGTGAAATTTTCAAGTTAGTTCTTGTTGGCAAGGTGATAGAGATACTGATGTAAATATTGATGTAAAAGGTAGACTTAATGCAACATAATAATGAATCTTTGCTAACAGCCCACCTGATGATGTTGTAATACAACGAAACCTAGGTCGTGGTAAAGAACTTAAAAAAAGTAGAAATAATAGTACATCACGTAGTTTCATTTAGTATTTTATGTAATATATACATATGCTGTCGCGGATTTTATTATAGAACTTTTATAGTAGAACAATGTTGCCTTATACTGTTTCCACCTATCTCTAACCTATCGCACATCGAGATACGTTTCCGGCGAATGCGTTTTTTTAACTTCATTAACAGTGATCATCACAGGTCCTCCACAGTGAGTTAATTGTACGAAGGAAATTCACGCATTGACATACACTTAGTAAGCTTATTTTTCCTTAAGGTAGTTAACGTATAAAACGCGTTGTCGACGAATTTTATAGATAATAAATTTCGAATCTTTCTGTCACGCGATAACTACCTTAACTCACTTGTTTTTCTTAGTGTTTTGCAACTGTTTTAAATACTCCTATGATCTATTAAAATATCCTTAAATCGATGTTAAATTTAATAATATGATAAATGTTATTTACGCAGTAAAATAGAACAAATTTAACTTTGCTTTGTATTTATATATAAGCCACTCCCATGATCTATTAAAAGTACTTAAATCGATGTTAAATTTAATAATATGATAAATGTTATTTACTCACTAAAATAGAACATTTCAAGAACAAATTAAACTTTGCTTTAAATTTATATATACGTTTACGGCCTAGATTTCGCAAGTTGTTTACAGAAGAACCACGCACAATTCGTTGCAATAAGTCTTTGATAAGCGCTGACGTTTATATGGGTCGATTATATTCGCTACTGACTCAAAGAAGCTTCCCTATAAGGCGATCTCTGTCAGGGACAGTCGCTTTCTTCTCGCGAACATCCCACGCCAGACCGTCGCATACCGATTTCCGTACGCAGCCATACGGTTGCACAAAGGCTTGCATTGTTGGTTATTATTGGGTACAAGAGATAAATATAATCATTGAACATTATGTCTCTGGTGATATTCGGTATACACACCACACTGCTCTGTCTCTTCCCGTTGAAATGTAATATATCTAATGGTGAAGTTATATCGTTCGTTTGTGAGTTTTTAAGATTTTATAATGAAGAAAACCTTATAATTTTGCCATGTCCGTCCATTCGTCAAACCTTATATGCACTAAATTTTGTAAGTAGATCGCATGTAGCACATTTGCTACGTATTTACAATTTGGTTGCTATCACGCCAAAAGGATATCACTAAATAGATATTTTCAAATTAAAACGAGATGCTATTTTTCGTTTTTAAAGTTCCGTACTTTAAACTAAAAGTCGGAACCCTTTTAAAATCACTCACGTTTGTCAGTCTGTCTGTCACACAAACAAACAGTTAAAAAAACAGTTAAGAATTAAAAAGGTGATAAGTAACGTACTCAATTTTGTTTCCAATTTATGGGTTATGTGGGTATCATTTGAAAGGGCTTGTTATGAGAAAATCAAAAACATTTTCATTTCATAATTGAAAATTGAATATTCAGAAAGTTGTTTTAAAACTTATGGGAAACAGGGCATCCCGTCCTTATTTCCGAAACTACTGAACCAAAAGTCATGGAAAACACAGATTCCGTATAATCTGACAGAAAATTACACGAAAACTATAGCGATTATCCTAGATCTTATAATTTTTTTAAATAAGCATCATGTCTCCCCGCCTGTGAAAGATATAGAAGACAATATATTTTACGTTGTGAAAAATTATTATATGTAAATATTTTCATTAGAAATACTATATGAGTACCCTTAAATGTATATGTCTAATTGTGTACGGAACCCTTGTAGCGCAAGTTTTATTTGTACTTGACAGGTTTTTAAGCCTAGTTCGTGAAATTAAAAAACTATATTTTTCATTACAACTTTTAAATAAAGTCAAACTCAACAAAATTCAGTTAACAACCAGCAACAACTTCAAAATACATACAACTACATAACCCTCTTTATGTACATGTATTCCAACACACAATGTTTTATTGTTTTTTTCTTTATTTAACATACAAAATTGCCTTTCTCATTTCTTAGCCAGTATACAGACTTATTTCTTTGCCTGTATTATTCGGGTTTATTTCTAAGCTAGTAGTATACAGACTTACTTCTTAGCCTGTATTATACTGGTTTACTTCTTAGCCTGTAGTATACAGACTTATTTCTTAGCCTGTATTATACTGGTTTACTTCTTAGCCTTTAGTATAGAGGCAAAGTTCTTACGAGTAAGTATGACCGGTTGCACGAAATCTTAGTTTACGGATCAAACCAATTTTAGCGTCTTTCGATTACTTTATAGCTAAGGATCTATTTATAGAAGAGATTTAGATTTAAATACAATAGGCTTAGTACATACATAAAAACAACTTGCCAAGCCCTCATCCAAATAGGCCTACAATTGTTTTCCTCTCTGAAGTTTGAAAGTGGTCTCCGATAGTTTTAGAGGTGCTGATTACGGGAAAAATAATGAAAAAAATATAACACGTTACATTTTTTTATATATAGCAATACAGATTTTGCCCGGAATTACCCTCTGCGTTCACCTTCAAGCTCGATAATAAATAATGAAAAGTGATCTAACCGCTTAAATGTTATGTAAATGGTTTCTCTTAGTACAAAAGAATACATTCTACTTCATGATTTGCTAATTACTACCTTGACTGACTGATTGGTACATGATTAATGTGTAATTTACAGGCCAGAAAAGCTCAATTAGAAATAATACCACTAATTGGTGATTAAATCTCTATTACAATATTTTGTCACTTCAATTCATTAGAAGAGAATAAATGAGGGTAGGAAATAACAAAACACAATTAAATACTTGAACTGATTTAAAAGTGTATCAGTTACACTGTACAATTTAATACGATAACTTAAAAATGTCGTCTCGAAGTTGTTTAACCTCACCGGACAGTTTTTGTTACATTTATGGGAAATTCATGTTGACAAAATAACAAAAAACTATAACAGACTGTAAAAAATGTTTACAACATGTCTTTCGACCTACCCATCAATAACTAGGACAAATTGTGGACATCTCACATGAAGGATGCAGAATTTGATAGAAAACTCAGCGAAACCGAGTTACAAGCATGGACTTCTATTGAAGAAGTGGTTAAGAACTTTCTAGGGAACAATAAGAGTCCTGATTATAAAGAAATTGTGGCTAAAATGATAGAAAAATTTGGTAAAATGGGATGTTCAATGAGCATTAAGCTTCACTTTCTGAATTCGCATATTGACTATTTTCCGGAAAATCTAGGAGCTATTAATGGAAAGCAAGGTGAAAGATTACATCAAGACTTGAAAGAAATAGAACGTAGATAGCAAGGAACGTGGTATAGAAGCATGTTGACGGACTACTGTTCGTTGTGAAGCGAGATCCGAACAACGATTTTTAGAAAAAAATCTCTGAATAGAAGCTTCGAGCAGAAAAGGGCAAGATACCACTGACATTTTTGTTAAGTAAATATGTTAAGAGATATATCACCTATATATTTTAATTGTATTTAACTGGTAGATATTACTATTTTTTTAAATATACAGTTTTTACCACATGAAGGTGTCTGTTTTGTCAACTTTTCATAGTCCCTTTTCTGAAAAATCTGAACGTGTTGGAGAAAAACTAATTACATATTCGTAATTAACGCCCCAAAATACGTCATCAAACGGTAGAAAGGAAAAAAAGGTCAAATTTGTAAGCCTGTGATATAATTAGTGTAAATGAATGACACGGAATGAACCGTCAAAGAATATCATATTTGGTATTAGGACAAATGGAATTTAATGTTTTATTAAAATACAAAGATACAAGAATATAACCTATAAAGAATCAGAACTCTTGGATAATTTGAATTCTAAAATGGTAGTAGCTACGTATCTCATAAAGATAATATATATTTATAAATCCATTGTATGTTTGTAACGAAAGCTTAACTCAAATAGACTCGCAGAAGCAATTTTAGTGAAAGGGAGTTCTTTAATTTTTGAAAATTTAGTAGGTTTATATTGCCAATGTTAATAAAAGAAATGCGGTCAAGTCAGAATGGGTGGTGGGCATCGCCGGTACTACCCCTATTACGGTGTACCTCTACTCGAGTAAGGCCAATGCTATTTTTTATGGAAATTATTGAGCTTGTTGTAAACAAATGATCGAAATCGAGGGACAGAAAACATTTTCATTCTTTTTAACATGAAAATAATGATTTCCCAAAAATTAAGATATATTTTGCTTTACAAACTTTTCAAATTTCTCTGTCTCAGTAAACATTTTCCAAATTTTCACTTCAGCGCTTCCGGAAATGAAAATGATTTGGGGACATTACTTCAAATTCAATTTTTTCCAAGACTTTAAAAAAAACGACACGATCTAACTATAAAAACCATAACTTATTTGATTTTTTTTCATTGTTTAGTTTTTTTCCATATTTTCAAATAAACAAAATTGTCTACAAGTAAGCAAGATTTACAGACGAACAGAAACATGAAGAGTGATATTATAGATATTTCAATTTACGTCTCTGATATATAAAAACATAAAATAAGCGAATGCTGCAATAGCTATTGCGTAAACGCAGCAAACCATCAAACTAAACAGAGCATATATCTTTAAGCATAAGTTAATTAATTTAAATACAAATAATAATTACCGAGAGCTGCACTTGTGAAAGTTTTATTGAAATTAGCATTCGTCTGGGTGTTGCACTTTATATGCACTTTCCATGCAATCTCTTCGTTAAAATATTTATGAAGGAAGCAGGTTTATCGTTACTTTCTTAATGGTTGGTTGATCGGTGTCGTTTCTGCATGAGATGAAGAAGCGGCTACAAATATCCATGCGCAGAAATGACGCATTTGGTGATATTAACGGTATATTTAGAGTAGAGGTGTCCGCTGAATGGAAACTCTCCAAGATCAAACAGATCTCAGAATCATATCTGATAGTCTTTCACAATCACATATCTGATAGTCTTTTGGATGGCCTTTTCTCGTAAACAGTAACTTGCATAAGCATTTACATCGCCAAGGGTAATTCTAGTATTATTAAAACCACAAAGATCCCAAGCGTCTTTTGCAAACTTATCAGCTGCCTCATTTCCCGGAATGCCAATATATCCGGCATCCTATTTTCATAATGATAATGTGATTTAACTTTCTCCTTTTGAAAGCGCATCGGCTGTGTAATAATGCTGTGTAATAACCACGTGAATAATTTCAGTATTCACGTGGTTATTTATTTTATAAAACTGCTTATTGCGGATTATCAGTTTTTACCACCTATTAACTTGTGTCCCATTGAGGCAAGCTAATAAGAAATAAGCAATATAATACTCTGTTAAAATGCAAGCTTTCTCTCTATGTTTATTCGTCACATGGTCTTCTCATTTTATGGTGTCTTACGTTGTCACTTTTTTAATGATACATATTTAGTCATTCTCCGAAAAGATATACTCATCTCTTTCGTGTTCTTTCCCGTTTCTTTTGGTACTCACTATTTACCTACATAATATATGTTATCACAGATTCAATACAATTGGAAAATATATTTTAAATAGGGATCCGTCCCTAGTTAAAATTCTGCACACAAGCCAAGAATATAAAATTTAAAAAAAATTGTTTAATTTTATATTCTTGGCTTGTGTGCAGAATTTTAAGAAGTAACATGGGAAAACATTTTTTCCAAAATTATCTTATCAAACCATGTAAAAAAACGCTTCACAACTTGAAAATTTCAGACTCAATACAGAGTAGAACAGTATATAACAGACAACGTTCGTTATGGTACATGGCTGAACTATTAAGGCGATATTTTTTAAACCGATTTCTCTTTATTGTAGCTATCCCTCTTAAAAATTGTCACGATGTTGTATGTGATAGTCTCATATTGAAAGAGTTAATTTTGAAATTCGGATTTGGAGAACGATTGTTTCAAATTGTAAAGAATTCTTTGTTATTAACGGTCACTAAAAACAATTTGAGTAGCACGAAAATCAAATATATAAACGCGTAACAACGCGATAGATGGCGTGAAAGAAAAGGGTTTTTTCTTCTGTCATTATTTATTTTATTAAACTGTTCGATTTTTCGTTATAAATGTTACGTTAGTTCGTGACGCGGTCTTGTTGAATAATGGTTATTTGGTAACAAACAAAACAACATTTTCTCGTCTGTACATTTAATAAAACTGTAAACTTTTAGTGAAAATTAAAAGTAAAAATTACAGCGGTGGGGGGCGGACGGATTAAGGGTAAGTGGTAAAATGTGTTAAGATGATTTCAGGAATTTTTATCTGTTTTTTGTGCGTGCAGCACGTAAAAACTGATGTTCCAATTTGGATGGAGTCTTTAGTAAAACATTTGATCAACTTCAAGTAACATTTAGTTTCGATCATCACAATTGGTTCACTCTATCAAAAGACAGACGAATTTTAAAAATTCATTTACTTTACATTAGTACAACAACAACAAAATACCTAACTACTCGACGCGTAGTAATTATACAAATATATAGAGTATCTGTAAATAAATGGCGCTTCGTATATTTGAAATCGCGCAATGAAGTTTTTCATCTGAACATATATTGGCGAAATGGGTTTGGAAAGAGGCGAGTATACATACAAAAAAAATGGTTTTAGTACGTTTTTCAGTACATTCGTAATAGCGGGCACAACTAGTTTATAACATTAGATTTGGCCAGCTCGGACATACAATATAAATACATACAACCCTATGGCTCCTCCACGAGGTACACTTTTATATATTTGTGTCTTTTTTTCTTCCCTTTTATGATATAAAGTTTGCTTCATACTTCATTAAAATTTATTAAATTATTATTTTTCCTCTTATATAACACGATTGCTTTATTATATATAGAAATATTTTCTATACACGTCCATGGTTTTGATACTTTACATTATTAACTCTTTAATAAATAAATGGACCTACGCATATAGCCCGATATAGATTTAACACAACCCGAATTAATAAACCTTCACAGGGTGGAATTATGGGAAGACAGTAAACAAGATTTTCCAACAATAATAAGTAAAATGATGATTGCTTGCCGTGAAGACAAGGACACGAAGACATGAAAAAAGAAAAAGAAATTAGTGATGGTACATTGACAATTTCTAAATACACCATAATGATGGAAATTCTTGAAAGATAGACTAGGCATATAACTATTATTTTTATATCTGCTAGTCATAACGCGGTATAAGAAAACTCTGTTTCAAAATCATAAGTCTGCGTTGTAACGGCGATAAACTATATTAGAAAGGCGAGTTTTCTTTATTTTTAAAGTCACATTTGATATAACATATTTATATCACATAGTTAAAACATTATTTCGAGAATCATCTAAAAAGTCTCATCTCTGATAATCTCTAATACTTTTGCCCCCTCTTCTAGCAGCTGAACTGCTTACTCTTAAGCCGCATTGATAATTAAAGACGCATTTTATTTCTTTTCTTTGCATTTCGTCGCTATCGTTTGAATCTCAAAACTAACATATTGCCTGTCTCATATCGCGGTACATCTGTTGAATCTAGCGGTCTCTTCACAATGGTACAATGGTGTCTTCTCACGAGACACATGGCAGCCGGTGGTCGTTGCCCCGCTCTGCCGACCATCCCAGGTCATTGCGCCACTTCCACGTGAGATGAAGACGAGATAGGACTATCACATTTGGATACAGAGAATCAAAAGATGCCAAGCGATTCGATTGGTCAGCTCGGGATGTCCCGAAATGACCAGTCGATTCAGAGCGATGACTCTTTCGATCCTGGCTACATGCAAGTAAGATTGAGTGCTGTGTAGCCCGAAGCACATTAAACGCGGTTATAAGGTCCGTGACATATTCAACCTTGTAATTAAATATTGAATATATTTGGCGTTCATTTTGTAGAAATTCATTATTCACAATTAAATGAAACTACGTGATGTAGTATTATTTCTTCTACTCCCTTTAAGTTCTTTACCACGGCCTAGGTTTTATTGTATTACATCTTCAGGTGGATCTTTGCCAATAGCCCACCTGAAGATGTTGTTGATGTTGTAATACAACGAAACCTAGGTCGTGGTAAAGAACTTAAAGATATTAGAAATAATACTACATCACGTAGTTTCATTTAGCTGCTTGTAATAAAACGTAACTTAAAAATGTTTATTTTCCTCTTTAGTCGTTAGATTAATTGGACAGAAATCTTTATAAAATTACAATCAATAAATAGCATATATTTAAAAATGTTTTGAAATTGGATATTGCTGCATTATTTTCAAGATTTAAATCGTTTTACCATATACCTCTTCATTACAAAGGAGTTATACGTAGATGTACATTCCTCCAAACCGACTCCTATGTTGGTACATCCTGCCTGCAGGTCGTTACCTTTATTATTCATTCTTGGGTCTTCTTTTACATCTTAATCTCCTATTTGTTATACACATGCCTAACTTCAGAATTACGACAGTTTAAATAAGATGCATCTGGGTAATTCTTGACATAATTTAATAAAAAAAGAATAGTGGTTAGTGTCCCGTCTCTCGAAGTGAAAAAACGGAACCCTTACAATTTAGTCGTAAAATCATTTTCATCGCGGCAATATTTTTTCTGTTCTAAACCTTCACCTATTTTTATGATTATGGTCCATTTTTCCCTAGTCAATGTATAACCTAAATCTATATATAAATTTTTTTTAATTGGTTATATATTTATTTGCAAGCGTTTTTATGTGAAAAATTAAAATTTTATTTGAAAATATCTGATTTTGAGGTGGTAATATTTTTAAATTTGTGAGTAATATCGAAAAAATAAAAAAAAGTACAATCCTAGATATAAATATTATCATACACACTCCAAAATTATTAAGAACGATGAAGTTTTTGTAGGAGAAAAAAATTGACACTTTGGAATGGAAATTCGGTACTTCATTATGACCTTAATCAAGATCCTCATATAAAATATCAACATGTTAACTTTCAAGCATATAATTGCACTAAAACTGTAGAAACTCTGACAAACGTACAGACGGTTATGATAAAATTAGAAGGGTTAAATGTGATACTCTAAAAAAGAAAAATAAACAAATCGAAAAATGACTCAAACTATTCGTCGAATTGTTTATTTTATAATAAAGACTAGCTGTTGCTGTACTGTGCGAAAGTAGAAAGTGCAAGCTTTCAGTGATTTCGCGCATCAGAGATTGATGCTAAGTTTACGCCCGCTGTTAAAATTCACATCCGCTTGCTTAGAGATCGATCTCAAAAACCTAAATTAATTCAGAACACGTCAAGCGGTACCAACCGATTAGGAATTAACGAAATATTTAGCCACAATCTGCAACCTCGGAAATGATAATCTGCTGTTAACTCGGAAATAGTCTACGAACTGACAATGTTATAAATCAATAGTTTCAAGGAGACGCTAAAAAAATTGTTATTCATGTTTTTGTAAAAACACTAAATATAACGTTTTCTAATTATAAAAAAAAGGTTTTTTTTAACTACTTTGCTCTATTTTTAATTACTTAAGAGATGAAGTGATTTTCGTGTAGTTTTCCTTCACAC
Source organism: Druceiella hillmani (assembly GCA_039881145.1). Taxonomy (NCBI): domain Eukaryota; kingdom Metazoa; phylum Arthropoda; class Insecta; order Lepidoptera; family Hepialidae; genus Druceiella; species Druceiella hillmani. Next base: position 32,266,154 of record JAYKKI010000006.1, read on the forward strand.
TAAAATTAATTACCAAAGGGGGTCATAGGATATATAAAATCTAGACTTATTCGAGTTCCATCTTGGAGGCTTTACTTAGAATTATTCTAAAAATTGTTCGACCAAGTAAAATAAAAATGATATAATTTTAGCAATATAATGCAATTCGATTCCATACACAAATTGTATTTTGTTTTTTGTTGTCGTTGTGAAAAATTCCGTTCCTGTCACAATTTGTAGATTTTTCAAAAATTTTAAACATACTTGGTTTCGTTTCCTTTTTGTAAAATATCCATGCCAATAGTGCAAAAATCCATCTATAAAAATTGTTTGTAAAAAAGTAAAGAAAAGCATTAAAAAATTACATTTCGTAAAAATGTCTTGTTTAATTCTTAAACTTGCAGATTCATTAATTTATAGTAATAATTTTTAAGTCCTTTTAATGAAAAAATAAAGATAGCAGTTTCGATTAATTTACGTTTTGTACTATAAACAAAATCAAATTTATCATAAATATCTTGTTTTTCATCTTTCTTTAATTATGAAATAAACATTCTCGACACTTATTATAAAAAGATTTTTTTTTATTATTTCTTATTCGAAATGAACCCAATATTACTAACAATTCTATAGGATTCATATTTAAATTTATTTTTTTTTATTATAGAATATTTTCATGATATTCAACTTGCACGCGAATTGATGGTACTATATACCACAAAAAACGAGTTAAAAATTTGTTTTATTGTTGTTTACGCAAAGTTTTTAAATATTCTATATTTTTTGCCCAACGGAGAGCGGCCATAAGGTTAATATTATGGATTAAAACATTCGCATTACCTAGACTCTTACATAATATGTACAGTTAGAAGTATAAAATTAATCCAATAAATATTTAAAAAAAGATTTCAGGAAAAAACCATAGAAATTTAAGCATACTTTCGACGTAAATAACCGTAAGCAATTTACAGTTTAAGTTGTTTGATTCGCCCTCACGCGAGTTAAAAACATCATAAGAATTTAGCTTAGAATAATATAGTTACAGAAGAAAAAAAATGAAATCAATTCATGAATAGCGTAAAAACAAAAGCATTAGAGAGAATTTTAATATTATTTTAGAGCAACGATCATGTCTAGAACTTAGAGACTTACCAGAAGTCGTAACAAAAATCTGTTCACATTTTCAGAAAACGATTCCTTAATTTCTATCGTTGCCTACCCTACCGATGTGGACAGACAGCTACGATACACTTTGAATATATAGGTTTTAAAGTTGCATACGAAAAAGTTACGGAGTGATAATCTCTTCGATGTCCTGAACGGACCAATGGAAACCGTTTTATGGAAATTCGTGACGATTCCAAAGTTATTCCAATACAAAGTTGAACATTTTTTGTAAAATTATTGCTATATTTTTGAAATTTTTCATTCTCTTATTATAAAATATCATTCAATAATTCAATATGAAAATCAAAAACATTTCAAGGTTTAGAAAGGAACGTACGTTTTTGTGTTATTCATAAATCAATTCATCATTACGTATTTAACCCTCGAGCGAACAACCTATTTTTTCAATTTTTCAATCTGTAGTTATTTTCCTTATGTACAATTTAAAAAAAAAATACTTTCACTGTTTTCTTGAGGGTATTAAAGACAATTATCTCTCCTTGGCTTTGTCATATTCAACTTTACTCTCTTTACTTAATTAACATCAAATCCATTCAATTTTAACTGCAGTTTTACGGTATTTTTTTGTAATACTGATTTTCTTACGACTACCAAGCGAAAGAAAAAGTGAAAAGTAAGACATGAAAACACAGACAGCTAGATAAACAGGAAATAACAAGGATAAACATATGTTTATAATGCCCTTTATCTAACAATATTACTCTAACTATAAAACACGATATGCCTTGTTTCAGTTGCATAGGGCAGGACTACATAATAAATATTGAGTTAATAAACTATAATACACTTAATATACAGATCAAAAATAAATGAAATACCTTTTTGAGATGTTTGTTCACCCATTTCGTAAAGGTCTTCTTCTGGATGGCGTCCCGCTCATCTGCAAGGTAGAAAATATACTGTTAACAAAATTATCCAGAAGTCACATGGTGAAAATATCTCTGTTTCATCAGCTCAGTAGAAGATTCCTTGATCAATATGTCACTAGTGAGTGTTATTGACGTTATTAGAAATGTTACAAAAAATTGATAGAAAATGATTTTCCATTTCCCAATTAAATCCTGACTGTTTTTTAAGCTAATAGACGTATGGAATATTAAAAACATTAAAAATACCGACCAAGTGCGAGTGGGACTCGCGCACGAAGGGTCCGTAGCACCAAACAATATACTTGTAAATATGTATTTCCCAGACACTGTGAAAAACAATGTTGTTGCTGCGGTCAGTACCGAAAATATTCAACATCTCAAAAACTATATGACATACTCATTCAAACCAAATTTCGTTATTTAAATTATTTCGTTAAAAGTTTATTTTAAGTTCTACTATCTTAATTTTTTTCAGAATTTTACACATGTAAATTGAGAAGTTAGAGGAGGAAAGGAAGACACATTTTAAGACTTTTAGAAGCTCATCTCTCACCAACTATTTACTTAAATAAAAAAGTTATTTTGGAACTTTTTATATTTTTTAAGACCTATCTAACGACACCCGAAATGCCTGCGTGCAGTGGATTTTTTTTCTTTCAATCCGCAGTTATGTGGCCCTCCATTTTATTTTTTTCATAATTCCACTATTTTATTATATACAGGTTCATAGAATACATCTACCATCCAATTTCATTGATATAGTGCCAATAATCTCCTAGTAAAATGGCTGTGATATACGGACAGACAGGCAAACACAAGGACGAAAGTATAAGAGAGAATTAAAACCTAAAAAAGGTTTATTTATTCTTGTTAAGCAATTATCGTTACTAAGAACTATTTAAATATCTACGAAAATTTCGTATGCTCGTTTAAATTGAAAAAAATCGTAAAAAAAGGAAAAAACACTTTTCTTCTTTATAATCTATTATTGTGGCAAAACAGTTGCACTTTTTTGTCATATTTCGTACTTATGGCTGATAAAGGTATAAGCCTCGATACGTTTTGCTATTCTACAAGTCCGCTTCGAAATTAGTGTAATACTTCTTAAGATAAACGCAGCCGAGAAAGCAACATTGGCATTTGTACTAGAAATATGCAGTATCTAAAAAAGCATATATTTAAACAAATATTATCCCACTCACCTATACATTGAATTTTTAAACAACAATGAAACTACAATATACAGACGTGTGACTGTAAGACGAGTCAAAGTGGACTAAATAGAATAGGGGGCGCGCAAAGTGTATTAGGCCAATAAATAACAAGTAGAAAGGGTGGGGATGTTATTTTGCCTGCGGCAACATTGTGCTGTCAAGAACAGATAATTTTTTTTCTCATGGCTACTTAACGATAACCGAATGAAAAAAAATTAATTTGAAAGAAAACATAAATACTTTTGGGTAATCCAACATAAAAACAGAAAGTTTTATTTTTTGATAATTCTGAAATTTTGTCTTTGCTCATAATCAATCATATTTATAGAACGAAAGAAATTTTTTTTATTTACGGAAATTTTCACCGCAATGGTTGCTCAGAAAGCTTTGCATGAAGCACGAATCAAGAGCTTTATTTATTATTTATAAATATCGCACATGCCTCGTAGCTATTTAAAAATTATAAAAAATCGATATCAGGAATAGACACTATAGATATAGCTACGATTAAATTTTTCAATCTCCGTCAACGGCGCGTGGCCTTGGCCCGATCACGAAAACGTCCAAAAACTTAGACAAACTAAAACGAAACTATTTACCCGAACGCTGCCCAGCAATAATCGTTTCGACGAATGTCCGTCCACAAATCGTTTACAATTCCAACGTCACGAGCAGCGAGTCAACGACCGACGATTAAAGGCAATCATCAAAATTCAACCGTTTATGCCAATTACGAGTCCGCCAAGAGCGGCGTGGCCTGTTCTTCTTCTGCTGCTGGGGGATGACGCAATGCGTGTTAGTATATATTAGACATCTGAAACTATATTAACAAAAATACTCCAATGCACACTAATATATTAAATGCGTTTTATACATACATATATATATATATATATATATATATATATATATATATATATATATATATATATATATATATATATATATATATATATATATGTATATAAAGAAAACAAATCATATTTAGCCCATATTGCAACGTGGTCTAAAAGCTATAAGATTGAAAGTTTACATTTTTTATGTATCAACGACAAACAAATCTCAAACATGTTTTACGGAAAGTATCAATCATCCCATAAATAAAAGACGTGAAGAAAATACCCAAATTCTAACTACGTCACGTAAGTTAACAGTAGTTGCGAAGAACGGATCATTTAATACATTAGGATCTACGGGAACGGGAGAAAACGTCAATCAAGCTGGAGTCACAAACTTGATGGTATTATATTGACGGTTTTACGTTAACTCCTAAAGGATAAATATGTAATTTTATTATAATTTGAAATTCCCCATTTCAATAGTGCTGAGAATTCAGCAATTGTTACATGGTATTATTATATGGATCGTTTTACGTTACCTCCTAAAGGATAAATATGTAATATTATTGTAAATTAAAATGCCCCATTTCAATATTGCTGAGAATTCAACAATTGTTACATTGTACTATATGAATGGTTTTACGTTAATTCCTAAAGGATAAATATGTAATTTTATTGTAAATTGAAATGCCCCATTTCAATAGTGCTGAGAATTCAGCAATTGTTACATGGTATTATTATATGGATCGTTTTACGTTACCTCCTAAAGGAAAAATATGTAATTTTATTGTAAATTGAAATGCCCCATTTCAATAGTGCTGAGAACTCAACAATTGTTACATTGTACTATATGGATGGTTTTACGTTAATTCCTAAAGGATAAATATGTAATTTTATTGTAAATTGAAATGCCCCATTTCAATAGTGCTGAGAATTCAGCAATTGTTACATGGTATTATTATATGGATCGTTTTACGTTACCTCCTAAAGGATAAATATGTAATTTTATTGTAAATTGGAATGCCCCATTTCAATAGTGCTGAGAATTCAGCAATTGTTACATGGTATTATTATATGGATCGTTTTACGTTACCTCCTAAAGGATAAATATGTAATTTTATTGTTAATTGCAATTCCCAATTTGAATATTGCTAAGGATTCAACAATTGTTATTCATCGCGGTTCGATTACATATGTACATAAACCACAAAGGTCGCCACAGTTGCCACAAAACGCTTACTGTGTAAACGATGAGTAACAAACTTTTAACAAAGCTAAAGATTCTATATACAAATGTAAGCAATAGTAGATATCATACTTAAATAGTCCGTAGGTAATTAGCATGAACTAGCAATTGCCTGCAGCTTAGTCCGTGAGGATTTTCGATTAGAGCGGAAGGACTTGTCCCTAACCCACGAATTGATTGCGACACCTCTGTATATGTTTAGCCGATTTAATATACACTACACGTCATCTTGACATGTATTATAAAAATGTTAATACCGAGTTTCATTTTAAAAAAATTATGCTATTTTTCAGTTTGAAAAAGGAGACAGTACATTAATTCGAAACCTGAATTGTGTCCATGACGTCTTTCATGAAAATGTGTTGTCGTTTAGTCATGACTGAGTCAAAACATCTGAACATAATTTTTGTTGTATAAATATTCCACGTGGACGAATCCACAGAAGTATATTGATTAGTCTGCCATACAAATTAAATTTATGGCAAATTCGGTAGCGATTCGTTACTTGGCTTCAGAGTTAATAGGTAACAAACAAACTAAACTATCACATCATAATAATATTATAAATGCGAAAGTGGTTTGTTTGTTTATTAGTTCTGCTTTCACGCCATAACTACTCGACCAATCTCCATAAAATGTTTAATACATACAGCCTGTTCCATGGAGATGAACAAAAGATAACGAATTTATCTCAAAATATAATTTCCTTTCTTTGGTAATTAAAATAAATCCCGTTAGAGATAAAAGTGTAAACATGAAGATGGAATGTGCTGCTTACCGTAGGGTAAATGTTTCTTACTTTTAATACCAATGATATAATTTCACCATTTTTTTCCTTTTTCACGTAAATGACGAGGGCCAAGGATAGTAAATAACATTACTCGAGTCTATTTTGTAACTGTGTAGGAAAAAGAAAGAAAAAATAAAAAACCTACCTACACCAATCTTGCTACGGTACTGCATTTAATATCTAAACATAACAGCATAAACCGCGAGAGATAGGTGTTACTGTTGATGGATCATATAGTCCAGATCGATATAACAAAGTTAATATAATGATAAGGACTTTACACTAGCGGAGAAAAGAAACCAGTTAACTGCATGAAATTTTTAGGGTAAGTCTTGAAAAATTTACTGACGATGAATTCATAGAGTCTAGATTCAAATTATTGAATAACTTAGTAATATCAGTAGAAAAGAAATATTAATTTACATACATTCCTAAAAATAATACTATATTTTAAAATAATAAAACAGAAATTTATCGCCACATAAATAATAACGCAATACAATACAAAGTGAAGTTTGCAATTTCACTGGAATATTAAAGAAAGATACTACTCATATTACACATGAGGTAAACACCTTTTCAAATAGATACACAGACAATAATCATGATAAATCTTTCATTTATCGACAAAATTGTCATTGACTTAAAATAACCGATAAAAGCTTAATTCAAACGTTATCTTCCAGACGCATACAATGAAAATATTTTGTTAAAGAAACCTTTAGCACTCAATATACATTACATATGCACCGAGTATACTCATATGCAACAAAGAAGCGTAATAAATGCATTATGCACTCAACGAAGACAAATGCAACGGGGAGCCTGAAAGCCAATACGGCACCGTAGATAACAATTTGTTCAATTACCATTCGCATGGTAATAACGTATCGTCCAACTGTTGAAATGCTGATGATGTCACATGCATTTGTGGTAAACCACTACGTACCTCAGGTGAATTAGTTGACTAGAATATGAGGTCACTATGAAATCAATCTAAAAATAGGTCAAGTGTTCAGAATTTTTTAGAACTTCTAAATCTGTTATAGAAGCTAACGGATTTAAAGTTCCAAATCCTAGTTTTAATAAGAGGAAAATTTAAAGGGTGATCAAACGAAAATACAGTAGACCATCAGTCTGCCAGCAGTTCAGCATATCCAGCACTTGAAAGTACCGTCCTCGTGAAATTTTCACGTTACTTCTTCTCCGTAAGGTAATAGAGATGCTGATGTACATATTGAAGTAAAAGATAAACTTAATGCAACATAGTAATGAATGTAATCTGATCTAAATTCTTATCAGTTTCTTATTAGTGATCTCATTAGTTTATGTTATTTGTTTTATTCAAAAACTCCGTAAAGTAATTTGTGTAACTCCTTTTTTATTGCACACTAGCAGTGCCCGTGACTTTTTTTGTACGTCACGTAAATCTTCAGGCTAACTGTAGGATTGTTAATTTAAATACACGTTGCACCAAATAAAATAATTTTAAAAGTAAACTTATTTTAGACGAATGCACTTCGTATTGAAATTTGAAATTATATGATATTCTTTCTAGCAGGTCGATTGCAATGAAACAAAGCAATGCTATTTGAAGTTCTACAGAATTTACCCGTTAAAACCAGATCAGAATTCTTGTGAGATACGCGAAAACTAAATAAATTTACAGATAAAAATTTCAAAATCAATATTGTTGCATTGTCACTTTCGTTATGCCCTCTAAATAACTTTTTCCTAAATATCTTCAATGTTCTGTACATTGAATATATTCACGAATAGACAAGACTCGTTCTATATGTGTTGGATTAAACAGGTTCAAGTGGATCTAAAAACGAAACGAAAATATAACACTAAAAGGTCGAGGCGTCCTCTCCCACAATACTTTATGAAGGTCCACTGAAAAAGTAACTATATTTTTATTCATAAAGTATCTCGTTACTGATTGAGTTCCGTAGTACTGCATTCATACGCTAAAAATTCAGTATCAGGCAGCGTTTTTCTAATATTGTAAAAACTTGCATAATTCAATTCTTAGCATACATATCGCTGTGTAACAACGTTAGTATTGAATGCCTAGTAGTACACAGCACAGATGGAAAGTGGAAGAACATCGATAATATAGATGAGGTAAATGCAGCCATGGAAGTTCCCCTACACGAGTGTACCCGAAGAACAGCTGAGGGAGAGAAATAACTCCACAAACTGTTTCTCACCCCTCGTCTATAGCCCACTTGACACGATGACCATTCTGCCAAGTGTGTAACGACCAGAAGAAGATCTCATTACAATTCATTGCAATTATAATAAAAGTACAGAGACGGAGTACTTCAAGTATAGTCTTCATAAATCAGAACACCAATTTCGCAACTCGGTTGGAGAATCAACTGGAGAAGAAGCCCGGCAGCCTATGTCATCGACACATCCACAGCGCGGTCAGTGAATTATTTAATCATCTTCAATCGGTTAAATTGTCTCAAAACGACTTTGAGTTACACTGCGCCGATTTGTTTATTTGTTATTGTGTTAACACTTTCGCACCATATCGGAAGTATCAAAATTATGAAACAAAATAAAATTCGTTCTACGCGCCGAATACAATTACACTTTTAAGTTTACATCATCTCCAGACATTTTTGAAAGGACTAGTTATGTTATCTATCCCCCTACGACATGTTCCAACAGTCTACCAGTCGATTATTCACCGCAATTTTAACTCAAGGCTGGTCAGAATCTAGGAATAATTTTACTCTTCCAAACTTTGTGTCTTGATACCATACCCATAACGTAAAGTAATTTTTCATTATAACAACACAAAAACATATTTATTGGTTAATTTTCTACCGAAAGTTTGAGCCACAGCTCTCGTACAAAGTTTTTCTCTCTAATGCTTTGTTTCAGTTAAATATTCAAATGATTTATAGGATTAAAAATAGTTTTTTTCCTTTTGTTATCGAGTGACAGTTAATTTTTTTTAACGAAAACGTAAACGTATCAATTAATTCGTTTTTTTTCTATTTTATAACGTCCTTCCGCTAATAATATGTGTTATACTAATCAAATGATCCATAACGGGAGAATAGTATGGAGCCAGAACTTCAAAAAGGTAAACAGAATCGAGTGTTTTTTTGGAAGCGGTTGTAATGAAATATCTAGTTACTCACAATCTAACATCGGGCGACTTATTTACATCATATTATAGATAATTCTTAAGTAGTGTATCAATTTTAAATCTTGCTTTAATTTTAGACCCTCCAAAGATTTCTTCGGTTCGTTATGGATTTTTTTAGGAAATAAGATGAAAACTTTCCGCCTATTTTTCTTAGCAAAACGAAAAATTAGATGTCTAATTTAAGGTTTATTCGATTTAAATAGGACGATCTCACGCAAAATCATTTTTAACAACTTGTTTTTAATAAACTTGGTCAAGAGAGAGACGAAATCCAAAAATGTTTTATTTTTTGCTTTTGAAAATATCTATGATATATTACATCACTTAAGCTATTTTCAAGTTGTCAAGTAAGCAAAAATATAGACAAAATAAGGTGAACAATAAATGTATTTCTTTAGTTCTTTGTCTATTGCCCAAAACTGAACTAAATTAATTTAAAATGACCATCTCTTGTCTTATGTTTTAAATAGTTTCTATCTTCCCAATCTTGTTCCCATGCCAACCAATGACAAACATTTAACAAAAAGAGAAAAAACTGTTAAGTGCGAACATAACTAACCCTCTGATGGTTCCGTATCCTTATATCATATTATCGCAAAGCAACAAAAAAATTGAAAACGGAAAAATAAATTTTTGATTTATCACGTAATATCTCCACATAGAATAACAAATTAATAAATTTTGGATTTTTCTTATATTTGTGCTGTGATACCTTCCTCCGTATGAAATTTCAAGATTCTAGGTCAAAGGAAAAAACCCTAGTCATTTTGATAATTAAGCTAGTATCTAAGTATTTATTCGAATCTTTTTATTGCATTGGGTTAGAAGCTTGAAGTTTTTTAAAGGACTATAGAATTTATACTATAGAACTATAGAATTTGATACTCGTTTAATGTCGACTTGATACTGTTCCTGAGAAAAAGGGCGGCGTCTGACGGGCGAACCACAGAATAATCTTACAAGTGGTTCACATTTTATGCTGATGAACCAAACAACTTAAATTCAATTCCCAGAAGAAATTTAATTTTATAATGAGCTTATATTAACACTTTTATATAATACGATAGTTGACTCATTCTAAATTTTGATATTTTTCGTACAATATTGTGGAATATAAGTTAATTAAAAACCAGTCTTGAAAAAAAATTCAAAAATTTTAAAATAATAAATTTGAAGATACGGATAGAGTTGGGTATATCCATTTCTCTTTTCCTCTCATAGAATATAATGTGCAATATTAAAAATGACGTCACAACACAGTATTGCCGTCCTTCTCTACAGGTTAAATTTAAAGTTTTATAACTCGGTAAATTTTTAAGATTATTAAAAAAAATTTCACTCTTCATCAGCTTGTACCTTGAAATTATGATTAAGGAAATAAAAAAAAATTAGTCAAATACCCAATTAATATCAGTAGCATTTACACAAAATTATTTATTTAATCCTGTTTTATATCCAATTATTTTAATCAAGGCAAAAAACATTTTTAATTAACTGATTGATTGAACAGGTGTGAAGCGACAAAAAATTTGAAGAAAGAAATCAAATATGCTACATATGCTACAGCATCGGAAACTCCTCAAAAACGTTTCGCTTTCATTTCCGCACGAAATTCAAACGAAATCGAACATTTCTTTTCGATTTCAGTCAAAACTGTTTTGATCGATTTCGTTTCGAGTTCAACTTAACGCCACTTGACATTTCCTTTTCCGTTCACTTTTTCGTCTTCCGCTTTAAGTAGAAAGTTCACGTTGAACGAATCGTTGAATTACGAAGTTTTAGTTGTCAAAAATGAATTAAAACGATGGAAGAAATAACACTTTTTTGTTATTAAAGTTAGATGGCATCACTTTAATTTGAAGTATGCAAAGTAAGTGTTCAACGCTTAAGTAGTTCGGCGAACAGCCATAGTTAAATTTCCACATGTAAATTTCAATGGGCCCCAAATGACAATATAATTATTAAAGCTATATAAACTTTAAATAACAAATACATTAATGACCTTGTTGGGTAATGGTTAACAATTACATTTAACAAAATAAAAACCAAAGCGTACGAGTGAAAAGGTAATAATCGATTTGACAAAGTATTAACTGACGGGTCATTAAATAATGGTCCTTAATACTTTTTAGTTTTGTAACCCAGAGTATTGGCCGCATCCATAATCAATACACAAAAATAAACACTATTTATTAGATAAATAACCAAATATTTGTTTATCAATTAAAATTCCATTAAAGATAAATGACATTTGTTATATGAAATCTTGGAGTATGAAAGAAATGTTTTTGATGCATTTATAAAGCAGTAATTTGGTGAATTTTAACTTTTTCAGAAATAATTTTTTGGAATATTTTCAGTATTCCATCGGTTTAACATATATTTAGAAAATTATTTTTGTGATGCCCATATCTATTCTGTCCGCTCTGGGGTAAAAAGTGAGCCAATTTTCGCCATTTTATAGAAAAAAAAAATTGTGACAACTACAATGCTCTGACTAGACGTCATAAAATCTGTACACAATGTTCAAAATATCTCCGATTTAAAGTTCTCCCCTTTTCACTGAAACGTGAAATTTTAAAATAGGAAAAAAAATTAATACGGAAAACAGTATCGATACATTTTTTTTCAATTAAACTATGAATTCTTATACTGTATTTATATTGGATTAGCTTTTACTTTTCCCTCTCATCCGTGGCAACTCGGCCGGCAAGCAAGTCGAATCGAGAACAAACGCGTCCAAGGTAATGAAATAACATTAAAAATACCATTTCTCAGTCACTACTTAAAGTTTCCATCGTGATCTTGCATTCTTTATATATACAATTAAATACAAAGTTGTTGTGCCGATTTATTCCAAAGAGACAAACGGACAAACAAACATTTTAAAAACTATTAGATTTGTTAAAGTTATGAATAATATATATTCACGGAATTGTTTTTCAAAAATATTTTTAAAAAAAATTATCACAACGGGCATTCATTATTCCTTGATTACATTAGTACGAACAGTTACTTTAGTCAGGTACTGACCATTGCTTGAAAATAAAACTGTTATTATAAATGAGTAGTAGTACTCATTTATAGTAACAGTTTCATTTTCAAAATAACCGATATTCACGCAACTGACCAAATTTAAACAAAACAAATTCGCTAACGACAACCGCACCGCAAAGTGTTAACAATACCACACACGCTGTCTTCAACATAAGCCCATTGTTCTATATGCAGACCGCAATATGGACAATTTAAAGATGATTGTCGTTTATTAAACTTTTGATAAACACAACGAAATATTGCAGTACACAAAGATTAGATCATTCAATATTTGCCTCAGAGCGTAACTTGACTTTGAAGCAATCCGTTTTCTGAATACGTTTTTCTCAATTTCATTAAATTTCTAATAAAATAAAGATTACATAATTATATACGTGTTTAGTACCATACGTCATTACTCTGCAAGTCAATTTATACAAAACTATAACTTTGGACAATTTTAATGACTTACACTAACCGTACGGTTAAAACCGACCAAACGCGTGGAACATCATTCTATATAACGAGAGAATTTGTTTGTTTGTACATATTAATCTCCAAAACTTTGGGCTTGATTTTGATTAAACGTAATGTCGGCCCTTCAGTTTGTTTATAGGACATTTATAATGACGCTATCTCCAAAACAGATTTAATCACTGGTGATAAATGTTGGAAAAGAATATATAAAAAATAATTTTACTAATAAAAAGATCCGCTGTGATTAGCAACACAAGTTTTGTTTTCTACAGTGATATAATTTTATAGGCGATAATTTAATCGCTCAAACACATTATTTACATGTATATTAAATAAAATAAGATCGAGAAATGCCGCCGGCCAATATGTTTATGAGTTACCACATACTTGAACTACTAACGCCGACCTGAAATGAACCCGGGTAATGTCAGTATCAGCCGCTACTGACCAATAAAATTTATAAGTAAATGCCACGCACGTACTGAAATAGAAAAATGGTCACCTAACATTAATTAGACAAGATCGATTGTCGTTTGTTCTATACACTTCCATTGGTTATATCAATAAACTATTCAGTATTACTCAAAAAACTTAGTCACAATTGACTGATTACTATTACAAAAACATAATTAAAGATTTTGAGCTGCTTTACCCATAACAATCGTTTTCAGCACGACAGATATCAGAGTAATATCTGATTTTTGCTATTAAATATATGAAGACTTAAATGGTGTGCAAAATTTACTGCAAAATTTTGCAATAAATTTTGTAACACGTGTTGCGTTCAATTAAAATAAATACATTTTAGATTCCGTTAATATTAATTCAGGATTTTAATATAGTTGTAGTATTTTTCAGTACTTAAATGTTTGACTCCCCACCAAGATTTTCCGTACCAAAGAGCAACCATAGCAAGTTTAATGCCTGTGCGTAGACACAAAAAATGTGGAAAAATCGGTATTTTTTTAAGATTTCTTGTTTGAGAACCTACCTCTCCTTACGATCTGAATTATTGACTTTTTTATTTGTCGTGATCGAGGCTATAGTAATAGGTATACAGTGAACATTTCAAATGTCTACCTATTACCGTTCAAAAGATACAGCCCTGCGGCAGACAGACAGACGGACGGATAGATGGAGGGCGATGGTTTAGTAATAGGGTCCCGCTGGCGCCATTCCTTTATTCACTTATGAAAATGGCTCAATATTATTGATAATATTTCAGCATTATTAAATCGTTGATAATACCCTCGTGTTTTTTATATACACTATTTTAATATTTTGTCATATTTATTTATCTAAATAGTGCGTTATTGAGTATATACAGTAGTCTATGGGACATCCTGACTCATATAGATTTGTATGATTTTTTTTAAACTTGAGTCCCGATCTTCTACATTTTGTATCTGATAATCTTGCTTCTCACCCTCGTCATCCCGACATACAAATAACACATATTTTCATTATTTAGTTTTTCATTGATTAGTTTGCTAAGTTATGGAATAAGTTGGACCCTGGCATATGAAGGCTCATTATACGCTATCAAATACCGTGCCAAAAGTATTTTTTTCAAATATTCTTTTATATATATATATATATATTTAATTGTATTTATATATTTTAATTATTATATCTAGATATTTAAGTCATTATGCCTCCCTCAGCTAACACAGTCGAATGTAAACAATACGATGAATTTTAATTATTATTAGTTTAACTAGCGTGGCCCGTGCGAAGTCTTCGCATTATTTATTCCATTATGAAGCTCAGATGACAGATCAAACAAATATTTTACTAAAATTGACATATAGAGGCGCAAGTATCAAAAGCATTGAGCTAAAGCGCCACTTTATTTATACGTGAGTGGATTTGAAATTAAACAAAAATTTTACCGACCGTCAATCGTATTGACGTTGAGCCGTTAGATGGCAGCATTTCTGTTTTGTGTATATAATTTTAATAATTAATTAATTTGCAAAAACAATAGCAATAATAAATTTTTTAGTTGTGGATGCCGGTAGAGCAAGCAATTATCTATAAAATGATATATAATTTATGTGGATTAGTTGTGAGGTTTTTTTCTAAAAAGGGAGTGTAACATCTTAACCTTAGCGTATTAATATTAATATATATGATGATGATGATGATGATATGATGATGATGATGATGATGATATGATGATGATGATGATGATGATAAATTAAAAGATTTCTCTTGAAGTCGTAAGTTCGCCTTACATATTTGTTTTTATTAACATTTCTAAACAATAAATAATGATGTTAAAAAATTATTCAAATCAAAATGTTTTATGTAATATTAAACACTTGATCCTAATTTAAGTGCCAATAAAGTGATAATGACTAGAAAATAGTAAGAAATGTTATTAAAAAAAACAGAAAGGTGTATCAAAATGATAATTTTTATTTTTTTAAATAACTATATCCAAAATAAGGAACTTCTCATCCTGATTTGTAGGTACATACTACAAAAATATTTGGGTTCTCGCAGACATTGATTCTTTTAGGCAGTTCCAGGATCAAGTGTCAGTCGGTACATTATCAATTAGACCCGTGAAAACGAAGCCTCGACAACCATAAACGCAAAGCCAATATGATAAACACAGTCAAAGACAACCAGTCGGAAGCGAGACAGCTATAGGGATGGAGTAACGGTCGAGTGAATATTTCATTAGTACCGGCGCGTCCGTCGCCGCTGGCGGATGTAATCAATACGACACGGTTTGCTTTACGATGCGCATTATGACATTTACAACAGCCGACTTCGAAGAGTTGAAGGTTATTCATGTCCGATTAGCACCTCAGAGTTGAATCGATCAGTCGAGTAAATTTTTAAATAACAAAGTTACATTACTATCACCTGCACAAGCATGATGCCCCAGGTGTTGAAGTTATACAATTACTTGTACTTATGTACAATTAAATGTACTTCCAAGGTTCTGTAGTTCTACTAGCAAAGCGACTCGCATATGTCTAGGCTGAATACACGATCGTAAAAAAATGTTTAGATCAAAATATAGAAAAAAATATTTACGAATAACACTTTAAAAACGTAAACCGGCTCGCGAAGCGCGCAGCAGATAAGAATTCGCGTGAGTATCGCGTCGTATTTACATTGCCTTACATTAACATGACAATGCTATGCAAATGAAGCGAACCTCCCGCCGCGAGCGTCGTTCGCGCTGCCATCAGCACTAAAAATAAGACGGTGACCAAAGTGAACCTTCTACTTGGCCAAAATATGCTCTAAGTGATAATATGTGATGCCCGGTTTACCAAAAAAGGTAACTAATGAAATTGAATTGTACGTTGAGAAAATTACAATTTTCGTATTTTTTGTTGTTTTACTTTTGGACAGAGAAAATCTGTGTCTACACTTAAAAATGCTATCGATATATTTTAAATTAATAAGTAAAATTTTAATTCTGGGATCCTACTTAGATAATTTTAGAAGTAATCTATAATCATGGAACACATACTTGTATAAATAAAAAAAAAAAAATATATATATATATATATATATATATATATACAAACACACATATCTGTGATAAAGAGATATCCATCAATCAAACAACAAAATTGATTTCGGTGCCCAAACTATATGCAACAATTTATACCAGACAAAATAAATAAACATATTTCATTACTCTATTTTTCACCGCAAGGCTAGCTTAACATCATACATCAGCATCATTTTTCAATTCAACGAACAACAAACTCCCGACAGTCGCCATACGATGAAGGCGTGTTGTCAGTGTGTGCAATTAATCTGCAATTCCATCCGCGAATTGAAAGTGCGCCGATGAATAACAGAGAGTGCAGTCGGAGACAAAGCAGCAACTCTGTAATGAATTTGAGACGCCACATTGACCCGGCGCCATCCGACTCGATCGATCTACTGCATTCCGTCTGGTCTCGGGCGATACAGGATGTGATAGTACTCTCTGCTCGAGCATATCTATGGCAATGCAAGGGATCTTTAAGAATATTATTTTAAACGTTTGTCACATTTTGCCAATTTAATTATTAAATAAATATCTTTACGCTATTTGCCATTGGAACGACAGCGATGACGAAGCGCCATTCTGTCCTGGTACACTTCATTTGTTTCCATCATTATAATCTTGAATATAATCCAACAATATTTTACGGAAAATGTTGAACCTTTCTCTTTTTAATGTTCTGTGACAGACAGTTATGTGTCTGTTTTCTCGAAGGTCTAGGGAACAGTCTAGGAAACAAGTCTAGGTCTAGGAAACAGTTGGTAAAATACACTCAAACGAGTATATTTTACCAACTGTATCATATCAAACATTTTTTGTTAGTTGCTCTATATTCAGATCATTTTAACAAATTTTTCTCAATATTCTTAATAATCTTCATGTAATAAGGTTATTTCGAAATAATTTACAAATCGCATAAATAGATCCCACACATTTGTAATCGTTTCGTGGCTTAATGGTTTAAATAATCGCATTGTGACTAAGACGGTACCGTCTTCGACAAACCAGAAAAAATCATTTCTATTTTATAATAATTTCTAATTTCTATTTAACATTGCAATATAAACCGTAAAATAGTCATCATCATCATCAGTAGCTCAACAGTCCAAGGTGGGCCAAGGATTTCTTTAGAAGCGACTTCCATGCAGCCCTCTGTGTGACAACTGATCTCCAGTTACGGATCTTCAGCACACCAAATTTTTTCTCCACCGCATCTTCCCACCTCATCTTAGGTCTTCTTCTTCTTCTCTGTCCATGCAGTTTAGCCAAAAAGATCCTTTTGAGGGTATCTGAATCCTCCATTCAAATAACACGAGCAGCCCAATTTAGTCTATTAATTTTAACAAATTATTTCTGAGTTGAATCTCCTCAAAATATTATTTTCCTTCATTTCCCCAAGTATTCTTCTTAAAACTTTTCGTTCAAAGATACCCAATGTTTCAGAGCCATAGACCAAAACTGATCTAATGAGGGCTTTATATATCAGGAATTTTGTTTTCCTATTAATAAATTGTGACCTGAGCCGCAAAATAATGATTCGCTCGAATAAGTTAACATCCAGAAAAACCAGAGAAAGTTAGAATCATAAGAAACTCTTTGTGTTTGGATCTAAATGCTTATGTGTTACAGGTCTATTGGTTATTATCCAACCAGGTTCTGCACATTATGGCCTCTTGAGCATCCCGTGACATTGATATAAACAAAAATTGATCAAATAAAAGTTGAATTATCTTAGCCGTATATTTCTATAGAATTATTTAAAAATATTAATTTTATTCTCAAACAGCTTACGAGAAAACAGACACGTAACTGTCACAAAAAAACTAAAAAAATTCCAAAACATGATTAAGAATAGACAACTAAGAAAATAATTTTTCAAGAATCAAGAAAAGTAAGCTTTTCGATCCACTAATTTCATTCTCTTCATTTCTTACATGAAGTATATTATTATATATTATTCTAGGTCCATTCCTGAAAAATATAAAATTCTACAGCTTTAACTGATTTTTTTTCAACAAAAGCCTCGTATCTTCGAGCACATTTTCCAGGCATGTTACGGTTAAACTTAAGTTAAAACTTAAAAGCCTCTTGACAAACATATATTTATTAAAGGCAAAACGCATTAAATCCCGCTTCGAATTTTGCCGCATCGACCTGTACTGAAAAGAGGCCTGATTAAGATCACGCATCCAGCATCCTGCAACGCTGGGATTAGTAATTTATTAAAGCGCATTAATTACCAACATACTCTTGCGTGAATCATCAACGTTTCCAGCGAAGCTCTACATAACAAGTTGTCAATATTATGCTCCTATGTGGGTGGTGACAATGTCGCCAGTGCTTCGCAGAGATACTGCAACCTATGATATCACTTATCATCAACAATGTATCATCTATCACGGAGGTGTAGACGGAGATGGTGATATATATATATATATATATATATATATCACTTTTATTGCGTTCTAAGGCCCCTAACATATATATGTGTGTGTGTAAGTGTGTGTGCATGTGTATATATATATATATATATATATATGTGTGTGTGTGTGTAATATATATGTGTCTTTTTAACACACCCAATACTTGCCTGGAGCGCGGTGCTTACCCGGGCAGCTAGATATCTTCGCAGTTGTTCGTGGGTTATAGGGTATAACCCAGGAAAAGTTGTGAAGACTACATTAGAAACAAGAACAGAAGAAAGATATCTATCTGAGCCAATGAAATTAAGACAGTACGATTATTTTAAGATGGTTTTTGAAAGCATAGATGGAGTGCATTTCTGATGGTGAAATCCAGCGTATTACATCCCACATGTTTAGGTTAATGACAGGTAATTCTATATACAGTGTTAACTCTTTATATTGAAACTCAAGGGACCGTTTCTTTCGTTATAGAGAGTTTTCGCTTTATGGAGTGTGTAAATAAAATACATATTATACAATCCAAGTCACTAAATTTCAGCTTCCATAACTTCTTAGAGGAACTTCCTTCTATTTCAGCCTTTAGTATCTTCTCCTTGCTCTATCAAGTCGTAGAAACAGTTGAGGCACCAAGTTCAAAACGTCTTCCAACTTCACTTTTTTCCTTGCTCTATCGTATATCTTTCAGATCTGTACACAAACTTTTTCTCTTCGTAGCCATGTCTGCTCTTTAAAGTCTAGCTTACGACTGATTAAGTTATTATACAAATGCGATAACGTGTTAAGGGTCAACTTTTCCCAGTAAACACGCGTGGCTAATTAAAACAGCAGTAATGACTGTACACAATAACAGCAATAAAAGTGTATCTATTCATTCTTAGAATTGTCGGTATTCCTAAAGATAATTTCGGAGTCTATGTGGTAATAAATATGTACTAGTGATAATAAACAATAAACAACTATTGCCGCCTAAACAATGTCTTCTCGTTCATTATAGAGAGTGGCGGGTTCGTTACAAAGGGTGAACCTGGGTACGGGTTAGAAGGCAAACCAATCAAGATCAAGTAGTGTTTACGTTATAGAGAGTTTTCCATTATAAAGACTGTTGCAAAGAGTTTATACTGTATTTGATAAATATTTTTAAAACTTTCAAACACAATAAAAAAAAATATTCTTTCATATGAATAGGCTGTGATTACGTAGTTGGGTTGCTAATTGAAAACAAAGTTAATAATTTTTTTTTTCATTTTCACGCCAATTATTTACATAGAACTAATCACATTTCACAAATATAATTATGCCATCCAATATTATCTCCATGTGCATCATGCATAATTACAAAGAAATAATTGAAAGTAAGGTTATAATTTTTGTATACATTTTTGCTAGAATGTGAAAAGGAATGTTCACAGAGACGGTACTACGTTGGTTACGAAGAGAACAAGTAATAATTTAGAATGTAACCTTAATCCGCATGCAGCAAAGTCTGTGAATCTAAAACTTTGCAAAACAAAACTGATATAGAAACGCTAAATACATATTGCCACATAACATGTGTAATGTAGCAACACATATAGTGTTGCTACATATACGTAATTTCTGAACCAGTCGAAATTGTAATCTGCAATTTCTCGCAATGCGCTAACTGACAAACCTACAAACACTCCAAACATAAGTAGGTACATAAATTCACGAAATCAACAAAATCGCACTTATCGCAAACAATTTGCGATAAATATTAGTAATAGGTTTATTAATGTCGTCACTATTCGAACATCTCTCTTATCTAACTCCTTACCCGCCCTTTCCGCGCTGTTAGATTTGGCCCTTATCAGGCGTTAACCACGATTATATTGATTTTAAACTTGACAAATTATCTATGTTTAAAATACACTAAACCTGCTGGGTCTGTTTACCATTTTTTATGCATTAAAACATGATAACTGACTAGAGGTTGTCGTCCATTGATGTTTACACGTTATGCATATTAAATCACAGTCCGAAAAAAACTGTAACAGGCGTAAAAACAA
Source organism: Druceiella hillmani (assembly GCA_039881145.1). NCBI lineage: Eukaryota > Metazoa > Arthropoda > Insecta > Lepidoptera > Hepialidae > Druceiella > Druceiella hillmani. The sequence continues at coordinate 32,286,937 of JAYKKI010000006.1, forward strand.
ATTCTATTATAAAAATTGTGAGTATAAACTGCTCAAAAGTAATGTAAGAATGATAATAATCTAATAAGAATGATCATCTTAAAATTGATTAAAAGTCGGACTGTTGAAAGAAAGCACTGAAATGTTTTCCACTTCTGAAAATTTTCAAGATCTACCTTTAAAAAATACCGATTATTTACAGAAAACAGCATTTAAATTAGTGAACGCATTGTATTTTAGAAATTTTGTATTTTTCTATACTTCTCTTAAGTATCATTAAGTCTTTACAAAAAAGACGTATCAAAATTAGTTCATACAATCTAAAAATCAGAAGAAACAGAAGGACAAGCATAAAAACCATCTTTTTCTTATCCCAAATGTATACTGTGTCCATTCTGATGTGGAAAGATAAAAGGAGAAAATAAGAAATTAAAAAGAAATAATGAATTGAATAGATCAGAATTTAAGTGTTACTTCAGACATACTCTTCAGCAAAGATGTATACCATTAATTAACTGGAGTAACGCTTCAAATTCTTACCGCTTTACAAACTCGTACCATCATTTGTGCTTTATTTATACATAAATCAGGTACTCGACATACAATACAAGTTAATATTTTAGGACGAAAATATGTCGAACAGTTAGCTTTCGTGAGTTCTAACCTTATTATTTGGAAAAAGAAAGACAAAGATGCCATTTTTGAGAGCAGTAATTTAGAAACAAAAATCATAACAGTAAGAAAAAAAAGTGGGGAGATAATCGTAATCTTTTCAAAACGATTAAACAAATATTTTAAAACAAATGAAGGAAAATTATTCAGCAACAAACAGAGTTTAGAAAATAATCTTGAAAATAAAAATACTACCAGAAAAAATGAGCAGTTACACTATTTCATTAAAGATGGGAAAGTAGGGCATGAAGTTTTAGATTTAGAGTTTAGAACAATGTCACACCGTTGATAGAGTGCCATTATAAGTGGAAGAACTTCGCGGAACAAACGAAGACACAGAAATAACTACGATCAGACATTAAATATATATAATCTGAAAAGACGCGATCAAGTTTTCACCCACTCTGGCTACATTACGGTCACCATTCTTTTTCAAGACAAGTGTTAGTGCAAAGTTGACTATAAAGCACTAGGTGCTTACTCATCAATGATTGAGTATCCCTATACAGCGGACTCGGGACCGTTACGATAGCCAAAAACTACAAAAGTAACTTCCTGTCCATTCGCAATCGGTTGCGGACACGAACATCACCAATTAATTAAAAACGAAATCGCAGACACACTGTTGTTCTTTGTAATCCATAGCTTAATGAAAACGGCCTCAGTGGAGAACATTTTGTTTAATATAAACCCTATGGCAAAAGCATATGACAAAAACAACGAATTAAAGCTTTTTTAAAATTAATAAACTGACCAAAAAATAAATAAATAACTTGACCAACTGCTGAAAGCATAAAATGAGGTAAGAATAAACATTTACCACACTCTCTATGCTATTAATGGAGTTGACAGCCTATGTCCGAGACGGGAAATTGGAAAATTCTTTATAGTTCATCTTCATCCGAAAATATTTTGCAACTAATAGAAAAAATTGGCTGGTAATTTTTTCCACTTGTTAATGAGATCCATCTTGGAAAAGTTCCTTAAAATAAACAAGTTATTCATCGTTTAAAAGAACTTACCTTTAAGTGTCTATCCTGTTTTTATCCATTTTCTTTTCATTAATAAGCAATTCTCCTACCGCGCTACTTTACCACTAGGAAAATGCCTCAAATCTATTCATATAGAGTTTTCCCGCCCATAATTTAATTGTTGGTATAATCCTTGCTTGTATCCTGCGAAATTTTATCTAATTTACTTTTTCATTAAATTTTCTACTTGAAACCCATGACGAATCTACACACTTCCTGTCGCTTAACTCACAGACAACATGTAACAAAACTATCTATAATGTAGACATAAGTAGCTAAATAAGCCGCCTCATCAGTCAAGGTTGCCTAACGCGCAACATCAATTAGATAGATCAAAGCCGTCTCCAGTTAAAGTCATAGTAATTGTTTAATTACATGTGCGCACAGCGTGTCTGCCGCTGCGCCGCACCGACAATTGTTAGAACTGGCCAGACTTTCAATTAGACCCTCGCAGACGCACAGTGTTATTAAAGGCAAATGTTGCAAATATATAGTTCGAGAGCAACTTTATTCCATTTTCCCAATTAATAATAGTTTATAACTCCCTCTTAAGCCTCCCGGCCGAAAAACATTTTAAGATGGATAATATTTCCGCACAGTTCCTCTCTCGCATGGAAAGACACGGAAAATAGTCTGTGACGTATTCCATTTTCCCAATTAATAATAGTTTATAACTCCCTCTTATGCCTCCCGGCCGAAAAACACTTTAAGTTGGATAATATTTCCGCACGGTTCCTCTCTCGCATGAAAAGGCACGGAAAATAGTCTGTGACGTATTCCATTTTCCCAATTAATAATAGTTTATAACTCCCTCTTATGCCTCCCGACCGAAAAACATTTTAAGACGGATAATATTTCCGCACGGTTCTTCTCTCGCATGAAAAGGCACGGAAAATAGTCTGTGACGTATTCCATTTTCCCAATTAATAATAGTTTATAACTCCCTCTTATGCCTCCCGGCTGAAAAACATTTTAAGATGGATAATATTTCCGCACGGTTCCTCTCTCGCATGAAAAGGCACGGAAAATAGTCTGTGACATATACCGTAGGAGTATTAATAACTAATATAAAAAATTGCCATGTTCCATTATGATGTTGTGAAAATATAGGTACTACCGCAATTTCTTTCGAAATAACAGAACAAACAGGATATTTTTAACACCTATGACGTCCGCACTTTTCACCAAAATTCTTTTGTCTACTCTCTGCCACGAGTGTTTTTGATAGTGCGTAAAATCTCGATAGTTTTTTCCTTTTTCTTCCTCCTGTTTTCGCCGTAATTTTGATCATAAATGGAAACAAATATAAGATTTTTATTATTATAATGCGATGTTACCAGCATTGCATTGGTTTGATAGTTCTCATGCAACACCAACATTGTTCACCAGCTAGAATATTAATAAGTATTCACACAATCGACAATTAAAGCTATTTGACGACAAAGATGAAAACAGCATACAGAAAAAAAAACCTGAAAATTCAAAACACGTTAGTGAAATAACAAAACAACAATGAAATATAAAAACACAGGCAGGTTATTACTAAAAACGTATACAAAGCCACAATTGTATTAGTTAACCAAAATGCAATGTTATCGCATCTATCAATAGACACTTCATAAATCTATGTCATCCACTCATTTTGTTTTACCAAATATTCCACTACTCAATATAGACTAGTCATCGTAAACATTAAACAACTATTTTAAACATACATTTAAAGCTTGCTCTGTCTGACAAAATGCGTAGGAAGCCCCGCAAGTGTGGTTGGATTTGCTAAAAGAGGTTTTTTGTTGATATTTTTTCATAATCGGTTATTTTCTTACCTCTACAGGAGATGACTGTACAGCAACGTGTACAGTTAGACAGTATAAAATATACGTTATAAAAAATACGAAGATTCGTCTACAGATTGTACATACACTCGTCAAAAAAACACCATTTTATTAATTAAAATCCTACAAATTTATAACTATTAAAACTATTTTCATATTTTTAAAATATTTTTGTTACTAAACCAAAAAAAATGACCGACAATTTTTTGATGATAACAGACCCCAAATTTCATCTTTAAGTTTTTTTTCTTTTTTTTCTCTACATTTTCTTCTGAAGGAGTATGCTTGATGATGCCTACAGAAAATCAAAAAGAAAAATGAAGGCGCAAGTTAAACTATCTCATTGTTACCTATATCGAAATTGTATGGAAACTTAATGGAATCAGATTTATTCCCAAAGTAACATAAATTTGTTTTCCATCTCTTTTATACATATGTACATTTCAAGAATATATGTCCATTTTCCGGACATATGAAAATACACAACTTTAACTTTAAAAATTGTTTAACGGCTTCGCTTCGTTCATTTTTATTGCGATATGGACGGCGAAACTTTTGTAGCGCCGAAATTAATGTAATTCAAAGCATACCATCTAAAGTGTACCAATTAAAGGTATTTTTGGAGATCAAAATTATCCAATAATGTTTTTGATGAGTGTATATCTTATCTAGCTGTATGTTCAGACTATTTTCCTCTATAGAATTCCTCGCGCTTCTTTCTTGATACATCTCTTTTACTTTGTTCATGGTATCCGTACTCAAATACACGACCTTACATTTTCACAGCTACCTATGTTACCATATTAAGACTCTCCTCCGTCTAAACGACCCATGTATTTCTTCATCTTTCGAGTTTTCTTTCCACATGCATTTCTTACATTTATACTTTCTTGTAGACTTTCAATAACTATGAGAACACATAACTAAACCTTTTATTTCTACTAAGCCAATTTACTCTTGTCGAATATCCTATTTTTGGGAGATACCCTTAATTCTTTTAGCTTTATATACTCTTCTCACATAATTAACTATGATACCATTCCATAAACATACAAGAAAATTATCAGTTACTTCTTTCTTCTTTGTAACTAAAAGAAAATTATCAGCTACTTCTTGCATAAACCTTCCACAAATAAAACTTTTTATTAAACAAAAAGAACACAGAAATATTTCCACTGTACCTCAAAAACTAATGAGTTAGTAAACACACATCCAAAACAAGACAACAATCAGGACAACAAACAATCAAACGACATCAACCATACCGCTCTGTACCCGTCACCACGAACCTGCCTGCTGAATAAAGAAACCCCAGCATGTTGTACCTTTGAACTTGGTCAAATTCTCCTCATAAACCTGCTCGTGGGGACCTTCCCCCTTCATTTGCTGCTGATGATGCTGGTCATGGTTGGACTTGTGCCGCTTGCTGCTTCCATAGTAGTTCCCACTGCCTCCATTGACACCGCCGTCGTGGAGTACTTCTTGGGGATCGAACCCCAAACGCTCCTTGTAGTATGATTGTGTAGACATTTTTCCAATACACACTTAGTTAGCACTTTAACATTATCTTGATCACAAACTTTATGGCAATTAGATATATATGTATTGTAAATTCGCCAAAATCTCAATACATATATACAATTTAAATTTTTTTTATTAAAATAATTTCGATGTTAAAGCCACTTCTATATATTGAAACCTTTTAGCAACCCGCGCAGCACCATATATAGATTTGAAAAACGTTTTCTATGCCTTTAAGGAGAAGCGGTTTTCTCTATATCACAAGTTAACTTGACACATATATTTTTGATCTTGACACAGATTTATTTATAGTATTTTAAATACTTTACTTGTGTTAAGTAAATTATAAATGTTTTATGTATTATATATAAATATTTATAACTCGTTTCAGTATTATATTATTTTAGTATGGCAACAATTTAGATTTGATTTAAGAGCTGTTAGTTTGGTTATTTGTTGATTTTTATTTTTGTTAATAATTTCGTTTCGATTAAAATGGAATGTTTCGTTAATTTGCTTTTTTATTGATTTCGTTGTATCGTTTAGTAGTTGTTTTTTTTGTTTTTAAATTAATTTCACTTTTCTCTTTCACTTTAACTTGGTCGAATTTTCGTTGAGTGGCGCAGTTGTCGGCGACGTCAGGTCTATTGCTATTGACCAATAGTGTCTCGTGCTAATAGTATTTTGACACTAATTTCTCACACAGCTGTGTATACACGAAATTACTGCAAACACCTACGGATGCGAGAGTGTGCTATTTGAATGTTTTGTATCTTTGCAATTGAAAATGGTGATTATTGGAATGAATTTGCATAACAAACGGTCTCGGTTTTTTTACGTATTGTGCGTTACTAAGTTATGCTAAGTGCCGACGGGGGACTGCAGCGTATTTACTGACTACTACAAATTCTGGCGTTGTATATACTTCGAACAACTGTACAAGAGTCGCGATATCCGTTCAATGTTTCTTAATAAATTAACAAAAATATTTATTGAAAATGTCTTTCGAAACTTTTATTAGAGTTTTAAATACAGTACACGTACCCCCATGTATATTATATTATGTAACCAGAGAAAGCCATATTATGTTTCTATACATTAAAGTGACTTTTGGAAAAGTATTTGCAACTGACTATTTCGAGTTTTCCGAACTTAATTTTTTTCCCTTCCAGCAATTATGTATCTGTTCCAGCATAGATCATAAAACTATTAAATGAGTTTTGATGCCGTTTTTACTGTTCAAAAACTTCGGGTCCAATTTAAACACCGAGGCATGTTTCATTACCCTAAAAAGATCTTGACAAAGTTTTCACTATAGGGAAGATTTAAAAAAAGCGACCCAAAAATAATGGTATATTATATCAATTAAACTAAATTATTCGCGGACAGAACCTCGTTCAAAGTTAACCCTTTGTACCGTGGTTAACCGCCATTGCAAGAATTTCTTTACGGATCCCTCTCGAAAATATAATACCAACTAATCAATAACATTTCTTGATTGAGAACTTTACTACGGCGAAATAATTTATTTTCAACATTTTCTGTAACGTTTAAACCTGTTAAAAAGTTATGAAAAGCAGTGAAATACAAGTATAATAAATTTTCCTTTCTACGCAATAACATTCATATCGCTCACAATTCGAGACTTAATAAGACGTTCGGTGCCCCGTCGTAAATCGCTTTGATGACCCTGGACGACGTCCCGTGTAAATGCATTGCAGACGTTTAACCCTAATCTTAATTTGGAATAATGTATAAAAATCTCGAGGATGACGTTAGAAATGACCCCGCAGGCTTGATACAACAATTGTATTACCTTCACGCCATTTCCCATCAAAGTGTGGTAAGGAATAATGATGGAATCCCATATTCCCTAATTATATGGGATCTCAGGCCCCATTTTTATTGGATACCACGAACGATAAGTAACAGATGCATTATTACCTTTTAAACAATAATAATCTAATAAGATTAAATTCCTTTCAATCTCATTCCCGATGTGTCTCTATTGCAGCTATCTCTTTCTATATACAGGCTTTCTTTGAGTTGTATTTCTTTTCTTTTCGTCTACGTATGACAGTCACTTTGAGCCATTTTTTATTCTTTTTATTAATTACTTGAATATCTATACGTGTAATAAAATTGTAAAAAAGTGATTGATTTAGTATACAGAACGATAGTAGAAACCAGAAAATTAGTTTTCAGAATTTTTGTCTACTTCTCAGTGTATTCATTTGTTCTTCAATCACGCGAAATCTACTGCCCAGAATTTAATTAAATTTGGTGTGGTAATAGTTTAAACCCTTGAGCAACATATATCCTATATGTTGCCTGTATATGTACTTTTTAATTGGATATTATAGATATAAAAATATTCTGACTTGGTGAATTTTAAGATATTGGTACTACCTTCTTCGAGTTCTTATTGAGTAAAAGAAATAAAATTTCCTAATTAACTTTCTTATACGAACGAATTTCCATCGGAACAGTTAATATAATTCTGCACCCTGTATCCGCCAAATGATTATATTCTAACTGCTACCTATAATATAATGTTTTTTAATGACAACATCACTGTCTGTGTATATGAAACGGCTACTAAAACTGTTTGAATAAGCCCGCGTTATGAAACCCGTTTACGTACATAAAAAAAACAGTAGTCGTTAAAAACGTTGCTGGTACGAGTGTCACGCCTTCATTGACACATGATTTCATGTATAGAATAAAAACTGATATAGACTTTTGAATATAGTTTCTTTTCAATTTATAGTCGTCAAATAAAAGCCAGTGACCAATGACTAATGGCCTTATAATAACATTTGTCATTACATACTCGACAGACTTGAGAAAGACCGACTGTAAAAAGCGGTCGTGATTTATTGTAGTGGTAACAATATTTATTGCACGTGAAAAGGGTAAGCAATCCTAGTATGAATCAGGTTCGAACATGTGGCTACAGTTCAAGTTAAAAGCCTGGTCATTATACCATCATATCGCTTCCGCCATCCCTTTCCGCCCCTTTTAACTAGATACTCGTATATAGCTATAAAAGTCGCACAGTCACCGACCTCCATGAAAATTAACTTTGTTTCAATGATATAAAACAATAATATTTTAAAATGAAGTTGTATATATGTGTAATACATGCAGTTCTAACAAAGAACATGTATATTATTCATACATTCTGTTTCTAATTCTGTGCATCAAATTGAGTATAATCAAATGATATTGAATCGCAATTTGGAATGTAATTTTTTCAGTGACAGTTGAGATTTTTCATAGTTTCTTTAAAATTTCCCATTCAGTTTGGTGTAAGAATCACATGTTTGTATAACAGACATGTTTTTGTTACAATTTTGTTTATATATATATATATATATATATATATATATATATATATATATATATATATATATATAAAGAATACACATATATACAGTAGAAATTAGATATAACAACATAATGCTTGTAAAGGCGACAATTAGAAGGTACGGAAGGCGATTGCATGAGGCTGGATCTCATACAATCAGTCAATTAGTTGATAGCTGACATACCAGAATCACTTATTGTTGAAATGTACTCGGTATGTCTATAATATAAAAAAATAAAACGAATGTAGGTTTTTGCGGCAATCGGATTTAACGACTTAATATTTCTTCATTGTTATTATAACCAGTTTCCAAACACACCGGCACTCATGCATGTACGCACGCACACAAACCTACACACACACACACACACACACATATATATATATATATATATATATATATATATATATATATATTTATAGGCGATTCGAACAGTTCGTTTTGTAGCAAATGATAGATATATAAAACTTTAAATATTTAAAAAGAACATACTAATTCTATTAAATTATCTACAAATTTTAACTATTACTTTCACTTCATTAATATATTGCAAAGTATATTATTGACTTGCGTAAAAATATCGTAATTTTATTGAAAATTATAGCTCAAGTCCTTTAGGTCATAGTGAGAAAATGTTTTCGTGGATCTTACAGAAAATTCAGAAACTTTTTTTGGAATCATAATAACTCGCTTTTTTAATTGACATCCCCTAGAACTAACTAGCAAATAAAATATACGAGCCCTGTCCAAAATTTCCAGATAAATATTTTTTAGGTTTTTATTGTTGTGAAATATACCAAATTCCTATATCAAACTGTTTTTAAAAATAACAACACTCATTAACGAAACAAGATTTCGTTGTTTTTCTTTTCGGGGTATGAAACCTTAAAAAAATGTCTAAAAGCATGATCGCATAAACAATTCAGATAATTCTCACGTAAAACATTTTAAACGTTTTAAAGATTCAACACGGACATTACAAGCCATATTCGCGAAGAGGTTACCATTAAATATCTCTAATTACTTTGAAACAAATAAAACATAAATTGACCAAAAACGAAACATTTAAGTTAAAAACAGACAAACAACACATTTATCTAATTTATTCTTTTAAATCATTTTATACGATGTTTTTATGGAACTTATACAAATAACTTGATAGGTGTTTTTTCGAATATTGTTTGTTATTTTGCGCAAAACTTGGAATTCCTTTTTTAATTTTTATAGTCTTCCGAATTTGAGTAAAACTTAAAAAAATAAAATCGTATAAGAAGTAGAATCCAAAAAGCGACTAAGGTATGTTAGTAATATCATGTTTTGGTTTTTTTCCGATTTTTTCCTCAATTTCTTCGAAACTTGATAAATAACCGTTTACTACTTTAATACTCATCAACACCTATATCTGCAATACTCTTCTTTACTACAAACTTTTCTCATGCAGTACATATTGAGAATTATATATTTGAGAGATCAGGCCGAAAAAGCACTTAATGTGGGGCATCCTTGTGGGGCTGTTTTTAAGAAAAACAAAGTAGTAAAAACGTCTACGTCGAACGAACATTAGAAATGCCGTATTTTCCCCCTAAGATATAAAAAATTGTTTTCCAAAATTGTTCCGTGTGTAGGTATTCTATTCTACATTTTTGTTTAAGGTTATAATTTTATATATAAGTTAAACTAACTTACAAGCCTGGATAAATAAAATAAAATTGTTTATTAATTGACAGAATTTTTTTCAAAATAAAAATAATTTAATTTCTGAATAACACTGGCAACTTGTCAAACGCGAGCGTCTAAATCCAGAAAGCTATTAACGGAAATAGACAATCGACTCTGTAATCTTATAAAACATATGCTTTGAACATTCGATCAAGACATTTGCAACTTTTGACAATAAAAATAGCAGCGATGGCGAAAGTGACGTTAAGTGATACAGAAAAACCGCGAATCATCTCGCAGGGGTCATGCCAGTTTGTTAATGAATCATCGCAGCATCACCGCCGGATACCGAGACACGTGACGTCATACTCGATACTTACCACCTACCTGAATATAATGACGTAATATAAATTAATAATTTCTTTATCAGAACATACTTGTTAGGACGTAATTAGTCTATTTATTTATGTGTCGTTAATGTGTACATAAGAACAAATTTAAACTAAATGGTACCACGTTTTACGGTTCAATTGTAATATCCTAGATTCGTGATAAAACGCGATCATTGACTCGATTCGATTCGGCGGGTAACAGATCTCAATAGCGTTCTCACGCTTGTACCCATATTCATTTGTATATGTTTGATAATGACAGTCTATTTAACAAATTGCCATACGTACAATTTTTAAAAACCAGCACTACACTACTCGCGAAGTTTATCGAAGTTAGGCGAAGAGAATAGTGTCGAAAGATACTTCGATTTGCTTTGTGCGTACTTCAGACTGTACTTCAGACTGCGATCAACTTCGACAAGCACTTCGTCGAGGTAACTTCGCAAGTAGTGTAGAGCGCCTTTAATACTTTCCTCGCAGCAGAACAATTCTAGTTTCTGAAATACTTAACCAAATCATAGATTGTAAAATTGATTTTATCGCTCCAAAATCAATGTAATCTCACATTATTTAATTGATGGCTATATTTGTGTATATTTTTATTAAAAAATCCAAAAATACCCCGATTATAGGTGCGGTTGCCATCACATGATGTCATGAGTAAAAATTGCCGTGATATACGAATCACAATAAAGATACGGTGTATATATTTTAACAATCAACGAGACCTTCGACTATATAAAAAATATAAACCGTAAATTATAATAGAAACCAGTCGAAATTGAGTGAAAAAGATGCGTCACCTTGTTGGGGTATCCGATTTCATTACCACTGATCTAGAATAAAGATAGTGGCAAATGGTTTTGTTCTACTCAAAATCTCAATCAAAATGTTGCTTCTTCCACGAAATATATTACAAATTCAATGTCCTCCACTCATCCATCCATATTCTACACAATTTCATGGCACGCCGAGTACCCTAATGTATCATTATACAGTTAAGATATATAGTACATCACTCAAAGTCATCCCAAAGCATTTAAAGTTTAGGCTCCAAACAACGTAAGGATACAAAAGAGGTCATCGTTCGCGCACAACATGACAAACACATCAAATACAAAGGAGCATTCTTCTAAGATTATCCATATTTAAGGCTACGTCAAGAGGTCAGATCGGATGGATCGGCACTTTGAGTTCTGCCATTATTTAATTATGAAAGTACGCCCATACGTTTTGCATCACGAATATACATACCTATATGGACTAACTACAAATTCGGTATAACGACTTGATTCAATCAGGGCGAAGTTGGTGAGTGGATCATAGATAATATACATTATCAAACATACCTCTAATGAAGAAGCCAAAGTGACTTTTATGGTGGGCAGGGAAAGTGACACTTTTTATCACTTTTCTATATGAAATATAAACATTTTGAGATTCCAGTAATTCTTATATAAATTTTTCCTATATTCAAGCCTTATTTCTACACTCAAGCATATCAAATAAAATGATTGACAGTGTAACAGACGATTATCTTTTCCGCTCCCCGCTAACTTCACCTCCTCTCTAAGCTGCCTACGTCGTACTCATATAAATTATTATTGATGGTGTTTACAGTGAATAAATAATTATACGAGTAAATCACTATTTTAACAATATTGTAGTCTCGAAGAAATCTGAAAAAGGAAAAAGAAACGCACCTTATGAAAATTGGATTTTTCAGTATTTTTCTTCGTTAAATTTAAAGAAAATTTGCATTTGATAATTTTACATTGAATAATTTTAAATTAAAATTGATTTAACAAACCGTTGTCAATTCAAATAACGTTTTTGTAACGAATCACTTGTTACAGCAGTTTCTGGACTAGGCTTATTTTTTCTTTGGTCGCTGAATACTTGATACACAAGACGAGAGATAAATCTCTAGATGTGAACGATATGGTTCCCGGAACCAAGAAAGAGATAAATTAACAATTTTACGAAAATGAGATAATTAACCTGATAGCGTAAATAATGGGGATATTCGACGAGAATGGGATGTAGGAAAAAGTTTGATAGCGAAGTAAGAAAACGAATTTTGGAAATGTTTATATGTATTTCTAATTAGATACATAAAGTAGTATATAGAAAAAAAACTTGAAAAATTAAGAAAACGTATGGATAAATATTCAAAATAATACAACGTAACAAATAATAAAAACAAAACGGCTCGTGTAAGGATGAGTGTAACGAAAGAGGCGTGTTAAGATAGTGCCAGATGTCATTACATCATGCCTAATTATGCCCTAGCTGGAAGAAGGCTTGAATATTTAGATTAATTTGATTAGATTGATGATTTAGATTGATTAATAGAATCAAATATGGTACACAATACGAGTGTCCAAAGAAGCTCCCATTGTCACGAATTAATATAATGTACCGTACCGTACTTAGAAAATATTGGTATTTAAACATTTCATAAGTTATAAAGTTTCTAATATTTCAGTCCTAAATGGAAAGTCACGCAATTATATTTTTGGCAAGGCAATCTATTCTAAACTTATTAGAATGTTGAGATCGTTTGTTAATTTTCTCTAGCCATATCTCTAAAATTACTGAATGGATGACGAGTATTAACGAAACTAAAGTAATTAATTACAATGAAAAATGTCTGTTTATTGTTAAACCAACAAATTATTGAGTCTATGATCAACAGAACTTACAGCTATTAACTTCGTGTTAAATTCATATAGAATCTGTAAATGGGTATTCAATGATAGTAGAAAACTGAAACAGTCAACATTTAATGTTGTAAAAATAATATTTAAAAAGAAAATTAATTTTCTTAGTATGGTCATATTCAGATTTTATACATGTATTTCGAAAGTATACATTTTCACTTTAAAAATGTTAAACGTCTTTCCGACTTCTAAATATTTACCGACAGATATTTCTGCGTTAATCTAAAAAGAAAACATATAGAATTTTTCCATTTTCCTCAATATAATTACTCACAGTTACAAGGTATCTTTCTCAATCAACTTAGACATTAGTTGTCTGTATTAACTAGGTATTAGACTTTAACTACGATATTACAGCTATAGCGCTGTGATATCAATTTTTCTATTTAATTCAATAAAAATAATTGTTCTGTAACCTTATCCAGTAACATTCGATCATTCTTTGTTTATTTATATTTTTCCTATTCCAATATGTGTCAACCAATTTATTCCGAGAAACAAGACTCAAAAATAAATTAAGACACTTGACCAAAATTCAAATAAATGTCCAACTAGGGTTACCGCATGTGAAATCGCTTTATCTAGGACATTTCTACTACAGGGTGCAGACTGGAATTTAAGGAAACATTAAAAATAAAACCTCATTCCGGTAACATTATTTATTCCTTTCTGTTTACACTATACTGTAAAAATCAATATACTATAATTACTAGTGGTTTAAGAAAAAAATAAAGTTTGACTCAACATACGGTTTTTTTTGAACTTAAAAAATTATTCAGATAAAAGAAACTAAATAAAAAGTTGTCTTTTATATAAACTTTACAATAAAATCGTAATGTGGTTTTAATGAGTGATTAAATTACAAAAAAAAAACAAAGCTTTAACACAAAAACAGTAGTTATGTTAATTATATTTATCGACATTACTAAAAGCTAATACTAATATTTGGCAAACGAAATTCGTCGAGATTTACTTCTCATTCAATATTAATCTTAACTTTCGTAGTTTGACAATGACAATAAAATTTAGTTCATTCGGTTGATGTTTTGATTTAGTTATTTTAATAAATTTATTGCCATCGGAATTGTTTAATAGCGACTGTTAAATTTTGGAGTAACACTCTTCGCAATTTATACGAATTTGAAATTATGCCTTGATTAGATCCATGGTCATCCGATTGTAGTCTTTCCATTGATCAAGTTAGTAAAACTGCAATGGCTTATGCATATATATAAGTTAGTTCAGGAAATATACTAATAAAAACAATTTTTAAGAATTACAGAAATTTTTTTACATTTTCTGGAAAACTTATTACATTCCTGGGCACATGACGACATCACAAATTCCGAGACAATCCCGGAAATTCCGACACCTGGCAACGCTATATCCAATATAGATCAGGAGTCTTCAATATAGATCACGAATCTTTTATCAATTACTGACAGCCTCACTCTCACATCATATTCGACATTAACTTTCTTTATATGTTTTATACCCATCTTATCTTCACTGACCATAGATAAAATATCCCAAAAAGCTTAAACGTTACAATATACACTCGACGAGCGGAACGACCGAAGATGACATAATGCGGAAATCGAATCCGTGAAATATGAATTGATGGCCTCAAATAAACATTACATCTTTGGTCATTGTAACAAACTCGACAATGACTGGTAACGCGCTCGACCAAGACACAAGGCGAGGTGCTAATTCAAACCGGCCGAAGGTTGAAGAAATAAACTGTCCAGTGGTTCGAATGGATTTCATTACCACAAAAACAAACGGAAATAAATATTAATGTTTGAGCTTATGATTATATTTTTAAATACATTTCGGAATGTTTTAAATTAATATAGAAGTCCTAAGTTAAAACGGACACTGGAAAAACTTTTAATTGTAAGATTAATTTAAACCTACGCACACCTGCTGCTTGCACAAACACTTTAATCGTTAAATATATTTTAAGCACTTTTTTGTTTTTCTACATTTATTCTCTCTACTTACACGAAAGTCCTTTCTTTTATTCGTCTTTTGTCGCAGGTTGTATCTTCCTAATGGTTACAAACAAAACCTTTAATTGTAAGATTATATTAAACCTACGCATGCTTGCTACTTACACAAACACTTAATCATTAAATATAGTTTAGGCACTTTGTTTTTCGGCATTTATTCCCTCTACTTACACGAAAGTCCTGTCTTTTATTAGTTTTTTGTCGCATCTTCATCATTCATTGTTTTTGTTGTATCTTCTTAATGGTTAAAAACAAAACCTTTTAGAATTTCAAGAATAGTTATATTTACTTTGCAGACTTAATACACATTTCCTCTATTTTTCCTTGACCTAATGATGAAAGCTTGACAATCTGTTTAAGTTTCCTTAATTGTTTGGTTACGAGGAAATACCAGCAAATAATGAATTGTTAGCCTTACGTCATAAGTGGTTTTATTATTTTATATAGTCTATTTGTAAATAAAATCGAGTTATATTTTGCCCCTGAATTATAGTGTCCCGTTCACCCCGGTGGTCTTAATAGTACCCATTTGTCTGTTCGATACGCTTTATCTGTAATAATAATCGGTACCGCACTAAGGTACCAGTTAGTGCTAGATGAGCTCATGATGTACCCAAACCCAATATACATGAAACAGAAAATTTCCATTTTTATACTGGCTATAACATAGCAGTAAAATCACGAAACCGTTGGTCAAAAGGGTTCTGCTTATAACTTCAAGGAAAGTATTTTCCTCGTCATATAATAATTTAAATATTACATTGAGATGATAAATTCAAAACCGCATACTAATGTAATATTAGCAGTATTATGTTGCTGACATTCAGAGTTGACTTCAGATTGTAGACGGCTTAAATCCACATTCAGAGAGTCGCAAGTGTCTTCAGAAAAGGTCTGTGATTGGAAGAGATGTACGCTTCAGCTGTTGATGACGGCAAAGTATTATTATAAATATTAGAGTCCATATAATACCAAAATAACTGTGTTTGGTGACAGTTACAAGAAATCTGATATGTTTGCACTCTATGTCATGAAGTAACAACCAAATAAAAAAAACGAACAGACAACGACCTCAAAATAAATATTTATTTAAACTTAGACATAAAAATTGGTTTTATTAAAACCTCTCGGATAGTTTGATAAATTACCAAACATATTGTACAAATAAACAAACATATAATATTACTTTTCAGTATTTTCACTTTTTAATCCTCTAAACAAAAACACAAGACTCCTTTTGCTAAAAAAAATTTTGAAGTTCGTTTTTACAAAACTATTCATTAAATCTCCGACGTTATTCAAAAACTAAACTAACAATAACAAATACCAATCCAAATTATTTGATTTATTTTTATATGACACCAAAACAAAAAACGTATGTTAATGTAAAAAAAATGTTTCAAAAGTTTTGAGACAAAAACCGGGAAAATATTTAATCGACACTTAGTCATACATCCGACCTTCAACGACGATGCAAAGTTTGATGCTTTTCTTTAATATATGTACATATAAGAACTGTTTATTAACAGCAATCGTGTTCCAACGGCTGGAAAATTCGTAACGGCTTTGTCCGTGTATTTATATAACAAAACAGCTGTACAAAGAAGACTTATTTATCTGCCATTGCTCACCTGTACACCTAAATTTATCACGCACCGATCGAAGAAACGTTTTGGAAACAAATAGTGCTGGTGAAATGCGTCAATAGTGCAGAGTGAATACAACATAAGAACGCAAAACATCCGCGTCTGCCTGTCTGATCAATGGCTATATTTTTGTTCTATATATATCATAACATACCACCCGTAATGTTATGCACGTACAAGGTACTTTCACAAAACTCAAATATTCTTCACTCGATAATTCGCGGTCAAATAAGTGGTGTACATTACACGTGAGATGCAAAGATGCTGTGATAGAATGGAGCAAAACGAGTGGGTTGAGTTATACTCAACCCAACCGAATTTTCAGCGGTTATAGTCGTGCTCATTTTCTTATCAGCCACAATTGTTATATAGATTCGTCGGTACAAGCTTGTTGCGTTATCAGACTGAAATCACGAACTTGGGTGCAAGATTCAAAACATTATTAGCGTTTCATGATTACGTCACCGACATATCTCACCCGTTCTTTCGTAATCTCAAATTTGTTTTGGGCAATACACACGATCTTATCGTGTTACCATATGTTAGTCTTCTGTAAAATATTTAATCATCATGCTTTATATGAGGTTTCGAGAAGGTAAGTACTTGTATTACACTTGAAACAATTCAAAAAACTTTTTAAGGTACTCAAACAGAAGATAATGGTGACTTCTCTTTTCTCCTCTCCATTTCTTTTATCTATTCTTATACTATTATAGAAGATCTCTTCAATCCAGATAAATATAAGAGCTCGCGAGCACAAAGTACATTATCTGTGGTATGGATTTTATAACTATCTTCTCGCAAGTATGAGTTGAATGAAATATATTTGTACTAAACGAGAAAGCATTCAGTATTTGTATCAATTGTATTGTATTTGACTGTTTTTGCTTCTTTATGGTTACGCATTGCAATCAATAACGTAAAATAACGTGTTGATAAGTGTCATAAAAAAATAAAACAGGCGCGGTTCAACAGATAAGAATCTTAATTTTCAATGAACATTAGGCAAGTTGCAACTGTGCAACTTTTCAATTCCAGCCACTGCGTCAATTCTCACATGAATAACCTTATTTAGGTAAAATATGAAAGATACAGATCCCTTGGAGACATTATAGTATATGAATAACCATATTTAGGTAAAATATGAAATATGCAAATCATTTGGAACCATTATGGCACACGAACAACTATATTTAGGTAAAATATGAAAGATACAGATCCCTTGGGGGCATTATAGTACATGAATAACCATATTTAGGTAAAATATGAAATATACAAATCCTTTGAAGGCGTTATGGCACAGATGTGGCTAAATATGAAAGTTACAGGTCCTTTGGAGGCATTTTGGCACACGAATAACTACATTTATGTAAAATATGAAAGATACAGGTCTCTTGGAGGCGTTTTGGCACACGAATAACCATATTTAGGTAAAATATGAAAGATACAGGTCCTTTGGAGTATAGACTCCAAAGGATATAGATCCCGAGCGGTTTACGAGTTTACAAGAATTTGGAAAACGACCTTTATATCACTGGTTAGAAGAATTGCAGACGGCAGAATTTACTACTTATTGATTATAGGAACGCGTATTTTTTAACAAAAGAATTTCCATGCTGCATCATGATGCATGGAGTATCATTAAAAAAGTTTCACTTTTTGAAATAAATGTGGCGTCATGTTGTGGTTCCATATGCCATCTATTGCAGTATCGATCTGCGTTGCTTAACTTCGCTCATCGTAAAAAACTGTGCTTTATGTCAACTTAGTGAATTATTTAAAGTTGTCTACTGTGGCCAGATACTCAGCGTATTAAACGAACTTCATACTTGTAACAACACGATCGAGTGCGTCATAAATTTTCTTACGCAATCTGTGATTCGTAAAACGCCTAAACAAATCCGACTTTAAATTTTTTTGCTATTTTTAGCTAATATATATGTTTTAAACATAGCTTTTACGTTATAAATAATATAAAATCTGTATACGGACTGTCAGTAATACCGGATAAATTGCCCGCTTACCGGACGCGTCTGACAATACCATTCGCCAGATAAGTACGCTTGCATTACCGATACGTAGATATTTAAGTAGGTACTGCAACAACGCTGCGTTGATAATGGACAAGACACACCGTCCAAGGTTATCCGGGCGGACAATGAACAGGTTGATGGAGGTAAATGATGGGATATGGAATTTAGAACGTGGGAGAACAAAACTACATCGTATATTAGTCGCTGACGGCAGTAAACCGATACCAGATTGAGCGAAATGTTCAATTTGCCTTACTGTTTCAACGCAATATTGTCGTTACTGTAATAATATATTAAATATCATGTTTACTATAATTTAGATTATAATATATTAAATGGATAGATTATAATTTATATTATAGCAAACATGACATTTAATATATTATTACAGTAACGATAATATTGCGTTGAAACAGTAAGGCAAATTGAACTTTTCACTCAATCTAATAATTATTAGCCGCTGTTTCGGATGACTTAAAGCTGTTGTGGCCGCTTCGCAGGCACATCCCCAAAGCCCTAGTTAAGGGTTGCGGGTATCTTACCATTTTTTTAATTTAAATAACACGTAATATTTGGCTAAGACTAAGGGCTTCCACCTTATAGATTAAAAAGGACTTTGACGATCCAATTTTGACTTTTTTGCAATAGCCCCTTGTTTTCGCAGGAAATCTGTTAGAAAATAATGTCCCTAGTTACAGCAGAAGTGCTCAAATATTTTGATCAGTTACACAGTCAATTAGGTTCTCAGTTGCAGCTCATACTCTTGAGCAAACTAAACAAACTTAGCAATGAATAAGTTATATTTATATGAATTTCAAACAAAATCAAAATTTGAATTAAAGGTCAACTTAGAGGGCAGGTGAAGTTAGCGAGGAGCGGAAAAAATAATCCTCTATTTCGCTTACGACTATTCTAATTGTACATGCGAGTATAAGAGAAAAAGAGATAGAAGAATTATTTAAATTTCGAACTATTTGAATTTAGTGTAGAGAAGTGCTAAAAGTATCACTTCCGCTGCCCACCGTGTAAGGCTTCTCCGTAAGGGGGAGTTTCGGAGCTCCATGGCTATGATTAATTTCATTGGCTCCGCATATATATCCCATGTAATAAGTGGTCTTGGAAATTAAAAATATTTTTATCAAAATGTATAAAATAATTAAAAAGAGGCCAGAAAAAGCATGGTAAAACTAAATCTTTCCTTGATTTTTACTCTTTAAGACAACAGTGCAAGGGACGATAAAGTTGGTATTTTTTTAAAATTGTTTACATTGGTCTGTGAAATCGCTGATATAAATATGAAAGAATTAGTTCAAGCCTTATATAAATAGAAACCATGTTTATATCTTAAGTATTTTGGTTCTATTTAAAAGATAATTTTAATGAAAAACAAATAGAAACGATAATTTAACTGTATGATAAGTTATTCAAAATGTGCCAAAAAATTACATAATTTTAATCCGTTAATATAAGAAAAACATAAAATATACTTAAAATAATTTTTTTTGTCGTTGCAAACGGATCCTTTCCCGAATATTTCGTTCTTTCGAATAATCAAATAAAAACCATTTTAATTTAGTTGTATCCATCCGTCGGTCTGTCACAGTTTCTCACTTTTTTAGTTTTAGGTCTGTGCACATGAAATTTTAAAACAAACAGCGATCTTAATTAATTTATAGCAGGATATTTTTCCTGTACCTCACCCTCGCCCCTCCCCCCTACACATCTTATATTTTAATCACACAATTTTCTATTAAAATACTTTTAGTTAACTTTCATCAAAAAAAATTAAGAAATATAATAAGGAAAATAAAGTAAGCATTTCTACTTAGGCGCGTTCGGAGATACACTTAGCCGGTTTTTAATTTTTTTTATTTGAAACCTTATTTCAAAATTCACATCGGAACATAAAAGCTCAAAAAACATGAATACACATTACGTACATCTCCTGATAGTCATTTCTTATAACGTGTGTCACAACCCCATCACTCTTATGCGTCACTAAACATGTATACACATAAATAAACATTTCAGTATGTGTGTTTCACACAAGCAAACATACAAACACACACAGACGCGCGGCGGATGCGCACGCGCAGGCGGGCACACGCCCGCGGCCGATGATGATTTAATAATTACAACGGCGACTAGAAATCGGCCGGCAGTTTTTGTCGAGAGCTTCAACCGAAATGACCTACAAGTATCAGCGCAACCTGACTGACATACGAGACGTGGCCAGTAGTACATCGGCTAACAGCAGAAGTAGTTCGCCCATGTATCTGAGGTGACATCTTTTATGTCCTCTGAAGCTGACTCAGAACTCAGAAATACTGTGGCAAGTGTAAACGAATACTCGCTAATTCGATATACACGAGTACATACAAGCGTAAATAATAACATCACAGTATTAAAATAGCCATGTTAAACTATTTGTCACTTGAGGAAAAAAAGTCCTATTCCTGAGAAATATCTCATTTGGATAAGAGAAAGTATCCAAATGAGACATTTTGAATACTTCCCTTTTCTGTTCCCTGCTGATTTCCCGGCTTCTCTCCTTTTCCATAACTTCCCATTTTTTGTAACTTTGGATAATTTATTTTTCGAGTTTTTAATGGAAAGATTATATTCAGTCTATCTTACTTCATACCTGGTAAAATATTGTACTCGCGCTGTTTTTTTAAGCCCATGTAATAAAAAAAATCGTAGCTATTCAGTTTCTCGTGATATTTAATTATTCTAAAACTTAAAAATACCGAGCTGTCACAGTTTCTTTCAAATTAAATTCCACGTCTTTTTTAGGATTTTCAGAGTCCTGAAACTATCTTTGTTGCTGTCGATTATTTAAATATATAGCCTAAAATATAATAAATTCATTTATATTAAAATAGAATTGGTATCACAGAAATTTGATTGCTCACACGATATGCGCGAGCCTTCTTCAACAGCCGTGTAATGAAACACTGTGTGAGCAACATTGTGATCTTAGTTAATTATTAATTTCAATTCATCTACGCTTATTATGATTACAAAGGAATCCAAGGATACTGTGTCAAATATATACGGTAAGTTGTTGAATCAAAATCATGGAAGTTCACGAGAATTTTATAATTTTTCCCTGTTGCCCTATTTTCCAGGTGTGAGGTAATGATAAAATTTGCTATCAACAGACTTTTTGTCATAATTTTCTTTATTTTTTACTAAATCAATCTTTGATTTAGCTTGTTACTTAGTTCAGGCTACCGCAGCAGGAATCATTTCACGACAGATACTGCAAAATTTTTGAACTAATGTTTCACAAACATTACTTACAACGATCTCTATAGCATCCACGCATGCCACAATTGTTTGTCATAAAATCGGATACATGTATGATAAAAACAAATTATTTAGTACACAGAGTTTAAAGAATGCATAACCACCGGTCAGACAAAGTGCAGCTCATTTTCCGTGTAGGCGTCCAAGCGTTCAAAGCAAAACGCAAATCCGTCTAGCGTCCTTGATAGTAGGTACCTACGCTTCGGTTTCACCCGTCAAATGACCAAACGAACTCGTTGAAACGAGCGACTGTTTACCGTCTACACGGAGCTTATACATAAACATGAATTGCGCCGCCTGTGACAGGCGCACTGTGACAAGCGTCGTCTGCAGAAAAAAACGCGAGGAAAAAACGAGTCGTTCAGCAAAAAGCCATTAAGATATTAAATCGCTGGCTTCCAAACTACATTTATTCATATTTTGTGGCTACCTCAACATATAACAATTTATGTTAAAAACGACCATAGAGATTACTCAAATGGACCTAGTGTCCATCCAGATTCGACATTTTTTTAGTGATAAACCGACATTTCTGTCAACGCTTCGCGCGGGAAAATTTATATGAGATTCTATGTTGTTCCTCCACTGATGGAAGGGTATAATTATACTTTTAATTAGTGGAGGAACAGAAGATACCCTTACACAAATTTTCCGTGCGAAATGTTGACGTAAGTGCAATCTTAGTTACTTTGCGATATTATGACGTTTAGAAATAATATTGCGAATATTACATCAGAAGTAGAGTATTTAGACCACTAAACTATTATAAATCCCCGCGCAAACAAAAAAATATTAAGTGTCTCGAGCGGCTAGAAAAGATGCTCCAGCAATCTGATGATTGACCCTTCGTACCAAATTCCATCTAAATCAGTCCCACCGTTGAGGAGAAAATGGCGAACACACATACACACGAATGGACGCTGTATTTTTATATAAGTAGATACGAATTAGCAGATTCATAAAGCGTTGTGCATTTCATTTTAATTGGACGAATTAGAAAAAATTCATTTTATTTCACTATTAAGTCTTTAATAAAAAAAAGCAAAGCTAGACTCAACAAAGATATTTTTAAAAATTTTGTTATTAACTAGTGTTATTAAATTGTTATTAAGTAGTCCAAGTTACTAATTTAAATTAATAACCACGCTGCGTTTGCCGATAACAATTAATATCTTCTTAATAAAACAAATAAATGTAACTAATTAAATTTACCTGCAATATTTTACAGAGAAGGACAGGCATTCAGTTCAGCAAAACTGTTTAACTAATTATAACGATACGCTCCTTTCTATTTTACATTGATTATTGTAATATATATTAATTTTAATTATAGTTGCAACGTATTACATTGTAGTTAATTTGAAATATAAATAAATGGTGCTTTGAAAAAATGCGTATGGCGCTGAAGTTGATTTTTGCCGAATGTTTCAGAAACACTTTATTTTTCTCTATCAGTATATCAACTTTCGAAAAAAACGGTGGGTCGAATTTCCTCCGCTTTGCTAACTCGAGCGAACTTCTGTTTTAATAATCGTTAATGACTAACTCTTTTTTGATATTTCTTTTCAAAGATGACAAACGACGAATAGCAAAGAAATCAGAAATCGGTTATTATTATAGTTTTTGTAATTTAGTGTACTTTTCTGGATGCAACGTAATTACCTTCGATCCAATTTATTTGCAATATTTTTCCTTATTCATTTAAGATAAACCTCTGAAAATGCCAATCATGGAGCTACGAACGCCCTTTAATAGTGAAGCCAAAGCGACTTTCATGGTAGGTAGCGACAGTGATTCTTTTTATCGCATCGCGATACGAAATACAAATATTTAATTTGAAATCAAAATAATTCTTGCAAAAGTTTTTCTCTCATTCACGCGTTTACAAATAGAACGATAGAGAGTGGAATAGACGATTATCTTTTCCGCTCCCCATTAATTTCACCTCCCCTTTAAGTTCTTGTCGTAGCGCCCATATAAATTGTTATCGATGGCGTCTCCAGTAAGCCCATTGTATACTGGCGGGAAGGACATACCTCTGTGATGTTCATACATAGATGTGATAGAATTGATCATGTGAAAATTTATAGTGTTCACGAGAGTGAAAGAAAAAAATAAATCAGTGAAGGGAGCAAGAAGAATTTTCTATTTCACATTATTACTCAAAATTTACTATTAAATCATAACACAAGAAAGCGGCTTTAATTATGAAGTCCTGAAAATAACAACTCCCGTGTAAAAAATAACCATTAATTCCCTAAGATATGAAACAGTTCCAACAATCCTTCAAATTCTTAAAACACAGCCCACATTACACCTGTTTTCCACAAAAATTCACCCAAAAGATATACTCCAAATAACTAGCTTTGTCAGTTATGAAATTCATTTCCGCCAAAACAAAACAAATTGCTTTTGACACAAGCCAACTTACGATAAGATAATACGAAAATCACTAGTGAGCACCTTCACAAAACAAAACATTACCATCATTACTGTTTACTATTTCTCAAGAGGCAGAGTGTATTGTATTTACTACAATGAGCGACTGGCCTTATCGGCAGCCTCGAAGCCATTCGGCGTCGTTAAAAAGCGACGGAGAAACAAAAACAAAACAAATGCCAGATATTTAGGCGGCAAGTCGGCAGATGATGTTCGAATTTCGAATACCGCAGCCATAACTGCCAGAAACTTCATTCGAAGTACATTTTTAGCCCGAATATTACTTGGTAAAAAGCTAAGGCGCTTTTTTTAATTATATGTAAATATTCCAAATAATCTTTATAATTTATTCTTTTTAAAGAACGAGTTTAGACACAAAATTGTGTTTATTATTTTGTGGGATCACGAAAGAGTTAACAGTCGAGAATTTTGAAGAATTAGATCACAGTTATCCGTTATGTACAAGCTCAATTCACATTTTGAGTTAAATGCAATTAACGAACCACCTGCTTATAACAAACTACTTATAATAATTTATTGTGAATCAACTAGCAATTCCATAACCACATTATTTGAGGTAGTCAGAGTAGTCTAAAAGAAAAAAAAGTCAAAACTAGGCAACGATCAAGCAAAGCAAAAATATTAAAAGTACATAAACTTCCGGCGTATAACGGTGGAAACAGCCTGAGGCATAAAACGCAATGAAATCAAGTAGAGGACGAAACACATGGACGGCTTAACACACTTTACGATACCCAATCTTGGCAAAGTTTATTTTTCTCTATTGCCACAATATATAATCAAGATTGTTTTATTTCACTCACTCCTCTTTCACTGCGCGCTCTCTAACATACGCGCGAAAGAGATGGTCAGCTGTTACATTTTATTACTCTAAACTGAACATACATTATCTGCTTGTATGTTTGTTTTCGACTTTTTTCCGGCTATTATGCGGGTTTTATTTGATATATTGCTTGCTTCTTGCTTTTTCATTTTGATCCACACAGCAAAGCAGACGATTCGTTAATTTAAAAAGTAACAAAGTTTGACATATAATTTATCGCTGTCTCGCAATGTCTCCCAATCAACTGGCTCTGCTAAAATAAGACAAAACGTTGTTTCTGTTGCTAATAGATTTTTTTCCTGAACGTTCTTTCTGTGCCAACGGGTTAAAATGAAATAATGAAATACGGCAGCTGATACCCTGTAAGTACTGAGTGTTATGACTTACAGGGGTCCGTCATCAGTCGATAACGCAAATGTATCTGACAGACAGGGTTGTCAAACAATTTGTCGGTGGCAATAAAAAAAGTAATTATTCCAAAGCTAATAACTTTTTTCTGGGGCTTCGTCCATATGGATATGTTTCTCCCCGTCGGCATGACACGATGGTGTGCACAGGCTGTGTGAAACTTTAAAACTTAGTTATTGTGTCATTTAAGAGTGTAAGAAAATGTTTGTTTACATAATCTTATAAACATCTATGCATAAGAATATAGCATAGTTTTCATTACTGTTATTTAGTTTCAAGTCTTCATATTAAATTTCCATTATATTATTTTAATACACCATCAATTGTAGAACCCCTTAAAATAAAACCTACGTTTGGTACTTCTTATGACTTTTTGTTTTACCCTCCATCCGCATGGGCTGTCAATCAGCTTAAATCAGCATTAAAATCAGCTGATATAAAAAAAGTAAATTAAAGCATTTCTGTTGCCTAGTTTCGATGACCCTACATCACATCAGCTCGCAGACCGTTATCTCCGACACTCAGGAAGCGCTCAGTGAAGGCCACAGGCGATGAGCGGATTCAATCAGTGCACCGACTGGACGCTTGATAATGACAGACGCGCGCCTCGCGTAATCGAGGGCGCTCGATTCGAATCCCCGCTTTCATTGCACACTTAATCCTTTTAGGTGAAATAACGAGCTAGACTCATACAGGACGACTGAGATACGCTATTATGAGCTAGACTCGTGGTTCAAAAGTTGCTGCGAATAGCTAGCTCACAGTGCAACGTGGTGGAAAATTTTACAATTATGAATTTATTTCATTTATATACTGTACCAGAACATTATTCAACTCATATAAATTAAATGTCATATTTTGTCCAAAAAGCTAAAAAGAAAGGTCGGCTGAAAGGGTTACAATGACCATCTGATTGATTTAGTTGTAGATAATTATTAAATCAGTTTCCTGCATCGAAAAATATTTATATGTATAGAACGCTGTAAGGGTAATGGTATAACATAAAATAATCAGTCAATATACTGAACCAGACTACTAGAACGCTGTAAGAGTAATGGTATAACATAAAATTATCAGTTAGTATACTGAACCAGACTACTAGAACGCTGTAAGAGTAATGGTATAACATAAAATAATCGGTCAATATACTGAACCACACTACTAGAATGCTGTAAGAGTAATAGTATAACATAAAATAATCGGTTAATATACTGAACCAGACTACTAGAACGCTGTAAGAGTAATGTAATGGTATAACATAAAACAATCGGTCAATATACTGAACCAGACTACTAAAGTTTCCTAAAAATTAATTAATTTTGTTATATCACATATAGAATACCAAAAATAAATACTATAAAAGTAAAAAGAATAAAAAATATAATTAACAAAATAATTGAATAATTGTTCAGAAACTACGAAATTCTATTTGCGGTTCACGTCTCGTCGTCAGCTATGTAATATTTATCGTAAATCGTTAAAACGATCTAACGACAATACTACAATGACATCACTAGGAAACATCTTTAAAAAAACTATAGAGACGTCCGATGATGTAATGTAAGAATGTGAGAGAACGTGATAGTGCTCAGCGTATGAAAGCGGGCACGTAGCACGTGTACGCCGCAACGTCGACCAATTAAATGCACGTGCAAGATCGTATCTACATAGTTACGCGCTAGTGATGTGATGATGATATCGATAACTTATCGAAATCGATACCTCGTAATATTATTAGATAAATAACTAAGTATAATAAATAAACTTCAAGATAATTTAACCATTTGCTTTCAAAATATTTTTATATAAGATACGCAATGCGACTATAAAATAAAAAAAACGTTGTACCTAGTCAAGGGCCGTGCTGAAAAAATTCAAGAATTTAATTACCAAAAATATAACGTTCCTTTCAATTACTTAGGTTATACGAGCATGTAACCAAAGTTTTACGAAGATTGGTTAAGTAGATGAGTCGTGAAAATGATCTAAGCAAACACATAAACTCACTTTTATATTTATCGTTATTTATTATTTTGTAAACTAATTTTTTTTCAATGTAGTTTTGCATACTGCATAAGTACATTAAAGTTGATCTTAACATTGTGGAGGAGCGACTATGTGGTCGAATGTACTATTTAAGCACGTATTAAAGTTGACATTAATATCGTGGAAGGGCTATTATTTGGTCGACTGTACGTTTAGTAAATATTAATATTGTGGAGTAATGACAACTTGGTCGGGTATACTATTTAGGCACACGTTAATATTGATCTTAACATTGTGGAGACACGACCATTTGATCGAATATACTCTTAATCACATATTAAAATCGATCATAATATTGTCGAAGTGCGACCAAGTAGTTAAGTGTACTTTTAATTACACATTGCAATTGACTTTAGTATTGGTTAAATCCAGTAAAGCAAATGCATATTGTTTATTAGTTTATTTTTTTACCTAAACAACTGCTTGACTAATCGCTACTAGTCGTAAGTAGTAGTTATACAATATTATGGACATGGATATATTGTAGGCTAAAACTCAAGCAGTTCTCAAGATAATAACCACAAGTTGTATTTCCCAATATACAGATCTGTATATTCAATTATTGTATTGTCACCTCTGTTTTCAATATATAACAGTTGTAACAATCAATGTTCCGATTTCATAATTTTGGGTTATTCTTAATTTCTAATTTCTCCCGAACAAAGCAGATAAAATTAATAACCGTATCTTATAATAAAACTTCATTATTATAAACCGTATCGATATAACCAGTATTTGCCAACTGTCACTTCTTTATGTGTCACCTAATCGCAAACAATACGGGCGCATTGTTTTTAGTTTGAACGATTATATAATACATTGTAACGGAAACAATGTCTGTCTCTATTACAGCATTTTGTGCATTAATAGTGAAGATCTTATCTAACGAAATGCGGTCACAGATTACAATCGTTATTTCAGGACAAATTTCTAAAGTTTTAAACGCTAATACATTAAAAATCGTACACATTATTAACGCGTGACAAAAAATCAGTCTTGAAAATTTAAAACAACCTAAGTTGCTATTGTTATTTACAACTGATTCTCCCATATGACCTTTGTTTTATTCCTGCAGCAAATAAAAACATATTTATGAAACAAAGTTTTATAGATTTTGCCTCGATTACTTTGCCCTCAAACGTTGATTGTTTGCAAAAGGGAAAATATTATATAATTAAGCAACATCTCGAGCGAAAAAAACTGTAACTGGAAAAAGTTTTAAAAAAAATTGTGTGTTTTAGAATATAAAAAACTAAACAATTGCGCGGTCGACAATCAGGAAGTGACCAACAGTTAAATACAACTTGTAACTATAATACAAAACAAAAAAGTTGTCTTCATAAACGTGTATATATTTCTAATATATCAAGAATTGTTAATAATCAATGAAAATAGCAATAAAAATCCAATGAAGTATTTAATAACTTTTTTTAATTTTGGTAATGGCTAAATTAATTAAAAATTGACATCAAAATGAATATTTTTGTCGCTCTTATTGGAGTTTTACGTGATTTTTTTTCGATAACCCCCCGGACCTGCGTGCTTCATCGATGTATGTTACATCTGTGTATAGAGGTTACAACGAGACACGTTCTGTACTTTGTTTTATCTTGCTGGTTTGAAAAACTTCCGCAGAAATTTAATTTAAATTATATTAAAAAAAGTAACCTGACTTTTCATAAAGTAAAACAAGACATCTCATTTGTCTGTTTGACGATTTAAATAAAACTTTCAATAATCTTATTTTTTAATTCTCTATAAGTGTAATTTTAATTCTATGCAACACCTGGGTTCAACAGGGGGTTGCCAGGTGTACGAAATTTCCGAGACTCTGAAATTTGTGATATTGTCCCGTGTGTCGCAATGTAATGAGTTTGTCTAATTGTCAAACTACTAAAGTTAAGCTCCTCACTGCAATAGAAACGATTGATTACGAGAAGAAACGATTAATTAACGAAAGAATAAATATATTAACGATCGAAAGATTAATTATAGATAGGTTAATACTAACAAAGTAAATATTTACAAATTTCTTTTTCCAAATATTATTATTAGCTTTTAATAATTTGATACATGTGATTAAATTAACCACTGTTTTTACGTTAAATTATCATTATTTAATAAATCATTTTCATTAAACATTTTATTCTACACTTTTATTTTTATTTAATTATATGTTTCCTTGAGTCTAAACAAACCTTTTGTGGGGTAAAACTAATTGTTTTTTTAAACTACTAGTAGTTATAGTATGTCGATTTTTAAAGTACAGTGTAAATAGAAGAGGAATTAATAATGTTATTTTAATGATGTTTTAAATTTGCCTTTAATTCCATGTTTGCACTCTGTAGTAGGGACGTCCCGGAAAATGCGATTTTACATATGGTAACCCTAGTCCAACACTATATGGACTTTAGAAAACTTCTACAAATTTTGAAATTAAAAAAAAATTAATAATCTAAATATTTACGAACTTTGACATCGCCATCGCCACGAAATCTACCCACCAGAATAACCCCACGACAAGTCCGAACGTGTACGAAACACCTAAAGCATACTTATACCTACTTCCAAAAAACGTGAACAATTCCCACGCGAGTAGGTATGTTGAACAATAGCCGACAAGACGGGGCCTTTAACAGGAAGGGGACCAGCCGGTCGGCACCCACCGTCTTGGCGCTCGACGCTTCTCGGTAGCAGCTACGTACGTGTCAGCGACTGGCGACACCCGCGAAATATGAATTGAATAATGAATGTTTCCCGACACTGTCACTTGCTTCAAATTTCGCTTAAGAATGAGGGCAGAGTAACAAACAATAGACACGTCACACCTATAAGCACTTCTAATTTCTTTACTTCTTCCGAAAAATAAATAACAACAAACATATTTGCAAAAGATACAAGGGCGACTCCAAAAATCTTTCATGCATCAATGCGTTTTGGCATGAACTAGATGATACGGGTTTAACGATTCTATTTGGTCTGATCACGTAATAAATTTTTTTTTTCATTTTTAAGGTTGACTCTCGAGACAGACACCACGCATCAATAACCGTTGTCAGAGTGCGAGAAACGATTATTAAAAATAATAAGAAAATAAGAAAATGTCAAATGTGGTATGAATTCATACGCTGAAGGTTTTTCATCTGTCCCCTATAAATAAAGGAAATTTTCACCATGTAATAAAATGTTTCCATCTATATATTAATATATGAAGAAGAAACTTTGTATTTTTTTCACGTAAAGTTTGTATGTTTTTTTTTCAACTGTTACTAACATTAAATTTTAAATTCTATAAGTATTGCTGAGAATTAATACAAACAATACACGCTAATGACGTATTTGACACGCTCTCAGCTGACGTGATAGAATAAAATTGAAAAAAAAATATACACAATGATTACAGAGGTATATTATTTGACAAAATAACATTGATAATGCTCAAACTTAAAAATTTAGTGAATTACGGTCAAGTTTCGACCACTGAGTTGTCACTAATATTTATTTATTAATTACAAAGAACTATTCCCGCCTTTTCCATCCGGGTTGTCTCAGAGTCCCTCCAGAGACCCGTAACAACCCCCCTCGTAAAAAAGAGGACCATAGAAGATACCCTAATAGTGTCCCGTTACTACCACCCAACAGGGTTAGAGTCAGTTAATGTTTGCGTGTGATTTTTGCGCGTATCTTTCTATTTATCCCGAATTAATGAACTATTTCCAACCGCATCACGTCTCATATTTCAACCCCTTCTTAAAAATCAATGCGAAAAGTGATACCGTTCTGGAATCAATTTGTAATCGACCACAACGATATAACCATGTTATAGCTACAAATAAAAAAAATCCACACCCCCTTTTAAATTCTTTCCTCGTTTTAACGTAACCCCTCTCCGCCTCCCCCAGATATCCTTCATACATTATAATAACCCATTCTTGACAAAAATTTCTTCAATTACGACTAATGTTTTTACTCCGTTTTAGTCAGAGTAATTCTAAAAATTTAAAAGAAATTCCTCTATATACTTTAAGCGGTATGCAATTTTGACAAACGATTGCAAAAAAAAAACATTCATCACACCATCATGCCTAAAATCCAATAGTCGTGCACTAACGTACGAATTTTTGATAATGTTTGCAATTTTGCGAAACAATTCATCACCATTAACATTGGCACAATGTTTCTCTCAAACTGCAAGATAGGAAGAGTACGCGATCACACCATGAGCCGATTTGCCGTTACCCGACACATTTCACACCTGCTCGGAGCTCACTCCAAACCGCGTAACACTACCCGTCGATAAACAATAATTTCACATCGACCACAAGCCGCGACACTTAACAATAAATGACGATACGTAAGCTGTAATTCTTTGGAGTATCAAAACACTTAGCGAAGTAAATCAATCGAATACCGTTCTCAAAACCGTGATTACCCACGTCGACGTCGACCTAGAGAGACGGTCAGACCTATCATTATCCAAAATAATTATATATCACAATACATACAATATGAGTACTCGAACTCCTCAAACACTCGGCCTGCTGACAGCAAATCAAATAAAAGGTTAAGACACGTGAATCACGTTCTACGTCCACGTCCAATCTGGTTGTTAGTAACGTGATACAATGGACAAACAAACAGTCCAACGGAACGCTTATATTTATTAAAATATCGATGCTTCGTATATGAGATAATTTTCCAAAATTATTCCTAAAAGTAGCTAAAATCGCTATTCGGAACGTTTCGGCAAGATGACAAAAGTTCGACAAACTACTCACTGAACGCGTTTAATTAGTCTCTTAGTACATTTTGAATTATCTTAGAACATATACTCGTTTTTTTAATCGTTATAAAACAGAAAAAAACCTATGGTTTTTTCATTTATTAATTGGAACGCTATAGGCTTAATATTTTAAAATGTAAAAAATCGAGACAACAATAAAATTTCTTTTTTTTTATCTTCGTATAAAGGGTTAAATTTACCAAGAATACAAATTAGTACTTACAGAATACAAAGGATTTAACTGTTCAAACTAACGGAGATGTTGATAAAAATATGGGTTACAGGAGGTACTTTTAACCAACTATACCAATAGATGGCGGATATGTATTTGTGATGTAACTTGTTTGTATGCGTCATATTTGTTTGCATTTTATTTTTAAGGATTATTAAAACAATGATATGGTTTTCTTTAGACCGCTCTAATATAGATTGTTAATTTCATGACGGAAGATTGGAATAAACTTTTCAAAATACTCTACTATAGTAGTTTTATGGTATAAAAATAAATTTATCAGTAGATTTACATTAAAAAATTATAGTCAAAAACTTTCGAAAAAATTAATAGCCGAAAATTAATTATGGAAAACGCCAACAAAAAATTATTTGAAATTATAAGGTAATAATTAACTTCGCACAAAATTATTGCTATTTTCCATTCTTCTCTTTAAATAATTATCTTAATGTTTCTCGATTTTTCCTCAACTGTACGTTCACATTCCACATTTGGCTCGAAATTTCACAAGTATCTACGGGCAATAAACAAAATTAACAAGTCAATTTCAATTCATTTAGTAATCTGGTTTATTACGTGAATTTATAACTGATTATATAGGCGTATAGATAACCAAATCAACGATTGATTATTCACAAGCTCGTAACATTGCTAGCAAACATTATTTAAGAATTTTTAAATACGACACGTGGTTCGCATGAAACCAACGCTACATCGCACAGTAACAAGTGACCACATACCAAAAACTGTCCAAAATAACCTAATTTGAAACCGGTTACGCTTATGTAAGAATGTAAGGAACTAGAACCGAAACCACACACGTAATAAGTAGCCCATTAAATAACTAATATAATACACTTGAACGACGAAAAAGAAGAAGCGACACAAGGCCAAGAAGCGGTTAAACAAAATTACATACATTTCGTTAACGATAATTGCCTCGAATACATTTCAGATTTCGTTTAAATGATTCTAGTTTTTTAGTAGGTCCGTTGGCTTTTTCGTCATTTATGTTGCTTGCTGTTATGAATACAAATACATATATAAATAAATATTTTTAAAAACTCTTAAAGAAGATCCCGATGCGATAAAGTTTTCAAATTGCGTATTTATGAAATCGGTCATTTTGTTCCCATTAATTTCGATTGACCTTTGTTTTCCCAGGTGTTGAAAACATTGCATGACATTCTAAAGATTAATATTTCATAAACTTCAATTTATTTTGTAAGTTCGTACGTAAATACGTAAGTTCGTACGTAAATACGTAATATATTGCCTACTAGATCTTTCACAGATGTAAAAATATCATACACATTTAAAAAATTATAAAGTATGAAAATCGCTATAGTTTTCCAACTATTTTTCCGTAGGCTTCTAAAGCCCTATTTTTCTCATAATTTTAAGTTGTGTTGTTTCGTAAATGGAGAGTACACATTTTTTTTATTTTAAGTTATGTAGTTTCGGAAATGGAGAGAACATATTTTTTAATATGTTTCAGTATGTCTTTGAATATATATTACCTACAATTATGAAAATATATTATTATTAACCCTTTCTAGCAAGACATCACAATATACACTTTTATAAACAAATCAAATACTTATTTTGACCCCGTCCCCTCCCTCTTCAAAATCCCAACATAAATATTTTTCAGTGTTAGCCCTTAAGACATGTGTAGGTTAGTTTAATACTATACCAAATTTCAAATTTCTTCGTTAGGTGGTTTTTGAGAAAATCGGTTGCGACAGACGGGCAAACAGATACGTGTGTTATCTTATAAGGATTACGTCTTTCCTTTCGAGGTACGGAACCCTACAAATGGTAAATGAAATCAAAATCTCATTTTAAAAGACCTGTGCAACGACAAACCATTCAGTTTAATACGCAAAAAAAATCGCTCTCATTGAACATGTTTTTGGTGGGGGGGGGGGGTGTACTTTAAAAAATACTGTATTTCGCCTCATACTAATTTAAATATCAATATGAATCATCTCCAAATGTGAGGTTCCAACAGGCTGACATGGTCAAATTATAAAGTTTCTTTATTTCACTAGAGAATCTTAAAAACCAAATACACAACCTTCAATCGTTTCAATCTGATGAAACAAAATGTACCCTGATCAATATTTCATTAAACTACCATTAGGAATATTCAATCACACAAAGTTCTCTTGTAACCCCAACTCCTTTTTAACATATTATTACATATCTACGGTTTTTAATGTTGTTCCGTTGTATTTTTTATTTACCCATTCCAATACTCAATTCCGTATGACATCATCCTTATCAACGTGCTATTACGCACCGCTAACAGCACTTTTCTGAACGTAACCGAGCATTTCAATACCGACACATAAAAAAAAATTAATAACTTGTTATTTATATCAATAGCCGCATCTGCGACACAATTTTCACTTTCATACCGATGTTTCCGACGATGCCGTAAACATAGTTTCTTTATTACGGTATAATTTTGTCGTAATATAACATCATCGGGATTACGTCAAAAACCTGTAACACGTAGGTAACCTCGTTCATGTGATTCAAGGTCTTTGCTAACGTAACTTCGAGTTATGCAGCTTCATCACAAGTGGCATACGCGGAATAGAGAAATTTAAAATTATCTTTAAAACTACGTTACAAGGAGATACCCCTAGAGCGCGCATGTCACAATGTTGTATACATAATTGCTCACATATTGTGACCTTGCGCGCTCGGGCGGTTAAGCATCACCTATTTTAAAGTTAGAATACATAACAAATATCAGAAATAAGTCTGTCGTCAAGTTTTCTATATCTTTATTTGGAACGAATTAGCATAATAATGACTTCAACTTTTGTGCATATATTTTACATAAATACACGTCGCCAATTCCTCAGTCGCTAAAGATGAAGGTTTATAATCAATCCGTTCTGCCTGTAATGACCCAGGCTTTCGTTACTCAGGTACGGCCTGATTGGTAGTGTCTCTAACCCCTGTTCGGAGTGTCTCTACAGGATAAAATGAGGAAGTCCGACGGAGAACCAAAGTGGTCGGCAATAGCGCTTAACATCAGTAAAATATAAGGGACAGGTCATGTTTGCTGCAGAATTTACAATCAATGGGATAAACCAGTCCTCAAGTTGAGACTGGGAACTTCGAACCGTTGTGTGGGAGGCTCTCCAGTTAGATGGACTGGAAATGGTTGGATGCGGAAAGTGAGCGGCCGTGTGTGGTGGCACGCTTTGTGATAGATCTATGTCCAGCGGTGCATAGTTACAGGTAGTGATTGTGATGATGAAGACATTCATGTAAAGAAAACGATTTAGAACGAACATGTAACTATTTAGTTACAAAAATATGCACCATTATTGGCGGTTCATAGTGTATTGAATGCCACATTAACCAAGACATTCACTTCGAATGTCATAGCGTGACATTAAACCGTTGCATCACGACAGACATTTTTAGATGAATCATCGTCAGCGGAAACAATGTGCCGGGAACGCTCAAATAGAAACCGAGAGTTACAAAATCGTGTTCTATCAAGGTGACGGAGAGCTTGAAATCTTAATAAACCACACTTTTTAAAAATAAAATCGATAAACGTTTTTTATTGGACATTTTTAATTCGAAATAAATTACTTGTAAGCAGCAACGGAAAGGCTTGTCCACTTTCCACGAAATACCCCACGCAAACCTCACGAGATGCTGACCTCCTCTATTGGAATGTTTCGTCTTCACTTATGTATATATGTTTAAGTATTACTTAAATTTAAACTTAAAAATTTATAAGCATTACTTAAACTCTGAATAGCAAGTCAAAAATTGTAAAGTTAAAAAGATAAATATAAAACTAAAATATACCTTCATTACCTTAAACTAATAAACTGGGTATACACATATATAGATCATGTGGAAGTAGAGTGCAGAAATAGTATATACAGATGTAGATCATGTGGAAAAAAATATAATCTGAACCTTGTGTCTTTTAGATTGAAAGTGGAATTACAAAATCTTAGAAGTCTTAGAAAATTGCATGTATAACATGGATAACAGAAGTAAAATTATGGAAATGGAAAAAAGGCGTGTAGATAGTTCGTATAAACGGCCACGCCGTGTACGCCAGATCAATAAAGCTGCGAGGGTAAGAGATGCTGCGTCTAGAATAGTCTGGATTGATTTTATAAAGACTAGCTTTTTACCTGCGGTTCAGCCTGATAACTTCTTCGTTTACCCAGATATTAACAACGATAGGCAATATTTAACCATGTCATAGTAATAAATAGGATGATTTTTAATTTTTCTTTTTTTTCGTATTTATATTTTGACTTTTAAAAATCGTAATAATATGCAATAAATTAAAGGTATCTCAGTTGTTTTCCTAGGATAGTAGCAATCGCATTATAAACGACCCAGTAGTTGTTATATAACTGACCCAGTAGCCTGAACTTCTGGTCGTGATCGAATTAATACGTACCTTATTTTACTACTGAGGCCCTTAACTGTACAACCCCAAAGTTTGTAAAGTAGTTATTACGTGGCTATATGTACAAAGATCCTTCAAATACAAGGTATTTTTTTGAAATTTTGATTCCACATTTTCATCAAAAAGCAATTAAAAATATAATCTAATTTTTGAAGTTATACTTCTTTAGGCGCGTTATGAAAAAAATATGAGCAAAATTTTACGATGTACGCGCACGATACAACAAAAATCGACAGGATGAAGTTGCTCACTAAACGTGCGTGTAGTGACTAACACTATATTCATGATAGTGATTGAGGTATCTGTAAATACACAACACGTGTTTTATATTCATACAAATATAAGTCATATCTGTGCTTTTAAATAATATTTTTTAATAATTTAAATTTAATAGTAGCCCATATATTTAAAAAAAAACATTTATTTATTGTGAATATTAGTGATAGAAATAGTGCTTATAAGCTTTTTAAAATTTATTTTAAGTGTAGTTCTCTAATCGCGGTTACGTTTTGTATGTATTTATTTGCTCTAAAAATTATAAATTATTTAAAATTGATTTGAATGCATTTAGATTTTACCACCTACACTTTACTTATAATCAACCCTATTTTTAACCACACTCCAGCCCTTTTATTATTTTATTTCCACTAATAATTTGCGTGCTAAATAAAGTTATTCTTGTATTATGCCAAAGAAGTATAACTTCTAACGCGCGTGCATAAGTACACGCACATTTTTTTTTATTGTTTTTTTAATGAGCGGTAATTCTCTTGATTAGTATTTAGAGTTTAATATTTAGATTTTGGAGTAACAGATGTTTCAGTTCCTACTATATAATACATAGTATAATACATAGTAGTAGTAGGAAGTCGATATATATTTTCACCCAAAACGTCGTTAAACTTACTCTTTAAAAGCCGTCTTAAGCGTCTCTTCCCACACTCGTGTTGCGTATCATTCCTGAATTTAGCTCGAAAATGTTGCCAACTCCTGACCTAAAATAACCCGATTCTCCTACTGTCACGTTGATCATGTGAATTGTACACGAATATTGAGCGTATTACAAATTTAAGAAAGCTCCGTCAACTCCTCGAAGTTGCTTACTGCAAGTATGAGGCTGAACAACAACAACAAAAATTAAATGTATCGCAATAAATTACGATGGTAGAATTAAATAAACAACTGATAAGAATAAATCTGCCGGTCGAAATTCAGTAACAAACTACCTTCGCTTGCGGTTTCACTTTCATTCTTGGTATTCGACTACGTTTAGACGCCCACGTCGAAATATCCGACGACCTCTTATGGTGCTCATTCGACGATCGATCTTCGCCGAGATCGGACGTCTGATTTAAAATCAATTAAGAAATTGTACTTTCCTTTTATCAAAAAACAAAAAAGAAATTAAATATTAAAAACTACTTTCTTAAGGCTGATGGCGAGAATAGGTGAAAATATTTTATTATGCATATACAATATTTCGATAGTAGAAACTGAAACATCTATTAGTATAAAATAACAACTCTAAACACTAATTAAGAGAATTATTGGTCATTAAAAAAACAATAAAAATAATTGAACTGGTTTCTGAATTCCGTGCAGATGAAAATATAAATTAAACAAAATCTTGACAAAGTAAAAAAATGATTTTTTGAAGTCGCTTAAAATATGAGATTTGCTTTGAAATTGATGTCAAACCAGACTTGAAATATCGTACGAAATCATCATATTCATTCATTTATACTCTTTTGAGAAGGCCTAATGTTTCTATCTTCAAACATTCTGTTCAAACTTTATTTTTGTCCCTCTTTCACCACGTTCATTGTCTATTCCTTATGCGTGAACCAAAAGACTCAATCATCCTTATATTATGAACCATGTTATATATCATTACATAATCTCGCCTTAGATGCGTTTTTCATAATACATCACGATATTTCTATCGATCACTACATTCATCCTTTTCATACAGCACTAAAAGGTAAGAAATAATCATCATGTTCTTCTATTGTTCATACTTCCATCATTTGTTGTATTTTTTCTATATATTGAACTTTTACCATACTTAGCTTTTTACCATAGTAACTAGAACATCGTAACATTACGTCACCAAATAATTTGACGTAATTTCACAGAAAAGCGAAAGGACGAAACCGAAGTAACGTTCAATAAAAACACAGCCCGTTTTAAATTTGAAAACTCCTAACATAAAAAAAATAAATAAAAAAATTAAAACAAATTTAAGGTTCGTTCATCACAAGACATATATAAAATATCAATGAAACTTAGTGTCAATAGTCAATCATTTATTGCACTGTGCAGTGATTATAAAAAAACAAAAACGTATATACTACATATTTATCTTACGTGGTTATAAGATGTTGGTTTTAATTCAGTTCAAAAATATTAAAATATCAAATAAAAACCTCCGGACCAAATCTGTTACTGGCTATCAAAACTGCTGAGCGTCATTAGACAGTAAATGACGGCCATTAAAGAAATGTAAACTTTTCTATTACTTTTTGCTATGGCTAGCAAACTAATAAAACTTGCTAGTAATTTATTAGTTTCCAGACTCTTTCCCAATGGTAACCTTCAAGAAAGATGCGTATCCTTTTTTCCATATTCGCGGCACTTACAAATCAATAGAACACGTCAAGCTTGTAAGAGATGAGATGATATGTACATTCTGTTATTGCTCGCTAATTCTATTTAGAAAACTACAAGATTTACTTTGCATTTATCTAAAATATAAAAAAAAATTTTTAATAAAATTTCATTTACATGCACATGAAATAATGTTCTAATATGTGCGATTTTATGTAATTCCTCTCAGCTAAAACATCAAAATTCAATTGCAAAAATACAAAAAAAGAAAATCAATAAAAAATATCCCTCAACACAAAGCTTAAAATTCTTTTAAATTTAACAATAAATACAAAAAACACTGCCAACATACACACAGATAACCAAAAAAAAACACAATCGCCTCTCAAAAAGAGCGACGAAAACAGAATCCGACACAACCAACTGCTCGTGGCACAAATTCACAATTGGAACAAAAAAAGCCGTCTTCCAAATACGAAAAAAAAACTGCAGAATTTATTATACTATTACGATCGGCGACTAAGATTCACAGATATACTTTATGATGTACAAATAATAAATAAAAAGTAAAAAAGTTGGGGTGCTCGCGCGCGCATGCGACCATTCGCTTTGCCGGTCGTCGGCTGACTGAAGCTAGCAGGAGGCTCTGTGAGTAACGCGCCTTACATTATTACATTCACAAAGATCCGTGTACGGTCCGAGTGACGAAACCTTCGACACTTCCATATATACATAATTTATATGTTTCAAGGAATAAATAACTATTATATTTGTAATTACTACGAGTAGTTTGCATAAATTCCACGTTCGCTTCAAAGAAACTGAGGAATCGAGAAAACGGGTCTGTTTGCAGTTTGCTATAATGAGTAACCATTTTCAGCATTCAATAGTGAACTACCAAATACAAACTT
This sequence comes from Druceiella hillmani, assembly GCA_039881145.1. Taxonomy (NCBI): domain Eukaryota; kingdom Metazoa; phylum Arthropoda; class Insecta; order Lepidoptera; family Hepialidae; genus Druceiella; species Druceiella hillmani. Next base: position 32,327,864 of record JAYKKI010000006.1, read on the forward strand.
TTATTTAATCCACTCACATACACTGGTAATATCTTCCGCTAATGAAAATCTCCCAATTAACATCACGAGAAAAATCAGCATTATAATATATACTATGACGTATTGGTAACGACGAATATGTATGGAAGTGAATCATGGTTATGCCATAGGGAAGAAAAATCAAAATGCAGAAATTTTATTTTTGAATATTATTTTTAAAAAATTTAACACATCACTATTAACAAAAAAACTTTATTTTGTATGACGAAATATAAAAAAATGTTAACTTCACTATCACTTACACATTACACGTGTCCCAGTAATATGAGAGTGGCTACTCAATCGCTCCGAGGAAAGAGAAGCCTTTGTGGGATGAGGAAATGCTATTATCAGCACCTATGCACACTAAGGCATCGCGTAATCGATGTTTACCTTCCATCTTGGAGAAATTCGCGGAAAAGTCTATTTACAAAGAGAAGCGGACTTAATCGGCGTTGTATCAGAGATAATTTTCTCACAAAATGCGAATTCATAGCGAACGGAAATATCCAAAAAATATTTCTACAAAATATAATAAAAAAGTATGTATAGTAGCGACCTACAAAAGGACGGGTCGCTAACTGATGGTAACGTTAGAAAGTTAAGAAATATGCAAACATTTTTAGAAATTATATACGAGAGAAATAAAACAGAAAAACACGCCAACGTTGTTACTATCCCAAGAACTTTGATATAGATAAATAAACTCACACTTCACAATTAAATGAAACTATGTGATGTAGTATTATTTCTACTCTCTTTAAGTTGTTTACCACGACCTAGGTTTCGTTGTATTACAACATCTTCAGGTGAGCTATTAGCAAAGATCTTTACTAATAGCCCACCTGAAAAAGAACTTAAAGAAAGTAGAAATAATATCAATACGTAGTTTCTTTTAATTGTGGAAAATTAATTTTTACAAAAATTAATGCCAAATATAGTCAATAATTCAAGACTCACACTTATTCGCTTTTATATCCAGGGTCAAATTAAAAACGAAATACTAGAAATAAAACGAGACTAGAAAAAGGCATGAAAATCCAATTCTAAAAATTAAAAGAAAAATACTTGGAATGGTTCAATAACTTCCTGTTAACAATACTATACGGATTGGCTTTTGGAGATATACAGAAAAAATATATAAACAAAATAAAAAAGTAAACAATGATAATGTAAGTGGAAACAATAATGGAATTCCTGCAAAAGTATGATAAAAAAATTGAAATAATAAATATTAAAAATGTTATTTCTTAAAGTTAATTTTAAGGACCGTGCGACATGGTAGATCATTCCAAGTCGGTTATTGTCTGGTTGCAAACGACCTGATGAGACATAAATATATACAAAAATGAAAGCGTTGAAAAATACAAATGTGGAAACAAGAGTAATCAAGTCAAATAATATATTAGTTACATATAAAACTAAAGTACGTATAGTAATCAATATACCATTCCAAAATTATACGAAGTTACAGAAGCAGAATTATAAAATGTGGACAGAACTAAAAAATGTTAGACCTTTATAGAATTGGAAAAGTCAGTTCAAGCCAAAAACAGCTAAAAATAATAAATCTTGTCGCAACCATGAGCTTAAACTTGTATTTTAGTTCGCTTAATAAAATGTCTTCATCAACCTTGGCACAAATAATAATGGACAATAGAAGAACAAGTATTATGTTTAATAAGAGAAAGTCAGAAAGATTTTTTTAAGAATAAGTGAAACTGAAAATTTTGCCAATGAATTGGTCTTATTCCACAAAGAGAAAATTTTGAAAGAAGACTAACATCGGAACACAGCATCCGATATCATGGAGGCAAAGTTCAAAGGTACGTAAGGCAAAAGGAATGCGAAATGAAAGCGTCACGCATTGATAGCGAGAGGAAAACAGGTTAGGCGGTTTGAGTACAATTTAGGGATGAATAAGACGCGACTAAGTTAAGAGGAATGCAACCAAAGGGTTCGGTATTTCCTGAGAGTGTCCTGTTAGATATTTAATGTTACTAATTGTTGAATGTACATATGTCGCCTAGAATTTCTATCAAAAGTGTGGTTTTGATAGAAATGAATGCTTCATGGATATCAAACATGAAATGTCCATTCCTATTTCTGAGTCATAATAAATGCGAGACCTAACCAACACATGCGTGAAGACTGTAAATGAGGTACGTCAAAACTGGGCATTTTAAAGCCCTTCAAAAGCTGTTTGCATCGCTCCCGTGAAAGACGAAATGAAACTATGAAAAGAAAATTTAACATTAATAATACATCTAAAACGTCGTATAATATTCAACAGAAGCGTATTCTTCAAAGCACGTTAGCATGCTATTGTAAACCGACGCGCTGAGCTTTCCATTACGACCTCAACAGCATAATGGACGAGCGTAAGTCGATGCACACAATATGAATCACACAACGGACTGCACAAGATGCAGTTGCATTTGCAAAGACGGTAACCATGCCTTGTTTGCTCCGTCTGTATTTAAATCTCTTCAATGTAAATAGCTTGTTTTCCCTGTCAACAATCGCTAGCCTATCTAAACTTAATTCACTATGTATTCGCTTCATAACGAAGGTCGTAAGGCTACTAACCTGGTAGGAAGAATAATGTTAGCATGTTAAGTTATCAAAACCACGTCTATGAAAATAAAAATCACCAACCAGTCAGTCCTTGTAAGACATTGAAATCTGTACGTCGCATATAAAGCAACATTCTTAGCTACTTCAGGAAACTAATTGTACAAAAGTATGGCAACAATAGCTTTTTTGTTACCGACTGTTCACCTGTAAAGCGTTTCTTATTCTACGAAAATATACTAACACATATAACACTCGACTTTTTGGACTATAATTATATTAGTCATTGAGTTCAATTGGTATAACGACAATATTAAACTTGGCCAGAAACTACTGAAACTGGCTAAAGAATGGAAGTTTTTTGGCGAAACTTTAACGACTTTTTTCAAGTTATTTACCAATACTACATATAACTCATTTTTATATATTTATTAGTACTAGGTCGAGAGAAAACTCTTTTTACATTAATATTTACAAACAAGGAAATTTAGTATGTTTTTTCTAGTTTTCTGTCAATGAGACTAAATAGTACTCCGTGTTTTGATCCCTGTTGATTTATTTACTAAATTCGACTTGCAATATACATAATATCTTGCAATAAAAAGTAATGCATTCAAAAACTACATGACTGGTAGCACCTACAGAGAATAAATAAGGTAGTTCAGCTTTTCTTCCACCAAGAAACTAACTTCAATTTCCAAGATGCGCTGAACCTTAGAATACCATTGGGTTTTTATATTAGTAGCGCCTGCAACATATCAACTTCAAGCGTAAATCCTGCCGAAGAGTTAACTGTCTGTTATGATATTAAAAGGAAATATTTTTTTAAAATCTTTCTATAAGTCACAATGGTAAAGGAATGGCTAGCACTCCCTGTTTAGTTCGAAGTAGGCGGATACTTTTCACTTTGTGGAGCCTTTGTAAAGTTTTAAAAAGAAGCTTCGACCAAATTATGATAAAGTCTTAATCAAATTAAACAGATTCTAAATATTTTTGACATTTTAAGTTTTGTTACCGCCATAATAGTTGTGCAAGTTAATAATTTGTCACGTTAACATGTAAATCGCTGAAAAACAATACCATAACATGAGTGTTCACGAAACACGGTTCAACGGCTACAAGCGCGCCGATGAGTCGCACGTGATATCCCTGACTACACAACCACAGCAGACAGACGGAAAAGTAATTACATACAGAATCCAAATTAATTTCGCCCGGACAAACCTTCACTTAGCCGTCCCACATCTGTGCATGACTCAACACGAACCAACAATTAGCTAGAATAGTCGATTCGTCATACTAAGTCATAATATGATTATTGTAATAACACCGCGTAGCGCATACGCAACATTCGGCCGGTGAACAATCAGCATCTCGAACATTATATCGTATAGTCGACAGTAGGTAGGCCGATATTGCCGGAGACGTTAAGCCTTTGTTCTGTCTAGGCGTTTACTTTAAGGTACACACATGTAGTATAGCTTCCAAGATCATTGAACTTTAAATAAAAATAAACTACATTCAGTAAGCAACATATTTTCAATTACAGAAAGCATTATCGATGTTAGCTTTGGATTAAAATAAATATTTGTGCAAAGTGTAGCTTGAAAATATATATTTTTTTTCTCATACAATAACTTTCGTGTTTACACAGTCACCGTGTTATTGCAAACACTAAATCTTTGATCAAATCCAGCAATTTTCCTACAATATTTCTCGTAATTAATGAAAATTAACTTATTAACAAGTGTTCTTCATCTGTATTAAATATAAAGTCGATCATTATAAATTACTTAAACTCTATTATCTTGTTTCTTATAGATGTTTTGTGACAATAGCCCACCTGAAGATGTTGTAATATAACGAAACCTAGGTAGTGGTAAAGACCTTAAAGAAAGTAGAAATAATACTACATCACGTAGTTTCATTTAATTGTGAATAATGAATTTCTACAAAATTAACGCCAAATATATTCAATAATTGTATTGAAGATAAAATAATTACCATATTTTTAAGACTATTTTTAAAATGCTAATGACATTTCTTTTTAATATAACGTCATTTTATATTGCCTATTAAATCTTGTGTCGCAATTTCGTCGTAAGTCCCTCATTATCAATTTTTTTTTTAAACGGACAAATGATCTCAAACACCATTTTTAATTTACAGAATACTGTACCAAAATGGTAAAAAAGGAACTCTTGTGCGAGTCCTGTCCGTCCGTCTGTTTGTGTTGCACAATTTTTGACATTAGCAAAAATTACGCAAAAACTACATTCCACCCCTCCCCCAAACCCGAGTTGGATAACCAAAAAGTTTAAATTTATTTACGTAAACAGACAATTGTTTAAAATTACTGGAAAAATAAAATGCGTGTAGCACATTCACACTTTCTGAAGAGTAAAATTAACTATAAAAACATTGACAATTTTTTAGTTACCATAATGAACTATGGATTATATTCAATTATTCTTGGGACCCAGAGATGAGGTAGACCATGTTAAGCGGAGTTGCTGCAACTGACTTTCTTCGAATTGTTGGTTTGATCTCAAACGGTTCATTAATCATGCTGATTTGAAAATACCATATAATAAAGGTGTTTCGAAGTAATCATGAAATGTGGTTGGCTTTAATCAGCTGAATAGAATTTTTATTCTTTTCACAATTTTACTTATTAAGGCTTTGCCTATACAATCAAAACTTAAATACAGCATCTGGGCTTAACACTGTAGAGGAGTATCTCATATCTCCATAATTTACTACATTATCCATGTTTCCCACGTGTATTCGGTAAAGAACTCATTTAAACTGAATTCATATATATGTACATTCGTTTTCATAAGGTACTCATATACTCGTATGTACATTCGTTTTCATAAGTCACTCATCCACAATTTTACTTGTTTAGGCTTTACCTATACAAAGTTTAGATACAGCATCTGCGCTTAGCACTGCATTTTATAACTCCATAATTTACTATATTACTCACGTTTTCCACGTATATTGGACAAAGAACTCATTTGAACTGAATTAATATATATGTATATACGTTTTCGTAAGGCACTCCATTGTGCCGTATATTTTTACGAACGTTTGCTAATACAATAATAGTTTAACAAACAAAAAGATCTACGTTACCTATTTAATGATAGTTAAACATTTGATTACATCATCGTTAACTATCTAATAATAATTAAAGATTGATTCCATCACCCACAAAGCCACATCCAATATTCAATATCTGATGGTTAATTTTTTTCAACGCACGGCAAGAATGTGATCTTACAGCTAAGGAACAGAAATTCGCGTGGCTCTATCTTTACGTTCACGGACCACATATAAATCATATGACTCTCAACAACACACTTGCAGTGATATGTTAAGACGAGTCGTAACTTGCAATATGTACGAGCCTATATGTTGACTACCTCGCAAGGCGGTTATACTAACAATACAGGTACCAAACAGTTTTGAGAAACGACTATTTTTTTTATCAAAAGGAGAAGTGTTTCTGAAATGTTAACCAGAAAAACCGGTTCGGTTCTAGTTTGAGAAAACGTTATTAAATCTATTTGCGGACCCTAGAACCAAACTGGGTTATGAAATAAGGACTGCAAGACGTTTCGCAAATGTTTATTGTTACAAGTACTTATATACAATATGTGTGGAAATTTTAAGGGGTTGCCAGTTAACAAGTGCTAATTTAAGATGTATCATACACACATTTAAAAATACGCACAAAGCATTCCCACATGCACACCGTAGGCATGCACATCTGTGGATATGCCCACACTCGGAGGGATGTGAGAAAAAATAAATATAATGGAAACATACTTGGTTGCCCCATAAGAGCAGTTCCGCAATGCTAAAAATAAGCGGGTATATTAGATGTGTCATATTGAATATGTTCTCCCCACAGTCCCATTTATTTTGCCTCACAATCTTTGATCAACTCATTACACAAAGATTACCAAATTTCAGGAGACATCAATTCTGCCATTTTTTCTCATTACAAATGCAGCATTTGGTTCAGCCTACGACTTTGTGTAGTGAAATTGACGGGAATTAAAAATTATACTCGTATTTAGCCTTGCGGTATGATAATTTAAATTCGTTAAAATTAGATAAGCCCTGTCCTAGTGACATATGAATCATTGGACGCCCACGATTCAGTTATAATCTGAGTCAACTGTGAGTAATTATTTTCTAATATATTCATTTTACTATTTCTGACATTGCTATACTACGAAATGATATTTACGAATAGTTTTAGCCACATAAATGGCGTAATCAAAAAATCATTGTGTCTTTTTTTAATGAAATGACCAGAGTCCTATTTCTAACTATCACTAATGGCGTTATCTAACTATCACTAATGACGTAATCAAAAAGGATCGTCGTAAACAAAAATAGCTTCTAAATATTCTACATTAAGCATTTTTAATTAAATGAACAAAGTCTTATTTCTAAGTATACCTAATTATCTTGCACTAATGGCGTTATCTAACTATCACTAATGACGTAATCAAAAAGGATCGTTGTAAACAAAAATAGCTTCTAAATATTCTACATTAAGCATTTTTTACTGAAATGAACAATGTCTTATTTCTAAGTATATCTAATTATCTATCACTAATGGCGTTATCTAACTATCACTAATGGTGTGATCAAAAAGGATCGTTGCAAACAAAAATAGCTTCTGAATATTCTACATTAAGCATTTTTTTAATGAAATGAACAAAGTCTTATTTCTAACTATCTGTAATTATCTTTCACTAATGGTGTTATTTAACTATAACTAATGGCGTAATCCAAAAGGATCTCTGCAGACAAAAATAGCTTCTGAATATTCTACATTAAGCATTTTTAAATGAAATGAACAAAGTTTTATTTCTAACTAACTCTAATTCTTTATCACTAATGGCGTTATCTAACTATAACTAATGGCGTAATCAAAAAGGATCGTTGCAAACAAAAATAGCTTCTGAATATTCTACATTAAGCATTTTTTTAATGAAATGAACAAAGTCTTATTTCTAACTATCTCTAATTATCTTTCATTAATGGCGTTATCTATCACTAATGGCGTAATCAAAAAGGATCGTTGCAAACAAAAATAGCTTCTAAATATTCCACATTAAGCATTTTTTAATGAAATGCACAAATTCTTATTTCTAACTATCTCTAATTATCTTTTACTAATGGTGTTATTTAACTATAACTAATGGCGTAATCCAAAAGGATCTTTGCAGACAACAATAGCTTCTGAATATTCTACATTAAGCATTTTTTTAATGAAATGAACAAAGTCTTATTTCTAACTATCTCTAATTATCTTTCACTAATGGTGTTATTTAACTATCACTAATGGCGTAATCAAAAACGATCTTTGCAAACAAAAATAGCTTCTAAATATTCCACATTAAGCATTTTTAAATGAAATGAACAAAGTTTTATTTCTATCTCTAATTATCTATCACTAATGGCGTTATCTAACTATAACTAATGGCGTAATCAAAAAGGATCGTTGCAAACAAAAATAGCTTCTGAATATTCTACATTAAGCATTTTTTTAATGAAATGAACAAAGTCTTATTTCTAACTATCTCTAATTATCTTTCATTAATGGCGTTATCTATCACTAATGGCGTAATCAAAAAGTATCGTTGCACACAAAAATAGCTTCTAAATATTCCACATTAAGCATTTTTTAATGAAATGCACAAATTCTTATTTCTAACTATCTCTAATTATCTTTTACTAATGGTGTTATTTAACTATAACTAATGGCGTAATCCAAAAGGATCTTTGCAGACAACAATAGCTTCTGAATATTCTACATTAAGCATTTTTTTAATGAAATGAACAAAGTCTTATTTCTAACTATCTCTAATTATCTTTCACTAATGGTGTTATTTAACTATCACTAATGGCGTAATCAAAAACGATCTTTGCAAACAAAAATAGCTTCTAAATATTCCACATTAAGCATTTTTAAATGAAATGAACAAAGTTTTATTTCTATCTCTAATTATCTATCACTAATGGCGTTATCTAACTATAACTAATGGCGTAATCAAAAAGGATCGTTGCAAACAAAAATAGCTTCTGAATATTCTACATTAAGCATTTTTTTAATGAAATGAACAAAGTCTTATTTCTAACTATCTCTAATTATCTTTCATTAATGGCGTTATCTATCACTAATGGCGTAATCAAAAAGTATCGTTGCACACAAAAATAGCTTCTAAATATTCCACATTAAGCATTTTTTAATGAAATGCACAAATTCTTATTTCTAACTATCTCTAATTATCTTTTACTAATGGTGTTATTTAACTATAACTAATGGCGTAATCCAAAAGGATCTTTGCAGACAACAATAGCTTCTGAATATTCTACATTAAGCATTTTTTTAATGAAATGAACAAAGTCTTATTTCTAACTATCTCTAATTATCTTTCACTAATGGTGTTATTTAACTATCACTAATGGCGTAATCAAAAACGATCTTTGCAAACAAAAATAGCTTCTAAATATTCCACATTAAGCATTTTTAAATGAAATGAACAAAGTTTTATTTCTATCTCTAATTATCTATCACTAATGGCGTTATCTAACTATAACTAATGGCGTAATCAAAAAGGATCGTTGCAAACAAAAATAGCTTCTGAATATTCTACATTAAGCATTTTTTTAATGAAATGAACAAAGTCTTATTTCTAACTATCTCTAATTATCTTTCATTAATGGCGTTATCTATCACTAATGGCGTAATCAAAAAGTATCGTTGCACACAAAAATAGCTTCTAAATATTCCACATTAAGCATTTTTTTAATGAAATGCACAAATTCTTATTTCTAACTATCTCTAATTATCTTTTACTAATGGTGTTATTTAACTATAACTAATGGCGTAATCCAAAAGGATCTTTGCAGACAACAATAGCTTCTGAATATTCTACATTAAGCATTTTTTTAATGAAATGAACAAAGTCTTATTTCTAACTATCTCTAATTATCTTTCACTAATGGTGTTATTTAACTATCACTAATGGCGTAATCAAAAACGATCTTTGCAAACAAAAATAGCTTCTAAATATTCCACATTAAGCATTTTTAAATGAAATGAACAAAGTTTTATTTCTATCTCTAATTATCTATCACTAATGGCGTTATCTAACTATAACTAATGGCGTAATCAAAAAGGATCGTTGCAAACAAAAATAGCTTCTGAATATTCTACATTAAGCATTTTTTTAATGAAATGAACAAAGTCTTATTTCTAACTATCTCTAATTATCTTTCATTAATGGCGTTATCTATCACTAATGGCGTAATCAAAAAGTATCGTTGCACACAAAAATAGCTTCTAAATATTCCACATTAAGCATTTTTTTAATGAAATGCACAAAGTCTTATTTCTATCTATCTCTAATTATCTTTCACTAATGGTGTTATCTAACTATCACTAATGGCGTAATCAAAAAGTATCGTTACACACAAAAATAGCTTCTAAATATTCCACATTAAGCATTTTTTTAATGAAATGCACAAAGTCTTATTTCTATCTATCCCTAATTATCTATCACTAATGGCGTAATCAAAAAGGATCGTGGCAAAAAAATATAGCTTTTAAATACTCTACATTAAGCATTTTTAATGAAATGAATAATGTCTTATTTCTAACTAACTCTAATTCTTTATCACTAATGGCGTTATCTAACTATCACTAATGGCGTAATCAAAAAGGATCGTTGCAAACAAAAATAGCTTCTGAATATTCCACATTAAGCATTTTTTTAATGAAATGAACAAAGTCGTATTTCTAACTATCTCTAATTATCTTTCATTAATGGCGTAATCAAAATGTATCGTTGCAAACAAAAATAGCTTCTAAATATTCTATATTAAGCATTTTTTTAATGAAATGAACAAAGTCTTATTTCTAACTAGGTACCTCTAATTATCTTTCATTAATGGCGTTATCTAACTATCACTAATGGCGTAATCAACAAGTATCGTTGCACACAAAAATAGCTTCTAAATATTCTATATTAAGCATTTTTTAATGAAATGAACAAAGTCTTATTTCTAACTATCTCTAATTATCTTTCATTAATGGCGTAATCAAAATATATCGTTGCAAACAAAAATAGCTTCTAAATATTCTATATTAAGCATTTTTTTAATGAAATGAACAAAGTTTTATTTCTAACTAGGTATCTCTAATTATCTTGCATTAATGGCGTTATCTAACTATCACTAATGGCGTAATCAACAAGTATCGTTGCACACAAAAATAGCTTCTAAATATTCAATATTAAGCATTTTTTAATTAAATTAAGAAACCATATTGCTAAACTATCTCCGCCAAAACAGAGGACAGCAATAACGAAGCGCCAAACTGTAGATTGGTTTTAATAGTCGTTTATAAACTCTTGTAATTAATGATATTGCGTGCACTGATCGATTTGAGTCTGACGCGGGGTTTACTTATTAAATTACATAGTTTGACCTAAAATAACCCAAAAAAACAGTGTAATGAAGATCTTAGCGTAATTAAAATCCTTACAAATTATAAAAAGCAAAGTCTACACGATTACATTTTCGCTTTGAACTCGATGCTTTGCAGTTCCAGGAGCTGTAAGTACGCAGATGTTCTCCGTGCGCTCATTTCATCAAAGATATTGGAAGACGCAGCTAGCGCTCACTGGGCCGCACTCGTCTTACAATATCTTTGAATTACATCCACGTAACTCTCACGAACGGGAGGGCTTTACATTATCGAAGAATAAAACCTATTAAGAACAAATAGAACTCGCGCTACGATGTTTCCGTACACTCTCGAACATATAAAAATATTTCAGGGTATTTAGTATTTTTTACTATTAACAATTATTAACATTATTTTTCACTATATTAATATATTATAATAATATGTTTTTCACTGACTTAAAAATATCGTGAATAACCCAAAAATATAAAGTTTAGAATTATCATCGTATTTTTCCGGAAAAGTTTAAAGAAATTTATAATCACGATGTTTTTTAATACTTTTGCCTTCAGCAGTTTCAGAGATAGAGAGGCGAATATAATTTTGAGGATATTTTCAACAAGATTTCCAGAACTATGGTACCACAAAATTCTTTAAAAAAACTAGTTTTTAAATACTTATATTCATTACAAATCACACACAATACATGAAATAAAAATGTATAATAGCTAATTTGTGCATTGCACATTTTTAAGTGTCATATGAATATTTTTAAGTGTCGTATGAATATTTTTAAGTGTCATATGAATATTTTTAAGTGTCATATGAATATTTTTAAGTGTCGTATGAATATTTGTAAGTGTCGTATGAATATTTTTAAGTGTCGTATGAATATTTGTAAGTGTCGTATGAATATTTTTAAGTGTCGTATGAATATTTGTAAGTGTCGTATGAATATTTTTAAGTGTCGTATGAATATTTGTAAGTGTCGTATGAATATTTTTAAGTGTCATGAATATTTTTAAGTGTCGTATGAATATTTTTAATTGTCATATGAATATTTTTAAGTGTCATATGAATATTTTTAAGTGTCATGTGAATAATTTTAAATGTCGTATGAATATTTGTATGTATGATAATATGCTTTCTAAATTTTAAATTTTGACGTAAAATTTTCTTGGATATTTTCAGTAATAACCCTAGAAATGTCTTATAAGTAGTTTTGGAGACCTTATTCCTCTTTCAATTAGCATCGCAATAAAATTTAAAAAATCAATTATTTTTTGCACTCCTAAAATTTTATGTAAATATCTTTAATGTTAAAAATATATGTGTGTCAATATGCTTATCACTATGTCAAAGTTCAAGTTACTACGTTAAATGGGTTTTTAGAAAAAACAACGGTTGTAACGGACGGACAGATTAGTGAGCATTATATGTTTTTGGGGTAACCTAAAAGGGAGGTCTTACATCATAATGCCCGATAATCGTCCTGAATACTAAAAGACATCCTATCGTCATCGGATTCGGCAACATTTTCACTGTATATCCTACCAAGAATATCTATAATAACCCCATACTTTCAATTTCCATAATATACCAACCAATATCTCACGATCTTCTGGCTCCATTGTCTCCGGAGCTGAATCCCGTTGTCCTCCAAACACCGAACAACTTATTTTTTTGTCCCTCAACCGAATCCAACTTAGATTTATTAACTCAATAGATTAGATCGCGTTCGTTTTCGTCCATTTTTTGCCTCTACACGTTGGCGCCGCGTCCGACAATATTTTTTTAGTAAATCTGACACAGTATTCAGGTTTCTGGGCGCGGCGTGACCTTAGTTGTGTTGGACGGAAACTTTAAACTAAAGCTTGCGTGTGCTCGAAAATGCAATAAAATTTACACTTTACTAGCTACTCGAGTGTGGCGTCGCGTGGCATAGCGGCGTCGCTTCCGCGCCTATCCAATACAGAATAGGAGAAACAAACCAATGTTATTATTAAGTAGTCGTGCATAAATTTATTGTATGAACAGTAATTTTTTATTAACATTTTTTAAAGTAGAACATCTCGAAAGTAACTCTAAATTTTAATTCGATCAGAAAAAAATTAACAGTTTACTGTTAATTAGTAGAGCAGGCCGACGAGGTCAAGCACAACTATAGCCGTTCTTTCTTATCTGCGCGTCCATTTTTAGGATGCCGTCCCGAAGGATGCCAATGGAACACTATTACTAAGCCTCCGACATCCGTTTGTCTGTGTCATCGGGCTGTGTCTTTTGTACCGTAAAACACTTCAAATTTTCACAGAATACGTGTTACTATGGCTATAAAAAAGCGGCCAAGTGCGATCCGACTCGCACGCAAAGGGTTCCGTATCACTGCGCAATCTTAACACTAATTATTTGGTAAATAACGAGATAAGTACCATAGCAACACGTGATTCGTAATAAACCTGTCAAGCGCGAGTAGAACTCGCAATACGAGGGTTCCGTACATATTCAGGCACTTATAAATATTTAAGGGCACATAGTATTTCTAATTAAACTATTTACACATATTAATTTTTCACAATGTAAATATTTTATCTACTATATTTTTTAGAGACACAAAAATAAATTATAAAAAAGGGATTATAAAAATATATAATAACATAGTCGAAAACTTAAAACATTTTATCAATATCTTGTCAAGAAAGTATGTATGGCAGATGTAATTAATCAATTATTTTACGGATTTTTACGAATCACATGTTGCTATGGCATCGATTTTGTTACTTAGTAAAAGAATTAAGTATTAATCTTGTGATACGAACCCCTTTGTATGCGAGGCCGGCTCGCATTTGGCCGCTTTTTTAGTATACGTCTGATTAAATAAAAACATAAATCATTTCGTAAACATAAATTATTTTATTTCACTCAAAAGTTTTCTCGAAATTTTAGTCATTATACTCAAATAATACACTTTTAAAATTTACTGCGATTTCTCAAAAGCTAATGAGCAGATTTTTTTCTAATCCTCTATACTTATCTTGAGCGTAAAAGTTGCCGTTGATAGAATTCTTTTTGGCATCATTTTTTTTTATTAAAAAAAAACGGATCAATATAGCTCTTATGGTGGAGTAAACACAAGTGTTATTAATCCAAGGACATTAATACTATCACTGATCGTTCAAGATATTATTGGATTATCACAGTAACTCTCTCTGTGTAAACAACTGATAACAGCAAGAAGACAATGGAGAGCGCATAGTTCGAGGAGTAAATAACAGGGTGACTAGTAAGTTGTCAAGGAAAATTTCTAACTAAACAATAAACAATATGCGGGTTTTGGTAAAATAAAAAAATTTAATTTTACAATTTTTGTAAAATAAATAGTTCATTTTTTTTAGCAAAATTTAGCGGACTTCTTTTCCAATATTGTCGGTTTCAAAGACAAAATACCATTTTTAGACTAGAGTATTTCCTTATACAACTGAAAATCTCCGCCTCCCTAGTGTGTTGGAATAATCACAAGCTTTGACGGCGCGGCGCACCTAGAGGACCAGAGTTCGATTGCCAGCCTTTACTGGACTGGTGTTTTGGTTCGATGGAAGGGATTGCTCTCATAGCAATAAGTCCGCCATATGTATAAGCTGTATACATTAAAGTACAAAAATAATAAATAAATAAAATAATTCCTATAAAAGACAATATATAAAATACTAAAAAGTATAGAACTTGTTGCAACGTAGTTAAAAATAAACATATACATTAAGTAAAGTATTACAACCCGCGCATTCAATGCTACCGCAGCGCACTTTCTATTGGATCAGAAGCGTTTCGCAAGATTACAAAAAACTGAATTAAACTTTAGACATTCATTTTAAAATGCAGCGAGAGCAAACAAACAAAAGCATATGCTAAACTCGCACGATAGTGGTGGACATCAAGAAAAAGATGGCTAGTCCACATATAACGAATGGGAGACCAACGGGCGCCTAAGAAAGGTACTCAACCACAAACAAAAAAGGGTTGGACGACCAAGAATGTAGTGGTTCAGCCAAATAGACACCGACCGACAGCACCTGGGTATCTGAAATTGCAGAAGATTATCCACACAACTGGAAAAAAGTGGTGGAAAAGCCGTAGCCCTTTATGACTTTATAAACTTGTTCATAACAAGGGTTACCATAAGTACGTACAAAATCTAGGAAAAAAGTAAGAAATATTTATTCAAATAGTTTAGTCACAATTTTAGTTTTGATACATAGTCACCCTGTTGTTTAATTAAAAGTAGAGGCCGCGCCCTGTAGATGTAATGACGTCACCGTCGACTACGTCCGGTTGTGGGGAGGCGTATCCCACGTATATCATGTGGAGGTTTACCACATAGGTGGTATATATATGAATGGTAAACGTCAAACTATTTTACTAGTCACGCTTCGAATGTTTATTTGCTTTAATAAATAAGTACGAGTGGCCTACAAGGAGCTATTAAATAAAATGCCAACCGACGAAACATAATAAAATTAAAAACGGACCAAGTCCATAAAAAACGTGTTGGAACATGCACAAATAGAGTTCTGTAGTTGTCGGAGGAGGGGGAAAGGCTATCCAACACTCGCTCTCCTCATTACTGACGTGTTTCACTTTTTGTTACGGTGTCACTTACGAACTAACACTACCGTGGCAATTTTTTTTTCACGATTTTGATATATCTTTCTATTCATAATGGCTTCAGCATAGTGTCCCAATAAGAAACGAAAGTATGTCTCATCTAGGAATAGTAACGGGGTTATGAGAATGAAAGGAAAATATGAGTTCATCAGAGGACCACGCGGACGAAGTCGCGAGAAAAACTATTGTAACTGATGCCAAAAATGTCATATTTGCGTTTTTATTATACATGAAACTCCTGATCAAAAATACGTAGTAGAACTCATAACAAATTATCATAACATAGAGGGAAATGTAAGAAAGCAAATGAAGCTAGCAAGATGTCTTAGGGTATTATGTTCTATTTCACTGCTTACTACAACAGAAGACCCTTGATGGTGCTGACATAAATAATATAGGCAGACAAAATTATTTTGTTCCAAACGACATTCAATACCGCCTATAAAAAGCTACAAAGTTTTGGGGCAATTTTACACATACAATGGTCCTGTGAAACTTGGCTAATTAAATGAAATTACGTGATGTAGTGTTATTTCAGGTGGGCTTTTAGCAAAGATATCACCTGAAGATGTTGTAATACAACGAAACCTAGGTCGTGGTAAAGAACTTAAAGAAAGTAGAAATAATACTACATCACGTAGTTTCATTTAGTGTGAATAATGAATTTCTACAAAATGAACGCCGTAAAGTAAGTTAGAAATACCCACGTAATTTTTTTTAAATAATCTCCAAAATAATTAATTTTGCAAAATAGCATTATAGCTGGCTCGCGTGCCCCCATCGCGTTTAACGAAATGAAACGCGTTCAAGTTACTTATTAATTCGCCCCAGAACTAGTTTCGAAACGTCGAAACTGATAACGTGGAACGACTGGGCGGCGCCGAGGAAATGAGTTGTTAAGTTTTACATTCAGTTAAGTGCCCACGGTTAAAATTTAACCCGCTCCCCTCCACGTTAATTACGTTTAAACATATTGACATAGACCTCCATTTATATATATATATATATATATATATATATATATATATATATATATATATATATATATATATATAGACTTAGAGTACTCAACAAATAACCTATACTATCAACAGCATCAAGTGTTAATCAATTAAATTGATTTCGAAAACAATGATTTGTTTTTATTGCAAAAACGTACAGACCTTCAAACTTATACGTTGCTGTAAGGAAAACGTACATGTCTTGACCTGCGACTTTTTGGGTTCTAGTTAAAAATCGTAAAGTATTATTAATTGTTTCATCTCGTAAGTCAAATTTTGAGACGTCAATGTTCAATGTTAAATCAATGTTCATGTAAGACATGTCAATGTTAAGTATTTCGATTTCCCCATAATGAAACAGATAATATTGATTATTGCAACATTATTATTACTAGCCATTTGCAATATAATACGCCCTCTACACTATTCGCGAAGTTACCTTGACGAAGTTGATCGCAGTCTGAAGTACCTACGTGACTACACACTCGTGCAACCTCGCGAGGGGTTCTGTAGCGATGAGTCGCCCGCACGCACCCATGTTTAAACAGTGCGACGTCTATCTGCAAACTGAAGTATGCTGAGTAGTGTAGTGAGACGCTTCGTGTAACTTCGCGAAGTCCTTTCACTTGGGTGCAAAAAATAGACAGCGATCGGAAGTAGCCCGAGGCGAGGCGAGGTTGCACAAAGCGAATCGAAGTACCTCTCTACACTATTCTCTTCGCCTAAATTCGATCAACTTCGCGAGTAGTGTAGTGCAGGTTTAAAACTAATATTCATTTCAAAATTAGTTTTCAAACTTAGGTTTAATCATGTGTAAATATTGTAGCACTTAATGGTAACAAAATTATTTCCGGTTCATTTTTATACATGAAAAAAAATCATAGACGTACAGTGAAATCTAACATAATTTTAAAGAATTCTTTGAATATAATTTCCATATCAATTTGAGTATTTCTTTAGATATTGTAGTGTTTTCTGGATTTTATTCTGATGCACTAATTTAAAAATATTTTCTTTGTTTGAAATTTAAATGAAAATGCGTACCGATTTTGAATTTTTAACTTTTAAATGTTAAAAGTTTTCTTTCTTCTACGTACGTTAAGTTTTTTCGTGTTGTCAAAATTTAACTAGATATCCGATTGGGTGTCTCAACTTTTATAATAACCACTCCCTAAAGTGTTAAACTTTAATACAAATTTTCCTAGCGATTAATAGAAAGTTTAGTGCGAGTTTTCAAAACTATTAATAATGTGAGTTGGAAATCGGGGAAATGTTTCAAGGATTAAGACCGATTTAAAGTTAACATTAATGTGCATATTATAACGATGAGTGAAGATTAATAAAAGATAAACACAAAATCCAACCATTTATGATTTTAAAAAAACCAGCTGAATGTAAGTTGGACTTACTCGCTAAATCTATATATGATAATAAAAACAATGATCAGTTTAGGCTTCCATATCTATACATGATAAAAAAATTTTTTAGATTATTATAAAAATATTACAAAAAATTAAGCAAATGAAATCATTTATTGACAATTACTGTTGCTGAAATGTGTTTTTAAGTAACGAGTTCTACATTACAATAGGAAAACTATTCATTTATTTAGTTATATTATTTACATGACAGAAAAAGAAGTTTCACATCTACCAAATATTTTTCCTCTATATTGGCAATCAATGTAAAGTGTGGATACATAATTTCGATTTTTTCACTTCGACAATTATATACATTTTTTATTGGTCAACTTTGAATTTATGACACATCATTATCAGCCGGGAGAAGTCCACTGGTGAATATAGATCTTCCCCATATGTTCCCATAGAAATCGATCCCGTGCCGCTTGCATCCAACGGATTCTCATGACTTTACCACATAGCGACTTCTATTGAATCTCATTGATTCTTTAAGGCCCTAAGGCAATAACGCCATAAGGCAATTTTGTATATTCAACAAATACGTACGGATAACACTTTAAAAATGAAACAGCCCTTATTCGCAGAATCAGTGTAAGTTTAGTGTTTCTCATACAAAACTAACTCGGCGTCCCTAGTCACTCGTTTGCCTTAGATCCTATTACCACTTCTCTGATCATCAGCAACTCCTCAATCAGCGAGCTTTCTCCTCAATCCGATTTTGCTAATGGGGCGTAAGAGAATACAGTTTGTTTTCCGATTCTTCTCATATTTGTCATCATTGTTCAGTTCTTGACTGTACATCAT
The DNA here is from genome assembly GCA_039881145.1 of Druceiella hillmani. NCBI lineage: Eukaryota > Metazoa > Arthropoda > Insecta > Lepidoptera > Hepialidae > Druceiella > Druceiella hillmani. The sequence continues at coordinate 32,346,838 of JAYKKI010000006.1, forward strand.
GATGATATACAGTCAACGACCATATTAAAGGACCAAGATATACGTATGTCGGTGAGAGTTTCATCGAAATCGGCCATGAAGTTTCAGAGGTTATCATTTATATACATACGGACGAAAATGTATTCCAATTTTCTCTATATATAATAAAACCAAAAAAATCCATAGTCGACTAACTCCAAATTTCGACCAAATTATCAAACATCCCATAGCTCGTAGACAGCCAGATAACCTAGATAACTGGTCATTGCAGGGAAAGTATAGGACAAAAGTCCTCACAGTCGATATACTTAGTCAGTTAAGATCATCACGGGACACTGTGTTCCTGCCGTCCTGAGACAACATGAAGACAGGGGAGAATGGAAGCTGCTGGTCAGCTCCTGTAACAAGGCACTTGAAGACGGACACGATCTTCACTAATGAAGATATGATCAAGATAAAGAATAAAGGTGTATATACACAGTGACACTTGAAATCTCCATTTAAATTACATGGTATTAGTTTCTGGTATATTTCAGTAACCGTTCTACAAAATTGGACTTTAATTGCGGATGGGGACTGGAAACTACTTAAGCGTGGGCAGATTTTCAACTGGCGATTTCAATGTTATGCGATTACATGTCAACAAAATTTGCCTTCCGGTCCGAGTTTGATTTATGTCACTAATATCAACAGCAGACAAATTTGGCAAACGCGCGAACTTTAAAACCCGTCAACGCGCAACAGTTCAAGTGAACGTGAACGCCTACGTTTAAACTGACAGCGAAAGTGAATAAGAACTGCATAATTAATATGCAAAAATATACAGCAGAAACACAACGAAATGAATATACTAGGCGGAGTATATCAGTTGTATAGCTTGGCGGTTACGATGCTCGATTCAATAGTGGGTTGCATGGTACGAAATTTCGGTCGATTTCCATTTTTTTCACACTATTATGGTATATATTGAAGATAAAGGTGTATTTTAAAGAATTGACCATAAAGAAAATTTATCCGTTTGACCTGTGCTTTGGATTTTACAACAGTATAATCCAAAGTACTAAAAAACGAGAATAGGTGCTTGTCAGAGTTTTTCCACGAGCGAAAATAAACTTCTTTTATTTATTTTGTTGTGGACATGAATTCAAAATTATTGTAAAATACTGTATTTTCGAAGAAATATAAACAATTAATTTGGAAAACACAAAAAAATTGTTGTTGAATGAATTTTAAATATAAATAAGAAATATTTTTACTCGCATCGATTTCGAAAAGGTTTATTTATTTCGTCGCACAAAAATAATAACACAAGAGTTCATTTCCAAAATTTCGTGGACATATCCATTGAAACTGTGGAGAAATACGCAGCATTCAAAACTATAATAAGTACTCGAAAAATTTTACAAAAATTATTGCAAACATACAATTTTATTATTTATTAACATAAAATACCCACATATAATAAATGTTTTGCTGAGCCTATGTCAGTCCATTGAGATTATTTTAGAAAATAAATGTTACATGCTACCAGTGTACATAAAGAGTTTCAAGATTTTCATACGAAATACATCCATAAACAGGATGCTGGTTGATTGGTACAGAATTTTTTTGGATTCAACAAAATATTTTTTTTTATGTTCATCGTTTTTTGAATCATAATTATATTACGACGTTTCAATATCATAAATAAAACCTCTATGAATCAAAGTCTTAAAAAAATACTGAATGTCCAGAGTATATTTCTTTCTTTCTGTGAAATATACTCGTATCGTGCAACATTCATAGGGTGTCCCATCACGTCCGTTGCTTTGATGGTACCGCGCGATACTGGGGGTCTGTGGTGGAAGCTTAACCCTTGCATTATTTCGAGTACAGGATATCATACTAAAAACTTTAATTGATTATAATTGTCTGACCATAAAAGTCGGATTGCTATATCAATTTAGTAACAACCTGTGTACATACGTATATGAACATATACAAAAGAAACTAAAGAAAAGCTTGCAAAAATAATTGCAAATAAAAACCAAAATATTATTTATAAATCACTCAAAAACTTCATGAGTTTTTTATTTCTAATTATTAAAGATTGTTTCTTGTAAAAATTGCAAGAATGAACCCCACAAACATGTATGTACTCAAGTAAAGCGCAAAATAGAACTTCAAGAATATTAATCATATATCAAAATTATTACACAAAAAGCAATTGAAGCAACATGCAACCTTTATGCACGAGCAAAATTGGGACCAGCAGCTAGTTTGTAATAAATTTAAGTCGTATTTATATAACACCTATTCAACCACGCTTGTGTTAAAAAAGTCCCACAACCTTTACGAAGGTCTTCCGCGTTAATAAAAAAATTCTTTATATTTTTGAATAATTGTTATACTTACGGAATTTAAGAGTTGAACGTAATTAAAGTGAAAAAAAGGTCACATCTAATACAATAAAATTCGAACGTTGTCTGCTTATTTGTTTGTTTGTCTTTCTTTCACGCTTAAACATGCCAAGGGATTTCAGTGACACTTCGTTGCACGTAAATGATATGTACCCTACTTTAAAATATTGGCTATATATAATAACGCTACCATATACATTGGCAGATCAGTGAACTTAAATACTGAAAAAAAAATTATACTCGCGCACGAAAAACAACGCCTTATGAATTTAATTATTAAAAGTAGTGAAACATATTCCATTTAACATGCCAAATTCAATGGTTAATTATTGCATGATACTCTAGTCTAGACCAGCGTTGCTGGTATATTATGGTCAAAACAATACTTACCTGGTAAGTGTCTGCATCTATATTTATTTGTTTTTGGTTTCCATATTTATCTAATGCAACGTGATTGAAGCCACGGGCAAAAGCTATTTCCTTAATAAATTCATAACTTACCCACGATTTCGATTGACAACAAAATTGCGAAAGAAATTTAAGGAAAAATTAAATTGCGCATTCTCTGTATTCATGAATATTCCGACATAAATACGCGCCGAAGGTAATTACAAATGACACCACGTACACACATGGCTTTCTGGTTATGGTAATGTGGGCATAAAACAATGTATTCGGGTGCGGGCGCGTGGTAAGCTGTAGTTACCTGACATTACCACATGAAAGACGATGCGAGTATCACACGGGTCACTGGGTCACATGGTGTGGGTTTAATGCCATTATTATACGTTACAAAATTTGCGTTATAAATTCTTACGATTTCTCTATTGAAATAAATACAATGTTTTAAACCCCTGCATTTTTATACCAATAAGGTTGGTCGTTGAACTAATCACATTTGATAACAAGTAAAACAGTGTTGGCAAACAATTCAAAAAAAGGAAAAATGTTCGAAGTTTGCATACATACATGCAAACCAGAAAAGACTTTTAGGTCATGTATCAGATCTTCTACATCACGTATTTAAGGGTTAATACGAAGTCTTTTATTGTCGAAGCAACAAAACGTTCCAATCGATTGTATTTGAAAAGCAGATAAACTCGATAAATATTTTCAAAAATCATTCGACAACATTTCTTAATTCTTCCAACATTTCTTAGTTTTTCCTTTTTGTCCTATCCTTTTCCTAATGACAATGTAAATAATTTTATTCTGTCTGAATTTATTTAAATCCTACTTTTTATTTATTTTTCGTATTGTATATAGATCATATTATAATTTAATTTGCTTTTTATTTTGCAATTATTTAGTTATATATAAAAAAAATTGTTTAGGTGTTAACAACTAATTTTCCCCACCGAATTCAATAGGTAGGCGAAAAAAATTAGTTTTCTAAAAGAAATAGCTCTTATAGCAATACATTCACCATATATATATATATATATATATATATATATATGTGGGCGTAAGGTGGGCTGAAAACTATTTATGTATTTTACATTTTAAGGGTCGTTTTTTGCTGGATACAGCTTTTGTACTCAAATATTTCACGCGAGTTAATTCAGCTTGGAAAGGGATGACAAAAAATTTGCATGGAGCTAGTATTTACCTTTGAAACCACGATAAAAACCGTCATATACTTGCAGAAAGTCATAATACTAATTATTCACAATTAAATGAAACTACGTGATGTAGTATTATTTCTACTTTCTTTAAGTTCTTTACCACGACCTAGGTTTCGTTGTATTACAATATCTTTAGGTGGGCTGTTAGCAAAGAAATCTTTACTAATAGCCCACCTAAAGATGTTAAGATGTAATAACTCATGAATAATTAGTACTATGAACTTCGGTAAGGATATGACGGTTTCCCTTGGGGTTCCAGAGATAAACGGATTGTTCCTACCAGCTTCATAAATTTGTTTCGTAAAAAAATTATAATTCATCCATTTCCATGTTAAGTTAACTTGCGTGAGCTATTTGAGCATAGCAATGGTAAACAAAAACAGTATCCAGCAAAAAACGACATTTAAAATTAAAAATTTGTAAGTTTATAAAAATCTACTTTCAGCCCATCGTACAACGGGACGCTTAAAATATGGCTAAAATAGGGAACGTCTGGCAACGCTAGTTGTCACCCAAACGGTAAGTTTACCGCGAAACTGTACTTAGTGATTTTGACTTGTCGGCTGAATGAATTCTATGTATAATATTCATATATTTTCAATCAGACAACGCCCAATCTCACTGCTAATTATTCATGTCATACGATTTAGTCAAATAATGTAGTAATAGACGCGTCTCGATAAACAGATTTTCCTTTAAAATTCCAAAAAATCAAACATAGAAACCGTTAAACAAGAGACATACGAATGAAAGTGACAATAAAAGTTAAGAAAAAAAATTTAAACCGGATGACTGATGAAAATTACAGATTTTTTCAGCCCCCAATTTTAGCCCGAGATTGTCGAATCTATAATCCTTTAACAAGATATTAATCCGAAGATATCTTTTCGTATTGCTCACTGCAATTCGAAAGACATGCCAATTATAATAGCATTAACCTAGCCGCCGATAGCTCATTTCGCCGCCTCCGCACCGCGTCGTCTGGATAACGAACGGCGACACCGCGCGCAGCGCTCGCAATTAACAGCCGCTTTCGTTAGCGTGCACCATTATCGGGCATTATCCGCGCAGCCGATATTGGCCAATTGGCCCATTACCTCCCACGCGCTAGTCGCGACGCAAGGAACTTTTTCGCTAGTGGGAATTATTAACTCTAGACGGACAAGGCAGTTTGAAATAAATATAATTATTGAGATAGTTACGTACTCTAATCGGAATGTCAAATTTAGTTAAAATCAAGAAGCGATAATTTAAACATATTTTATAAAAATTCCAAACCTATATCCCAAATTATGTCAACATCACCAGCCTGATAACAATTCAAATAACATTTAAAACAGTTTGAATTTACAATTCCTCAATTTGTTGAATATGAAAACATTGAAAACTGTTACATTGAAAACTGTTACAATTCCTCTATTCGTTTTCATTGAACGAAAATTTTACCTACTCGTTTAAAAACATATTAATATTCAATATTTAATAAATATGAAGTATGAAAAAATGGTAGCGCTTAAAATATAAGTTTATAATTCCATATTTTTAAATATAAATACGTGGAATTAAATGCATTGATTGAATTGAATTTAATTTAATGATTCAGTCGAGAAAAAAAGTTGATTTGCACACCAACAAAAATGCTCATTTTTTATCATGTTAATAATATTGGTGGCGTGTCTAAAACCATAGTATGTTGAAAATATTTGCAAAAATAATTCCCTGTTTTTTTAATAGCATTTCAAACCACGATAACATTCCAGAATAACACTAATTTATTCAAAGTTGGTACACGTCTAAAAGAAGTCCAAAAGAAGATTCCGTTTGAACTATAAATAACCGTTTAACCGCAGCTTCGCTCACGTGGTTATAGTTAAAAATTTATAGTGAGAAATTAAAATATGCAACGCTATCTAGAGTAATTAAAAGAATTTAAATGCTGAGTCTTTATTTTCGTGACTTTACAATATAAATGACATTGAAAACAAAAAAGTTTTCCTATAAATTAGGGATTAAAAGGATTCTGTTGCTATTTTATTATATTGCGTGTTTAGCGTTTCAAAAAATCACGTCTATCTGTAACTCCGTTTCAAAAAATCAGGTCCATGTATACGACGTTGCTTCGTTATTCTTATTTTGTACTTTTTTGTTTAAAATAATAATTTTCCCTAAGAAATGAGGTTTCACGAGATGAAAGTATCCTATGCCATTTTCCGACCCACCAAATATCTCTTTGCGTAAATCTCATTTTTCTTAATAAAAAATTCAGCAACTGAGTTTTGTTTTGTATCTCTAATGATTTATTAAATATATAATACAGAGATTTTCACTACCTGATATTCAATACAAATAGAGTCAATTCTGAAGAACGGAACATTGTATACATTTTTTAAATTTCGAACTAGTGCCGCGTCCAGGCGAAAATAGTAAGTGACGAGACAGGCGATAGTACTTGTTACAGTTGTTGCTATCAGGTAGGCGTTCTTCCTGGCGGATATGACTCTTTGCATAACGTGTTCTTGAGGTGTCAACGACGGTATCCTGTGCAGTAAATATTATTGCTTTCGCAAAAGCAGGTTGGCAATACATAAATCTTTACATGAATAATTTACCTGGACTCGTGCTACTGAATAATATTCCTTACAGACAAACTGACATTGAGTTGACAAAATATAATCTATATACGTAATTACATATGTTTATAGCACATAGATAATAATACCTAAAGGCCGTTATTTCTGCCAAATACTTTAAATCACATTTATCAAGTATAAAACATTCTTTCTGTTATTCCAAAAGTAACATAATTGGCTTAAAACTCAACGACTGAAAAATATATTAAACGTATGAAATTGTATTGTGTATCCAAATCTTTTATACGATACTAGTTACGTCTCGCGTTTTCACTCGCGTAGATTTATCTTAATTATGTTGCTAACCTAACCACTACACCCCCCCCACGGCCACTAAACGTTTACACTCCGTTCGTCAAACGATTTCGATCGTCGGGGTCAGGATTTATCGGCGAGATATGATAAGTCAATAAATAAGTGGTTCTCTCTCTATCTTGCATTGTTTCCCTGACTTTTGTCACATTTTGATCAATGCTCTGTCCTTATGAATAGTTTGATATTAATTTTTCCTCAATGTATGTGTTTCCTAATAGAAAAAAATTAAATTTTGAAGTCAGACAACTGGTTCTATAAATTAGCGTGAAGAAACAAGTTTTTCACGTTATCTATGAATTGTATCGTGATGATATTATACAGCCTAATCTTACTGAATGTTTAAGTTTTCTAACACAAAAATAACTCGATAAAGAACTTTGGTTACAGACATGAAAAGACAAGTAGAAAAAATTTTCCGCTTAAATCTATACTAGTATATATTGGCGTTAGCCCACAGTTCTCCCGTGTGAATTTTGGTTGAATAATGTCAACATTTTGCGATGCAGTCCAAAAGAAGTTGGGCTTTCTAAAACTTAAGTACAATAGTATTAATATTATAGCTTTAATATTATATATACTTTGCGGCGTATATTAATTGTTGTATTACTAAATTTCTACCCTGACTAAAAAAACTGAACTTCCCTCTTGAGCAATTACGCTATTTTTCGAGTTAAAGATATACTATATGCTAATACAAAACATGAATTATGTCTGCACTAACTTTTGTAAAAATCTGTCGAGCTGTTAATACGTGATTGAAAAACAAACATTCTAACTCACAGTAAAACACATAAAAACACAAAAACGCAAGCAAACTGCGGGTAACAATCTATACATTACTTCGCTACTCGAACTATGCGAATGCGAAACTTGATTGAGAAACAAACGTTCAAACTCACAGTAAAACATAAAAACACAAAAACGCAAGCAAACTGAGGGTAACAATCTATACATTACTTCGCTAAACGAACTATGGGAATGCGAAACTTGATAGCGATTTAATACTTGTTTGCTGAGTTTTCAGGCAACAAACAAAACTGACATACAGAATGAAATTTTAGATTTATAATATTAATAGAGAAACCTCGCTTCTTTCAAGTTTTCATATCTTTTCAGATTACCTTTTTCATTGAAGAGCCTCTTGATTTTTCATTACTATTTGTTATTGTTATTATAATATTGTTTAACGTTGATCATATATTTGAGTCAATGTGTTTAATTCATTCATTAATACAGTCACTTCAAACAACAAATTATATTTTATTGTAAATTGATTTTTATACAGAAATAAATTTTAAATTATTTTAATTTATTATATAAACCACTTTAAATTTTCCTAAATGAAAAAGTCTTAGTATGTCTCATTACTTCTGATCTTACGTAAATACTGTTCTGGAAGTGAACATTAAATAAAGAACGGAACACTTGCTATTATCGTTGTGAATACCCGACTATAACGCACTTTTTTCGGAACTCAGTTGACAGATGATAGAGTTAATTTTTTCTAGGGTTTTAGGAAGCAGACAAACTGTCTGCTATTATTCTAAGCAGACAATTTGTCTGCTATTATGGTGCGGAGAGAAGTATTTTTTCACAATCATCGTATGTGGTCTTTTCGGCCGCCGTGCTAACTTACATTTAGCTGATGTGATTTTTAGGGACAGTTCCGTCCGTCTATCTGTCTGTCACAGGGTTGTACCTTTTAAACTGTAATAGGCAGAAACTTCAAATTTCACAGAATACGTATTACTATGGCCTCTATCACGACAAAAATAAATAATAAAGGCACACAAGTCTGATATCAAGGGTTTCCACATACAAGACATCTTAAATATGCATTTTTTCTACATTTTTTCTCGATGCGCCATACAGTCATCAAACTTGGTTTTATTCTAGTGCATACTCTATAGTAAAATAACAAATAATAAAATCTAGGTAGCTAAGCTTATAACTCAAGGCATTAGAAGTATATATTATAGTATGGAGTAAAATATGATAGAACAGATATAATTAACCAATTATTATACTGATTTCTACGAATCACGCGTTGCTATGACATCATCTTGTTACTTACCAAAGAATTAGAGTTCATATTGTGCGATGGTACGGAACCCTTCATGTGCAAGTCCAACTCGCACTCGGTCACTTTTTGCAACAAAATTCTCAGAAAGCCACCGAAAAATCGCAGGCTATGTTGAATAAAAGAAGGGGATTTTTGTGACGAGGCCTATATTAAGAAAGTTTCTTTCATAGAATTTAATCATTTAAGGACGTTCCACTTGATGGAGTTTTGTGTGGCAGTAAATTTTCAGTCCCACAAAAATTGTAAAAACATTTCTTTTTTAATTTTTTAGGTAATTTAATTACGTCTTACTATAATACTTTATTCCAGCCAGTCTAAAACTGAAAGATTTGTGATGGACAGACGGACGTGGAGAAATTAAAATGTTTTTGACATTCTGCTGCAGAACCCTAATAATAGACGTGAGCAATGTGTAACCTTAACGCTAGTCACAAACAACTCACAGCATCCAAACAATCTCGGACTCGTGATCCACTTAACATGCTAGTTTTTTCCGTATCCATACGCCCAATCAATCTTATCAATAATTCAAAGGTCCTTACAGTCATCATCTCAGAGGCGTCGATATCAAAAAGCAACGTAGGTGCCACCGCCTACACTCCGCAAAGAGCCATTGCACAAATAAGGAACGGCCGGTGGTCGAAAACAACCAAATTTACGATGACAACGCGAGCGTTTGGTGACCCAACCTGCTTCGTGGGCAGATCCAGGCGACAGAAATACCCAATCACGTCACCCCAGCTCCATTGGGTTACCTAATTTGGTTGCGTAGGTTACATATAGTTACGTGAGGACGTAAATCTTCGGTCATGGATTAATGAGTAGCTGTGAATATTTTTTTCGAGTTTGCTAGATTTTGTGGGCAATATTCTACGTGTTCGAGTGGGTTTTGGATTAGGTCATTGACCGAGGATTCGCATTACATCATAGCAGAACTATTGTCTGATTTCTGTTAGTTGGGGTTAATGAAACCTTCCTGTTTTATTAACGAATTATTTCGAACTTTCTTGTGCCATATTTTCCATACTTTTCAAACAAATATCCTAAATCGCTACGGTAAAACCCACGCTACCAAAGTGAGGTGACAAAATAAATATCAAGGATGCTACAGTCAAACATTCAGAATTAAAAATCAACCAGGACCTTATTAATTTCCTTCTTGCTATAAATTATTATGGAGAGAAGAAATCAGATGAAAAAGAACAGAAAAGGAAATTGTCAGATTCCCAATGAATTAAGCAAATTAATATTGTGTCAAACTTCTCTTTCTTAAATCTGTTTAAGAAAATAATTAAGGCCACTAACACACTGTAATAAATTGCCCAAAGATCTTTGAGAAAATATAAAATAATTTTCTTTACCAAAGAAACGTGATGAACACGTTTCTTTGTTAAGAAAATTATTCTACGTTAAAACTAACTCTTAATTTTATAAATACGAAAGAGGATTTGTTACTTAATTTATATCATTTCCCACTTTAACTACTCAACTGATCCCCACAAATTTTAGCATACTTGATGCCTACACAGGCATCAAGCCTACACAGGCATCAAATTTGTGGGGATGCCTGTGATAAGGATGCTTAGGATCATTTTATCCCATATTTATTATCGACTAAGAAAATCACTCCTTCATGAACGAGAGCATGAACATAATCATGGCCACACGTACCTAGCCATACGGTTGCCTACTGTAGTACGTACCTAGGCCTACGGTTACCTACGGCTTCTTTCTTTTCACGACATTTCTTCGATTCCTTACATCTAAAACTGCTTAGTCATTACTAAAGCTAAAATTAACATTTTTACAAGAAAATTGTGTTTAAATTACATTATTTTTCCCTTTTCAAAACAATCATGAGTTAAAAGCTAGTGTGCAGGAAAAATATTATGTGAAGGGAAAATATATTTTTCCCCCAATTAAAATATGCGAACGGAACTTTGCTTATGCATACATATTAAGTGCAATAGCGACAATTTTTGTTTTATAGACAAATAAAAATCGGCCAAGTGCAAGCTATACTCCCACAATTAGTAATTCGTGCTATCAGAACAGACTATGTCAAAAACTTTTTCTTTAAAACACGCAGTTAGAAGAAAACAAACACTTAATTTGTTTATAACAATTAATCGCTCTAGAATTTAAATTATGATAATTTTGGTTCCATCTACACCTAATTATAAATGTTATAATTTTTTCAGAGCGATCCTTTGGGTTATAAGGATTAGAGGTACAGCAATTTTTATGCATTTTTCCCAAAAAAATATTTAAATCAATCCATAATAAAATACATCGTATATATTGTTGAATACGTCCATCAATAAGTTTTCATTTGAAGTTTTCCCAATTTATCCATTAAATTAAACCCAGATTCAAAACTAAACCTTTTAAATTTCGTGTCCACAATTGTGACACCAGACTCTGCACTAAATTTAAAATTTTTATGTAGAATTTTTTCCAAAAAAATCACCTGTGACAGACGTACGGACGGACACTAAAATGATTCCATAAGTGTTCCGTTTTGGAAATTTTGCTACGGGACACTAAAAACACGCGACGTGAGCGGATACTCACACACTTCTTGGTTCAGAGACGTGATAATGTAAGTTTTCAAATAAATTTAATATGAAAATTGAATTTATGAAGGTCAAGAATCTTAAAGAATAGAATACAATATATTCCAATAGACATAGTATTGAAAATAACTCCAATTATAGAAAAGAAGTACAAGAAATATAGAAGTCAAGCTTGGAACAACATTATGTTTTCTTATCACCAGAAGAGTTATTCGTGTCTACGATTTTTTTTACAGTCAAACAGGAAACGATCGTAATGAATTTGATTTCATAGCTTCTAACGACTACGAAAACATCAAAGCCGTTATTTTTTTTTTACTTAAAAAAAAACTATGAATAAACATAAGAAGATCATTGTTCATATTATGTAGACAAATATAAACGCTGACATCGTAATAATTCTATGATCACAAAAACCTTCGATATTTATCTATGAATAAACTTCATAATACTTAAGAGATTTTACAAACACATTATATTTTTCATTAGGTGATATTATTAATGTCTTATTATTTCTATCACTAAAATGCTACTGCAGTTTTTTGAACTGGCAAGATAATAACAAAATTAACGATCAAATGAAAATGAAAAAAATCTTTATAGAGGTACAACGGTTTATTATCGGCGGGAATATTTTCGCTACAAATAACTTTGTTCCCTTCTAATTCAAAGTGTTTCTAAACTGTGTATTTTGCTATTTTCTCCCCACGTAAAATAACAACGTACGACTAACCAACGCAGGTCATTGCCCTTTTCGGTCTTTCATCAGCGGAAACAGAGCCAACAATAATCCTCCTTTGATGATTCATATTCCAGGTAGAGACGTATGGATGTAGCTTATTGCAATATAACCACAGAATTGCATATTGCATTGCCGATTCACGCGCGTTGCAGATTTAAACTGTTTGCCGCTACACAAATAAACACGCGTTTCCGCAATCGTAAACGCATTACGCCAGAGCAAATGTTGCTTTGAACCACAAGTTTAAAATTGGTATATTATAAATCTGTGCTTTGAACTGGAATTGCCTCGATATTCAAAATTTAAATAAAAATATTGGTTGCTTTATATAATGAGATTTATATAAAATACATTATTTAAAATATGTTTATGGAAGAAATTCAAAATACGGAGTAAAAAATAATAAATTTCAATAAAACCGAATCATATTTTGGTAATACTTCCATGAAAAAAAAAAATATACATATATATATATATATATTTATATATATATATATATATATACATATATATATATATATATATATATATATATATATATATATATATATATATATATATATTAGAATAGCGTCCAGTTGTGAATCTATGAACATCGGAGAAAGAATCATTTTTATATCATGCACGAATCACATCTTAGTCAATAAGTATACATATGCATATGCTTTTGAAGGTTTATAAACTTAGTTTTTTATTTGACTACGGAATTCTTTAGTTTTATAATGAATGGCATAATTATATACCTGAAAATATATAACTAGGTATGCGCTATACATAATTATATACATTCTATTTATTTCAATTCAGAAAACCACAAAGTTTTCGAGATATTCCCACTTAAATATTTACATATTTACACATTTAGATAAATTAACGTTCATAGTATTTTTACTAGTACATATACTCTACTAGTACTTATATCTACTAGTACCTACATAGTATTTCTACTAGTACTTATAAATATTAATCACAACGTAAATATATCGCTTTCTAAATTATTAACAAGTGTAAAAACATGGTGCACATTTCAAAAATTATAAGATTTAGGATAGTCGCTATAGTTTTCCTTCAACCATTGCACAGGCTTTTAAAAATCCATTTTTTTCATAATTTTATGTTAAGTAGTTTTGGAAATAAGGAGTGGAGTATCTCAGAAGATATAGTACTTAAAATTACAACAAAAAATACTTTTTGAGCTCTTATCATTAGCCCGTTGATACATAATATAAATGGAATTTAAAAAAAACAACGAGTACATAACCTCTCCCCCCAAATTTCTATATAAATATTTTTGTAGGTTAATATGTTTTATTTTTTGAATACAATAACAACCCGGTCAAGGAAGTGTGGTTTTTTGAAGTTTTTTGAAGACAACACCTTTGCCAATGTGGAGGGCACCAGAAAAAGAGGAAAACCTCGCACAAGACGGATCGATCGGGTCGAGGATGATATTAAACTTTTAAAAATTTAACGCCGGTAGGCGGTTACCGCTGACCGGATCCGCTGGAGAAAGCTTGTCGAGACAGCTTGACCTGTAATAGGTTGTAATGCTAACCAAGGAGAAGAATATATTTTATTACTATGCCAAATTTTAAGTTTCCACGTCAAGCTGTTTCTGAGAAGATGTGGCAGACAGATGGACATATGAATGATCTTATAAGAACTTTCGTTGTTCCCTGTGAGTTATGGATCCCTAAAAATTATTAAATTGAAACCAGATAAATTTCAGACTCTGTTTTGGTACATAGATGGCGTTTATAGTTTTTGGTTAAAATCACTAAACCAGTTTTGGAAATGTGGCCAAAAAAGTGTATTTCTTCCATAACAGTTACTACTCAATTAGTGTTATACTATAACGATCAGCATTATTACAAAATCAAGTGAAAAGCTACTATGTCATAACGGATATTACGTAAATTGTCCAGGAAATATAATTTCCGTCCCTGTAAGTAGTAGTGTATTTCGAACGTAAGTCACTGAGCACAACTATGAAAATCTTTTCTTTCACGGCTTGGTTAGAGCGATAATTGATATTATATCTTTTCTTTAATAAATTTTTCTTTAATAGCTTTCTCTATCTCTAGATTTAGATATTTTCTTTTAACGCAATAAATCATAAATAGAAAAGTGGGTTTAATTCTGTATGACAACAATACGTGAATTATGTAAGACGTTTTCCAGAATTATATCAAAAGCGATTCCATTTTTCATCGAATATTTTTTTATATATTTTTTGATTTTGCTTTTCTACCCATTCTTATGCATACTACTTATGCTGCGCACTACAATCTTCTTTAAATGTCATCATAATTTTTAGTAACAAAACCTTACAGATTTGAAACTTAATTTATGTTTCTGAAAATTCACAAAACTAGGTTGATGATCGATTTGTATAAGGTCATGATCTGTGGGCGTTTCTGAGTTCTGAACCCGCAAAGTTTGCGATATTCGCTACCATTATTTATTACCAGACTGTCAGTTTGACGTTTTGATAGATTAGTGAACATTACTTTAAATATAATACTCAACCCGGCTTCAGCAATTTGTCTTACAAGTTTTGTGACACAATTCAGGCAATACATGGAAAGATTTATAGTGGATTATATAGATATCGCACCATTATCGTTTTAGCTACGGTCTCTACCAGTAGTTTACCCATAACACCTAAAACGATAACAATATAAGTCATGAAAGGAAAAGGCTTATAATATTACTCAGCTAAATCATACGAAATATGATTTTTCATTTAAAAAAATCAGTCAAGCCTGTCAATAATTGCCAATGGCCAGAGAAGGGTTTAATAAGCCCACCGACGAAGAGGATATTCGCGAACAGAGAAATTATGCGTCCGAGTTATTATCTACAAAACCAAACGACATGTTTATGTCTAGTGATGTGCTGCTTCGTTTGATGCGTTCTATTCTTTAATTTATTGCAACATTTTGACTTGCAAAATTTTCAAAGAAGAAACGAATATAATTTGGTACGGTTTATTAAGAGGGGTCCTTTGATGGTTCGGTCGCTCAGAACGAATGTATAATGAGTGGATGATGAAAAAAATATATGTACATACGGAGGTAAGATGCTGCGTGGAATACAATGTCATTATTACTTGGTAGTAAAATTGAGAATAAAATAGACTATGGAACTACCAGTGACTGTTTATCTCTTTTCTGAACGTTTGTTGTGAAAAATTAATGTTTGGGACAGGTAGATGGTAATGGATTAAACAGGAAAATGATCCGGTAAGCACGAGAAAAGCTCGCACTACATGGAAACTAGTACACATTTAAAATTTATAAACATTTAAATATGTCTATTAAATTCACTTATAAACCAACATAACTCACAACCTGAATATTTTGCCTATTACACCCTTCACAGGCGCAAAACATGGTGCATATCATGACATCTAGAATCATCGTGGTTTTCCCACAACCTTTAAGCAGGTTTTTGAACCCCTATTCCTTCATAATTTTAGGATGAGTAGTTTCGGAAATTGGGGGACGAAATATATTTTTGCCTATTTTTCAGCGTACTTCTGAAGATCATAACTACCTAAACTTGTGAAAAAAATTTCTGGAGCCCTTATTATTAGCCCTTTCAAACAATAAACCCACACTATAAATGGAATAAAAAAAATTCGACTATTCAATTTCCTTTCCTCCCCACCAACTTCCATATAAATATTTCGAGTGTTAGGTAATGAGATATGTGCCAATTAATATGTTTTATTATTAGGTTAAATTTGAAGTTTCTACGTCAGACGGGTTCTGAGAAAAATGGCTGTGACAGACAAAAACACGTGAGTGATCTTATAAGGGTTCCCCGTTTTTTTGTGTTCAGGTACGGAACCCTACATGGAAACTATAAAAAGCCTGACTAAATATTTTATAGTAATTTGAGAGGATGGTAAGTAAATGAACGGGCTAGCCCGTTGTGTGGGATATCAAATAATGACTAAGAAAAAGGGGTAGCCAAAAACGTGATATCATTTTGAATTACCTGCTAAGACATCTAGTAAAAACCCTAGCGAAAGGTTGCAAAAAGATCTAAGATGTGTCTATCGAATTCTTAATAAAATTTAATCACCCTTTAATAAATAAATATGTCTAAAATACAAGTTAATGATAATAAATACTTGTCTCGTGAATTCGACTAGCACCTTTTTACGGATGCTTTTCTCCTATTTCCCATATTTCTGAATAAATATGAAGCTTGGATCATATTGCCGTTGGCTGTACAATTGACAATGAGTTACAAAAATTTTGATGCGAGAATTTGATGTAACAACTTTTTCCGTTAGTGCCAAATTAATCAATAGGGAATAAATGAATGTCACATCCACAGTTTAAATTTAGGGCAGGAAACGCTCATAAGGTGTCTTTGATTTTTATTTTTGTAAAATAGGTAATGTCTGGATTCTTAAATAAAGATTAGCGTGAATAATGTTGCCTTGGAAATAATATGACGGTATAGACATTTAATTTTTGACCGATTATATTCTTTTAATATTGAGTATTCTTTTTATATTTTAAGTAACTCAATATTTTAAATAATCCCAAACCTATAAGAGATAGGTCTAAGACTACGTTGATGACAGATTTTATATATATATATATATATAAAAATTTTGCAAGAAACTTGATCCCGACAACAGGCATACACCGTATTCAAAAATCGACGCAGAAATCGTACCTAGTTTAATTTAATTCTAGAAGGAACAGAATTAAACATAGTTTTATTTTTTTAAGAATGTATATATACTAAATACATTTACAACTATGGAAATAGTCAACCAATAAACACGAATGCATTGTAACAATCTATTGAGACATATAGTGGGAACGGTCGTGTGGTGGTGATTTAGTCTCACTGTAAAACTTAATTAACCTGACACTTATTTCTGTTGTCATTTTTATTGAACGTATAAACGCCCTGAATTTGCAGGCAACATTTTATTATAGAGTGAGGCGTGAATCAGGCGTCGTGGCTATCATGTTACAAACAAAATCGTGATATATGTACATTTGTTTATAATTAGTTTAAACTTTGACCTTTTTATAGACAGCGCTAATTTCCAACATGACATACCTCAGAGCGCTGTATATTTATTTATTAAGTAATAAAAGAAATGAAACATTTACATGCACTCGTTTTAGAAACATGTGGACTTTGTTTAAAGTATTCTGTTCCTATTGGAGGGGGCCAATTTTGACTTATTTTTCTTTCTAGCTTCATTATAATTTCAGAATTTAATGAGTCATAAAGCTACTGTATCGCCTCATTATGACGCAGAGTAGTGAATATAAACTCTGTGTACATATCGAAGAAAATATACTATAAATTGGGCTGTAAATTTAATTACGCAATGACAGCAATGCTTATACACAAGACAGCAAGGTTAAACTTTATCATAAACGCAAAAATACTATCGTCACATCGCAATATCGAAGCAAGTGACGCAACCTCAATCGTCGACAATAAACTACTTACGGAAAGTTTCACTAATCGATATCCTATAAAACGAAGATCATACTCGAGAGAAAACAAGCAGGCCCATCACTAGCTCTCGGAGATGGCTTCCACGGGCTACTGGCGTCGCGCCAACTCCTTAAATAATACCAGTAACATCGAATGCTAATCTTAACTGGCTGATTTATCATTATTTTTACGCCTGTCCGTTAGCTTCAGTAGACCGCTACGCCTCTTAACCCGCCGCGTGACTAAATATTTGCATGTTTACGAACAATAGATTTTTCTAGTTACGGACGTCGTTTGAAAATCCAGGGTCGAATCAGAAATTTTGACGAATCAACGTATTTTACGATGTAGATTTTTGAAGTTAGAATTCTTTACGCTATGCAGATAGCATCAATCGAATATCGGTGGCGGCGCATTATCCAATTATCGCCGCAGTTATGCAAACTTCGAGCGCGGCCAGTAATAGTATTAACAACCATATGGAAATATTGGACTTTTTGTACGCGACGTTTATATACCAATGTTACGTAAGACTCGATTAGCTTACTTTTTACTTCATTAATCTCCGTATAATGACTATAACTTACGTTAATCTCCGTAGTCGTCATATTCTTGTCAAAGTGGTCGTGGTCTTGGCGGTGATGTGCATGGTTGGTCTTCGTCCTCGTTCCTCTCGACTCGGATGGCTGCTTTAACGATGCGTTTCCATTTCAGTCAATTGGTAGCATTTCTAGAGCACTGTAATTCTGGTCTATTTCGCCGTCTTTATCAGGTCCCCATAAGTCGGTTTGGAATTCGCTCTTAAGGTGTTTCGCCTTTAAACTGTTCTGTATCACTAGACGCTTCATCGAAAGTTGTCGGGAGATATGTCCAAAGACATTTAAGCATTCGTAATTGTACAGTCTGCGAAAGTCTTTGCTTAATTCTCAACTTATAAAGAAGATATTAGCGCGGAAAGCGGTCCAAGGAATTTTTAGTATTCGCCTCTAGCATCACATTTCTAGTGCTTCGATTTTGCGACAGTCTTTTAGTGTCAGGCTCCAGGTTTCTGCTTCGTATGCAAAAATTGGAAAAACGAAACATTTCATTAATCGAACCTTGTTATTTTTGGTTATTCGTCTGTCCTTCCAAATCTTATCCAGATTCCGGACAGCAAATCTGTGATGGCACAGCGTCTTCCGATTGCCTCCTCGCACCCTCCAACATGGAACACAGACGAACCGAGGTAAATATAACTTTATACCACTTCACAGTTGGAATTGATGTTAATTCTATGATATTATACTTTGTTCTGCAAGGGCTAATATTCTAATTGGCAGCCTCCAGATTAATGACGTCAGCCATCGAGTCTTCAGCAAAATACACTCTCTTACACATCCTCAACATTTCATTTGCCTTGGAACTAAAATTTACCTGTGTTAAACCCTGTTATTGCCTCTACTAGGCTATGGAGACGTATGCTGCCCTGATCTTTCCGAACAGTTACTTAACAAACTACAATGTCTTCGAAAAGCACTTTTTGTCCATTCTTTGGGTCTACGTTCTGAGAAACTTCTCATTCTCCTTATCCTCAAACAAAATATGTCTTTCTATGAGTATTTGTTTACTGCTCATACTGCCAAATTATGGAGCAAACTCAATCCCGACACCAAACTTTTGCCGTACATTCAAGCATACAGAAGTGGCCTGAAAATATTAAACCTCCCCTAACTTTACTTTCCAATTTCTATTTCCTTTCATATCCTTCTCCCTTGATCCTTCTTCTTTCTTTTTCTACCTCTCAATCCTGATCCAAACCGACTCCCGACGTATTAAATTAGATTATTTATGCGTTGCGTTATGCGTATTTTGTTTTAAACAATTTATTTATCATATTTCGTTATCAGATTGTTCACTTCACACAAGTACTGCAATTTTTCTTCATTGTAAGAGATTGCTCCTATAGTAATAAGTTTGTCAGATGATTATTCATCAAAGAAGTAAATAAAAAAATTCAAATACTTGTTAGCTTGATTCTTCTAGTTGATCAATAGCGACAAAAAAGGACACGGACAATTTTTAACAGTGGTATGCTCAATGAACGATCATGGCCTCATCATGGCCTCGTGATCATGTTACAATTGTTCTTTTTTACTTTCTGTTTTTTTTCCTCTTATGTACTTTGTCTTGTTCTAGGTAATGTTTACAAAGTGCCTAATAGCACAGTAAGTAACAAAATTGGAAATAAATTGCAGCAAATTTAAATCGTTAAATGTCCTTTCCAAAATAAATATACTTTAATCACTGCGTATTATCATCAATCATGGCCAACACATTAAAATAAAAATAACTGAAGAGAATTGCAACAAGTTCTTACTACTAAACACCACGTAAAATGATAAAAAGATATAAACAAAATTATTTCTTCGCCCCTCGAAGTGTTAACCGAAAAAATTCATAGTGCGTCTGCACAACTGTGGATTTTCAAATTGTCCCGATGTAAATATACCCAGAATCCGTGTCACATGTCGAGACAAGAGCCACGATGAACACAAAAATAGACGCCTGCATCGCTTGACATTTCACGGATTTCCCCCACCAGATGATGACACGCTTCATTTGTATTAAAGACGAACTGTAATAGATCCGCTGATCATGACGAAGTAGAGATAGTTTGTGGTACCTTTGTATAAAGCTATTTGTGCAACCAAAGTCGATATCGTAATTGGAACAGCGTAGGTGTCAATTTGTTCTTCAATTGTTTTCAGTGAACGTGGGCTTATTTCTCAAAGCTAGAAATTAGAAGAAATAAGTACCAACAAATTTCGAAACGTTTGCCTCATATTGTCTCCACATTCACTTTTGACGTGAATACGTCTTTACATTTGCTACCATACGGGGGCAATCCAAAAAAAACCTAATGATAACAAAATCGGGGTATACAGTTTGGCTTTGCAGTTTCGAATCTATTTTCTACATCAAAAATTAAATTATACCACTGGATAGCTAAAGGATCAAAGAATTAATTATGATAAGCGAGAACAGTGACGCATCGCGCGCGGTTAAGGGGGAAGCGCCGCCATTTTGAGGTTATTTTGCTGCGTATCGAGATTTTCAATTAGTATAACTTGATTCGGAAAAGCTACGATGTTCATTTAAGATTTAATCGTCTGCTGTCGTCAAAAAGGTATACAGCCGCCAGTCGTTTTCTAAAAAACTACACATAAACATCAAATACAGAATATTAAGTTGAAGTTTATTGAAAACAGAACATGCTACTAATACAACAAACAATTGGATAACATCTAAAACGAGTCAACTCTCAAAAGAATTAAAATGACTAACTGGCAGTTTTTACCAGGTTAATGCTAAATAATAATAGCGGCGACAAATTCTGATGACCAGATCGGTTGAGGTATTTGATCAGTGGCAAAATCTACATATGATCACGGACTCCACAATGTGTCTAGGAAGTAAGTATACAGAATAATCTTATTTCTCTTAATCAAAGGTGTCTAAAGTTTACTTCTACTACAGATTACTTCTTGCTACAGATTACCTCTGCAATAAAAAAAAATAAATTGATAAAATACTATATTATTGTCACACAATAGGTCACAACTCCACTTTCATTTTCACTTCGGACTATGTCTGCCAGCAACGCTTCGACGAGACCAAACCGCAATGTTAAGCAACTTTATCTATGCAAAAGTTCACTGTTTGAAATATTTCTACGCTGAAATGTACCACGATAGTTGTTGAATGTAAATGAAATGAACACTCGAGGCTAAGTTCGAGGAGTTTAATCCAGAAAAATAAAGACACCCATGTCTAACATTGTTGTAATATCTATCCTCATTCAGAATCAACGTAAAAGTTTTGGACCTCGATCTCAATTCTTCAGATATTTGCTTAATAAAATACCCACATTCTGACCAATATTCATAACTCAATCCTTATATTAAGTACTTATTTTATTAAATACTCTCACCGAGTCGCCATTTTCACTTTTTTCGATTGCAATAATAGGTGTTTCCCCGAGTCGGAAGCGACGTAACAAATGACGTCATAGCGTTCGAGGAGTGTGAACAAACTCTGTGAGTGGCGTACTGAAATAACCGCACGAGATAGTCTCGCTTTGAATTCAGGACGACACGAGAAGATCGAATACCGATCTATTTATTTACTGTCTATAGTAAGATCACAATATATCAGTGTCAGAGCTGGGAAGGGAATCTAAGGAGGGGATAAATGTCAAGGATCTTGCGCAACGGTAAATTCTACGCTTCGTAGTTGCGTAATCCTATAGATTATTGATAGAAATAAAAAGTAAGAAGCTTAAGCGATTATCTGTATAAAACTACAAAAGAAACTAAGCAATTGAATAAAATTACGGAATTATTTATCCAATAAATCTTGGTTTCTCTCTCAACCTTTAAGACGCCTTGATCGGCAAAATCATGAGTAAGTGCTAGATCATAGTTGGTAGAATTCCTCTCAACCTTTAAGACTGGAATAACACGAAAAGAAAGCGTAGCGGTTGCAAATGTATGGCTAGCGGTACCTTGCGCCTTGTCCGCATAGGATTCCGAAATGAAATTCAATGAATTTTTCACGATTTCCAAGAACAAAATCAATCTTTTCCATATAAAACATAACATCGTGACACCACTTTTTATGCACTGAAAGTACATAACAATAACATTTTTTAAGTAAGACAGTTTTATTACTCTAGACAACGCACAATTTGTAAAAGTAAAATACGATATGTATAATATAAACCGTAAAAAGTAGTTTTATTTATAAATAATAATTATTAAAGACATTGCCAGATAAATGACTTATAATGGTAGTGAAGACGTACTTAGTAATAAGCCTTTTTGGTAGCAGTATAAACAAGAATGTACTACAAATTGTTTTGATTTATTATTCATTGTGACTCATCTAAACTTGTTGCAACAGAAATACAGTCTAGACATTACATTTTAATATATACAGCAAATTACAAATTTCAGAAATTTCATGAGAATTTCCTGACTTTTCCAGAATATATCAACGATGAATACAACTCCGCAGAAGATAAATTCTTATGTCTTCGAATGTGTTGATCGTTTTACATATCTTGGTGCTGTCATTACAAATAGAAACCATATCAAGCCCGAAATTGAGAATAGATTGTAATAGGTGTTACTTCAGCAAAAGGAATTGTCTGAAGTCTAAACTTTTAAAACCGGAAACAAAAATTAATATTTATACTACTCTTATTAGACCAATAATTCTGTGTGGCAGTGAATGTTGACCTTTAACAAAAACAGATGAAGATAGACTTCTTATTTTTGAAAGAAAAATATTTGGCCCTGTCAAAGGACATGGAGAACTTTGTTTAATCATGAAATTTATAGAAAATTTAAACAACCAAATATTGCCCGAGTCGTTTAATCATTTCGTATCAGGTGGCTTGGGCACATTTTTAAATTTGAAGACAACAACCCGGTCAAGAAAATGACCTTTGCCAATGTGGAGGGCACCAGAAAAAGAGGAAGACCTCGTATAAGACGGATCGATTGTGTCGAGAATGATTTTAAACTTTTAAAAATTCAACGCTGGTGGGCGGTTGCAGCTGACCGGATCCGCTGGAGAAAGCTTGTTGAGACAGCCTTGACTTTGTAATAGGTCGTAGTGCTAACCAAGAAGAAGAAGAATACAACTCCATTATTTTTCCCGATTTTCAAAATTCGACAAGTGTCCAGATATACACCTGTAAATATCATTTGGTAAATACTGTTAGATTTTTTACAAACGTAACACGTAAAGTTGAAGGTTTAACGCTCTTTTTTACTCTCTGATTTACTCTAGGCATCATTTGCCTTAAGAGTACTCATATTTGATTACGAGTATATCAAAGTTACAGGATATTAATGAGAAATCTTGCGAATCTGCGTTAAACAAATATTCAATGCTCGTCCGGTTAATAGTCGTGGCAAAAAATTCGCTGAGTAGCTAGTATATTTCTAGATACGATAAACAAACTCATTTAGGATATTACGTAACAACTGCAATATCTATCCGCTTCGCACTTCATGTCCTGAAAATGTTACTTTCGATAACAAATACAAGAGAATGCAAAATGGGTTCAACGAAGCGAGATAAATGAGGACGCTCTTACGCTGGTCACGCGAACTAATAATAAGTTTGTCGCTTCTGCAAATACATTGGAATATTTTCTCTGCTGTTCCGATGTTATTAGACACAGTAAAACTGTTTCAGAACAATTTCTCTAAGCTCATCTGTTTCTTTGATTGGTCGACGTTGGCAAGTAAACTTTTGACCTTATTTGGTCTGAGCGTATATTGTTATATAATAAAAATAATAAACATTTGATTTCGTTTTGTACAGTTACTAAAAGTTAAGCCATAAATAAAATATATCTGTTACAAACATTGTATACTTAATTAATTGTTGTTATTACTTTGCACAAACATGTACATATTGTAAATAAAAATAGTGTGCAAGTAAAAAACACCATTCGATGACAATTACGTCAAATGATACTGAATGCTACGCGCTAAAAAGGTATAAGAGATCAAGCTACGTGTACAATAGAAAATGGCTGTCGTATTGTTGTTGTTGTTATGGTGATATTGTTAGGCCGTTCGTGTCGTGAATATTTTTCTAGGTAATTGTTGTCTTCCAGATTTGCTAGAGAATTGTGTATCTTTTTATTATTATGAAGCGCAGTTGTTATTATAACTAATACAATACGATGTACGCAACAGTGT
The DNA here is from genome assembly GCA_039881145.1 of Druceiella hillmani. Taxonomy (NCBI): domain Eukaryota; kingdom Metazoa; phylum Arthropoda; class Insecta; order Lepidoptera; family Hepialidae; genus Druceiella; species Druceiella hillmani. The sequence goes on from JAYKKI010000006.1 coordinate 32,371,429, forward strand.
AAGACGTACCTATCAATTTTCAAGTATTTTTTATAAACATTTTTATTCACGATATACGCTGTCAACTTTCCAAATAAATTAAATATATCTTAAATTTCTAGTTTAACTTAATATTCCTAACTATTTACCTTAGTTATATTTTTTAAATTTATATTATTTGAGTTATAAATATCTATCATTCTAGAATTAAAAGAAATATTTTTTGAACTTTATTTGGATATTTTATTTTACTGTCGATAACGAAAGATACTCGAAATCCTAATATTCAGAATGCTACCGAACTTGAGATTTCGTATTAATCTTTTAGACTTATTGTAATAATAATGTTATTTTTTATGATAACAATAAAATTAACATGGCGTCTTTCTATCATAGTTGCGTAACTCCCTAATAGCTTGACACAAAAAGTTAAGATTTGGCATGAATTGTATATTTACTTAAAAACAGTTAGAAGTAATGTCAGTGCTTTCAAACGACTAATGTTGTACAGTATCCGTTTAACTGACTGACTTTCTGTTTACCGATCGTAACACAGGAGTGTAACTGTCGAAAATATCATAACGTAACGCAGAGCCACAATTATCAGTAATAAAGTTGCTAATGATAGTAATTATATTTATTATAATATGGATTTGAAAAAAGACAATGTAATGTCAGTGCTTTCAAACGACTAATGTTGTACAGTATCCGTTTAACTGACTGACTCTCTGTTTACCGATCGTAACACAGGAGTGTAACTGTCGAAAATATCATAACGTTACCCAGAGCCACAATTATCAGTAATAAAATTACTAATAATAGTAATTATATTTATTATAATATGGATTTGAAAAAAGAAAATGTAATTGCTTTCAAATGACTAATGTTGTACATTTTAACCGTTTAACTAACAGACTTTCTGTTTACCGATCGTAACACAGGAGTGCAACTGTTGCAAATATCATATTCCCCAGAGCTACACCATCAACCGGCGTGACTGACGTCGGAGCTCTCTCACGCGGGCGGTGTGCTAACATCAATCCACTCTATAATTGCTCTATCCGACTGCATCCCGACCACTCTGCGGATAATTAAATAATTGAACGTAACACGTTCGAAGCTCGCGTGTGAATTTTATATCGTTTGTTACGGAGGCTGGCGCGCGTGGCGCCGACCGCTGCGCATGCGAGTTTGGTCTCCGTGATGCAACGGTAATAAGCAGACTTTTAACGGCAATTCCTGCATAATAAAGTGTCGGTGGCATGTTTAGATTCAAGCTCACTGTATGTTGATCTTGTGACGTGAAATGTTGAAACGTAAAAACATCAGTAGCAATTGTGCCGTATCTACTAACGTAGAACTACGGCGCTACTGGATCTCTTTTATTTATTTATAAAAAAACCCATGCCCAACTTATATGTTACCCAAACCGTTGGACATATGCAAACATTAAAAGTACAATAATTTAGGTTACACACAATAAAATGAATAGTAATAAAAAAACAGAAAAATACACACATTAATTCAAATTGAACATAAAACTAACTAACCAGCACGCGTAATCCAACTCCATAATCGCACTCCTAAAGCAATCAAGGTAGCAGAAAAAATATCAAAATTTGGTACCTGTCGCAATACCTCGTCGATTAACATAAGTGGTGCATGAAAGATTGATGAAAGCTGCAGAATATTGGTGCGCGCTCTAGGCAGATGAAATAAACTATGATTTCCTTCTCTCACGAAACATTCAGGAGTATAAAGCGTTACTACACCCAAAACCGAGGAGTTATCAATACGATTATTTAATAAATTAAAAAAAATGCAATTTCCGCCGGAGTTGAAGTGAATTACATCCGACCATACCCATTATGAAATCTGAGGGAAACAAATGAGGATAGTACCCGTACATTTTTTTAAATAAAAATCTATTAAACTGTTAATAAATCTATTAATAAAGTTTATCAAATTAGGTGGTGTTAGTTTTTTACGAATTAATTTGTTTTCCCCATAAGAGCGCTTATCGTATAAATGTGTACAAAATTTAAGTGAACTTTGCAAATGTTATTAAACATATGAAACGTTGAGAATTTAAGGTTATGTCATTATAAATCGAATGACATAACCCATCTATTGACATATTTTATTGCTCGGAATCATTAGCTTTAAAGGTACGTAAGCCGTTATAGAGAGCGCACGTAATATGTGGCACTGTACTCTAAAAGAAAGAGCCAGGCTATTGCCGGGTAAGAGCTAGTTTTCAAAAAAAAGGTGCAAATGTAGTGAGTTTTAAGGTCTCATATCTCGAAAGGTAAAACGGAACCTTTATAATATCACTCACATGTCGGTCTATCCATCTGTCACGGCCGATTTTCTCAGAAATTGTGCAATATAGGAACTTGAAATTTAGTATATAATACGTTTTACGAACTCACATATTTTGCAATAGCTAAGCTTTTTTAAATATGCGCAAAAGAATTAAGGACAGCGTAAATAAAGTATCCAACATATTTTTTCAATTTTATAATCATGTATTATAATATCATTTGAGTAAACTTGCTATGAGGAAGACAATTTTTTTGTATTTTTCATAATTACAAATTGTTCAAATTGTGACGCTCAAGATACAACATTAAATCCTACCTACTAACATAAATATAGTTCAATTTTTCATACGTTTTTCATTCATTATATAACGGATAAAAACTTTTCAAAATGAGGCATTATTTTACATTTTCAAAGATAAGAATAAGAAAAACCATTCGAGCTGTCAGCTGACTTTAATTGAAATCGAATAGTCACGATTCTGCATTGAGTTCCAGATGCTGATGAAAATCCAGATCGATACGATTTTTTTATATGAATTATCATGTATCAAAAACTTGACACACGCACGCACTTAACTTGTACTTGAACTTTATATTTTTAAAGTACCGAATATACAACAGATACCGAAAGTTAAAAAGTTTGCGTTCAACATTTCAAAAAAGAAAGTAAATAAATTGAATTAAAATAGATAGACAAAATTTACATGAAATATACTCGATTTTATTGCTGAATCTGAAATATAATACTTCTTATTTATATTTTACTTATATTTAAGAATAAATATATTGTTAATTATTTATTTATTTATCTACTTTAATGTATCTAATTGATACATATGGTGTACTTATTGCTACGAGAGCAATCTCTTACAGCCAACCATAATACCAGTCCAGCCCCGCTCGACGAACGGCCAGGAATCGAACACGGGTCCCCGCAGTGCGCCGCATCGTCAAAGGCCGTATGCCTTGTGAACAACCCGACACCACGGCGACGACATTATCATGTTAACCATGTCATATGTCAAATATATCTTTCAGTATTTGGTTAGAAGGGGGGAAGAAGTCTTATTTTTGAAAACACTGAACAGTTAGGAAAAATGGGGTTCATAAAATCTCACTAGAAAAATTACTAGGAAAACTGATTAGGAAGACTATAGCGATTATCCCAGATCTTATAATTTTTGAGATATGCACCATATTTTTAGCCCGTCAAAGATTTAGTAAGCAATATATTTACGTTATGAACAATTAATATTTGTAAATAGTTTAATGGAAATACTATGCAATTGCATGTTATAAAATTTAATAGGAATATTATGAAGGGTAATTGTTTATACGTTCCTAAATGGAACCATCGTGGTGCAAGTTCTACCCGTACTTAACAGGTTTTTAAAAATGGTAAAAGGAAGAAGTGGACCATTAAAATCTGTAATGCAACTGTGGAACAGATAGTTTTATCGGCGATGGAGCAATGGTTTGTGCATTTGAACAGTTTATTTAAAATAAAGTTACTGAAGTTTGGTGAATAAGCACGAGGCAAAACAAATGAAAATTTTTTAAATGATACAGTGGAAACTGCATAAGGTGCGAAGATGCATAAAAAATTAGAAAGAGAAGAGGGCATCGTTCCGTTTTCACCGATACTTATTAGGGGTGTGTCATACAAGGTGTCACTTAATTTAATATCAGCCAGCAAGGGGTCAAAATATGTACGGCCAAGTATAAAAAAGATGTTTTGGAGAAAGTTTTCAAAACATTCAATAATATTACGTTTGCGGCAAAGTATTGGATTTTCCAGCAAATTTATGGTTCTAATTTTTCCAGCAAGTTTCTTTTTCTAATTTAATTCAATTTGATATTTGGTTTTCAGGTAGTCCAGGTTTCAATTTGCTGAACGCATGGAATTTATTAATGGAGAATTGCTCTACCTAACTGGAATATTGAGAAGTAAATTTGCTGAAAGAAGCACTTTGATACTTGTGGAAGGGTCGCAGGCGGCGATATTTGAGAGGCTGGACCGTTTCAAGAAGTGTGTGGGATAATTTTTAAACTTTTTAACTTATTTAATAAGTTAACATCATAAAAAGAATTTAATGGTTTAATGTTTTTTATTTATTACATCCTTTACTATGAGGAACTGAATTTATTGCAGTAATACGTACACAAGCGTACTGATCACTTGCCGTAAGAGTGTTGTCGACACTCAATACTTCTCTCAAAATTGTGCTCAATTCACATTCAAACAGCAAAGTAGACAGGTATTATAAATCCATCAATAAGTTATATATATATATATATTTATACGTACTCAAGTGCTACAACTGTTTAGTCGTTGTCACACTCTCTACATATCATTGTGGACTTTCTCTCTCTTTGTCGCTCCAGTTAACTACAAAGATTGTGTTTGCAGACGGTCAATTTTGAAGATTATTAAAATTAGATATTTTATTAATTAACGAGAGCGAACGTGCGATGATGGAGGCGGTCATTAACGGGGTATAACTATTCTTTTTTTCGTCTACCAGTCTGCAACTATCACGCTATCTAGAGGCGTACTTGCATTCTGTACTGGCATGTTAAGAAACTCAATGTTATTATATTTCTTAAATAGCCTTATTTCAGTAAACATTGCTTGCTTCTAAGACTATCTTCAATTTTTTTCACTTCAAATTAAAATATTACGGTATACTCTTGAAATATCCCATTCATCAGCAGAATCGGTCCCTGAGATCTGGAACTCAACATCAATTTAGCATTCAAAAATCGCGTCATGAAATTATTCTTTCTGCAGATCACAACTAAATCTTCGCTTCTTTTTTCCTCCAAGTTCCTATTCTAGCATCTTGTATATTACACGACTATATGCTTTTATATACTAAAATTGCTTATGCCCGTTTGCATCACACACGGTCAGGACTCTCAGTCGGATTTATTGATAGTTAAATACATATTTTGTATGGATACTTCAGTAATTGGACCGTGCAACAGGGCACGGTCGGTAAAATAGACTCTTGTTCTCTGTGTGTGTCTGTTCTTTCGGAAACAGAAATACGTTTTTAACTATTAGTAAGTCCGACTGACAGTCCTGAGCACGTATGGTGCATCCCATATGCACCACAGTGCATATGTGTTAGTGATGTAGACTATTATTTATGTTCTGTCATTTTAAATATATGTTCACTAACTTAATGTACTATAATTGTTCAGTGATTACATTCGCAATAGAAGTGTCCGTAAATATTAGAAATATTTTATATTGTCATCGAACCAGACATGTAATAATGACTAGAATACTTCTTAACGACTCGACTTTGGAAGTATAAAATTTTGTGTTATGACTGACGTCGTATTAGATATCTAGGTATTATTTATTTTACTGATTTATGATATATAATTCAAAAGTCCTTTAAACCGATATCGGACAATTATTGACTCTTTTATCGAAATACATGTGACTGTCTGAGTGACTGATCAAAATATGTTGAGAACTCCTGCTACAGCTAACAACCTGGGGACTTCAATCTATTTTATGACAATATTTAAAAAAAAAACAACGTTTGCAAAATAGAGTTAGTTAGAGAGAATATGTGTTAAAAAGTCCCTAAAATTTACATATAATTAAAATGAGATTATACTGTGTATGTATAATCTCATTATATAGGTATACTAGATGGCACTAGTGGTAGCATAAGTGCTTTGCGCAAGTAGAAACTTTAGAAATGCAAGTATAATGAGTGCCACAAAATTACTTGCTAGGGCATAGAAATAAAGAATATCCAAGTAATAGGCATATCCCGATTGGTAAGATTCCTAAAACCCTTAAAAATGCCTTGGCAGATATGTTAGTCGATATAATAGCCATTTTTTTAATGACAATAAATACAGAACAAGCAAATACAAACACGAACTCACAAAAAAAGCAAATTAACAAAGTTTCAATAAGGAAGAACGATTGCACAAAGAGAGGTTATACAGATGGAATAGTATACACGAAAGCCTCTCTTTCGCACACTATATATACATACATTATATATATATATATATATATATATATATATATATACATATATATATATATATATATATATATATATATTTACTGTCGTATAGTAGTTATATTATAACCGTTAAAATAAATTAAACGAACCAGCAAATAAAAACTTCACCCCGCCCCTCTGTAGCGGGGCAAAGCGGCGCGCCCGCAACACGAGCAGCACATTAGAAATCTGAGCCGAGTTGCGTGACAAGCAAACAATCACTGTCAATTACTTGTTAAGTACATACCCATAGTCTCGCAATGACTTTCGCGATCACAACAACGCGCGCCGTATTTGTCTATCGCATGCCGTGTCAGCACTGCAAAAACGGTAAACCAATTTCGCACGTTCGCGTTATGAATCGGTCAATACTTACTAGATACAATCGTTGACTCACCTTTTTTTCCAATTCAATGTCACGTAAGCCTCGAACGGCTGGAGATTCAAATAGATGAAGATCCGCAATGGAGTACAGAGCAGTCTACATCTTTATGTTCTTATTTTACATCGTAAACCAATTTTGCACGTTCGCGTTATGAATCGGTCAAAAGTTACTATATACAATCATTCACTCATCTTTTTCGAATTCGATGTCACGTAAGTCTATAATGGTTGGAGATTCAAATAGATGAAGATCCGCAATGGAGTACAGAGCAGTCTACATCTTTCTGTTCTTATTTTACATCGTAAACTAATTTTGCACGTTCGCGTTATGAATCGGTCAATAGGTACAATATATAATCATTCATTTATATTTTTCCAATTCAATGTCACGTAAGTCTAGAATAATTGGAGATTCAAATGGAAGAGGATTCGTCATGGAGTACGGCGGAATCTACATATTTCTGTTCTTATTTAACATCGTAAACCAATTTCGCACGTTCGCGTTATGAATCAATCAATAGTTACTGTATACAATCATTCACTCATTTTCCAATTCAATATCACGTAAGTCTAGAATGGTTGGAGATTCAAATGGAAGAGTATCCGTAATGGAGTACGGCGCAGTCTACACCTTTCTTTTCTTATTTTAAATCGTAGATCAATTTCGCACGTTCGTGTTATGAATCGGTCAATAGTTACTGTATACAATCATCCACTCATTTTCCAATTCAATATCACGTAAGTCTAGAATAGTTGGAGATTCAAATGGAAGAGGATCCGTAATGGAGTAAGGCGCAGTCTACATCTTTCTGTTCTTATTTTACATCGTAGACCAATTTCGCACGTTCGCGTTATGAATAGGTCAATAGTTACTAGATACAATCATTAACTCATCTTTTTCCAATTCAATGTCACATAAATCTCGAAACGGCTGGAGATTCAAATGGAAAAAGATCCGTAATGGAGTACGGCCCAGTCTACGTCTTTCTGTTCTAATTTAACACCGTCTGTATTTGCATTTATCAGTACTCGGCCTTGTATTGTATTTCAAAGATAATAGAAACGACTTTATGCAAATGTATACAGTACCTATTACATTTTATAAATTAAATGTCACGTAAAATTCGATCGGTTGGATGGAATAAGAGTCGTAACCGACTCGACCTATATTTTTCTTTCTATGCTTAAAATCCTAAATAATCATCGTAATTATCATGTATACGATTTACATTGTGTTCCAAAAATAATGTAAAACAGTTTGATTCGTTCACTTGTATGTAAATACACCCTAAAAATTGTCTAAATCTCGTAACATTTCATCATTTCAACGTCATATATATTTCAAACGGCTGGATATTCGAGTATAACTTAGATTCGTAATCGGTGCAATCTAGTCTTTTGTTTAACACCTCTATAACATGTATTTATCAGTACGCCACGTCGCCTTGTATTATGTTACAAAGATAATAATGATTTCATTCATTCACATATATGTGCGATTTAATGCCTGTATTCAAAATATATATACTAAATATTATCATCTTTCATAATCTACCACCAAGCGGATGTAAATGGAAGTGTTATGCTTCCATATACTGATCCTTTTTTCGTGTTTATCCTCAGGTAGGATTTCGTGTTTATCCTCAGGTAGGATTTCGTGATTATCCTCAGGTAGGATTTCGTATTTATCCTTAGGTAGGATTTCGTGTTTATCTTCAGTTAGGATTTCGTGTTTATCCTCAGGTAGGATTTCGTGTTTATCCTCAGGTAGGATTTCGTGTTTATCCCCATGTAGGTTTATGGTTTATTGCTTGATTTGATATAAATGTGATTTGTACCACATGATTCAATATAATAATATAATAGCGGCAACAATTGTAAGGAAAAGTTAACAAAATTATATAAAACAGATGGCATTTCCCGTTTAATTTCAAAACGGCACGATCAGATTAAAAATATTTCGGAACAATTATATTTTTTCAGTCTTAAAATATAAGGAATATATTTTATTCTCAATAATACAGGGCAAGATAGCTACATCTCTTACTATTATAAATGTCTGATTTCGAAAATTATTTTCGTGTCATAAAGCCCATACTTTGAGGAAGATTATATACTATAATATCGCGAGTGACAAGGACGTAACAGAAGTCGGGAAACCCTATTAGAATGATATAAGATATAGAGACTGGGATATTTATTGAGTAATCATCCGAGTATTCCTGCTATTATACATTCGATATCGTTTCGCGAACAGAGTGGTGGCCTTTAGTGACCACTGGGAGGAGAGCAGCATAATTAAGATAAATCTACGCGGGTTTAACCGCGGGGCATATATTGACAAATATACATACTTTTTTACTTATAAGAATGCAAGACTGTCAACTTCCGATATTTTCCCATCTATAGGGAAAAAATCGGAAGTTTCTGGTTAGCCCTCAAGTAATTACTTGATTTTTCACGATAACACGAATAATCTAAATAATCGATAACACGGTTTATTTATATGTATAAATAATTTTGTAATGATTCGTCCAAAGCAGACGAACGACGAGACGAACGCCTTCTGACTCACCGCCTTTAAGGCGGTGAGTCAGAAGGCGACAACTGCCCACTTCTGTGGGACTTGGTCGATGGCCGACTTTCCACCGACTAACTGCACGAGTTAAGACGTGTGCACTGCCGAATAAATGTCTGCCATCTACGTTAGCGATTGTTCAGTAGTATGTTTTATCTTTTTCTTTCCATTAACCCGCTTTAATTCCTTGTAACGTTTAAATTGACAAGAATCAGCTAGATTTTTTTGTTAGACCGATTTTTGTAGGAAGTGTGCATTAAAGTGTTAAATATCATATGTTCTATTTTCTCCGAGTATTGTCGGACCTATTATTATCGCTAGTCGACGTTGCGCATTAGTCAAATACAATAAGTTTGCGAGTTGTTGAATAAGATACAAATTTACTTTCACATTTATAATACTATTTATTATTTAAGATAACTATGGAAGTCTGTACTGAATGAAAACATTAATCGTTTTTTTTTATTCTTTCATGGTACTACTTGATAATTTTTATTACATCTGGATTTATGACACGTCCAATATTTTATTCAATCCTAAAATCAAAAGATATCTTGAAGTTGGGCGAGATACTTTAAAAATAAATAAAAACTTTCAATCCTTTGAATTATTTGTGTTTTTATGTTCGCTCTGTACTTTCATTGAACGCGATACTTGTTTATGACTACTTTTATCTCGTATAGCTTTCACATCGGATTCCGAGAATGAATTAATTTAAAAATATGCATATTCGTGAGATGAAAATAATTATTAAGTTCATTTCGGGATAACGACGATAAACGAGTGCCGCCGATGCATTTTAGGTCAAACACTCATTCGAAATGGTTGGACGTGACACGTTAATAAAGTTTTTCTTCACTCAAAATCGGCATTCGAGCTGCTTTTAACGGCTCGTATTTCCGCAGAAAATGACCATTGAAAAATACTACGGTAACCTTATTTTTACAGGAAAACTATTAGATTTCATAATATAAACATTTTTAGGTTGAAAAATGAAATGCTAATTGATAATGGCGTTGCGTTTCACCGACATATGACGCTATCCTATCGCCATCTGACGGTCCATTTATATATTCTATTTATACATTAATCGGTATTTTTATTGTGGTATCTATAATTATCATTGAAATTCAAACTACATGCCACAGATGGCGATATCAATTTTTATTTAATACCCTGCAATTATCTTCAAATTCAATTACAAAATCGTGTTAGTAACGATTCTACAACAGTATTATATCTTGCACTGACATAATAACTATACGTTTTAAAATACAAAGCTATTTCTGCAGTTCATTCAAGTCATTTGTATGGAGTTTCTATGAACCAAACTACGTGTCATAAGTTGGTCGACTGTTACTCATGAACTGAACATGAACTACATATAATAGTATAACCATGCCAAATTTCAACTTTATAGCACTACATATAATATGTATAACCATGTCAAATTTCAATTTTATAGCACTACATATAATATGTAAAACCATGCCAAATTTCACCTTTATAGCACTACATATAATATGTAAAACCATGCCAAATTTCAGCTTTATAGCACTACATATAATAGTATAACTATGGCAAATTTCAATTTTATAGCACTAAAGGGTTCCTAGGTTGCTTATGGAACCCTAAAAAGACGCGGTCTTCCCGTGCCGCTATATTGTATCATCGTAAAAGTTAGAGAAATAGACATACATATAAAGTTAGAGAAATATATTTTACAAATATATAAAAAAATCGAAAAACCAATAATTTAGTTTGTAACGATTTTTTCCATTGCTTGTGCTTAAAACATTTTAAGTCACCGGTCTAGATCTTTAATAGTTTTGATGAATGAGCGAGTATCAGAGCAAGTGATATTTAAAAGGCCGCCGTATCTTTTTATTGCATTGAGTTAGTTGACCGGACTATTGCGCCGTAGATCTTAATATGTGATATTAATTTCTTGATACATCTGGTCGTTCCTAGGAAAAAGAGTCCCGGCAGACAGGCAGGTAAATGGACCACAAAGTGACCTTATAAATGTTTCGTTTTTTTACTTTTGAGATCTCAAAAAGAGATATTTTAATGTACCCTTCCGCACGATTTATTGTGAATTTAACTTTACCCGCGATTTCATCTTTCACTTGCCCACTGTCATGACTAAATAACATCAGATCAACTCATTAATTTCTTAAGTTTAAGGCAAACTGTTCAGGAGTAGCGATTCAAAATCAGACGGATGTGATCTCACGCTTTATTTTTTTATGTTGTGGAGGACCCAAAGAGATATTTATGAAATTGTAATGTTAACCATCAATAACCTACTTATAATCCTACCTACCTAATATGAATGATAAAAAGGGAGTCGCCTTACGATCACTTACGTGTCTGTCTGTCTGTTTTCACAGCCATTTTTCTCAGAAACAGCTTAGACACCGAAACTTGAAATTCGGCAGTGTTAAAATATATTAACCCACCACATATCTCAATAGCTAACTGTCAAAGATATTTATACGGAAATTTTAGGATGGGGTAAATTATGTATACGAAAAATTACTTTTTCTTCTATCTATGCAGAAATCTAGCTCCTCCTTTATATATACCGAGATTACTTAACCTAAATTGATAAAAAAATAGGTTGAAAAAATTTGAAATTAAGCTCATGCATCATGTTTTAACACCTGTAAAAGATATAGAAGGAATATATATATATATATATATATATATATATATATATATATATATATATATATATATATATATATATACATACTTGTGAAAAATTAATATTTGTAAATAGTTTAATAAAAATTTTAACTACTCTTAAATGTCTACAAATGCTTTAGCATGCTAAACCCCTATAGTGCAAGATCTCTTCGTGCTTGACAGGTTTTTATTTAATTAACCTGATAAGCGACATATAATCTCCTCAACTTCTCTCAACCATCATGAGGGCATGAGGTCTACGCACTATTCATTAAGATTTTCTATTAAAAGAAGTTGATACAGCAAACAGCATATAAAATACGAATCCGAGAACAAACATAATATGCTGTTGTCTCTAACATTTTAACATATCCACATAAATAAAAGATCCGCCACGGAGATACGGACGTGCACCGTCGCCTGCATTAATTACGAATCTCGCCGCTAGATTAACCCTTCACCGGCGGAGGGATACCAGTGACCCGTGTCGGCTTACATTTACTCTTATTCGTCATCTAACATATGTGACGCAATCGAGTATACCACGTTTTTAAAATGTTCATAAATACTGGATGATTGGATTAAGCACGGACCAATTTTTACTACATTGCTTATATGCATCTCTGTTGTAGCGGAATGCATACCAACTCACCTTGTTGCAACTATAAATGCATCTCATGAAATGAGGAAAGTGATACAATAACATACTTAAATCTACAATATAAGATTATTAACGAGGCTTACTTAGACTCGGAATAAAGCTAATTAAGACACATATGTGGTTCCATTTAATTCTTGAATATTAAGAAGTTTAAGCTTTAACATTTATTTCAGTTTAGTTAGTACTAGCGACCCGCCCCGGCTTCGCACGAGTGCAATGTAGGTACTAATGTGGTGTAATTATGGAGCAATTAATAATGTTACTGTTACTCACGCGCCGCCGCCGCCGTCCGTGCACGGCATCGGCATCGCGAATACTGATTTTTGGTAATTTTAAATCTGTGATATCTAAAATATTAATGATAATGATTTTCTGTACAGAGCAAATTTTGTCTACATTAAATGCCCAACGAAACCAACTTATTTAATTATAATAAAGATTAATATAATATTAATAAAAATAACTTCAAAAATATAACCCATAAAAAATTTTATGAAGATGGTCACTGTAGGTTTTCCGTAGGATATAGATATATGCCATCGCGGACTTTATTGTAGATATTTTTATAATACACAATTCCATAGTACAACATTTTGATATATCTCGTAAAGTTTAGTCAGCGTTAGTAATGAAAGCGTCCAAAATTCTACTTTTTTACGAAATATTGACTTTTTTATATTTCCTGTAAATATAACATGCATGTCATTAAACCTATAAACCTTTCGGAAGAAATTATCTGAATGGTAGTGAAAACCGCATCAAAATCCGTTGCGTAGTTTAAAAGTTCTAAGCTTACAGAGGGACAGATAGACGCGGGAAGCAACTTTGTTTTATACTATGTGAGGATTTCGCTATAAAAAAAACTGTTTTCCATTACTTATACTATACATTTATATCACTAGATAAGCTTTGGAAAGAAGCTTCATTTATTCCGGAAGAAAATTTTATGAAAACTTATGTACTTCGTTATAAAAATATATTTTCGTTTTTCATTGAAAAGTAGAGAACAAGCTTGATCAGAGGTTGCTAACGATTAGATATCATCAACAAACTTCCATTCTTTCACATGATATTTAATGTTCATCATCAAGAGTCAACGAAAAGAAGATATGGGTTCATCTCTAAATAATTATATTTTATTCTTGGTCTTGGACGATACACAAAAACAACTGTATATCCCACTCGTTATAAAGAGTGAATTCACTGTATGCGAGGTCAAGAGTCAAGTATTTGTTTATTCTAGTATTCTGCAAGCAGATAACATTTTAATTTGATTTTTTGAGTTTTTGGAGATCCTGAAGCAACCATTACTCTGGATATCAAGCAGTTATTACAGCGCGTACCAGCACCAATGACATCGCCTTTTAAAAGATTTAGCTATCATTTCCTTTCTCATACATTAATTTTTTGGAACTTAAAGGAGTGAACTAATTTTTAAATAACCAAACTTTTTTTTTTTTAAATAACCAAAATTCTTGTTTTTAGGGGTACAATAAAATAATATAGCCATATTATTATTGTCATCGTCTCAGTTACGATATTGTACTTTTTAACATTTTTTATAGCCGCTTACACAATTTTTGTCCCTATTCATATCACGACTCATACAAAGTGTAAAAATTTTGTTTTACTCTCAAAATATTAATACAATTTGACAATTAATTACCTGTCGGTTATTCGACAATTTTCATTGATAGATTTTTCAAGTTAGGCCTTTTGGGTATGCTAACTCACTTAGGTTTTTTTAATCTCCTTGCAGATCTCATAAACATTGCGTCACTTCGACATAGATAGTGCAACGTAATCTGCAACAAAATTACATATGCAGGAGTTCCGATGCCCGATCGTGATCCACCAACGCAAGAAGGCATCGCTCATATAAATATATCCACCACAGAATTCCTGATACAATCTAGAATTGTTGTACGATGTCGATGATCGATAGTTTTTTTTAAGTGCAACTGTTATCTTTTCTACACGTTCTTTTTATGAGAAGTTATGGAAAATTACAACTTGTAATTCTTCCTCGTATACTTTTATCACGTAATGTAGTATTATACAACCACTAATGTAACCCTACTTTTCTTTAAATGCAACTTTTATATTTTCCACACGTTCTTTTTTCGAAAAGTTATGGCGAATTACAACTTGCAATTCTACCTCGTATAATTTTATCACGTAATGTAGTATTATATAACCACTAATATAACTCAACTTTTCTTTAAGTGCAACTTTTATTTATTCTATACGTTCTTTTTACGAAAAGTTATGGCGAATTACGACGTGCAATTTTTCCTCTCATACTTTTATCACGTAATGTAGCATTATACAACCACTAATATAACCCTACTTTTCTTTAAGTGCAACTTTTATCTTTTCTACACGTTCTTTTTTCGAAAAGTTATGGCGAATTACAACTTGCAATTCTACCTCGTATAATTTTATCACGTAATGTAGTATTATATAACCACTAATATAACTCAACTTTTCTTTAAGTGCAACTTTTATTTAATCTATACGTTCTTTTTACGAAAAGTTATGGCGAATTACGACGTGCAATTTTTCCTCTCATACTTTTATCACGTAATGTAGCATTATACAACCACTAATATAACCCTACTTTTCTTTAAGTGCAACTTTTATCTTTTCTACACGTTCTTTTTATGAGAAGTTATGGCAAATTACAACTTGCAATTCTTCCTCGTATACTTTTATCACGTAATGTAGTATTATACAACCACTAATATAACTCCTCATATAGAGCAAACCTGCCGACCAGTAATGAGTTTACCATTATTGCTTGAGATAATTCGTCTACCCTCCTTCAATATTATGAGAGTATTGTAAAACTTATCTAGCGATTTACGTATCTCGAAATTTGTCACTTGCAATTTTTCTATCAGTTTCAAAGAAGCGATTATTTTGAATGTATTTAATGAATTCAATTTTGTATTTTGTACAAGATGTTGATCGTAGAGAACCCACTGTATCAATACAAGTGTGCAGTGGAAAGATTAATGAAAATATACTTATGTGCATGAAACTCTTTTAAAAACAATTGTGATATACTAAACAGACGGGTCACTAGTGCTCTAAAATGATTTTTAAAAGTCAAGTAATTGATTTGTCTTCACTTAGCTGTCATTTAATATGCCTTTATGACTTATAGCATGTGGTATACTGCTATTACAGCATTGTTTTATTAATGTAAATATCGAAGTGCCCTAGTGTGTTATAAGAAAATACTTTATATGTGTAAACCGTGACAATCAGTGAATGTCCAGGAACAACATTTCAGAAGACGCGGTATGAAAAGATCTAACCGAATACTGTCGGTTACGTTTGAAATGTTCCAAACCTGATACGCTTAAGAGGACATTACACCTGCGACCTAAGTAGGTCGCAAGTGCCCAAGCATAATTATAATGGCCTGACTCACAATTTCAACTATCTCTTTTATATATTTGCTTTTTGATTCCCTGTTCCCCTTTTTAGTAAATGAAATTATATATTTTGAATGAACATTGTCATTTAGAGAGTATAATATGTATATTTTATATAAATTACTAGCTGTGCCCGCGACTTCACTCGCGTGGAATTCGGAGTAAGAAAATTTATCCGGAATTTTTCATGTGTTTTTTCTTTTCTCTTTCAGAACTTTATGAGTATAAAGTTTACTAAAAAGACTAATAGATGGCGTTAGAAGCTAAATCGGTTCCGCCGGTTCTGATATAAGCCTGCACAAGGAACGTAAACTAAAGACGATGTATCATTTTTATTTGTGAACTGATTGAAAAGAAACCAAAATGATATAGAGCCGAAATGTTACGATTAAGTTAATCTAAATACAACACTGAAAACCGCATCCAAATCGGTTCAAACATTACTGAGATTAACGTATACAACGAAGGTGAGAACAGAGACAAGCAGACAAAAATCCTAAAAACTGTTCCTTTAGGTTTAGTAGCGTGTCTTTAGCAGGTAGCACTTAGTTTTACTTAAAAATATTCCACGTACAGACTCAGTTTTTTTACCATTTTATTATATGTATAGATAAGGTCGTTGATTAAAAAAATATTATCATCAAAAACCTTTTAACGCACATATATGATCTCGTTTATGATATGAACGTGGTACACATCGAAGAACAAGCTGTCTCCACTTAAAATAGACATTATTACCGGACGTTATTCTAATATTATGATAAATTGTAATACTAAAAGAAGATAAATATTTGCGTAAAAGCACAGTAAAATCGCCCTGACCCCAAAGGGTTAAAGTCTCTCCGCAGCTGCCGTGGCATGCGATCGGAATCCACGAGGCGCCGATAAAGGAATAAACGGTCGGCATGGCGCGCAATTGATGTGCCGCGTCTGTGCAATTTATATTTGCATGTACGGAGCGAAGCGGTTTTACTTGAAAATACCGTTCATTGTTCACCTTTTTTATACCGAAGAGTAAGACCTCTTTAATAACCCAGTTTTGAGCCCATTCGATCATGAAAACCAGTTTAATATGGGCACTACAAGCTACGTACTGGATACTTAGAGGAACAACACATATAATTATTCAAATCAGTCGACAGCACATGATTGATCTATCGAGCAATTAATTAGCGCAAAACTCTTCTGTTCAACATTTTCAGGTCATTTTCTAATGAGATTAGGTATATATAGGTAGCGACGATTGAATGCTATGTTGTACACTAGCGTTTTGCCTGCGAGTTAGATCGCGACGAATTTTTTGTTTACGCCATCGTTAGCGACAGTAAACTGTGGTTAATAGCATCGTTATAGTATTTTGTTATACTTTTATTTATTTAAATTTTAATGTTTTATACTAATTAATATTATAAATACGAAAGTTAGTTTGTTCATTTATTTACACCTCAACTGACGTTCGTGAAATTTTCCATAAATCTTCAATATTTACAGCTTGTATTAGGCACAGTCCCACAACATTCAGTCTAAGATAAAATCGGAGCGAATTAAGCCGACTCCCGCCGACACGAATATTACGAGTGAAAACGAGACAACGGAGAAAAGAACAAAACATACGACTAGAGATGAGCAGAGATTGGAAATATTTAGCCGGTAGACTTGACATATACGTTGAGTTGGTGGAAAGCGGAGAACAAACTTGTGCTATAAAAGTTATTCGTCTGTTTTGCACGTATAAGCATAAGAATATTTTATCCCGGAATAGAATTTATTTTTGTTTTGTAATTAAAAAAATAACCCCGCTAAAGAGTGAACATAAACATGTAATAACACTTTTACTCTGGACATATATTTTCTTCAATTCTATTTATCTTAAACAACTCGAAAAGTGTATTTTATAATTTAATAAACAATTCATTAATTATTCTCGTCTGACATGTTCACATTTATTTTAGAACTGTAAGCCATAAGATGAAAAGTCATTTCCATAACAGTGTTGAACTTTCGGGCGGAAAGCCCCATGGGACAATTTTCTATGCAACCTCAGGTACATACTGAATGTACCAACGGCAATGCAGTGTGTTCTGAATATGTTTAACCATGCCTCACAAAGTCCTTAACTCCTTATTAATATTTTTATTTTCTTCAAAAGAAAAATAAAGAAAAAATTAACACAATAAAAATTAAATAATGGTACAAACATTCGAAAATATTAATTGGTCACATAAATTTTGTATATTAACAAACATGAAAGTATATTATATGAACAAATTACTGTTATAACGTGTTAATAAATACGGAACATTTCATTTTCATCCTGACGTGGTAAATATTCCCAAAACAAATGCTATTTTTGACTGAAAAAGATCGCTCTGAAATAAAAAAAAAAGTAAACTCATCTTAGTCCCTTAAGTTCTTAAAAGTTTTCTTTTAAAAGTAAAGAACACTAAAGTACGCTCGACTTCATTTAAATTTATATACGAGACAACATTCGCGAACCAAAAAGGTGAACAATACGCACTAATCTCCTCGGACGCCTTCCCGCGTTCCGAATCTGGCACGGAAGCGAACCTTGAGAATCGCTCACCGGCGGTACTGTGGGTACGACTCGTCGGACTCCACGGTCAATGCTCTCGGAACACTCCGTTCATTCATAAAGCGAATTCTCTCGTTACTAGGCGCGCGCGGCGGCACCATCGCAGCCGCCTGTTTCATAACGCGAGTCGTCTATTTATAATTGCAAAGTTCATTCCCTGTTTGACACCGCGCTCAACTTATCGGCGAACTCAAAACAAACAAATGATAATTGATCTTAAAACAACCGTAGGGAACGGTATTTAAATTTGCTCAGAGGGCTTTTGATCTCGAAATCTGCGACACATTTCCGGTTTGGCTACGCTTAAAATTTAAGCTTGAAGATTCAAAGTATACAACGAATTTGTTACATCGGATCATCAAACTAGCGAACATTTCTAGCTTATTTCTAACGAACATTTCCATAAGGATACTTAAATTCGCTCAGAGGGCTTTTGTTATCCAGTTGCGATAACGAAAATTGTGATACATTTCAGATATGACTAAATTTAAAATTAAAGCTTACGATCTTAAGTATATAAGAAACTGTTACATTTGGCAAAAGTAATGAAAATTTCTAGTTTATTACTTACTGGGAATCCAAGGTGTATGATGAAAGAGCATAGGATACTTAATTTTGCACAGAGGGCTTTTGCTCTTCAGTTAGGATAATGAAATTATAAAGCATTTTTGCTGTAAATGTGTTCAAAATTGAAGTTAGAGATCAAAGCATATAACAAACTGGTAAGTCTGGAAAAACTACCGAACATTTCTAACTTATTACTTACTCGGCATCTGAAGATTATGATGAAAGGGCATAGGGTACTTAAATTTTTTTCCAGTCGCGATAACGAAATTTGTGATACATTTTAAATATGACTAAGCTTAAAATATATAAGAAACTGTTACATTATATAAGAAACTGTTACAGTCTATAAGAAACTGTTACATTTCGCAAAATTAATGAACATTTCTATCTTATTTCTTACTGGGAATCCAAAGTTTATGACGAAAGAGCATAGGGCACTTTATTTTGCACAGAGGGCTTTTGATCTCCAGTTTTTATAATTTTGTTGTCGTATAACAAAATTATAAAACATTTCTGATATAACTGTGTTCAAAATTTAAGCAAAAAATCGAAAGCATAATAAGAAACTGTTACGTGTAAAAAAACTAACGAACATTTCTAGCTTATTACTTACTATGGATCTAAAGTTTATAATGAAAGAGAATAGGGTACTTAAACTCGCCGAGAACTTTTGTTCTTCAGCTGCGGTAACATAATTTGTGATGTATTTCTGTAATAACTGCGCGCAAAATTTAAACTGAAGATATAAAGTATATAAGAATCAGTAACATCTCACAAAACTAACAAACATTTCCAGTTTATTACTGACTTTACATTAACCAAATATAGTAACGTAGCTGCTAACGCTGCTTATTCCGGAAACATCGAGCTAAAAGCATGTAACTCTAATTCCTAGAAGCCCATCAAAACTACTATATATCTTCAATTGCGATGGCGAAATCTGCGATTCATTTCCGATACGACTTCACTCAAAAATTAAGCTAAGAGATCCAAAGTACATAACTAAACTTTTATATTTGGCAAAACTAACGAACATTTCTAGTATATTATTCATTCTCCTAATATAGCTACATCGTTGGTAATGATACTTATTTCATAAATTATAAAGCAAAAAATAATTACGTAGATCTAATTTCTAATAACCCATTAAACTACTCATCAAACGAATATCCTTCTACATATGCAGTCTTATGACATTCGTCATCATGCGCACAGGTCTTCTGTCATCACTCGGTCAGACATGGTCGCTAATTCAAAGAGAGCGTTGCTAACTGGTAGTAATTAATAACGTTTAAAACACACACACGCACACACGTACAACAAACAGTAAATGGTAGGAGGAAAATTTAATTACAAAACTTTTATGTTGTTACTAACCTACTTTTTCCTCATTTGAGTTGTAAGGATGGTAAATACATTATCCCTAAGTGGAACAATGAACAAATGACAATAGACTGCATTAATTATGGATAATTATTTAAAATTTTACTGTTTATTAAGTGCACATATGATTTCTGCGCCATATTTTAAAAAATACCTCAAATCACCATTACTACTTAAGATGTTTTCAATTTTGCCATGCACAATGTGTATTACTTTTTATAGACGTAATAATAACTGATACTAAAGGGGGATGCCCACAGCACTATGGAACGAAGTATCACATTGAGAATAGTTGTAACTCAGTTAAACTTATTTTATTTTATTGAAATCGATGAATATATTGAATCAAAAACAAATATTCTCAATATAAATCTTGGGAATAACTAACTATTGACGAATGTAAAGCAATGTCACCAATTTTCTTTCAGTATTGCTTGAAATATTTTACTTAATCCGAGGTAAGCTTTTGTCAGGATTATCTTGACAGATGTGAAGAATAATAACATAAGAAATAAAAATATATACACACAATATGTGTCATACGATAACCACATGAAATAAACAATTATATATAGTTTATTAAACACACCATACTTAACACTAATGTTACAGTTCCGGAGGTTTGTTTTTGATGACATTTTTGATTGTATCTATTCTTTAGACTATACTGTTAAGTAAGTCGAATCGGGTTCATGCAACAACGACTACAAATTTGAATAATTAATATAATAAATTCAAAAATATAATTTTAAAGCAACAAAACAAGATTGACGTGAACTGTCGAAACATATATTTTTCCACGGTATATCTTGTTCGTTCTATTTATGTACTGCGCGACTTTATTTTTACATTTGGTGACTTTTTTCTATTATTAAATTTGCTCACAGATTTTATTCTACATAACTTCGAGGGAAAGTAATTTCATGATTATTCGATGTAATTTTCAAGAAAATGGAATTTTCAGAACAGGAAATTGCACACGATACTTTTTTCTGGCAATGAATTCCCACAAGAAGTTCCCTCTATATAATTAAGGGTAAGAAATAATACATTATTTTAATGTTATTTGAAGAACGTATAATTCAGATGTAACCTATACCACATTTGGCGGAGTTACACATTGACGTGTAATATTCATTCCACAAAAAGTGCAACAAAAAGTTGAATACGTATTACTTATACCTAAAGAATTGGACAGATTTTTATGAAATTTTGTATAGATATAGTTCATGATTCGAATAAAAATATAGGATGATTTTTAACCTGAAAAACAGGATAATTCATGTACGGTAAAACTCCATATCTTTTACGTCAATAGGCACAACACAAAAGAAATTTCAATTAAAAAATGACCACTCTTCGATACTGCAAGGGCGCGCTGGATCTAGATTACCGACATTGCCGGCAACATAACAAATATGAATATCCGTAACTGGGTTATGATCTAAAAAGGAAGCAGCGTACAAGTAACTGCCATAAAAAGCGAAGACTCACTTGCATTGGGTATGCCTTTAGATGCTCGATGTGCGGCGCTGCATTGCAGGCCAAGTATAGACGTTGTTCCATATCGCGTTCGTCACTAATCGCTGGGTACAATAATGGGAAAGATGTGTTTCGGATTATACTGACGTATTACGTGGGTAATTATTACAATCTATGGCGTGCACTTGGCCTCAAGTAAGTGTTACACTTTATGGCATCCACTTATTCTCTGTGGACTCGATCATTTATATATATTCATTAAATATCCAACTAAAGGATATTAAGTTTTGATCCCTGCCGTGGCCTAAGAGTAAGGCGCTGCCTGATTTCGAACGATTAAATAAAATCTGAATGATTGTTAATAATTCAAATAAATTTTTAAAACATTTTAGTAATTTCGACTTATAAAAAGTTTGATATACGTTTTTTAATAAGATTCTATAGTGAAACAATCCTTACGATTTCGTCATGTCCACCTGTCACAGCATCACAGTTTCAAAAGTTTAGATCTAGCTATGCATATACCATCCTGCTTCGTAGCTGAAGTGGCCACACTTTAGGAATGCGATTATGGAATTGCTTTATACTTCCTATTTATAATTAGTTGGATTTATATTTAATTTGAATTAATGTCCATTTTTGTTTTCTTTTATTAATTAGTTTTTATATTGTACTGTAGACTACAGTACTTTTGGTGTTTGCGCACACTTTAGGGCAACCTGTAAGAAATTATTAGTAAATAAAAAGAGGTGTTTAAATTGGATAACTTAAATAATATGCAGCAAAATATAAAAAAGAAACAATTATTTAATGTACATTTACAGTGAAGATGATTTCTTTTCTTTAAATTAAAATTTCCAATTACCATATCTTCTTTTTTGGCGATTTGACTGCAATAAAACAGCCTATATGTTACAGCAGTCCCTAAAGAACCCACCAGCTAAAACAACACTAAGATCTCTTTAGTGGTTCTTGTGTGATGCGTGAACAAATGAACTGTTATACTCGCAGATAAATAGACGACAATTCCAAAAACAATATTTTTGTAATCCAAAAACCATTTTTTTTGTAAATATCTCCAATGATACACATTTACATGCAAATTTGTATGTACAGAATAGATAGTTTCCCTTCAATTCATTTTCATTTCAAATTTACTTTGGTCAAAAAGAACTACGCGATTTTCGTGATCCTTTACAATCCCGCCCCACACACCCTCCTGTTTCTTTTATGATGTACAATATTATTGTCAGAAATTCATACTAATAGGGGGTATTCCCTTAAAAGCATACTACTTTTTTTATTTCAGCTTTAGCTTTTAATTTCAGTTAAGCGAAAGTTAGATTATACAAGTATCCTTTTAGGGATACTCCCTAAAACACACTTGTATAATCCAACTTTCGTTTAGCAGAAATCTAATTAAAAAAGTGCTAAACAAATATTTGACGGCCGCAGAACGACATAGAACATTGGTTCTTTTCGAGGTATTGCAGATATTTCAAAAATCAAATCTAACAAAACAGTAATTAATAAACACGAAACATACGAAAATTCTTACAACTTCATTATGTATATATATTTCATATAAGGTCTTGGTTCGACTCGCTTGCCAACCGAGTAGCAACAGAAGCGAGCGCGAGGACACTCAAGAGATACGACGTTTCATTTTTTTATACCAAAATATTACCAGTATCAACTATAAATAAAAAAATCGAAAAAAACGCTGGTACGAACAAGTATACCTTATATATATATCGATAGACTAGATCACTAATTTACAGCTGGTCGCCCAAATTAATTTAACTCAAAATAGTTCAAATATCCGGTTTAAAAACAAACTAGAACGGAACTGTCTGTCAAGCATTGATTGACGTTAAAAAACAAAGAAAAAAAAATGTTCTCACAGCTGACGACGTCGCTCGTCGCGCCGGCCGGTAAGACACTCAGCACAATGTCCACTCACTGTCTTCATGAGTCATTGGAAATTTCGCTAAAAATCTAAACGCGCTAATACTGCTCAAACACTTTATACAGGTTGTGCGCCACAATAGGTACGTGTTCGCTAATATATGTACATATATTTATTAATTTATGTTACAAAATATCCGGATATTAGAAAAAGGATAGCATTTATCTATCAACAAATTTATCAAATTTTGTTTATTTTGAAAGTGTTTATTTTGAAAAGAAGGTATTTTTATAACCCGATTAAGGTGAAATTTGAAAAATACAATTAAATGCATGGGCAGCAGACTGATCGTATCGATCGATCGATCGTATCAGTCAGATCGTGATGCACCAAGGCATAGCATCAAATGGTATCATTTCAGTAAATTCCTCATTGACGTCAATTTGACGATTTGGCTTAATCACTCTTCGCCATATCAATGTTGTAGGTTATCAAAAAATTGGATCAGGTTAACCAAGTATATTGAAAAATAATTGAAACATTTATTTTTTTGAATGACTTATGATTAACGTCAGGTAGGAATTTCGTGATGTGGAGCCATTTCACGAAATGTCAAGGTGCATTACGATTTACCATATTATTATACAGTCGGTATACAAAAAAATGTTTATTTCCAAATTGATGAAAAAAAAACTAGTTGTTACTCGCAACCTCATCTGCGTGTCTGGAATTGTCCATCGGATCAACGAGTCCAACATAAAAAATTTGTCTCTACGATGGACTGTCTTCTACATTTACCCATCGAGTCTTTAAATACTTCGGCCACATTATCAAAAAAAAACCCTTACAACATGGAGCGAGGCATCCTGCTGGGAAAGGACAAGACTTAGACCGAAGTCGGGATCGTTGGAATCGAGCAGATCACAAGAACGTTAATAATGACAATTTATGCTTTAAGATTAGAGCAATAACTCAAGAATTAGCGCCAAGCAATTTATAACAAGTCGGCACCTACCGTGGTCGGTCACGATCCTCAATAACGGAGGAGCGATTAAAGAAGATGGGTTTGTGTTGCTTACATAAAAATTAATATCTATTTTTACAAAATCAGCATTTATTTTTTTAAATATCTACTTATTTATTTATCTTTCTAGTTAATTATATATATTACACAGATTATTGCTACATGATTACTATATATTACACAGTTCATCGTATACTTTTATTTATCCAGTGTAATAACGCGCCGCAGTTAATACATTTATTACTATCATAGCTCTACTACTACTTTACGATTTAATAAAATAAAAAAACACAGAATCACACTGTACATCAATCATACGCACGAAGTATTTCCGGCGAAACAAACTTATAATAAAATGATTATCCGCCAGCTTTCTGTCTGCGACGTTCCAACATGGCGACTAGTGGCGCGTTTTTTTTTACTCGCTACGTTATTTCCGCTCTCGTTGGATGGATGTACCCGTGACAGTTCGATTACTCACTTAGAAGAAGAAAAAATAACTCAACTAAAAGTAAATCAAATGAATGGCGGACAAAAAAATGAGACGTTTGGTCGGCATCACCGGCTTATCTTTTAGGTGTACACAGAGAACGCAACTAGCGTAGTTAACAAGTGAGAAGCCGATCAATAACTAATGAGAACAATCGTCGAATAAATCAAGTCACTGTCTAGATATAATGCCACTGAACGTTATTCAGAAAACATTCTCGGAAGAAACTGAAGATTCATTATTCGATTACGTACAAAACTATCGATAATGGCTTGAGATTTATTTTTTGTCTCGATGTTGGAAGCTAATAGCCGCTAAAAATAAAAGTGTGGCTTCGATCGATGGGCCGTAACTAGTTCAATTCCACCTACATAATTCCTTTTTTACAAAACAACTGCCAATTCGCGTGGGTTTCGAAATATTTGAACATTAATACAGAGATAATACGATTACCTTCTCGCACTATACGCCTTTACTGTGGGCTTGATTTTGGCACTTTTATAATTCGTCATTCTTTTATTAATTTACATAAAAATATACATTAATTTATATAAATAATGTATAAGTGGAAAATACTCTAAAGTGAGAGTTCGCAAATTTTCTAGATTTTTATTAAAGAATGATATATTAAATGGCTATTACGTTGAATGTTATCAAAGTACCAAAGGTTCGGCGCTAAAAGGTACATAAAACAGCGAGTATACATCGAAAGACAGCTGTCGTGTTGTTGTCAGTGCTATTGTGTTTTATTAGTTCGTATTGTGTTATTTCATAAGAAATCCTTCTTTGTAATTGTTTGTTGCTCGAAAAGTGCGCATAATTTTGTTCAATAAATTCTATTTAATTTAATTATAGAATATGCAATTGTCGCAAAACTACTTTTTAAACAAAAAAAATATAAATAAAATGTAGTTTGTTATTTTTAAAAAGAAATGTCTGTAAGTATAGTTCTTCTCCTATTTCATTTACTGTATGTACACATCTTATTTATAACATATATTTTTGGGATTATTTATTTTCAGTCAATTAAAAACAAAACACTAAATCCATAATTTACACATAATCATATTGACAAATATAAAAAAGAAACGAAAGGAAGAGAAAGGGAAGGAAGAATGAAACATACAAAAGTGTGGTGGAAAAAATATAAATAATTAGCTGCGCCCACGACTTCTTATTCGCAAACCACCGAGGATCACAACGTTGCCGATTTTTAATAAATGTACTTCCACACATCACCCCTGGTCATGACCATTTCGCCTATGTATGTCCGGAGGAAAACGTCATTGCGCGATTTAAAATACACGTGGCGCCATCTACTGATATACACAGGTGCACTTCTTTGTATACTTCTTTGTACTACTGCAATATAAATTAATTTTTGAAAGCATTAAACTCGCATATTTTCTGATCGAGTGCACCGTTTGCGATGAAATGAAATCTTCAAGTTAAACTCTATATTTTTTTTAAACTCCTTCCGAATTGAATACATAGTTGCTACGTGATGCGTGCATAAACACACAGACAAAAACGCCAAAAATGATATGTATAATGAATATTATTGTTTTATGCAAATGTTTTCAATATGCAGGCACACAAAGTCGAATCTAATTGTTTAGAGATGGATTTTAAGAAAGGTAGCATGTCTCATGGTTAAACTCATAGCAGATTTTTGTAACCATAATGTGATAAATTTTTATAATATTTTAAAAGCGTTATTGCTTTTTATTTTGACTGCTCAATTGGAAATACGGCATCTTCCAAGTATTTGTAAATTTCAAGTTCCCCTTTTAGAAAGTTCAGCACTTTATTATTACAACATAAAACTAGCCTGTCTTTCAAATAAGTTAATTGGCCTTCCCACTTTTATATGAAAAAAAAACAAAGATTAGATAAAATGTTATCGACGCTCCATAATGATAACGGACAACATCGACTCTTTGATTATCAGGTTCATGGTATAACGTCGATGGATTGATTATAAAGTCGCACACCGCGTGCTTAGTTAAATATTTTATGCAAATTGTTCACTTGATGGTAAATCAAGAATTGTATGTTGTTCACCTAACTTTCTACCATTGCGTGTTTAATAGATATACATTATAAATTCCCAACAAACTTCACACTCATTGTTGGTGAGTTATGGCAAGACATATTGAGACGTTAGTTATCTAACCATAAAAATCTATGTCTAAATCAATGGGCACGTTGACATGACGAAAGTTTGACAATATCTTGACATACGTTAATTGAAACGTTCTAACCACGCCCGTTTTCATAATTTCCTCTCAGCTAAACTTTGCAGATATATATACGGAGGTATTGAGGAGATATCGACGTGATCTTCATCGATTATGATCGCCAGGTACCACATCCAACGTGACCACACATAAGCACACACATAGCCTATATAGTCGTTCAAAAAAAAAATTTAGGTAGAGAACATTGTGATAAGGTATAAAAAAAACATTAGTTGTGCGAAAATCAATAGTTTAGAATTTATGTTTTTTGTACTTTTTTGAAAAATCTTTATCCCAAGTCACATAAATCAATTTTGGTCGAAAACTATTCCACTAAATCTTATGGAGCAAGCACATACATTTTGGTATGGAAATACATAGAGTAGTCATGTAGCAAAACACCCCATGAGCGATTTTTGTGTTTATTGTTAGTTAACTAATGTTTGACACTTTATGTTGATTTTCTCTGTTTTCAAAAGAAAAAGGTACATTTAAAAAAATCACTGTAGTAAAATATGTACAACGAGATAATTGCTTATAATCTTAAAAACTATCTTAGGATATGGTGATAGTCTAGACAAAGAATCGTAGTGATGTAAGTATTGGAAAATCTTCAGAAATTAACATCACATCACTAAGTCACTAAATGTGAAATTTCTGCCATACGCGCAGTTTTAGCAAATCTAAGTACGTTTCTTTTAAAAAAACATTAATTCAACTCAAATTTACCTAAATTATTCGCAAATCAATCTTTATTAGCCTTAATAAACATAAAATGTGTTCACGTAAAATGACTCTGCTAGATAGAACGCTTTTATGTTGTACACGATCACAAAGAAAGCGACACAACAAACCTATAAATTATATGTTGGATATAATGGAAGTATATATAAGCACGTTAAATGTAAATACTGTTATTCAATTGAGATGAAATTTAATAGATAAATAGCTTAGGTCTAAAGTTAAGTTTGCAGATGAACTAAATCAATCCACCAGTGGCGGCGGTATAGAGTTTGAAAAAATTCGCGAAAAATTATCTTTTGAATAATACATCGTTAACGAGAAATTTTAATATACTTCAATTGTTATCTTTCACTTGTTTAAAAGAAGTATAGTAAATTAAATATTTACAATTTATTGATTAAAAAATAATAAATAATTCGCCTTAACACGTTTTTAGTTAAAATTCTTTATAATTTCTTAATCCAAACGGCAATAACACCGCTTCAAATTGCGTACTATTTTATCTTGTGAGATAAGTGATGAGATTGTCTAGAATTTTTTTTATTTATTCTAGGAAAATTAAGAAAAGAAAGCTAAATAGCAGGTTGTGATTGTTCAAGAAATTTTATATTAAAAATATAATTAATTCGCCTTAATACGTTTTTAGTTAAAATTCTTTACAAGTGCTTAATTCAAATGGCAAGAACACCGCTTCAAATTACGTACGATTCAACCTTGTGAGATGATGGAAAACCCGTATATGTGATGCATCTGGATAGTGTCTAGAATTTGTTTGTATTTATTCAAGAAAAATTAAGAAAAGAACGTCAAATAGCATGTGATTCTCAAGAAATTTGATTAAACCAATATTGTCTGAAACATATCAGCCAAGAGTGCAGAAAATGAGATTTCATGGTCTCTTGAAATAATTTTATTTGTAAGTTAAGAAATTGTTTGCCCTGATTTTATATGGGGAGAACAGATGTTTTAAAAAATATAAAGAAGATAAGTTAACTTTCTAGAAGAGATAAAACATTACTCTTTTAATTACGTATATAATACAAATTTTGTGCCACTGTTTACTTGTTTATTTATTATTTTATATTTCTTACTACTTGCGACTTCGCATAAAATTGGCGAGAGTGTTGGCTATAAAGATTTGCCCGGACAGAACCTGGTATTGGAGTTCGAGCGATATACAGTACATATTATACATACGATCGCAATCGCCGGCCACGCGTCTAACGGTACATAGGTCACGAAGAACGGCCCCAGTCATGTATGTACTCAAGCTGCCTCTCAAAACTTTGCTTTGTTCTCCGCTTGCTCCGCAACAACGGTATACTTACGAGCTGCATATGGATATTTTTAAAATATATAATTAAACTAGCTGCATAACCCGGCTTTGAATGCGCTATATTTTAATTGCCAATTTCATATATTTTTTGCTTGCTATGCGTTTTCACCCGCATAGCATAATTTTAATCAGGGGTGTAATTACTTTTAAATCGATAATTCCGAAATTGTGTACAAAATCACTTTCTTATAGTATAAGTTATACGCCTTCGCACAGTGAACTGACCACTGTTTGAGGGACATAGATTTTTTTATAAAAATCGCATTTTTAAAAAAAATATCTATGTCCCTCAAATAACAAATTCATTCGACTGTGCTCCGCTCTATTCCAAACGATATCAATCATCACAGCCAGAGGTATATCAGCGAGAATATTAGGTATGACTGTTGCACGGGTTAAGCAGTTTCCCCGAATTTGTTAATTTTTTTATCACTACTCTGTCTCTATAAATCATAGCGTAATTATATATAGCATATAATCTGCCTCATGGTTTAACACAAAAAGTATTTCTGAAACCGGACGTGCGGTTCCAGAGATTAGTGCGAAAAAACAGATAAATTAATTCGCTTTATATTTAAGTATGGATTACTAACGTTTAATTTATTGACAGTGTTCTCAATGATTATGCTGTTTATTCTATTAATTAGTCTAACATATAGCTGTACGGGTCTATATATACATATACATATATATATATATATATATATATATATATATATATATATATATATATATATATATATACATATACACATATATATATATATATGCACACACACACACACACAAGTTCACTTTAATTCGAAAATATTTCTGTCAGTCAAGTTTGCAACAAAAACATGTCATGGCAAGCAATGTTTAATCATAGGGAACATACACCGTTAAACTTTTTTGTACATTTTCATGTTAGCTATAATATTTTCATAAATTACTTTAATTGTATCTTGGGTTAAAAGTTTCACCCAAAAAACGAATCCGCAATACAAACACCACTTTAATATCGACAACAATTTGGCACGCTTTAGAAGAAAAATTTTTTACCTTTAAAATTGTTTAATTACGTGAAGCCATAACGGCGCGCCTTTTTAAGTGGCCTCGTGTTATCGCTGCCTACCACGCCTTGATTGCATTTTTATCAATGTACCTGTCTACCAAGGTACACCTTACAATGTTTCGCTGTTAACTAGATGAATTGAGATAACAATCAAACATTATAATGTGTAAATCATTTTATCAACTTTTTCTGTTACTACAAGTTAACGATATATTAAATGCACGTGACACCATCTATTGACATACTGTAGTACTAAATTTCCATTGTTGAATAAAACGTATAAGTTTCAACCTACGGAAATAATTTAATGAAATTTTTAATATTGCACATCATATTCAACAAGAGGAAAAGAGACTGGGATATATCCAACCCTATTCGCATCTTCAAATTTAGAGGCCTATAACTGGCTATTTTTCAATCAATTTTTGAATTTTTTTAAGACTGGTTTTTAATTAACTTATATTTCACAATATTGTACGAAAAATCTCAAAATTTAGAATGAGTCAACTAGCGTATTCAATAAACAATATCGTGTATTGTACAAATCTCACATATAGAAAAGTAAATAATACATTAATGTTGGCGTATATATATATATATATATATATATATATATATATATATATATATATATATATATATATATATATATATATATTAGAAAGATAAATTTACAGCAGTTTATAATCATTTTCATACAGTATGAAATCCATTTTCTAGATCAATATTTACGCTAGTATTTGTCTCATTCGTCGACAAGCAGCGGTTTGAAAACACGCAGCGATTGGCAGAGCTTCGGACCACTGGATGTGCCGGAGTATCAAAGGGTAGGTCTATAAAAGCTTAACTGTACCAGTATTCCGTGCTAACGAGCCCACTGCTAATATCGCTGGTATGGCTCTCCATCACACAAATTATATTTAAACAAATATTTTCTTTGCTTGCATTAGGTAACAAACAAAAACACTTTCACATTTATAATATTAACTAATTCTGCGGTTTGCTCTCTTCACCTCAAGCGCTAGCGCAAACGCTCCATTCACCGGAATTCCCGCCCGGTCAATCACAGATCCGGTCAACCCAGGCGGTAGGTACCGCGAAAATAAACCTAAAGATAAATGATTACCTTCATAACTTCTGAACTACGATATAAAGGATAATATTAAAGGAATTTTGCAACTAAATATATTTACTTGTCAACAATTAAATTTATTTACATAAAAATTAATAATTTTTCACAAAAAATATCCATGAATATATTCAGTAATAAAACTTTATTGACCATTAAAACACTTCATGTGTTTTGCCTAGAGAGATAGATGTACGTTGTCGTGAACTTTTCCTACAGTTTTGGCAGCCCATTTACTTTGTCATACATGAGCATAATCATAACATCTTTTAATGTAGGATGTATATAATCTACACAATGTTTCACTTTTATTATATTATAAATGATAAGAATATTCGTTTTAAAAAAAGCGACATTTAAGTCTTAAGATGTCGAATACATTACCACTTACGAAAACACAACAAATACGGAAAACGAAGCGTAACCTTTCAAACTTTAAAGAAATCAACCATCTATACAAATAATTAAACACAAAGAATAAATAATTATTTTAAAGGTTTACGACCACAGCGCGTCCGCCCGGGGCGATTCGGCCTTGAACAGAGACGCGGCTAACACGATAAACCCGACCGGACCGGAATGAGAAAACATAAAATCGATAATAAAGTCTAATGTTGAAACAACACGAATTTGCGAATTTAGATCGTCAACATTAGAAGATTATTATTTATCTTATTCCCACATGTGAATTATGACGCGCTAGCTGATACAGCGTGTTCCAGAGAAACGTTGGCATTTTCGCTAAAAGCACATTTCTATATCAATACGTCGCTTTTGGGTAACGTTGCCATTTAAAAACAACTAAAAATACAAAACGCTTTACTTTAACTTTCTTTTGACCTTTTATTAGGCTTCTTTACCTCAAGAGGAAAAACGGAACGCTTGAACTCAGACACTTTTTTCTAGACACTTTTTTCTATGTCCATCTGTTACAGCCGTTTTTCTTAGAACCAGTCTGAGGTGGAAATTTGACACAATAATAAAGCTGATTAACCATCATAGATTTCAACAGATAACACTAAAAAATATTCATATGGAAAAAAACAGGGGGAGGGTGTTAAAGTATTCGAAAAAAAATAATTCTAATTCCATATAATACAGTGTGAGATATTGCAAGGGCCATGCAAAAATTATATCAACCCCCATTTTCCAGAATAAAGAATTTAAAAATTATGAAAAAATTAGGTTTTTAGAAGCCTGCATAAAGGATGTAGGAAAATTATAGGAATGATTCTAGATGTCATAATTTTTTTAAATATGCATCATGTTTGTACGACTGTGAAAGATGAAATAGGCAAAAATACATTTACGTTATGAAAAATTATTATTATATATAGATTAATAGAAATACCATATAACCCTTATACATATAAGATGTGCTAAAATATGTACAAAAGACTCGCAATTTTCATGCTTGACACGTTCTTTTCGTGTCAATGCCAATGAGATTCAACCACTTCTGACGATTTACTTGCATATTTATTTACTTGCCACCAACGGATCGTGACTTTGAAATACTTCAATTCTGAATTCTTCAGATAACATAAAAGTTAAAATTAATTTTGTTTAGTTAGTTAAAATTATGAAATATATTTTAATAATGAAATATATTTTAATAATCTTCTTAATGTCTTGGCATAAAGGCATTATTTATGAATAAAACTCTCTCTATTCTCGTACACGTTAAGTTTTTTGTATGTAAATGAAATCATTAGAAACCTATTCACATTCGCTCAGGTAGAAATTACATAGTGAACGTTAACAAAGTTGCAAAAACGTACAAGTTGCTGATTCATAAACTTCATATTTGCTATCAATATAGACCCTTCGTGCGTTGCACAGTCATGCAATGTATACACGCGAGATTAGTAACGGGTATTAACTTATTAAAATACAGTAGACGTCGTAAATGAGTATTATTATCGACTTTGTACAGCATCGACCTGTATAAAGTCGACAGACGTGTTTGTTATGATTAAACTAAATCGCCTGTAGCCAGTTTGCCTCGCTGCTTGCGTAACCTTCCACCGAATGTCGCCTTAAACCGAAATCAGGTTCTCGGTCGCCCCTTACTTACTGCACACGGGTTTAGCATCAGACACGCGAGATGAGCAAATTGTTTTTTTATCTATCGGCCCCGTTGGATCAGAGCCAGAGGCTTTTGGCATTGTGCACCAACAACGTCCGTAGGTAGTTTCCTGGGATTATCTTGGCTCGACATTCATATTGAGAGAAATAATAAACGTAGAATGAATATAGTGGAAAGTCTGTGCATAATAAGACGAACATAATATGATAAAATATGTAATGAATAAAAAAATCTGCCCGGCAACTATAACTCGCACTACAGGAACCCTCGTGGTGTAAGTCAACCTTTAAGCATTTTATAAAATTTTAATTTTTCAGGACGTAGCAGGTGTACTATAAGACGGGAGGTCTCTTAGTCTTTCAAGATTGTAGATTGACCCTAAGTATTTTATAGGTTTTGATGATCAGTGAGTAATACTATTGTATAAATAAAAATATACGCTTTAAAGGGCCACATCTTTTATTGCGAGAATCAACACAACGTATTTTAAGGCTATAGGGTTCAGTATACGATTATTAATTTCAACTTGCTATCATCCCAAGCCCTTTCCGAGATAAAGACCTTTGATAGACAGACAACCAACTGAACCTATAAAGGTTTCGTTTCGTTTTTTTTTTCATTTTGAGCGGCGAAGCCCTAATGAAACGTAATTAGAAGGTTTATAAATCGAGATTTTTATTCAAAAAGAAGCAAATAGTGGTGATGAAGTTGTGTCAGTTTCAACACCACCACCACTAAATCTTTCACCAAAAGTTGGGCATATGAAAGTCATACCCACGAGGCTTTGGAGGGTTATCTAAACATTTACAAATTAACCATAATTTAATAAACACTTATTCATGATATGTCTTTCGATTTATTCAGACATGTGAAAGGTTTTAATTAAATCGAAAGGCTGCAAAATATATAGTCGTCAATAGGAAAATTGTTACCTGCTTTATGTTTGTTGTTACTTTTAACATGTTAATATGATTGCGTCTTGGACTATGCATATTGTGAAGACAAAAAAAACATGTCTAAATATAATAATATAAATGATTGTATACAAAGAATTTTCGACATGTATTACACATAAGCTTTTATTAAAAGACGTTCAATTTAAGGATCCAAAGTGGTACAAAATATCTCAAAAATAGTTGGCTCGTCACGTTTTTCTTCTCTGTACACTCGTATATATTCTCTATGAAGTCTTAAAAATACTCGCTTTTTTAAGACGGAAATATGATATTATTAATTTATATATAAATCTGATAGTACGCACTACATTATATACGTATATTAATTATAACCTAAATTTTTCACAAACTGGAAATTATTTTAAGCGTGTTAAGACGTGCCCACAATTTTATTAAGTATAATATATACCATATATTGTAAGTATAGTCCTTTTCATTTTAAGACACTCATAAAATTTTTAAGTAAGAAATGTTTAGTGGAAATTTCGTATTACAATCTTCTAATAATTACACTCAACACATATATGATAATATCTATGTAGGTAGTTTTAGCAGTAAAAACTTATTGGCGCTTTATACCATGTATATTCCATACCACTTGAGAACTTCATCAAATTTTTAAACTAAGAATTTTTAATAGAAATTTCTTTTTAAAATTTGTATAAAATGGCGCAAAAGTAATGTCATAATTTGAATTAGCTGCCATTTTGTTAGAAATGAAAAAAAGAGCTCTGTTTTCATTAAAAGTTTGTTTGAAAGTGTAAAATTGCTGACATTAATTAGAAAAAATTATTTACATAATAAAATATTTATATTAATTTGGAAAAAATTTGGCACCATCTGCAAAAATTAAGGCACATTCACATTATGACATTACTTTTGCGCCACCCTATAGTAATCACCCTCAACCCAGTTATGATAAAATCTGTGGACGTTTTTCTATCTATATGAAACTTATTAACGCTATAGTTTCTCTCCATAATTGTTAAAATATTCAGTATACTTCAAACAATAGTAAAAAGAATTGTGGTAAATATTATAAACGCCTATCCTGATTGCTATCGAAATAAATTTCTGCTTCGGATACCCATACACAATACCCATACCCTTTCGGATACCCATACACAATACCACAGATACCAATCAACACCTTGTTTAGTTAATTTACGGAAGTAGATGGAAACCGCTGCACAAATAAGTCAACACTTATATTTAATAACCAAATTTATGCGGTTCAGGAAAAGTTGGACCAAACCAGATTTAAGTTGATGCATGTAATTATCAAGTGCAATGCGACCTTGAAGTAGACAAATCGGTAATTTTCTTCTCATTAGGTCATTTAATTGATAACAACCAGTTCTGTTATGCCAACCTTTATTACGTCCTAACCCTTCATTAGCACAGTTCACTTAATTAAGAACTTGTACTTCGGGTATAATTTTTCTTAACATGGAAATACAAATTTCACAGATATATTTATTCCAAGTTGCCTTTTCACTAATTACATCCCTCATACGTATTATTCTTTTTCTTTTTTTTTCTAATACCCATTTTCAATAACAATTAAAAATAATTATTTCAATATTTTATTTTTAATTTGGTGTCGAACCTAATTTTTTTCTCTCTAAACCTTATTTCGTATATAATTTTATGTTACAGTTTCATTACATACAGGATGTAAGGTTGAATACGACAAAGCCACGAATAGGCATTTCTCTTCGATGCCCTAAATAGAATAGTGGAAACTGTTTTTTTTTTAATTCGTGGTGGTTCCGGAGTTATTCAAGTCTAAATTTGATTTTTTTTCAAAATGGTTACCATATTTTCCAAATGTTTCATTCTCATATTGTAAAATATCATTCAATAATTTATATTGTCAATAAAAAATCTAAAATGTCAATAAAAAATCTATAAACCCAAAAACATTTCAAGGATTAAAACGGGACACATATTCGTCTCTGTTTCATAAATACGCCATTAACTCTCAAGCGAACTGTTTTTTTTTAATTTTTCAAAAATGTTCCTTGTGCACAATTTAAAAAAAAACAGTTTTCATTCATCTTGAAACGTGTTTTTTACATTGGGAAAAATATCGTAGGTCTCTTCGAAATGATTTTGTCTGTTTCATTCCTAATAACTATACAAAACAAAAAGATCGAATTTGACGTGATTTCGTGTAAAACTCAAACAATTCTTCGGGGCAGATCTTTAGATAGAAAGTGTAGAATAAACTATGAGAAAAGGTAGGAGAATAAACATAATTTCTCGAAGGGTTCACTAACTTCAATGTGCTTTTGTATAACTACACACTTTTTAATCATTTTTATTAAGGTTTTAGCTAAAGATTCCCAATAACTGTTTCTTGTTGTTAAAATATATATTGTGTATATAAAATCGTAAAACGAGTTATTATTACACTAATATAATTAATATAAAATAAATAAAATAGTTTTTTGTCGCCACGAAACTTGATCAATCTTGTATCATATCTGGGCTGATACGATTCGTTGTTTGTATATATTAGGAATCTTAATAATCTAAGTTATAATATGAATACACGCTGTAGGAGATATTTTTAAATATACCATTGACTAGTGTCATTTAATGGTTGCTTGCCAATATAGTGTACGGGCAAGCAAACATTTTGAGAGTAATGAAGTCCTGCAGAATCAGATGGTTGGGACACGTTTTTCAACGGGAAGATCTAGACCCTGTTAAAAAAATTACGTTCGCGAAGATTGAAGGTACAAGGAGAAGAGAAAGACCACCTACAAGGTGGTTGGACAGGATAGAGGAAGACTTAAACATTTTGGGCGTCAACAGGTGGAGAACGCTTGCATCAAGTCGTACTGCCTGGAGGGAGCGAATTGGGAAAGCCTCGGCCTGCACCAGACTGTAGTGCTGACAAAAAAGAAGTGTCATTTAATAGAACTTTTAAATAAAATTGTTGTTTCTAGACCGTTTCCAGCATCACATATTTTAGGTGCCAAAAATAAAATCGTTGTTATATCACTCAAGCTTTCACCGCCCGTCAGTCGTTTCTCTCAGAAACTATTGAACGCAGAAAATTAAAATTAGACAGTAAATGGCCCTTAAGTTTAAAAACAACGAGATCCTGAATGATTTTTTTACGTCTAAAATAATGATTAAAACAATGAAACGATGAAAATTTTCGTCACATACTCATAAATATTAAATGCTAAATTATATGATAATTTATAATTTAATACTTAAACTAAACCTATATCAAAATGTACATTAACACATTGAATTATCTCTAAAAACCGTTACGACTTCTTCATGACTATATTTTTTCTAATTAATCAAAATTTAGTATATATTGAAGATTAAATTTGGGAACAACAAATTAATTTTGAAAACTATGTCTAAAAAAATTATTCGTCAAAATTACATGAAAATTTTGTCGTGAACCGGCAAGCAATGATAACAATTTTCTTTGCCTGCATACACTTTATATACTCTTCACGCTGAATTTGCTAGCGATTTTAGGAAAATTCTACGCATTTATCATCACATGAAAATATTATCACAATTAGAAAAGTTCTCGACAATTCAATATGTGGTCAAAATGTTATTCGGGGATACTTTTTGCTTATATATAATATTACGTGAAATAACGTACATTTTAATCCAAATAAGTAATGATATTAAAAAAATTAAATGTTTACGACATTTATAATACTTTATCCTTTGCGTTGTAGAATTAAAGTATATTCAACAGCTTTCAGCGCTTCTTTACCTTCTCTTACCTGTAAATCTGCACCATAGTAATACGATTATAAGATTGATCCTGCTCCAATCAGGCGATCTTATTAGATATAACTCTAGCAAAGGTTCTCATTAAAAACAAGCTTACAACTCGCTTTTCGTTTTATTTATTAGTTATAAAAATATTATAGGTTTTATATGAATGTTGACAAGTGTCCAAATGAAAATGAAAGTCACTTGCAATTTATTTTACCTCTGAGAGGAAAATTGAAAAAAACACGTTTGCTTTTTATTGTCTTTATTACAGCCCCCAGTTTTCTTCTCGGCTCAGCGAGTTTGAAACTCAAGATGTAGTAAAACATTGTGCAGGAATAGAACAGCTATGAGAATCAAATTTCGTGAAAGTCAACATAACATAATTTTAGGACAGGTAATAATTCCAAAATACTATACGTTAAATTACGGAAATCGATTTTGTCAAAATCTAATCCGCTGACATAGGGTAGATTGTTCATAATTATTTTAGTTAAGTCTTTGAACATTCATCATTGTCTGTTGTTCTTTTAACTTTTCTGATTAATTTTATCCTATTAACAAAATTAACAAAACGTTACCGTAACTCAACTAAGGGAATACCCATGCCAGCAACGGGTTAAAAATAATCTTAAACGCTGACTGAATGAGTTAGCGTAGTAAGTAACCTAGGCCAATACCCAAAATGGTATGGCGCCCACGGTACGGGCTGTTAACTAGCTCACTGGCGTGGGTGCACAACATTACGAATGCGTGTCACATACCACTAGCTAAGGCCAGTCTACACGCGAATCTATTAGATACACTTCGTCGCTTCGACGCTCAGACAATTGCACTTAAGGCTAAACCGGCTACTGTGGCCATGTACTTATCGTGGTAGGCGTTTCAAAGGTTGATATAGGCGACGAGGTGTAAGACTACCTTGCTTTGTTAATATACCTACACACCTTCTCCAGTTGCTGTAAGCAGTGCCAATCAGGATTATGCTATTACCCAATATATGATTAAAATTCAAAATAGCAACTTAATTTTTAAATTTGTTCTTTGTATTACTGTTGTTTAGTATTTAAGTGAATATTACAATAATCTTAGTCTTTAAGTTAATTCTTGTATACTATCATTTTGTTAATTCTTATTACCATTTAAAAATCTTCAATTTCTTTTATATTTTAAAGGGTTTTGTTGACTTATCCTTAGAATCAACAAAATATCATCACAATGAGAGTTCCAGATCTTTTCGTCAGCATTTTTGAAGAGATGTAGTGTACCTTCGTGTTACGAGAAACTAAATGACATACGGAGAGACGAAAAATTCGTCGTTCGCCTAGTGAACTTTAAGAATGTATAAACACAAAACTTTCTGACAAAAAAAATGAACTAACTTCAAACAACTGCCGAATAATAAGCGCACTGAAAATTTCTTTAGTCCAACTTTACCACTTCTTAAACCATAACTATTAAAGCAAGAAAGATACCACAAAGTTTTATACACGTGAATATATATATATATATATATATATATATATATATATATATATATATATATATATATATATATATATATATATATATATATATATATATATATATATATATATATATATTCCTTTTATACACCACATTTTTTACATCTTCTCTTAGATATAAAGTTTTGAAGGGTAAAAGAATAATTAAAATCGGTTCAGTAGTTTTTGAGAAAATTATGAACATACTCACATACATACCCACATACATACATACTGCTGAAACAAAGAACCTTTCTTTGCATTGTATTAAATATGACATTAATTCTAATCTAGAACATTATACAGTTCAGTTTAATATCACTACTTTTCCATCCAATGTTTTTCCATAAAAGGAAAACAAATTAATCTCATGCTTAAGAAACTAACACCATTGGTTTTATATCGTTCGTATTATCTTATACTAGCTGTGCCGACGCGACTTCGCTCGCCTTGAATTCGGTATAAGAAAAGTTATTGGGAGTTTTTTGTTTTTTTTTAAATATTTTTTCACTAAGAATTCTGTGAGCATAAAGTTTACTAAAACGCTAATAGATGGCGTTGACAGTACCAATATCATAATAATCACCCAGGAAGAGTGTTTTTTTTATCTGCAATATCCAGACAAACCCTACATGTTGCTCGAAGGTATAAACTATTATCATAATAAATTTCATCAAAATCTGTGCAGTATATTTAGCGTGATTAAAGAACAAATTAACACACAGATAAAAATTCTAAAAATAGATTTTTTGGCTTCTATTCCCATTCTATAAGCGAAATCAATCACTCTTTTTAAAATATTTATATTGAATAGCAAAACGTTTATGTCTAAAAAAAATAAAATATAAAAATTTTGTTCATAATATTGAATATCAAAAAAAGTTCAAGTTAGTAAAAGTTAATGTAAACGGCACAGTCCTGTGTCGATAGTAGCGATCCTATTACTACTATACCCTTCCGGTTTTTTTAAATTTATTTTTCATCAATATAATTTAATATATTAGTTGTGTGACGACATAGCAATTTAGAAACCTCTGGTATATCATTTTAAATAAGAACTACAAATCCTTCTGAATTCACGCTTCTACACTATAC
Organism: Druceiella hillmani; assembly: GCA_039881145.1. NCBI lineage: Eukaryota > Metazoa > Arthropoda > Insecta > Lepidoptera > Hepialidae > Druceiella > Druceiella hillmani. Next base: position 32,412,884 of record JAYKKI010000006.1, read on the forward strand.
TTATAGCGTTCAGAAGCCTTCAGAGCCCTCGAAACATTGTTCTGACTGATAACTTAACAAAAAAGTATATAAGTTACGCGAAATTGTTGCTATTTGCACGTTATTATTATTAGTATTTTGAAAATCTGCAATAGTCTGTAGCAAAATATTTGACATATTCTTACAAAAAATTGATGACAATCAAAATGGATAAGAAAAGATAAAGCAGAACAGGATAGAATAAAAAGAAATAGAGTTATGATAAGATATCAAGATGGAAATAACTTTTTGTGATGTCTAATGTACATTTCGGATACCAGAAATAAGTTTGTTCCAGAGTCTGGTATTGTGTAAAATGAGAGTGTTCGTATAGGGCGAAATTATGTGTGGTACGAGGAGGAATTCAAGACATAATTAACGCCTTGGGCGTTATCATATGTTGGATCCCTTTGAATCTAGAATTGGGATAAAACAAAGTGGTCAATTCCTTAGTACAATGAAAAGAAGATTTATAATAAGTAAACCACGCCGGTCACGTATCTCTCATTTCGAGAAGTGACCTAAATACAAAACTAATACCATATTTCTGAAGTTGAATAATATGTAGAAAAATATAAATTTTGAAAATGTTTCGTGGATCTTCAGTGATGTCCAAGTGAACACACTATATAATCAGAGATAGTAGACGAGTTTGACAAAAGTAGATTTTAGTTTTATAATTGAAATAAATCGTTGCGAACTTTTAATCATTGTTATTTTGCTAAAATTTCGGGGTCTAACTTTATCAACTTGAGGCTGCTACTTAAACTGTTTATCAATCCGTAAATCTTTCACAGCAAAGATGCGCAGAAATGTTGCGCGGAGAGGCCACCTAACGGTTACACATTTTCAGTGCTCTGAACTTCGTACGCTCTAAACTTCTGATTTTACTTCTCATTAAACTTCATACCGGGCACTATTTATAATAATCGATTCTTAACGAGTAAACTCCAAAAAATTATCTTGCCCCGCTTGTAATATCGAAGGTGGATAGAAAATTTAGTTTTTTATTCTTTTTTTAGAATTTTGTAACAGCTAAGTATTCTTAAAATTTCTCGTAATCCACCATCCTTCAGTAGGTCGCAGACTTGTAAGAATCTAGTGGTTTTTCGGCCTTTCATGGCGAAAATTTGCAGGTATATGCTTTTAGTTAATACAGAGATGGTCGAAGTGAAGTTACGGAAAAAGTATTGTGTTGTCGATGTCAATCCTGCTGATACGATGTTTTGCTTTTTTTAGCAAAATCCGCATGGTTCTAATCGGATAGATCTTTAAAAATGTAATAAATTATATATCAGAAACACCCCTTTCCTCTCTAATTTTCTAACGGAACATACGAAAAACTCAAAAAAATTTATATAAGCAACCTTTTTTAGTTTGAACAAAAATACGGTAAATTTGGAACACTACCATTCATTATATTTACGTTACATTTGCTAATTTATAAGAAACACAAACATAAGAAAAATTTTAGTGTTTTACTATGATTTTTATAAAAAAAATGCTAAAAACCGCTCATAATTTTAACATTTTGGAGTAAAAAAATAATTATCCAATAAGATAATACACGAAAAACAAAAAAGAAATTAACACGTGTAAAGATCCATTGCCTAATTTAATGCGTATTCGATACCCACGCGTCTTGTTTTTTTCTCGTTATTGCATTGGTTTTTTTTGCCGTGATATTTAACTTATAGTGATATTTTACATATCTTATAAAATTCATTATAAACGAAATCAAACATGTTAATCAATTTGTTTTACCGATTCGACACAGTGAACGAGTCAAATCAAACTAAAAAAAATCTGTTCGGCATATTAACGATAAGAATAACAGTGAAGTAGACTATTTGAATGAATTTGCATATTCTTTAAAAAGTGGCCGTTCAAATTAGTATCAAAAGTGACGTGTTCATTTCTTTAATTTCTCGTAAGCAACGATTTGGTTTACTCAAGTATCTGGAGTATCGCATCAGCGATACTCCAGATATGTATCAACATATCGGGGTCGGACTGGTCTGGAAGAGCCTAGGTGGCTTTCCACAAGCCTGGGGATAAAGGTAGATGGGATACTATCGGATAATAATGAAATATACATATTATTCAGTTTTATTGATATATATTATTAGATAAATATGGTTCTTAAAATGTACTTAAAAATCGCGTCGAATGCCATCAAAATCGGATAATTCATGTAGAAGATATTGCCAAAAAAGTACCTTTTCAAATATATTGATGGAGTAATATTTTTGAATAGAAATTATGTTTCGTACAAAAAAACAGTATCGAATAAAAAAAAAGCGCCATTATTATTTTTCGAGCTCGAAAATGAAAAAAGGCGAACTCGAAGATCTCAATAATTACGACCAGAAATATTTTTTAGCTCTTTGAGCTCGAAAATAGCGGGAAGTTTCAGAGATGGCCTCAGGGTCAAACATTTTTCAAATTTTTCCGTTTCATTTTTCAAATTTTTCCGTTTCATTAGTGTCTGAACCCTTTTACATGTAAGTCGTCAGCCAGGGGGTAGGTGTAGGGTCGGTGGTCCGCGCAGGCTAGAGCCCGGTTGGCAAACGCCACCTCGACTATATGTGGCTACTCCGACACTTTTACTTACCATAAACTACTGCTAAGTCTCAGATAAAAGGAGTATGTAAAACAACTAGAAAACGGCAAAATATTTATTATTCGGAATGCATTTTACTTTCTGATAACTTTAAAGTTTCAAATCTATCGAGTAACTACAGACTTTGATTATTTTTTTGTATGGGGGAAAGCACGTTGCCCACACCGTCTGGGCCACGGCAGGATGTTAACTCATGAATCCAACTTTCTAATCTTTTTATCGGTTTTTATTAACACAACTTCCACCCTAAATAAATTTACTCGTAAGCAATCACCACCTAACGGACTTAAAGCTAATAGTGCATATAATTATATCAGCAAGTAAAGATGAGTTACTTATAATTTATTTCTATAAATAAATCATTACGACGAAAAACAGCTGTCATATCATACATTTATTCAAATAGAACATTCGTTCAACTGATTCAACTGCGCTTAAGCAAATATTCGTTATTTATAATAATTATAATATAAGGTTGACAACTTATAAACACACCACTTTTTTCGACCAATTTCTGGAATGTTATAGAAGCTTCTAGAATATTTCTTATAGGGTATATAAATAAAGCCGTATTCGAACTTCTGTTCAGTTTGCAATTGAGTAATCGGCAAGTAAAGATTAAGTTAAAAATGGAAGTATTTCGAAGCGAACTTAGAAGACTCTTTCTTCATGAATGTCGTTTAGGACGAAAAACCAGCGAAGCATCACGCAATATATACAAAATGATGGGTGAAGCTATGCCATCTTACGACACAGGCAAGAACTGGTCCCAAAGATTCAAAGGGAATTTTGACCTGTCCGATAAAACTCATCCAAAGCGGCCTGCGGATTTAGAAACATTTAAAAACCTTATTGAAACAGATCCCAGATTAAGTTCGCATTGTTTGGCAGAGCTATTTTCATGCTCTTAAATTGCAATGGAAAAAATGGAAGCTAAGTGTTGCTACACCGAAATATAATATTGGACAAAATATACTTCTGAGCGCATGGTGGGGTATAAATGGAGTTATTCATTGAGTTATGCATTGGGAACTCTATCAAACTAAAAGTAAAATTTACTGCTAAGATTTATTGAGAGCAACTGGGTACCGCTAAACTTCTTTCAAATCAAGGCAAAGTTTATTTTTACATGACAATGCTCGACCCTACGTAGAAAAAGTAACGTGTGAAAAACTACTTTCACTTGGATGGAGTGTGCTACTTCATCCATCGTACTCTCCACATCTTTCGCCATCTAATTACTGTCTGTTTCGCTCTCTATCTAATAATTTACATGATAGAAAATTTAAAGACGAAAATCGTATCAAAAACGAACTTCATCGGTTTTTCAGTCAAAGACCCAAAAATTTCTACAAAGATAGAAGTTTAGCTCTGCCTACATGTTGGCGACAAGTGCTAGATAACGACGATGCTTATATAATTAACGATTGACTTTATTGATTACATATAAAAAGTTGAAAAATTTGTGTACGGAGATGGCGGATTTACAAGTTGCCAACCTAATACAACATTGCACTCATATTATAATTTCTTCTTCACGCATCTCATCGGGTAGAATGTTATTGAATAGATGTGAAAACCTAAAAAAATTAAGTAGTAGTGTTAGATTAAAACATTTAATTCAAATTATATGGAATACATACAAGTATATATACAATACACAAGTTTCAATATGTGCTTGGCCAAGTACTTACAATATTTATTTTACCTTCATACTCTAAACGATATACGAATTGTAACCGCACAATACGAGCATCATGAAAGGAACGACATTGAAAGATAATCGATGTTAACATCGATAACTGATTACAATTATCGAACTTAAAACATCGCTGTTCAAAAGTATCAATGATTTTGTCGAATAGAGAAACATAAAAAAAAATGAAAAAAAAAACTGGATATATAATCAATTAATATGTATTATCGAAGATCGATGTTTTACTCTTATCATCCATATTTCAATGTTTAGGTTATTTAAATATTGACGTTATAACATCGATGTTCACCACGAACATCTATGCACATCCCTAATCTGGGTCGGTTGAAACGAATAAAGTTATTAAATACCACAACTTTTCCTCGTTCCTATACGTCCCAGTAACCCCAATCCCTTATCTAAAATGCAGAATTAGGTACAATTTTAATAAATATAGCTATCTCATCAGCGGTAACTGCCTGAATCATTCCGTTCTAAGAAAAACTTCGCTTCGTTGAAAATTATTTGTAACTGCACACATTTTTTTATATTGAACACGATCGAATTAAACGCTGAGTTAAAGGAATTTATAAAGTACTTCGAAATTTCTGCTAAAAATCGTGCAACATTATTTAGACATGCATTAGGACGTGCGTGCACTAGATGGTTTTTATCATTTTTACCATTTTTGATTAAGAAATCTTGGTCACACTACCAGCATTTATAGCAAAGCTATCAAAGCATGGAAGTTGTCTGAAGTCACGAACAAATGCAAGAAGTTAGTATTAACAATAAATTAATAAAACGTATAAAGGTTGTCGATAAATTGAAACACATTTTTCGAATGAAAAAAAAGAAAAAAGAAGTTTTTGTAATTTCTTTCTTTACTTTTCGATCTATGTTTAGAGACGAGACCAGGACTAACTGAATTTCAGAGAACGTAACACAAATGACCGTTAAGCAACAGTCGCCACGAACTAGACGCCGGTATAAACAGCACCTTACAACCTGAATAGACCAGTGGTTCTGTAAGTTTTCTGTTCACGATTACGTTTGAAGACGTGCAAGGCCATACATTTATAACTATAATATTAAGCAAATCTAACTTAACCCTAAATTACCTTCGTCATATCGACCACGCGTGTTTTGAATACGTGCTCCAAAATTTGCGCGCGTGATATGACCTTATTAAACGTTTAGTTAATCTCAAAACGACTATCCGCTCCCGCGGTGGTCGGTAGTGCTTCCTGTGTTGCTCCAGCAACTAATTACATATAAGGCATTCTCCTTTTACATCTGAGTTTTGTAATGTACTCCGTTTCCCAATAATTAATTTTTTTAGTAAGCGAATTTTGATTTTCATTTAATTATGTATATCTCAAATTTAGCCTTTTTTTATTTCACGATTCACGAAAATTTTGATCTCAATTAATAGAGATAAAAAAAAGTTATTACTTTTTGTACCTTATATAATCTGAAAAAATATTCGTAATAAATAATCAAAAACGAGACACTTTTTATTTAAATTTTGGAAAGTATGTATTACGAAATTTTCACCATTTGCAATCGTCTATACATATATTTGTTATCGATATTGGCATATAAGTATATAAATTTGGTTTTAGCAATGTTTTGACGTTAGTCTTTGTAGCTCATATGCAGAACTCGCGGGTTTCGAACGGATTGTAGAGGATGACACATCCTATCAATATGTTCTCGCAGCCCTTACCAAAATATATGTGTATTTTGATGTGAAACACCTATAGGCGTAGGTATAAACCGGATCTTTGGCGTGGCGACGCTTGCCGTGGCGACGGGTCGCCACGCTATACTAAGGTATATATATATAGTCTATATGTAGTAGAGTGTACGGTATGGCGACGTGTCGCCATGCGCTACCGACTACGCGACCCTCTCCTCACTCAGTTCGACGCTGTTGTTTACTACGGTACACATAACCTGTGCTTTATTATTTTTGTATTAATTGTGAATAAATGTTTATTAAATAAAGTCACCATTTTCTGTAAGAAATTCGTAATACTTCATTTTTTCATTATGCTATATTTAGTGCCTGTAATAATCTTGTCTTTTATGCATATTACTTGTACGAACACGATGTTTCACATCTGCCAGGCGTCCCTTGACGGCTCACTGTTTTTTTTGTCTCTTTTGAGTGTTATCTATTATTTAGTTAATTTATCAACTTTTCAGTCATTCAGTATGTGAAAAAATATATAAAATAAATTAATAAACTTAATTTTGATTTTACTTTCATTGACTCATTTAATTGGAATTGGTATACGCAAAATAATAAAAGTAAAATTTAGGCAGGCTTACTATATCGAGAAGCCATTTTAAATAAAAAGAAAGTAAAAACTGACACACTCCATTGTAAAAAAATTTTTGAAATTATAATTTAATAACATTTTGTTTTTCTTTTGACATGGTGCTTTTTAATAATAGGCAACGATCATAAAAATAATCGCTTTAATGCCAAATTTTAATGCCAAAATTAAAATTAAAATTATTAAAATTAATGCCAAAAATTAGTGTAAATATCCTCGAAAGTCAAAGGTAACTCATTACAATATAGTATATGTTTCGAAGAGTATGAAATAAATCTCATTTCCTATCGGTTATTTAAATTCTCTTCAAAGATTGTACCATTGAACTGAACAGTGTAACTTACCCTATTCAGTTCTATCAACAACTTATCCTCTTCACTGACTTACTCATTTGTATTTGTACTATTTTCTATGAATCTTGGATTTAATTCAACTCCACCTTAAAAGATCTTTCAGCACCTAGAATAGCGTCGATCAATTCATTTTCACAGTTCCAAAATCTCCAAGTTCATTAATGTTGTGTAGAAATATTTCTTTAAGTATTAAATAAATAAGTCAAAAGCAGATCCTTTTTGACCATTTTTCAGCCACTTCTATTACGTTTCGCTATCGTTTTAAGTACGTATATCGATATTCACATATGTATGCAAAGTGTATGAGCGTGAACTCGCTCTGCGTCCATTTTATACGCTCAAGAATGAACGCACAGTTTGAAAACCTCTATCGGAGGCGACAATGTTCAATTATGCAGCAACGAACTACCCACCACACACAAGGTAGGTATTACATTGACATAATAGGTATATTATAATGTCATAATCTGTATGCATAGCTGTCCTTATACAACTATGACGTAATCGGAATATGCCTACAGCACTGCCTTATAAGGCGTAGATGTCTCTTTATAAGTGGGCAGTCATGAACATGGTGCGTTGATTGGTTTCACTCATGTGATATGATTTACGATCGCAGATGAGAGCGACAAGGCAATCAATAATTTGTTTAATGATCTCGCGATTTGTATAAAAAAATAAATAGGTCATACAAAGTAAGACCTCAATAGACTTATTACCTCTTGATCAGTGAAACAATAAAATGTTTATGAAGTCAATAGAGGAGTAAAAGTTTATATAAGTTGGGTATATGAAGCTGGGCATCACTGAGCTCATTTCTATATGTTGTATGCCTATTAATTACTAATAAGTTTAATAATTAATGGTTTATTGTCTAGAGTACTAATGTTTATTATTAAAAACAAAATCGTTGGAATATCCATCATTTTGTAGCACGAGGGACTAAACACCAGCTGGAAGCAGACAGTCAAAATGTTACACATTAGTAACAAGTAATGTATCGATAAATAATGTCAATAATAACAAAGATTGAACTGTCATAAAGATTGGACTATCAGACTGTCAATTTTTAAAACAAGTTCAGATTATACTGAATCTAGGGGCCAATTAGCGATCAGTTAGTGTATGGCTACTACTTGATGTCATTAAACAAGGCTGGATTTTTGTTACTTATAAGTTTAACATAACGAATTAAAGAACTTTTGGATTTCTTTTTTGAAAAATTCTGGGGTTAGGTTACCACATTTCGTCTGGCCGCTAAATATACCATACAGACAAAGAATCAAAATGGTATTTTAAATAAATCGAACATGGTTGATTCAATATGGCGGATAGAAATCGTTAAAACTGTCTGAATAATTCTAATTTTCCTTTAATCGGTTTTTAAATAAATTCATTCTGACGCATCCAAAATTTCGACAAACATTTAAATATAAACACATCCTATAACCGAACAGGAAAAATTTACTTCATACAGGAAAAAACACATCGAAATAATTTAAGTGAATGTCAAATAAGGACACAGAGTTACGGGCCAAAAATTACAAGAAATAACTGGTAAAATAACAAAAAGACTCCATTCAACATGAACCAATCAAATCTAAGTCTCTCGAGTTTTGATAAAAAAACAAGCTTGAAAAACGATCTATAAGTAAATAAAGAAAATAATATAGTTGTACCAAAATTAGACATTATATCTATGTACGTCGCTGCCTACACTTTTTAAACGAGAAACCATTATATAATAATTAAAACAAAAATCGATTTTATAAACAAAAACTATGTATATAACATTGGTGTATCTACCAATTAAATATATTTATTTTTGCTTTTCTAAAAGAAAAACTCATTTTTTAAGTTTTGTATGATTATCTATTTGTTCAAGTATCACGCAATGACGACTGGACCGATTTAAATGGAACTGATAACATTTGGAATTAATATATGGAACTGATAAATTTGGAATTGATATTTGAAAGGTCGCTCGTATATTAATTCTAAATAGTTTGAATTAATAAATGGGTGACCTTTCAAATATTCCCCAACTATTATTAATTCTAAACAGTTGGAATTTATAAATGGGCGGCCTTTCAAATATTTCCCAAGGATTACAAATTCTAAACAATTAGAATGAATAAATAGGCGACCTTTAAAATATTTCTCAAGGGACGTTTTACCTATATATCCTTTTTCTGGTTGTCTGTTTATTGAGCGTTACGTAAAAACTACTAAACTCATTTGAATTACATTTCACTGAGATTATGCTTAAGATACTAATAAAAATCTAAGGTACTCACTTTTTGATCAAATATTCCTTAAGGAACTTGAAATTCAATTATTAGTACTCAGACAGTAAGACAAGGTGCACAAGCTTAGAACTGATTAACAGAAAGTGTTGCCAGACAGCCTTTCAGCTTAAAGTTCGACTTAAGATATAATATACTCCTAACCTGGTCAAGTGAATTTTTGATATGAAATGAAAAAAATATAAACGCCGCAAAAATGAAAAAATATACGTGAGCAAGGCTGTGGGCAAAGCTTGAACAACGTGATATCCTCGGTACGCTGACGGCATCTAGGAGGAAGGAAAATTGATTAAAACACTATGAACAAGAAAGAAAGATAAAAAGGAAACAAAATATGAAAGATGTAAAGAAAATAATGAACGATGAAGAGACGCGATGAAAGATGAAAAGAAAACGATTAACTCTGCACATACATTTATTGTAGCAAAGGTTAGTTATAAGAGAAGTAGTACGAATAATCTTGTATGCCTCTAGAACTGAAAGTAATCTTAATACAATAAAACACTTTAAACTTCAACTCCCACCCAATAAAGGTTTCATTAATTTGAGTGTTGGCAAAACAGGTGACACCCCTAAATATATAGGCGCCATATAACCATCTGGCAACTTCAGAGAAACCAACAAATCAGAGAATACTCTAGTAAGATTTTTTTCATAAATTGAAATGCAAGACTTATAACGAAGATAATAAGTATGTTTTATACTATTACTACCCTTCAAGGAATCTATATATTAATAGGTGAAGAGAAAACTTTGTAACCCTTGTTAAGCATATTGCGCGCACGGAGGAGTGTGAGATTTGGCATAGTTAAAGTTATATGGGGAAGGAGTGCAGGAAGCTAAAATTTATATATAATATGGGTTAGAAATACATTAAATGATATATAACAAACAGATTAAAAGATTCATTGTTTACGTTCATACTGTAAACGTGAAACACATAATAATCTGTGGTCAAACAGTCGCACAGAGTAGAGATGGTCGCCAAAGACTTTAAAATTGTCAGATCAACTGAACGAGTTTCGAGCTGTGAATTTTGTACGATTTCAAATGTTCCTTTTTCAATAGTCTGTGGATTGTATGTCAAGGTAAAAAAGCGTTTTATTGTTAATTAAAGATATAATAAGTGTTATATTGTCAGATATTCATTACACAGTATATACGTTGTATAGCGTTATACTGTGTAATAAATTATATGTTTTATATATTAATGACAGTTTGCTTAATAATTGTTGCAAAAGGAACATTTTGTAGCAGCAATCGAATTATTACTCACGTGTTAAGAGCAAAGTGAGTACCTAGGTAAATACATTACGGCCGATTTTCGATCACTATGCGACCACCAGTACTCCTTAATAAACTCTGATGAATAATCAGTTTGAGGAATGCCCAGTAAAGTACTATGCCCAGTAAAATTATTCCTAAAAATAGTATAACTTCAAATTACCTCTCCCATTATTAGTAATAATTTTCACATTGGAAAGTATCTGATAATCTTTCATATGAAGCCAAGTCTGACACGAAAACATCTTAATAATTTCAATATATCTTATAACAAAAGTAATCTTATTGATAATTAAAATCTAAACTATATTTTTAGTAATTAAAATAAATGTAGTTTATAATTAATATAATTTTTTAGCAATTAAAATAATCATTACGAGATAAGAGCGCGAACATACGTATAAATGTATATTTGCACATACGCATTGTTTTATATACATCATCTTAATCTTAAAAGCAACCAAATTGTCCGTTTTCCCGGGCAAACAGACTTTTCAAAAACGATGAAATAGGTTTTTCTTTATTCGTATCTGAGGATCTAAATAAACTTTTCTAAATCCCTAAATTTAATTATTTTGAAATTCTCATACAAAGTTCCACCCCCTCATTTCACAAATTTAGCGGTTTTATACTGTCAGACTGGGTTCCTAAGAAAGATTATGAGATATTAAAATTATTACTAATAATGGGAGAGATAATTTGAAGTTATGTGTTATTTTTAGGGATCATTCTACAGGACATGGTAAATCCTCAAGTTGATAATGCTTCAGAGTTTATTAAGGAGTACTGGTGGTCATCCAGTGGTCGAAATTCGACTGTAATGTATACACCTCCTCACTTTGTTGAAAACACTAATATGCAGGCGCGAGTAAGTCAATTCAGTTTGCTGCTATAGAATTTTCCTTTTCCAACAGATGTATATTAAGCAAACTGTATTTCACTGATATATAAAACACTGATATATATTACACAGACTATTGAAAATGGAATATTTGAAATCACGTCAAGTTCACAGCTCGAAACTCTTTCAGTCAATCTGACATTTTAAAATTCTTTAGCGACAATCTCTACTCTGTGCGACTGTTTGACCACAGACTTTTATGTGTTTCACGTTTACAGTATGAACGTAAACAATGAATCTTTTATTGTTGAACGTAAACAATGAATCTTTTAATATGTTTGTAATAATATATAATTTAATGTATTTCGAACACATATTATATATCAATTTTAGCTTTCTGCACTCCTTCTCCATAAGAACTTTAACTATGCCAAATCTTACACTCCTCCATGAGCGCAGTATGTTTAAAAAGGTATGTAAAGTTTTCTGTTCACGTATTAATATATAGATTCCTTAAAGGCCTTCTTGGCGAGCCCCTGGAAACCTTAAGAAACATACAAGCCGTATTCCAAATTTGTAGATTCTATACTTCCGAAAATTTCGTCAAAGTTAGCCAGTAAGTAATATTTAGTTGTTTTGTACATACAACATATTGATTACACCACCGTTTTTTCCCTTTTTCACACGAGCGAAACCACGAGTCAAAGTTAGTTGATAAATAAATCAAATCCCAATCAGAACTCAATTACTCGATGACTCAAAAACAATTACTGTAAACCTACTCCGACTTCCGGCTGCTTACGTACAATAAAATACTATGGGTATTCAAGGTTATTGACTTATGTTAAAGCTTGAAGAAGTAATGGCAGTTATTAAATAATTATTAACAAAATAAATAACAATACTAGTAAGATTTTTTGCGTAAGCCAAATTACTCACATATCAATGTAATAACTTCGTTTACACATTAATAAATTTAAAAGATATGTACTTAATTTTCCAAGCGTCTATGTAATTATCGATTATTATCAAATATAATTTCAAATTTGATAAAAATTTTATCTATAATATGAGTATAAATTTAGAATATCTAGTCTATACATATTAATTATAGGGTTCGTACAAAACGTTGCCGTTCCATAAAAGAACATTTTGTAACATGGCAACAGTTATCTTTATAATCATAGTTGCCAGTTATTAGATTAAAAATAAAAGCAAACAGTTATAAATGTATATTACTTTAAGGATCTATTAGAATAAAATTGTATTTATATACCAATCTGTTTTAGATGAACCATTAAGTAAACAAAAATTTTAGTGACCGGAAAGAATATTATGAATACATAAAGTTAAAAAAATTAAAATCCGGATTATTACGGAAAAAAATGTGATGTAACTAAAAAGTAAAAAACGTAAAAATTAATTTTGATGTTATCAATTTATAAAACCAAGATAGCGGAGACTTACATTTGGATTAGGTTTTTGTAGGTAGTATCCAATTTTTTTATAAATTTTGTTTTTTATTCTATTTTGAAGATTTTAATTGATAGTAATAATATAAAAAATGTAGACAATTAGAAACTTCGAAACAAAGATACTTTCTTATACAAAAATACTAAAAAAGTAGAACAGGCAAGTTTAACATTATTGGTTGTGATGACAAAATTTTCTTTTTTGTTTTAAAAAAAAAACATTATTTTCTTGTATGTGGTATACATCTTTAGACTATTGTTCTGAAGCTTTTTTATTTGATATTCTTTACGAGAAATTCAAATAAAAGTTTTTTCGATTTCTATACGGCGTCTAACATCTGGCAATGCTGTTTACATTTCGCCTTTAAAATCTAGTGCCAAAATTAAATTCTTAATATAAACAAATGTGCACTATCCCTCAAAGATATATTTTAAATTTTATTTATTCCAGGTAGTTTATGAGAAGTGAGAGAGGCAACTGATACTTAAAGAAATATATTCATATTCAGATTACACTTAAGATATTGTTGAATTATAAGATACAACTTTAAATGTATGGCTGAATTATGGAAATACTTCTATTTTTCTTTAATTTTCCTTAAACTCATGCTTTGGATTATCATTTTACATAATTTGTGCAAATGTTATGCAGACAATCCTTGAAATTTATGAGTTAGAGGGTTGGAGGAGGCATTCGGTTATAAAACCATTTAAACTGTTAAGTATGATAGTATTGCAACCAAATGAGTGTTGCCACAAGTAAGAATATATACCGTACAAAGACAATAGACCATACCAAAATTTGAACTCAATTTTAAAACTTATTTGTACATTTTTATTCACTAGAAAATATAACGCAGGATCTCATTATCACTATTATACCACATATTATTATATTACATAGGTTCCTTGCAAAATAAAACCAGAATAACATATAGTAGTAGCGCGACTCTGCTCAAACACCAGTTGATAATAAAGTACCCTTCGTATTGGTCAGTAATTAAAAATATGAAATAAAGCAATGCAATTCTTGTTAAATATCGATATTTAGCTTTATATCAGTTTCAATATACTCAGTATTTTAATTACCAATATACATTTTTCATTAACAATATTTTAAAAAATTAAGATTGGCCAGTAAAACGAATTGTCCACAATCGACAATAAAGATTTCATTATATGGCAAAAAATCGGGGATTTACTTTCATACCTGATATCATGGGTAAATCACGTAATTATATGCTGTTTTTAAAGCAATTTGTTTTTTCCCTCTCAGTTTAACCTAATAAAAAAGTGACAAATATGTTATGTATACATATACACCATGCAAATAAGGCTATGTTTTGAAATGAAAACCAATAAGATATTAGTTTAAAGTTCAGTAGCCCATATAAAACTTTATATGTTTTTTATGTCATCGCATTAGTTGTTCCTTTATTTTTGCCTGTAATTCATGGCAATATAAAATATAGTATACAATGTTGTGATAAAAACAAACAAATTTATTTGTTTATTTATTACTTCATAACGACAACAAAATATATTTTTATTCCTAACGTAAGCTTAAAATTCAATGTTAATGTACGAGATAATACAAACGGTCATATTACAGAAATAAACTGAAATAAACACGGGTGTTTAAAGGTCGTTTAATAGAAAACGATACGAAACGAAACAGTATATTTACCAATAGAATTTATAATATAACAGAGAAGTGTTAGTATTGTGTACTCGTGGTTTGAAACCATAAAAAAGAATTAAAATATAAGGATTTAACTACAATTTAAAAAGATAGCTCAGAAAAAAGCGAACCAAATGACTTTTTATCATTTTTAAGAAAAAAAATCGCGTTATTCTAGGTAATAATGCACCTATTTTTAAAACTATACTGTAAAATACAAGTAATGACTGAATACTTTAATTGTACAATGATTTGCAAAAAAATAGTGTCACTCATTTCGTTCTGAAATATAGTTAAATTATGCTTTATTAAACGTATTACCGGCTGCAATAATAACTTTTAACTTATAATTTCTCCGAATTTTCGACAATAAAAACAAGATCTTTGTAAAAAAACATCGTACAACTTTATCATTCGGCGCGCAAAAAATCAACACCATGATAGCTTCATTATTTACCTGTCAGGTGATCACTGCGGCTAACTTCACGCACATCTCTATATTTACGGTATTATAAAACTCGAATCTAACACTATTTCGAGGCATTGAGCCAATTAAAACAAAAATGATGATACGTAAATATACTAAACGTTATCTTCAGATAATGATATCAAAAGCTTTAGCGAAAATTAGACAGCCACAAACACAATGTTTCTTGAATACCGCACCACTTGCGCACATTCTACCTAATAATCACCATTTTCAATTGCAACATGTACTTTATATCATAAATCACAAAAATTCAGTGTCTCGACGAGAAAAATAATCAAATATATTTAAAATATATGTAATACTTCAGTAAACAGACGTTCACAAAAGAATTAATTAAATGACATATGCACAGTTTGCGCGGGACGTCGCTAACATTTTTCATTTTAAATTTAGAATACATCATATATCCGTTCTTTTTTAATCCAGTTTCAATGATGTCACTAAGATCGATAATGTTATTGATATTATTACAATTTTTGCACAATGAATCGACTCGATCGTTCAACACATACAGGCCACCTGTCATACATGCAGGTGACAGTATCACGTACTATATCTATATATAAGCGTTAGATTTGCATACTTCTGTAACAGTCGTTGCTAGGTTAGAATGCGTACGTAATAATAATAAAAATTGCCGGTGCGACAGGCTGAGCCGGCTCTGCCCACGTACTGGCGATCTAGACGCAAGTAGACAAGCAACCGTAGGAATGTGACGTAGGGTTTGTTATCGACTCTCTAATTTTATCGAATTTTATCGCGGTATGATGTTATCTTCTGCATATGCATCCTTTTTGTGATTATTATTCCGTTGTATTATATACTTGCTAAATATTTACCACTACAATACAGTATATTTTTTTATCTATTCATAATTTATAAAATTGAGTTGCATATTATAATTATTTACTTTAACAAAATGTACTTTTTTAAATTATTTATTTAGTTTAAAAAAACCTATATTAATAAAAGTATGTACATATTTGAAATACTATTTTAATTACATAAAACTTTTGGGGACATCTCTGTGTAATAATTTGTCCTATTTTGTCATAATTTGTCCGTCAATATGCAAGTAAATTTTGAAGAACAAAAATCGAGCTTGTCCTAAAGCACGTAGGAAGGCATAGTGTAGTAAAGAATATGATTGATTACTATTTATACTGAATAGGTGAAGTCAGTACGACGCATTATGACATTCACCACCCCGTGTCTATTACAGAGTTAATTAATATGCATTTATTGGACATACACTACAAAGCTATTATCATAATTGATTTTAATCAGAGATAACTTGTTAATCATTACAACAAAAAATCCAATCTATCAATATTAAAACACAAAAAATGATAAACGTGTATGCAACTGAATCGTTCATCAGTCATCATTTTAGACAAAAGAAAAATTCACCCAATTCGTAAGTACATGGGTTATCAGAAAATATTTTACGAAAGCACGTAGGCCAAGTGATTCATGTCCTACATCAGACTTTTTTGCTCATCTAAATATTTTATTGACTTTTTTATTTACATAACCATGTGAAATACAATTTATCATTTAACTAGCTGTCTAATTTATTAAAACATTTCTATTCGATATTAATACAAATATTTCATTAGGGATAACGTTTTATCTGCATGATGGTAATTTTCAGTGACGTAACTGATAAAAGTTCACTAGACATTCTTCCAGTTTTACTATTTTCAATCAAAAGAATTAGATTTTAATGAAAGTGACAGCATATTTTTATTAAATTTTTAATAAATTTTCAATTACCCTTTATACATTAAGTTTTAAAAAGATATAAAAACTCGTTTCAGTCAGCACATTCATAAAATACACAGTCTGGTTTACACGTAACACTTTTTTTGAGAAACTTCAAATTAGGTTGACGCATCACTGTAATGATTAATCATTACATTGATTTAACTTAAATTTTAATTGTGCTGCATTGGGTTCAACGATCAAGTGAATAGTGCGACTCATACAAGCATCACCTACGCTATAATTGAAACAAAATACTACTTTACAAACATGAACCAACCTAATTGTTTTTAATAAACATATAGGAATATAAATAAATTATAAAAATGTATATTTTTATAACGGCATTTAACAAATAAGAATTTCGATATAATATTTAATTATCAATTTTAGTGGCAAAACAGAAATCACTATGAAGTAACAACATGGTAAAATAATTCAACATTTGACAGATAGCTGATTTACCAATTAATATTGCATATGCAGGATTTGGTGACCGTTTTATTTTGTTGTTATTAAGATTATTTTTAGGGTGATACACGACAAAATGTTTTTCACCATACTTACAAGCATCTGTATTGTTTATATTGTTCTCTATATTAATCACATTTAATCAGAAGACACTTTGTACAACGACACAATTCAGTCTACAATATAAAGTTGCAGGCCAAGATTATGGATATGAAACGATTACAAAAACAATCAACTCGAATCGTGGATAGATCCAAGTCAGAGAAAATGAAAAGATCTCGAAAATATTAAATATGTTTACTTACATACACACACACACACACACACATATATATATATATATATATATATATATATACACACATACACAAACCCCTATAACTGTGTGAAAACATAGTTACTTTTTTCCATTTTCATAACTAATATAAAAAAATATATATATAATAGTAATAAATCCAGAACGACTGTCACTATTCTGTATGTATATACCCATTCGACTGAAGTAGTGGTCTTTTGTCGTTGAATTAATAGTTTATAGAGAGTAACATAATGGCAAATCCTTCAAATGATCAATTTGTGATAAGAAACATAAATAATTGCTGACGTTACCGCTGACCCTTGGGGTCGACGGTTTATCTTATTTACGACTATTCTAAATACCGACTCGGGTAATGAATATGCCAGTATGATGACCTAAAAACCGATTTATAACAATGCTTATCTTGTAAACGATAATAAAATGTTTTTGATAGCTTTTACATTACTTTCATGTTATTTTTTTTACAACTTCAATCTAACACTAATTTTTTTAAAGCAACCGCACTTGGCACAAAATATTTGAAATAAAACGTACTTGATGGCAAGTTGATATCATAATTTGGTTTCCATTCATAATTGTGTCATTTCTTTTCACAGATAATAACAAAATAAGACGCAACTAGTGTTATATAATGGAATGAATAGATATACCCTTTTCTGAGACGAAATGTTATCCATATGCACTGTTAAAACAGGATTTTTTAAATAAAAGTAAACATCATACCGCAAATTATTACATTACATTCTAATCCTAAATCATGTCTTTAGCCATTTTTATCAAATCATATTCGAGACCAACACAATTTATTAAATATCATAATACATTATGAGATAAAATTGCGTTTCAAATCATTAAATAATTTGTGCCGCTAAAGATATCTACTTTGCTAACTTTATCGAATAATAGAGTGCTGTTTAATGTTATGAGATAAACGTTGATTTGAATCGGTATTTAAGTTACAAGGAAAATGTTACTAGACCTTTTTATGACTTGACGTTCAAGTCACTTATGTAGATACGAGTTCCCAAAAATAAATACTATGACAGCGAATAGTAATTCAATACAATTTTGTTTAATTTAGTAAATCTATAAAAAATATTTTTTCAAAAATTTAATATATGTGATAAAAGATGAAGTTTAATATAAGACCCAAATAATAGAAAGAATAAATGAAAAGTTTTGAAACCAACAACAGTAAAAATATAAGTGAATTTCTCAATATATTGCTAGTATAAATAGATTTTACGCCTTCCGAAAGTTATTTAATAACTTTTACTATGAGATTATTTAAGTTGCACGCTAGAAAATAAAATGGTACAATTAACAAACTCAAATTATACAGAATTCCATTTAAATCCTCCAATGTTTTTTAGATGTATTCTTTTGGTTTGTCTAAAAAAAATATCATATTTATCAAATTTAAAAAATTTTTCATTATATCATATTTTTGGTTGTCCCTTTGTATTATTTAATGTTTAAGGGATACGTTTTAGGATTCGGATATGCCTTTAATGACCAGAAATTAAATAAATTTAGTCGAAAGCAATAGAAATTTAAAATCGACCTCATACTAATCAGTATGCCCAACACTAAGAGACCGGTTTGAAGTATGCGCCGAGCCGAATGTTTTCCTAAGCAGAAACGTATAAACTTCGGCAAACTTCGTATGCATTCGGCTCGCACCGCGGTCACGAGCGGCTAGAACCGTTGCCGCTCTGACAGATCTGGACTTTTGTTTGTTTTTCTTTAACAATAAGTGCGTTAGTCAAGTCTTTTTTTTCGACGATTGTCAGTACATACAAAAAGGCTTATGTTACGATATTGTTATTGGAGCTATTAATAATTGCCGAGTATAATATATCGACATAAGAATAATTGCTGTGAATGTAGCGGTAAATGTTGTTATAATACTCTAGAGATCTAAGGCGCGTTAAATCGAGTAAAAGGCAAACAAAGTTCAGATAAAACATCTTCATGCCTACAGCCCTTATTCAAAATTAAACATCAACTTTACATCTATTTCTATTCTGACGGTCTTTATAGAAGTTCTTTCGTTGTTATTACTAAACGCATTAACTTTCTTACGTAAGTATTTTGTTTCGTCTTTGAAGATGTTTTGTCTTTGAACAAACGAAACAAGCATTGTGATACATAACGATGAATTGTGATAAAAATAATAAAAAGCAATGAAACATAATTTCAAATATAAATAGACAACTTGACCAATATAACAAAAAAATATTATAAAACTGTTTTCGAAATAGTTAGACGCCAAGACAGACAAACAAGGACATGTTTACGAGTAAGTGACGTCACCGTAGTTTAAGCCAATCCTGAATGTTTTGTGTCACGTGACAAAGGTTCAAAAAATATTTACTTATTCAGGGAATTTAGGGTAAATTAATTATTATTTTCAAGTCACATTACTGCATAAACATTTTTAAACTCATAACACATACATACTTTAATAATTAGCACTTAATTTTTAACATAGTCAAATAGCTTATTGACTCACTTCTGAAGATAAAAATCGATTGGATTCAAGCCTGCAAGGTAAAGCGTGGTAAGATAAATTTTCGTAAAAACAGATGCTGAAAAAAGGTCTATTGAGCAATTTTGGTAACTCAAATGTGTTTCACTATTATTATGGTCTCTGAAACGACGTATTTACGAAACCGTTTCAAAATAGCATATAAATAGTATTCGCACAACAAAAGCATTATATTTTAAAATTCTTGACTGTTGTATGTTTTTTTTATCAACTCTTTCAACATATTACTTCGTGAACGTAACTATAGAACTAATGCAACCATTTGTATTGCAGCCATTAATGTAGTATTGTAGATTTTTGTCTCAATCAAAAAAAGTCGCAGACAACTATAAAACTAACATACCAATATTAATATATAGTTTTTTCTATCGCAGCCAGATAACTATAAAATTGATTTACCAATATTAATGTAGTTTTATAACTTTCACATGACACCAACGTGGTGTCATCGGCATTCGTCCGATAGTTTTCATGTGACTCCAATACTGGACGGCATAGTGTTTATATAATATTATTAACATTTAACAATACTTTAGAATAGCTGTAAGGAATTTTTTAAGCAATTTAGGTTTGAAGTTTGCGAGAAATAATTTAAATAAATAATTATATTAAATCATTTTCGCTTGTTTTTTTAATAAAACTAGTAGTGAAAAAATAATATCAGAAAAAGACGGCTGGCTAGCCACTTTTTGTGGATAACAAAATAAATAATTAAGTTTAGATAATTAATTTCTTTGTTATTGTTCCTGTTTTTTTAAATTATCTATTTTGTACGCATAAATAAAGTATTATTGTTATTTTATAAATTATTGAATGGCTACAAAAATATGTGATAAGGGAGTTCCCCTTTTCGCAAATTCAAAAGAACACATATTTTTTGAAATGACGAAAGTACATGCATGACTCAAGGTCATAATAATCAAATTATGATTATTGTCTACATTATTATCTTTTCCCTCTATATAGCAATAAGATATTAATTTTTGCAAACGTCTGCATTAATGTTAAAGGCGCTTATATGCTCATTACAGAAGATAAGCGACGTGCCTAAAGGCTGTTGGTTAGTTGATATAGCAATAATTTTTTTTAACTACTCTAGAAAATATGTATAAAATATTAAGCATTTTTCTATTAGAGCCTTCATTCAGGAGCAATTTATTATTCTTTATTAAAAAGTTTTTAATATAAAATATGAATCTATTGATTCATATTTTAAACAAATATTTTTTTATTTAAACATTTTCGTGATTGTACGAGAAAAATAGATTTTTTTTCTATGAAAATATGTGTATCTCATACAACATACATTCAACTCAAAAGTTAAATCTTAAACATTACACCGAACACCAAATATATATATATATATATATGTGTATATATATATGTATATATATATATATATGTATATATATATATATATATATATATATGTGTATATATATATGTATATATATATGTATATATATATATATATATATATATATATATATGTATATATATATATATATATGTATATATATATATATATATATATATATATATATATATATATTTATAAACTTATAGCCAATTTTTTTTCAAGTTAGTAAGAAATATGCATTATTAATAGAGATAAAGTGAGTCTCGAAAATTTCCTGACATCAGAGGGTATGGAACCGCCCCGATTTAAAAAAAATTTCTTGTTAATTATGCTAGTCATTAATTAAGATTTCAATCTAAAATAAGATTGTGACAGACAAACGACATCCGTTTGTAAAGATTAAAAAATAATTTTAGTACGAACTTCAAAAACAAGTAGATACATGTTCACTTTTTTCCTGAATTAAAACTTTTTTGGTATAAAATAAAGTTTGCCTTTAGAACCAAAAACATGATGTCATATTAGTAACGATAAAAAAGAATTCACAGAAGTATAATCATCTATATAACTTTAACATGAATCTCTTATTTTTATTTCGAAGATATAAATTAAGTCATTTCTGAACAAAGATAAAAACATACACAGATCAAACTTTGAATTTATTAATTTAACATTTTGATCTGTGTACGTCTAATAAATTAAAATTGTAAGCTTCTCAAATGTTTAAACTAGCCTAGTGTGTAAGTATCCTAACATATTGTGATCCAAAATTGTAATAATAATTAATCTACAATAACTACCAAAAACAAAACATATTTCTATAACAGTGTCAAATACGCGCCCAACGCATAACTAGCGCCATCTATAGTCGACATACAGATATCGTTACTCCGCTTGTTACCGACTTGACTCTACACGCATCGGCTGTTACAGTTCGTGCACATAACCAGAAAAGCGCGGTTAAATATATGGTTCTGACCTAAACTAAGTTACAACCCATCGTTATCAGAGACATTAATTTAGTGTTAAAATGTCATTTTATTTACGCATATTCTTATATCTTTGACATTTAAATAATTATAATTACTATTTGTTTTTCGAATTAATTTAATGAGCTAGTTGGTCGACATTCTTATTAGTATTCTAATAATTTTCAATATATATTTTAATAACATCTTGTTCGGGCGGGAACAGATTTTATTAAAAAAACTGTTAAATACCACAAGTCATTTACGAAATAACTTCCTTGTTTACGACTTCTAAATTGTTTATAAACTCAATAACACCTATACGACTTGTCAAAATAGATTCACCAAGGTTACATAATATTTACGAATTTTTTGTGAAATGTAAATTTGGGGTTTTGCAATTTTCAAAAACAAAAGTTATCGGTAATTTCTGTGTTTAAAAATTAATATATATTTTAAAAGATAAACGACATTAGAAGCATTTGCAAACGTTAGTTCAGTTTAACAAAGAGCAAATAATTTTTAAATATTTTGTCAGTAACCCGCAAAAACCTATGAAAAAACTTTTCTTTCTTCGTTCTCTACCGGTGGGATCACATTGGAGAGGTTTTTAAATTGAAATCCATTTTTTTGCCAGTATTGCGTCTCTTCAGCATATGACAGAGTGTGTATTCTCTCCTTTAATTATTTAAGTACATCAGTCAATCGGGAAAATATAAAAATGAGTCATTAGTAAATATTTAAATGTAAAATTATTTCGGTAAACTATCATTAATAAATTAAACTGATATAGGTAACTTAGTTATGCGCCTTACGCCTGTGAAATATACACTAGGCAATATATTATATAAGCAACTAATAAACCTACCGCGATATATAGAATATTATACAAAATTTTCGAACAACTTTGGTAGGGTATATAAAGAGCGCAGTATTCGAATTTCTGCTCATTAAGCAACTGAATTTCGACAAACGAAATTTGAAAATTTCACGAAAAGAAAAAAGTACCGTGTGAAATACTTTTATTTGAACGGAATGTACTTCTTCATCCACCGTACTCTGAGGAACTCTCGCTCTCCAATTATTATCCTCTTTTTCGTTCGCTGTCTAATTATTTATGAAAAGAAAAATTCAAAGATATTATCGTTTTTTCACTCGCTGTCTAATTATTTATGAAAAGAACATTCAGGGATATTATTGCCTTTTTCACTCGCTGTCCAATTATTTATGCAAAGAGATATTCAAGGATATTATCATCATTTTGACTCGCTGTCTAATTAGTTATGCAAAGAAACATTCAAGTATATTATCGTATTTTTCATTCGCTGTCTAATTGTACATGCAAAAAACATTCAGGGATATTATCGTCTTTTTCATTCGCTGTCTAATATTTATGCAAAGAAACATTCAAGGATATTACCGTCTTTTTCACTCGCTGCGTAATTATTTATGCAAATAAATATCAAGGACGCAGATCATCTCAATATCGCACTTACCCAATTTTTCACTAAAAAACTCCCAACCACAATAAAGCTGGCGATGAGTGCTAATGTTTATAATATAATTGAAAATTTATTTTATCAATTACCTGTGAAATACTTATCAAACACGAGTAGAACTCGCAATACGAGGGATCTTCACAGATTTAGTCACTTATAAACATTTATGGGTACAAAGTATTTCAATTAAACTATTTACTAATGTTACTTTTTAACTATGTGAATATATTATTACCTATTACACTTCTCACAGGCAAAAAACACTGTGAATGTTTTAATGACATTATTTCTCACTATGTAAATATATAAATATATTGCCTTATGTACATACTGGACATGGACATGATAAATATACAATAAAAAAATCAAAGTTATATTTTCAGTTGACACAAGTCACTTATACGGAGTCGCATTTTACAGACCAAACTACATTTCATCGAATATTACTCGTAAACTAGCAGATCCTAATTAGCTGTCAAAACGATCCTTTTAATTTTTTTTAAATATACTGTTATTGAGAATACTTTTCAGATATTAAAAAATAACAGTTTAACTGGTAACGAACAAAAATTACCACTTTAAAGCTGAATATTTCGTAAACGGTTCCCTTTATAGAAAAAGTGTTTACATACCCTCCATATGCTTAAATTGCAAAAAATAATTCAGCCTACTTTATATGTATGGGAGGCGCCCTAAATATCTTTTTTATAAAACTTTATAACTTTCTAGGTGTGTATATATATATATATATATATATATATATATATATATATATATATATATATATATATATATATATATATATATATATCTTATTTATAACATGAGTACGTATGTAACATTTAAAATATAGATCACATCACAGCAAGAATTTAATTTTTCATTTTCCGTGAAAATCTCGCTTATACATATATTAGCAATTTTGTTCACTCTTCTCCGATATGTAGTGATGATATCATAAAATATTTAAACACGAATTGTTTATTAAAACAAAAAGTGCATTTATTAAAAATAAAATAACCGTCAGCTAGTGAAGAATTAGAAAACTACACGCTTATGATGGTTGCTTATGAAAAAACAAAGATGTCGCTGTTAATTAATTAGCTATTAATTGAATTAGCTAATAATCATAACGGTTTCAATCGCAGATGTTGACCAAACAGACTATAAACTAGACTATAAACTAAAAGTTTCATTGAAATTATAAAATACGTTCAGTTATACATACATACGGCGTCTGTACTATTACATAATCTTATTCTATCTTCTATTACATAATCTTATTCTATCTTATCTATATTCGTTAGATTGTCAGCCTTAGCTAACTCGATCACATTTATCAATTTAAGCCGCTGCTAATGCGGATGGACATTTGTTACACTGCTTTACAATATCTTAAAAATCCCCATAATCCGTCTTATCTCGTTGCCATATTTACAGCCCTATCTAGCTATAACCTGGCACTATGTTCTGACATAATTCTCACGCTTCTTATACTTAAACATACTACTATTTCTGTCTATGAAAATTAGTTTACTTTTCATGCCGCCAAGTTATGAAAAAAAAACTCAATTTCGATACCAGATTTTCACCATTCATTCAAGTATAGTTACATGAAAAATCAAACCTCCTTTAATTTTATTTTCCACATTCCATTCCTTTTCATATCCCTCTCCCTTAATCCTCCTCCATTCTTTTTCTACCTCTCAACTTGCTCCAAAACCCCTCACGACATACAAATATTAGATTATTTTTGTCTTTTTTGTTTATTTTTTTTTTCAAAAATTCATTTATAATATTGTGTTATCACTTTTTGGTACTTGCCTACCTTTGTCTTTATAAATAGACTGTAATTTTGGTTGTCTGGTTGATTGCTCCTATAGTAACAAATTCGTCAAATATTAGAAACTAATAAATAATGTGTACAGAAATAATTGTTAATTTATATTTTCTTTGCAAACTTACGTTTATTTTAACAATTATGGTGTTAAATGTGCGAAGTCGTAGAACACTTTGAATTATTTGCGGATATCTCCTATATATTTTCGATAAATACAGTAAATAACTGCGCTTACTGCTTTTTTTCAGTGTTTTGACACATTAATGAGTGTCATATTTATAGAGTAACATTAAGAAAACAGAGATATTAAAACAGGGAGTAATTAAAACTTATTATTTTCACAATACAACTTTCTAAATATCCAAAAATAAAGTATCCGATAATCCAAATCACATAAATGCACATCTCGCAAAAATGACGTGAAAATCGTTTTTCTTTATCGAAACTGTCCCATATTTTAACAGTTCTATTTAAAGACATGTTACCCTAGCATAATATTAAACACGTTGCTGACGTCTTACCGATAAAGTATTAACAGTAGGCTTTAAAATGTGCGATACTGAGTCACGTTTTATAAAGGCGCACAGACTAAAGTAAATGTATGTATCGCACCTTCAGAACGAAAATGACTCAACTTAAAAATTTCAACTTCAGGAAATCGGTGCTTAAAGTTTTAACATTTAATGTTTGATATAAATAATTGGCGTAGATGGTAGTTATTACAAGAAACCAATATGTGTGTTTAGTTATTTATTATTGTTTTATAACCTACAGAGTTAGGTCTATTTCATTCTGAAGGTGCGGTGTGTATCTAATCAGCAAATATACAATTTATAGATATATCCGGGTGTAATATTAAAGATAGGAAAATATACAGATAAAGAGTATGAATCGCGTGTGAATGGATTCGCTTTTCGTTAGGAAGGTGTCGAAATGCAAATAGTTATTTACAATAACAACTAAATAACTTCCGACGTTTCGTTTTTTTGTTTTCATATGTGAAAGAACCGAACACTGTTGTGGCAGCCCTATCGGTGCGCATGTTAGAGGATTCTAACTTCTAAATAATATAAGTATTTTAAAATTACACATAATATGCAGATTATTAATCCAAATAAAAAAATTGGTTAAATTTATACTCAGTTTTATTTCTAGTAGGCACCCATAAATGCAGTGGAGGTTGATCCTTAAACCTTATAAGATCATTTACATTTCCGTTTATCCATCTAACACCGTGGTTTTTCATAAAAACCATATGACGTAAAACTTTAAACTTGGAAATAGTAATTAAGCATATCAACGCGCACTTACGTCAATAGCTAACACTTAAAGTATCACGTGGACAGTCGATATATGCATAGTGTGGGGTATCGTTTGAAAGGGCTAATTATAAGGGTCGCAAAAATATTATTCATAATTTTAGGTAGTGTATCCTTACAGAAAATATGAAAAAAAATATATGTCCCTATTTCTGAAACTATTAAACTTAAAGTTATATATATATATATATATATATATATATATATATGTGTATGTATATATATATATATATATATATATATAGTACCAAATGGAAGATCCACTATATAGAAAAGAGTATCTATTTTTTCGAAAATAATATCTATTGTGTCTAAAAAATATCTATTGTATCGAAAAAGTACCTATTGCATCGAAATAAATATATATTGTATCGAAAGGAGTATCTATTGTATCAAAAAGAGCATCTATTGTAACGAAAGGAGTATATATTGTATCGAAAGAAGTATCTATTTTATTAAGAAGAGCATCTATTGTATCGAAAGGAATATACATTGTATCAAAAAGATTATCTATTATATCGAAAAGAGTATTTATTGTATCAAATGGAATATCCACCGTATCTAAAAAAGTATCTATTTTATCGAAAATAATATCCATTGTGTCGAAAGGAGTATCTATCTTATCAAAAAAAGTATCTATTGTATTGAAAGGAGTATGTATATACTGTATTGAAAGGAGTATCTTTTGTATAAAAAAGGTTATCTGTTGCATCAAAAAAAGAATCTACTGTATCGAAAAGAGCATCACTCTACTGCACCAAAAGGAGCATCTTTTGAAAGGAATATATACTGTATCGAAAGGGGTATCTTTTGTATAAAAAAGAGCATCTATTATATTGAAACGAGTATCTATTGTATCAAAAAGATTATCTATTGTATTGAAAAGATCATTTATTGTAACAAAATAAGTATCCATAACATAAAAAAGAGTACCTATTGTATCAAAAGCATTCCAATATTACAAAGGGCAAATATAGACATTTTTAGGCATATCGCGAATCGATATTATCTCAATATTTCAGTCGGTGTAATCTTCAGATTTTGCTTGTTACGCTACTCGCATTTTACACGACTTTCGATTTCTAGTAGACAGATTTAAAATCTGGGTACCTGTGATACTGAAATAAAAAAAACAATACAGCGATAAAATTCTGAACCTATTAAAATGTTAACTTTCGTTTGCATATAACTTAACTTTCATCCAATGTACCGTCTACAACTTTCCGATAAAAAAAATTAAAAACTTTTTCGCTTGTGAAAAACTTTTATGCAGAAGGAAGTTGTAGGGTCTGATTAAAAGAGATGATATTATTTATATGTAAATAAAGAGACAAATCTCGTGGTTCCGTACCTCAGAATGAAAGAAAAATGGAACCCTTATAGGATCACTTGGTTGTTCACCTGTCCGTCCGTCTGTGAAAGCTCTTTTTCTTATCTTAAATTAATAAAAATTTAATACTTATATTGCTGTAAAAAATTCAAGTTTTTTTATTAACGCAACTCAACGACATGGCCGTATAAAGCGTATTTCTTTTTATTTATACAATAGTACTATTCACTGATCATTAGAACCTATAGGATATATGTAGGTACTTCCGGTCGGCCTACAATCTTACAAATTTTATAGCACAAGTAAAGATAAAAATTAAAAAAAAACCAATGGTTCCTCATTCTACGTGGAATTATATATTTTTAAAACAGTTTGTTTTTATGCCTGGGAAAAGTATAATAGGCAATACAATTACGGTGAGAAAAACTAATATTTGTAAATCGTTTAATTAGCAATATTATGTACCCTTACATTTTTACAAGTGCCTAAATGTGTATGGAGCTCCCGCATTGTGTATTCTACTCGTGCCTAAGAGGTTTCTTTGCCAAAAACAACTTGTCCCACACGAATAAATAAAAGATTTCAGACCAATTTCTATGTCACCTCCTTTCTCGAAACTTTTCGAACGTGTATAACGTGTTTGATCTTATACATTTACCAAGAGATGGCATTAGGATAATGTCTATGTTCATGAAAGGCTAAAAAAATTATACCTCAGCGTTTCATCTGTCATTTCAATAAGTTCCTAATTCCAATGCCATGACTTAGCAACATAACCGAATTTATCACTTCTATATTTTTAATCTACATAACGTATTATATACATTTTATACATATTGTAATCATTAGTAATAAAAATAAAACTGGACACAGATAACTTTTTCCACAAGCCCTACAAATGTGATTCTCTTCTGAAATTAAACGAAAATAAATGCCAACGCTACATAAATAGGTCTAGGTATATCTGGATACAACACGCCCACTGTCTCATTTATTATCTCTGCGACGTTGACGTTCGGCGAGCAGATCGATATAAGCAGACGTCTGTATTGATCTTTAGAACATTCGGTACCACAATGCGGATACAGACATTATTTTTTTATTTCAGATTTTAATGCACATGTCAAGACGGATTTATTAGTACAGGACCGCCCCTTTCAGTCATCACTGTTACTTCCTCCACTGTGACAAAGTTATTGTTTCTTACTATAATTTATTACAAGATAAATTAAAGACGGAAATTTGTATAAAAATAAAATTGTTATATTTTTTAACAACACTTAAATATAACTAATAAAAAGTCGTTATTTTTAATCAATCAATATGTGTTATAAAATAAAGTTCCCCGTCTCGCCTGTCTGTCTGGTATGTACGCGATTTTCTTAGTAACTACTGAATAGATTTTGAACGGGTTTTAATTAATAGATAGATTTATTCACGCGAAAGATTTAAGATGTATAAATTATGAACATTTTGGGACATTTACATGACCTGGCACAATGAATGTCAATAAAATCGAAAAAAAACATTGGTCGGAAAAGTATCATAGCGTCATCCAGTGGCCTTCTAAATGATAGCTTAGAATTTATGACGGCGTGTTTTTAACCGTTTGAGTGCCGATGAGCGCCATCGCACTCGTGCGCGTACTAACTATATTCACCACGAGCGGTATGGCGCTCGCGAAATCAGTTGCTGTTTAGCGCGCGGTAGGGGAGGTCGCTCGCACGAATCGCTAATTTTTATATTATTAGTAATTACATTATAATATTATTAGTAATTACAATATAAAAAGGATCCAGGAAAAGAAAATTTTTAACCCATAATGTCGGAAACGAAAATAATTCGAGTGAAAATGATCATTTTTCAAGATGTAAAGAAATTGACATTGTGGTGCGCTCATAGTTTGGCGTAATGCAAATTTTGAGTGAGTGATAATAGTGACGATAACAATTATTTTGCTGATTTGGAGGATGTACCGTACTGCGAATATACGATGTGACCTTGATTTCAGTTTTTGTTATAATTTTTGTTCACAATATATATTTCCATAATTTTCTTTGTATTTTATTATCCTTGTACAAGTTTTCATTAAGAAAACATCGAAAAAATTATTAAAATTGGATAATTTTTGGAAGAGATACGGTTTTTTTTTCGAGACCAGTGTAAATGACATCAAAAACAAAATATTTCTTTGGCATTTTTAAGTATATATGAGTAAAAAGCCACGGCACTAAAACGGTTAAGTAAGTAAGATTGAATGCGAGGGTTTTCCTCATCTTCGTCTATCCGTGCAAAGGTGGGACTTTGATTACGATTGAAAGAATGCGCGAAAGACCTTTGATGTCGTCTACTTGCAATAACAAAATGGTTTTAGAATGTATAAAGATATATTACATACAAATACAATGTTTGTAAATACAAATACAAAAGTAAAATGGATATTAATTATTTAATCGTGTTACTTTTGGGACTCTCCAACTGAGACAAACAAAGTCAATACTTTTATAGCTTTTTTCTCGGTAACTATAAATGTATGATATATTTATAGTTACCGATACATTTATAGTGATGTACGATATATTTATAGTTACCGATACATTTATAGTGATGTACGATATATTTGGCGGGTCGTTTTAATTTTTAAAACACTAATTACATGCGCAAAATCACTTAAAAATTGTTGGCTCTCAAATTTGAGAGAAGAAAGAATACTTTATGCACCATTTATTTCTAATATACATACAGAAACAAAAAAACTATGGAGTGTAAAACAAAATCAACAGCTTAAGAATGTACTAAGAATGAATTTACGTATGGCCTTTAATATTTCATTCGACACATTTTAAGATGTTTTAAATTTTTTTTTAAATGTGGAAAACAGGTACAGAAACTTAGGTGCGCAATTTACATAAAAATCAATATGACCACGCAATTTAATCGGCAACATTCTCAAAATATTCTCTATGAATTTGTTATGATTATTTAAACACTGGTAACATCAAATAAATAAACAGCGCCATCTGCTGTCTCCATAGTACTCTATGATTCTTTACTTTTTGTCTATGAATATTGTAGATTCAATTCGCTTAATAGAAAGTATTTTGTCTCGCAAATAACTACGTCGTTTTATTAAAATTGAATAATAAACATTCGTTAAAAGTAAAGGTCGGATCAATCATATTACATCAGTGGAGAGTGCAAGTGAATATTAGCTGAACCTGCTTGTCGCGTCCCCTCTTAAATAAAGATTGACATACGACAATGCAAGATGTGCTCAACAATACTTCTTAACTGTTAAAAAACCAGCCAAGTGCGAGTTAGACTACCATTGTTAATATTAAAATGTTACCTTCTTTTGGTAAAAGAAATAGCATTACGTAAGAAAGATGTATGGTAGGACTTTGCAAGTCTTCTTTAGGGTACAATATTGTGTTTATGTGTGCGAGTTGATACGCGTATAATTTGATTTTTGCTTCCACTCCTTATCAGGGTTCGAAATTATCAAGATAAATATGCCTCCTGGTAATTATTGTGATAATTATATAATAATTTTCAAACAAAAATGTATCAATCGATCGTTATTTAACTGGCATTATTTACGAATTTTTTATGTTAAAAGCAAATAGTTTAGTGAAATTATACACATTTAACAACCAAGGTTATCTTTTATTTATTTTGGCCATGATTTTGTAATTAAAAACTTAAAAAACAAAAAAAATAGGCAAAAATTAAACTACATATCAATTAATATAATTACTGAATGCAATATCATACCCATCCTCTTCGACCATATCAACTGCTTGAGGATTGTGTGAATCTGAAGATTGCGACTTCAAAATAAAACTTAAATCTGATTTCAGATTCAAATGAAGAAACACTGATAGTTACAGCAATAACCAACAGAAATGAGCAATAACAGACAGTTTGACAGATACGAAACATGACACGGGGATTTCCCCGTCATAAATTATATATGATAAACTTGAACAGTGGCAAATTAAACATTTTTGATTATATTTATCAACATAATTATCAACTTATATTTATCTTGATAATTATTAAAGATACTCATCAGTGACAATTATCGCTTCAAACCTTGCCCCTCATTCATATAATATTCACATACGTAGAACAATACGAATTGTTAAAAATTATAATAAAACAATAATATATATTTGTTTTATTTTTTCGCAGTAGAGACGTGTAACGCAAACGTTACATGCAACGGAAACATGGGATGAGAGTCAAAACCTCTGTTCATCAGAGTTGAAACGTTTTTCCAAGTCATATAAATTAAGATTACAGTATAGAAATTATGTTAGGCATTTAATATTAAAGTACCAACCAATGATTACAACATTATATTAATGTTCTTTAGTGCTAGCTAATATTTTTTTCTCCTGAACACACCCACAAATACAACACAAATATCTAGTGTTTAACATTAGTACTATACAACAGTATCTAATTATATTTTTCTTTTTAATAAAACAGAATTATTTCTTTTAATGTAAATACAAATAATATGGAATCATTTTGCTAGCCTAGAGATGTCTGTGTTAATTAAACACAGACAGACCGTGACAACATTGGGCGTCACACGGTTGTTTAAGTCCTAGCGTGACTTTCATCTTCCCTAAAAATGGTACACTTTAAAAAAATATTTTTCCTACACTATCGAAATTAAGGTTATGTTTGTTGCTAAATCTAACATGAACAATTTATGCGAATCTATATTTTGGTTATGACCGGTAAATCAGTTAGTCGGTAATAACTGTGACCTTTCAAACGTATTTACTTTTTTTCATTTCCACTTCTGCTTATACTCAGTCATCTAAAAAAATTTTATGAAATTTATCTTCGACTCTGATTTTGGATTGATACTTTACATAATCTGTGTAAATTTCATGCAGACAGCTCTTACAGTCTGGTAGTTAGAGTGTGGAAGAAAGAAGACTGTCTCTCTTTCAAAACTGACTTGGCAACTGATCGAGAGGAGCGGGGTTCCGTTTTGATTTTTCGTGTATGAAATATGAAATATGGAAAAAAAAATTAAAACTAAATAAGACTTCGTAAGTACACAAATCGCATAATACCGCATTAGTTCTAAAATACGATAGGTTAAGTGAGTTGCTAAATACAGTTTAAATGTTCGTGTAAGTAGATAAGTTGGTAGCCAATTTTCCATAAACTCAATTATAAAATATATGTTCCGTGTTTGCTATTGCTTTTCCTATAAAATCCATACTCCACTCAATTTTCATACAAAATTTCGATGGAGTATATTCTAAAGCTTAAGGAAGTTAGTTGTGTGCAATAGGGTTATCCCAACGCAACAACTAACTCTGTTAAAAACACTCCACTTAATTTTCATAAAAAAATTCGATGGAGTATATTCTAAGGCGCAAGGAAGGCAGTTGTGTGCAATAGGGTTATCGTCCTAACGCTACAACTAACTCTGTTAACAATTAACCCCTGTCAAAAATAGAAGAATAAATGGTTTTGTTTCTTTTCAGTTACACCCATTCACTTTGCATACACGGGAACTAGCGTTTCTTTTATCCATGGCAATATGTCTAAAATTCTGATTATAAAATATTAAATTTTCTTATGGGTTCCGTCTCTCAAAAGGAAAAATGGAACCCTTACAAGATCACTCTTAAGTCGTGGTAAAGAACTTAAAGAAAATAGAAATAGTACTACATCACGTAGTTTCATTTAATACCACTATAACGTAAAGAGATTACGAACACACGTAACTAAAGCCCTATAAGCTTGTTTGCCTAAATTACTATATAATATTCATAATACAATTCCCCAACTACACTACGCTTCTGTCTCGCATCAAAACAAACGAGACAAAGGCTCCCAGCGCCGGCAATATGTCACAGAGTCGGTCTTATCTTTATGATTAATTGCTCTCGTGGCGAGGAGGAAATGGACGAGGGTTTCGTCACGAAACTAACGAGCCGTATCCCTGAAGATGTACGAGCTATGTCTGCGAACTGGCGGCGCGGCGGCCGGCGTTAAGTAATGGCCTAGCGAAAGAGCAGGCCGGATTATATTACGCTTACACGTGTAGGAACGTCTTAGGCGTGTCTGGTTATTTTCGTAGTACAATTTCTTTATACTAAACTAGTCAAAAATGCGAAATAAAAGTCTATAACATGGAACGTTTGTACACTTTGTTATAATATACTATGCCCAGCGTCATATAGTTACAAAATATTCACGTAAGCACCATTATATTTAGGGTAATTTTTATTCCACATAATAAAACTATTTCGTTTTACGAATAGATGGCACTGCTGTATGCCTAAATATTTTATTTTGGATTATCTAATTTGTTTTTTTAACGCCAATATCAAAGAGCTGTTAAGGCTTCATCTTAATAAATTTTCTCTAAATTCTGTTTTAAAAAATTAAGTGTATACATAATTTAAAAATAAACTAACATTTTTGTATTCTTTTATGACATCTATAAATCGAGGTAAATGCAAGTAACAGCTATAAATAAATTAGCTACTTTATAGCAACGAGTGTATAAGATTTTTCATGTATTTATGAGTCCTTTGTCAATGCGTGAAAAGCCGCGCGATTAATTTTCCTAACTTAAGGTTATTTAAAAACACAATTACAACTTGAACTATTCGTTAGAAGCCTACGGTATAAAAAGAAAACTTAATCTACATAAATCGAGGAAGAACTTTATAAAATTTAATTTAATAAGGATTAAGACACTTTTGCGCAATAATCTCTAGACAACCGAGTTGAAAAATGCTTTTTAAACAGCAAAACCTTTATTTTGGACTTTTTGTAAAATATGGTCTCCCAAATTTTATTGTAGAAATTTTTGATAATAATAATGCCGCCATAATTGTTCAGCGCACACTAATGAACATTCATGAACATCTATCGTCACAGGTCGCGTCATTTTCACAAAATATTCCTAAATCATCCTAATTAATTAGTCTATCTACTAATGAAAACCGAAACAAAATCTGCTCAGTAGTTACTGAGAAAATAGCGTATATACAGACAGACCAACACGGCAGATAACTTTGTTTTATAATGTGTTGATTACTTCGAGCATGGTCTGTCCCTGCACAGGCAATAAATTGCATAAAAACAAGACGTGACAACATTTTTTAAGAACCTTAACCATCAGGTGTTGTACCTTGCATAAACTATTTTGTCGTTAGACCTAAAAGGTTATTGATTAATACAATTTTCACGACCAAGAAATAAACATATTATCTATTAAGCTTTTCCTTATTAAATCTTCATATATCTCACTATCATGTTTATGGTTCAATTAGGTAATGTAAATGCGAACATTAGGACCCAACCAACTGCGCTACGAAATTTAGTTAGTCGTGTATAGTAAAAGAAACATTTAATGTCGAAGTTATATGTCTGCATACGTTTTATGAATGAAAACCAAATTCAATTATAGACTAAATACAATATAAAGACGATCTAAACTGTAAACGAGCTCTGTCACAAAAGAAATATGATTAATTATAGTCCTAAAAAACAACAACACTGCACGACTCAATTAACACGTCGTTACGACGTCAAATGCAACCAACTCTGTCATAACATCGACTTAACAAAGGCTTAACAACAAGATTAGCGTAATGATAATTATTATTAGTAAAAATTAAACACTATTTAATTAAATGTCGGCTAACATTGGCCTAGACGGATAACCGGTTTCAAAGTTCATTGCTTTTAGGTTGCAAACGTCAATACTTTTTGTCTTATCGTAATATACAGGAAATGTAGTCTGTATTTAAAATGATGTGTTGCACGCGAAATTTTTTATAATGTAATATTATAAATACGAATATGTTTATTAATAAAAACTTAGCAACTAACAATAGTTACAAAATATCCACGTAAACACCGTTATATATAGAGTAAATTTTATTTAGAGATTAGATCAAAACAAAACTATTTTATCTTACCAATAGATGGCACTGCTACACGCCCAAATATTTTAATTTGAATTATCTAATTTTTCTTAATAACCAATATCCGACAGCTGTTAAGGCTTCCTCTAAATTATGTTTTTGAAAATTAGGCTGATATAAAATTTAAAAATTAGCCAATATTTTTGTATTACTTCACGGCATCCACAAATTTGCGCAAATGCAAGTAATAGCTATAAATAAATTAACTTGTTTACAGCAACGAGTGTATAAAATGGTCAAACCTATGTACAATTTGGGCACGTTTCCCTACTTCGTTATTAAAAATCGGTCTAGTGCGTGTCAAACTACGCGTAAATTAGTGTTTCGTAGCCATTTCACAAAATACTGCATATATTTTATCACTTCTTATGTCATGCTCATATCTACATTTCACTGACAGTTTCAAAACTAATGAAGTTAGATTTATCGAAATAATTACATTTGAATGTACTCATAAAAATCTATTTCCGGGATTTCTTCTAGATTTTTAAATTTGCAAACTGGAAGAGGGCGTGAGGACACATTGCAACCGATTTTGAAGTTTAAATATTTTGTAAACGGTAATGTTCACAGACACACAGACACACACAATGGAGGACCCTACACACACAGTGCACAGACACACACAATGGAGTACCCTAAAATTTCCGTGTTAGATTAAAAAATTATTAGCAAAAAGTTATCGCAGTCTAGGAACATCCATCAAAGCTATAGTAAATTTTTATTATAGATATTATGGTAATAATATCTTTATAATTTCATGCCACAAGAAACAGTTGGATCCTTCAAAAACGTCAAACTCGACAAACTCTTTTTTATGGATACCGAATATTTTTTCGGATATGTACATACGTACGTGAAATGTAAACTTGTAGCACAATATAATAATTTTTAAATTATCCATTTATTAAACTTTAAATTAAATTTAGAAATGGAAGCAAATTGTTAGCGAATTAATTACTAGAAGAAAAACCCCCACTGCAAAAAGTGTAAAATATTAGTCACATGGTAAACTTCGTTAAAAAATAAGCTTTAAAGACGACCTCTCCGCAGAAGTACTCATTTAGAAAACAAGTATTTTCACAAGTAGGTCAAAGTAACAGGTACCTTATACATAATAACGTTACGCATTTTCTTACATTTATTAGTTATTTCATCACCGCATACAATTGATTAGATTGTTTTTCATGAAAATTCTAGTATCTAGTTAAACCTTATTTAAAGACTAAACAATTATAAAAAAATCACATCCAGCGAAACTTAAATAGGATTTTCATTCTTATGCACTTGTAAGTCATGATCATATAAAAAACTGATATGGTACTGCGGCTTCAAAAGATTAAATTATCCAATCCAAACCAATATAAAAGTTTAAATTTTATTACTTATTTATTTCGTGAAAATCCCATGCCAACTTGCATATTTGCATAAACCGTTGGACGGAAGTATCACAAAAAAGTGATTAAAAAATTGTAGTAAAATAATAACGAATAAGACAGAAATATGCAGGATTCGAATAAACATAATTCTAGTGATCAGTCGTAAACCACCAAGTAACTCCATCTGACCCATTCCTGAAGTGGGCAATGGAACTATAAAAAATATTCAGACACATCTCATAACACTGAGCAGAACAATATAAATGCACGAAACACAGGCAACCACTACAAGGTATTCGTCCGCGCTCCATGCAGTTGACATAAATTGTGACATTATGACGTTTTATGTTTAATGGAATCGTAAGAATCTCGTCAAGATAAAACTAGTGAACTAAAGCTATTTACTCACAAAATCTGTAGCAAATTTTAACAGTGAACAAAATAACTTTTAATTAGCTATTTAAAACAGCATCCTACATACCTTTTCTAATTCAATGAGGACTTAGACGAAGTAATCACCAATTCGGCCAAGAATGAGAGGTAGCATATCTATTTTACATAAATACGTAAATATCCAAAATCACAAGTAACAACATAGTAAAGTATATATGCGTACCAAACTTTATACTTTTTAATATCGGAACATATCAAAGACGTAAACAACTGATTTTATATATTATTTTATATTTACACTCATAACGAAATTTACGGCGCCTTATTTCATATTTTTTGCTAAAATATGTTGTGTTTTTTCTTAGTGAATACTACAAATCCTGTAGTAACTTTGAATTATATACGCTCATCCGTCTAAATTATATATTTATACTAATTTATAAAATAAACTATTTACTTACGTACATTATTACATAGCTGACACATTAATTAACATTGCTCATTGACCATACCTGTAACAAATAAAAAGTGATGGTTAATTTTAGTACTAAAAAATTATTAAAACTAAAAAAACATCTTCATTTAATAACATTTTAAAGAAATAAATTGTTTCGTATTTTTTTTATAACAAACAAGTCTTATCTTATTTCAGTCACGCCTGTGAAGTTATAAAATCAAAAACTTAGATGTATTTTAATAAAAATTATACATCCCCATCATGAAATAGGATTTTTCGAAAAAATGACAGATTTTTAATGATCTGAAAGTCATTAAATATAAATATGTAATAGGGTAATTAAAAAAACCTTTCAGAGCTTTATTGCGACTTAATATACGGGACAGAAGTGAAAGTTCTTTGGCGATCTTAACCTCAATCTGTAAGTACATAGTAAAAGGTAAAACGGCAGAGAGAGAGAGAGAGAGAATATACTAAGTGTGCGGGTTCATTGAGGATTTATAAATAAATTAAGTACTTATGTTGTTAGTCTCGTAAGGGATGAACAAAATTAGTAATAAATCAATTATTAATAGATAAACAAATCAACAATATTTTGACAGTTTATTTTTGACATATATACGTATAGAACAGCTGATAGCAGTTGTGAGCGCCATTTTGTTTGTTTTCGCGTTACGTACACTTCTTGTCTTATTCTATCATGTTCATCTATCTTTCACGGTCGTTAGCTAAGAGCTTATTTTCCGTCCTTCTTGCGATATATTTGTTACATTCAGATGTTACAATTAAATGTTGCATGAAAAACGTTGCACGAAATTCAATCTTGACATTTGACTCTCGTCGCGCCCAAAGAAGTTTGACTTCAAAAATAAAGATGAAAAGAATAAACTAGATATTCCTTACGGAAATTGCCAGGCAAATGTGAATTTTATGTTCATTTGAAATAAATGATTAAAAGTGTAACTGTAAAACGGAATGGGTTAAGGAATAAGCATTTACCAATTTTTATTCACCAGAAAATTAAGATTATTTTCGTCAAAATGATTTTTCTTCTATGATACAACACCAACAACACTTTGCAAATTTGAAAGGCGGCAACATAAAATTCAAAGTCACGTCTTGGCACCCATGCTTGCGTTGCATAAATTAACACTACAAAAAGCAGTTGCAAAGTGCAACACCTCACGTTATATGCATGGTCACGAACACAAACCGTTGTGGCACGGTTGAAAATATAATTCAGTTAGATGGCCTTGTGAGCTGAGAATAATTTTCACTATCAAACGATGATTTAAAGTGTGATATGCTGTGTTCACATACATATGTATTTTCTATTCAATAGCTTAGCCTTTTCGCGTTACTTTAATTAATTTTTTTTAACATTTGGAGCTAATTTAAAGGATCAAAATCGGACAAGCCTCTGTCTGATAAGTAATTAATGCTTATCAAAATTAACATGAGTCACTTGTTTTTTCCATTGTGATGCTTTGCGAATTATTTAAATTTATGGGTAATATTAAATGATCGAAAGTGTCATGCTACATAATATTTTTGCCTCAAAATTTAGTTGTTCATTTGAGCATATAGCATTTTTGACTCTCGCTATCCAGAGGCAAATCTATGTGTGATTCTTGTGGTTAACGGCAATCTCGTACAATCTGTAATTCCTCTTATGTTTAATACCACTAAAAGTATGATTGAAAGTTTGCTACGCGTATATTGTGTGATTTTTGTAGTAAATGGCAATCTGAATAGCTTTGATTTTGGAATTCATAATTTCTTAATAACATTTTAAGCCTACTTATGTTTAATACTACTAAAAGTACGACTGTGAGTTTGCTACAATCGCTTACAATCTAGCTATAATCTGAATAACTTTGATTTTGAAATTCATATTTTCTTAACAACATTGAATTCCTACTTATGTTTAATACTACTAAAAGTATGACTGTGAGTTGGCTACAATCGCGTACAATAATCTGAATAACTTTGATTTTGAAATTCATATTTTCTTAACAACATTGAATTCCTACTTATGTTTAATACTACTAAAAGTATGACTGTGAGTTTGCTACAATCGCGTACAATCTAGCTATAATCTGAATAACTTTGATTTTGAAATTCATTTAATTCAACAACATTTAATTCTTACTTATATTTAATACCGCTAAGTGTGATTGAAAGTTTGCCACGCGTATATGCCTATACGGCTGGATTTTAGTGAAACTTCGTATAGGCGTAGTTTACTAATATAATTAATTACTATAAAGATTCATTTTTAAACTGAGAGATAGCATAATCGTTGTACGGTGAAACTGGGTGTTTTTTAATTAATATTAAAAATTTTGTAGTACAAGTCAATATATGTATTTAGTACCAAAAATGTCAATAGATGGCGCAGCTTATAAGTTAAATCAGCCAAATCTCTGATATATTTACAAATCATGTCAGAGTGATGCAATAGTCTCAATGGGGTAGGGGCAAATACCGTCTTAATCGGAAATCCATACGGTTTTGGCCAAAAGCCAGTAATAATTTTAAATAAAAATTAATTAAAACTTTAATATATGAAATATTTTTTAAACATTTTATTATTTCGTTATCATTTCTACGGTTACAAACCGTGATGGCGCATTTCAGTCGTTTTTATACATACTAGTGGTCGCCTAGTGGTCGAAATTCGACGGTAATGTACACACCAACTGACTTTGTTGAAAACTAATAAGTAGGCGAGAGTAAGTCAATTCAGATTGCTGCTACAAAATTTTTTATTTGAAACATGTGTATATTAAGCAAGCTGACAGATTTTTCCTTTCGCAACAAATATATATTAAACAAGATGTTATTTCACTAATATATAAAACACAGATATCTATTACACAAAATATAAAATAAACGCTTTCTGGTCTTAACATATACCCTACAGACTAGAAAAAGCAACATTTGAAATAACACAAAATTCACAGTCAATCTGACATTTTAAAATTCTTTGGTAACAATCTCTACTCTGTGCGACTGTTTGACCACAGACTATTATGTGCTTACCATTGACAGTATGAACGTAAACAATGAATCTTTTAATGTATTTATAATTTTAGTAAGTATTTGTAACGCATATTACATATAAATTTTAGCTTTCTGCACTGCTTTTCCATATAAACTTTACGAGAACTATGCCGAATCTCACACTCCTCCGTGCGCGCAATATGCTTAAAAAGGGTTACAAAGTTTTCTCTCCACGTATTAATATATAGATTTTGAACGAGATAGCCAGACAAATAGTTTCTTATAGCTATATATTATTTCCAATATTTTTAAAATTATCTTTTGGCAAACTTTAATTTGATACTCTTCATGTTTTGATATTCGTTGGTTTACAAAAAAAAAGAAAATTTAAAAAAGAAAACTATTAACAAAATAGCACTTTATGGCCATTACGTTGAAATTTAATTTAATTTTTAGCCTATGACATTCTGCTTATTTAGAGAAATCCACAAACTTCTTCTTCATCAAAATGGATCAACCCTTTAGCTACAACAAGGGAACTGACTAATCTACGTAACTATGTTGACTGCTAAAATGATAACCCTCGCTTTTTGGGACATTCCTCCCCCTTATGAGTCTTAATACGAACGTCTTGTTCACTAAAAATAGATTATTTGAAAGGCGATGCCTATATTCCGCATCAAGAAAAAAATTTACGTATCACGGCGAATGACACACAATATTGTGTAGATCGCAAATATTTCTTTTATAGGATATATAAAACTCTCCGAAAATTTTTCGCTTGAGTCTTTTCAAAAAAATAGCAATATCTCTGCAATGTTTTTTTTAAACTTGTCGGAGCAAAATTAATTTTGTCAACAATTACTTAGACTGACAACAGCTGACTTTCTTAAGCGACACAATGTAAAATACAACGATCCGCAGTTAAGTTGAAACCACATTGGTTGTCACAAAAGTCGCTTTCGTGTAATGTCACAGTCGATCGGTTGACATTCAGCAGGGGACAGAGGTTACAAAGATCAATAGAGCAATATAATTAGCTGGTATTACGTAGGCGCTCGCCTGCTCTGTCAGAAACGCCGTGGGCCGCACCTGTGTCGACCTAGTTGCTCTGTTAGCATGATGTCAGAAGTATCGATGTTAGTGATGCGAGTAATTTGAGTCGAGTCAGTCGTGATAGGTTGTGAAAGATTCTATTTGACTCTCAGTCGAGCAGTTGAAGTCATATCGCTTCTTTATTTGTGTTTCTGTTCGATTCTTAGACTTATGGTTGGAATCAAATAATTATTATGTAAAATTGGCTATGACAGTGTGGTAAAACGTGTTAAATTTCTCGAGTCAATGTTTTTGTTTAGATTTTTTTGTTAAACACTCTCCGGTAATTTCAGTTGGAAGCAAATTAAATACACTCGTATACCAGATATTTATATGTATGATCAGAATACATATACGGTAATAATAATCATTTATATCTTTATTTTCATGTGTTTAGATTTACATTTGAGCATCTGGATGTATTAATTAACATTGTATCTAATAAACGGCATATCGTACGTAAAGAATTTTGTTTGTTCTTTGCTGACAAAATACCGTATCAGTATGTAATCGGAAAAAAATACCTAAATTTTGAAACAACTAAAAGCGACCATTTTCAAAAAAAAATAATGTGGGTGTGCTTTTTTCAGAGACACGATCGTGTGTTTTACGTGAATACGTCTGAGCTAATGAGTGATATTTTCTTTCAAAGCTACGTATTTGCTGGTCACCAGGATTCAAAATCAGTCGCGTCGTTGTTCCTATGCTCGAGCACCTCAACTTCCTTGTTTTCCCGGCTCTATTTAACTCGATCGTATGGGGTTTAAGGTACATCACTTGATTACTGTTAAGAATGTCTTTCCAAACATATAGGATTACTGTACTTCGAATAGGCTTTTAGGCGAGTATATGCTGACATTTTCTTGACTTTTCTTTATTTTCAAAATCCTA
The DNA here is from genome assembly GCA_039881145.1 of Druceiella hillmani. Lineage (NCBI taxonomy): Eukaryota > Metazoa > Arthropoda > Insecta > Lepidoptera > Hepialidae > Druceiella > Druceiella hillmani. The sequence continues at coordinate 32,456,611 of JAYKKI010000006.1, forward strand.
TACAACTTCACTATAACCCATAATGTTGTGTAAACTAGTCGATAGATCTCGACGAGAACTGTTGATTGATACTTAAACGAGCACCGTAGCTTCACGGAGCCGAAATTTACACTGGGTGGAAATTATCAAACGCGCAAAAACAACCTTAAAATTGGAGCAATTCCAAATCTTTCACGCCTGATATTTTCTTCCTATTCTAATTCTTTGATCCATTGGCTATCAAGTGGTATAATTATATTTTAGATGTAGACCTTAGATAAGGAGCTGCAGTGCCAAACTATATCTCATAATTTTGTTATCATCATAATTTCTGTAGTGCTCCCACCATGGTAGCAAATTTGAAGACGTATTTACGTCAAAAATCGTACCACTATGATTTTCGAGTGCGTTGAGAGTCAGAAGACTGAAATGACAAAAAAATGAAAAAAATATCAATATTTTTGAACTTGCTGAAAAAAATATCAAAAAAATTAAAAAAATATAAACGTTTTTTATCAACATTAATAAAAAAATTGATACTTGAACCACTTTAGAATGCGTAAGTTTTCATATGGAATATGCAAGAAATTGATTAAGAGGTTACCGCGTACTGCAATAGCCAGCAATGGGTTAAATGAGTGAGTGTACGCACAGTGAACTAAACAATCAAGAATGAGATCGGCGACGAAATGGGTTTCGTAGTTCGTTTGTTGGATTGTCCTTTTGAAGTAGTTCATTCGCGAACTAGAAAAGATTCGCTGGATACACGTTTATTGATTTTTTCGGAACATTCTATAAAAGGCGTGAAAATCGTCAACTAGTTCTTTTCTTTAACACTTTTGGAATTTTTGATACAAAATGAAATCAAATTCTTTATCCATTTATACACCCATAGAGATACACTGCTAGACTAGTTTTTTTTTCACTACGTTTCGTTTCATGTGAGCTAACAGTTTAATATTTAAAGCGAACAATTTAGGACGCTCTCGAACTGTTCACTGATATGAACTGCCTTACTGTTAGCTGATGTGACTTGTGAAGGAGGTTGCCCTTGCTTATACTTAAAACAATGTTCCATAAGCGGAAAAACTTGGTTCGTAATTTTCAAATTGGAAAACAAGATTGCTTCCCTAAAACCTTACCACCTATAATGGAAACAAACCTTCAACTAGTGATGGGTTCAAAAACGGCGATTGTGACAAGTTTCTATGGCGCTTTGAGCGCATAAAATATTAAATTATTTTTTGAGGGATATAATAAAATAAAAAACCTAATAACTGACTTTAAATAAATTTGTAATATATATATATATATATATATATATATATATATATATATATACATACATATACATATATATATATATATACATATACATACACATATATATATATATATATATACATATAATTAAACAAAGTTACAAAACAGCACACCGAATTGATAACTTTCGAAAATTCGACGTCCTGTTGACTAAGTATACCAGATACTTTTGTAGCCAAGTTTGTAAGAAAACAGTCTGTAAATCTAGCTCTTAAGTCATCAAAAATTGACTAAATCAACTCTAAGTTAAAGCAGTCATATCATATACAGTCATATCTTCCGCATCAATATTTTGGCTACTAACTGACCAAAATATCCCCCAAGAACACACGACACCGCATTGATGTTTTTAGTAGTAGTACATTAGGAGCTGACTGTTTTACGAGACTTGCATAGTTCAAATTCAATGTATCCAACGTACAGTAAATATACGTTAGTAGGTATGCATCATAGCCTTATTCAACTCACTACTTGGGGTACTCTAGGCCGCAAGTAAGGTTTGGTAGAAATGTGCGCAATCGAACATTATCGATAAATTACTTTATAGACAATCAGTTCCATTCAGTGGTTCTTTCGATATCTAAGCTGATCGACAGACTGACATTGGGATTTATAAAGAGAGGTTCCTATTATAGATCGGCCATAGTATCCCCAAATATATAAAATTAAAGTACTTCAGCGTACGAAAACAAATTAAATGGGTATCTTTTATCTATATTAATTAGAGTGTCCACGACCACAGATCACTTCAAAACGTGCCTATATGTATATATATATATATATATATATATATATATATATATATATATATATATAATTATTACGTGTCGAGTAGCCAGGATTTCTTTGATGTTGTTGTACGAATGTAGAGTAAACGAATTTTTTTAAAAAATAACTTCGCATATCTTCTGATTGAATAATCTAATTGCGATTAAATAAAAACGAAATGTTACTTCATGTTAAATATTGACCCTTAATTTTTTTTTAGAACTATGTGTACAATGTATATTATGAAATTAAAATATTAAATAAATTTAGTTGGATGTCGTATTCATGTCGATATCGTGTCAGATGTGTTCACATCACTAGTTACGACGACATTTAGCACATTTCGGCGACTTCAATGGCATGGTGATAAATGGATCATCTTATATTACCAATGTGTCAATTCGTTTACACACTGACATTGAACGGCTTATGGGTTTGGTAAGATTTATTACGCAAATTGTTCATAAATAATCTGATATACGTATTATTGTTTTTTAATTATTAAGCAACTGTTATGCTTAATAAATATGGCGGACTTATTACTACATGAGCAATCTCTTCCAGTCAACCATAACAATTGGTATTGAAATTTAGTTGGTAGACTGTAAGAGATTTTACAATGAAAATTATTTATAGTACATTAGGAGAGAAAAAATCAAAAAGATACAGAAGCATTAGTAACACAAACTATTGACATGATTTGGGACGGGAAAGACAGGAAAGGACAAGGACACGAAGGAAAAGATTTCAGGAGAGGCAGGACTATATCAGACGATCTTTGAAAATATTTACGGACGTGATTTTTCTGATGTCAGTACCCAGGTGATTCCAACTTTTTGCTGCTTGGACAGTGAAGGATTTTTCGTAAGAATATGAATATGTAGGGTGAGTGAACTTTCAGATCGTATCCCAAGGATGTGAGCAGACAAATCTTTAAATTTGCCAGTTAGATAATTTGATTTTTTAATATATTAAAAAGAAGTGTTTGTATCTGAAGTTGGCGTCGATCACGAATCTCCAGCCATTTGAAAAGTGACTATATATATTTATAAAATTTGAAAAGTGACTATATATATTTGAAAAGTGACTATATTCCGAAATATGATCATATTTTCTGAGGCCGAAGATGTACTGAATGCGTAAATTTTGAAAACGTTCCAACTTGTACAAATATTCTACATTAAGATCAGGATAGCACACATCTCCATTATCAATTAGTGGTAAAAGGAGGATTTGACAAAGGTAGATTTTCGTTTTAGTCGGTAGAAAATTTTGAAGACGTTTCAAAGAATGTATCCTGATGAAAACACGACGACTAACATAAATTACTTGAGGGTTATTATTATTAATACTAACTAATCTAAAAATTAATCAAATTCGGAGACAAATACCCTAGGGAATAAATTAAAATTTAAAAAAATTAATAAATTAAAAAACGTGAATTAAATATTTTTGTTGATTTTACCCCTTGATTTATTCTAAAGAAATACCGTACCAAATTCAGAGTCGCTAAAGTCTTTTTCATAATTGTCATATTTTTGATGAAGAGGCCAGTACAGTAATTTTAATGCAGTCTGTTGTGAAAGTTGGATAAACATTTAGAGCTAAACGCAGAAGTATCTCCAAAAAATTATCATCAATTTTTTTTAAAATTATCATTAAATTTCCTTTCAGTTTAACATAAAACTATATTTTTTGAACTACTTAAACGTAATTAAAACCACCAAATTAACAGGATAATCAACTTTTCTTTCTGGGAAATAAACTTGTATCGCTCAATATTCAAGAGTGAATAATATGTTGACTGCATCGCATCCAATTGCTTTAATGAACACGCCCGACGCGACGGCGCCCGGTGTTCATGCACTACATGGCGCTCAACCCTTGCGTTGACATCGAAATAGTTTATCTCGCGAACGAGATGATATACAAAGCCATTTTATCGATTATGATAATCTTATTTTATTCTCAAAAACCTCCAGACGAGAGCTGTATATTATGAAAATATAAATAATACGTAAAATTGTTTGTTTGTTACCTAATAACTCATTATATCCCGTGTCGAGCGATTACCAAAATACATGTAAACATACATAAACGAGTTGCATCCTATTATGTAGAAGTTTTAATTAAAAAGATACTTGATTCTTTGATGGCGTTGTTGCGCGTAGATATTTAATTTGTCTATTGCTAAGTTTGGTCTAAATGAACAATATAACTCCTTAACGAATAGCCGTAACAGCAGTTGAAAGGCAGTCTTATAATTAACTTTTTTTAATACAAATTTGTAGTCAAAATGAGACAACAGTACGCCCGTTAACGTCAGCGTTTTTAGTCGTGTAAAACCAGTATGCCTTACAGCGTCTGATTTTCCATCCCATCGCAAAGAACGGCACACTGTAGTGACATTATAGATATAATTTATATTTGTGTATTGTTACAACGTAATGTTCAAAATCCCTTTTGTACAACGTAGGCGATATATGAAATTTAGTAATGTCTTGTCGGTGTTAACCAGTGAAATAGTACTTCAAACAACGTGTTAAAATTTCAATTTAAAAATTAAGTGTCTAAACAAATTATTTTCTTCATAAACCCAACAGGCAGTATAAAGGAGACCAACGAAAATATATCAGCAGTTACAGAAATAGAATACAATCTTTAAAATAGCGAGTATTTTTCAGAATAAACAACACAGTGATTGACAATCAGGGAGTACAAAAAATAAAACATAATTTGTAACCATAACAAAAAAAATATCTTCACATGAACGCATAAATACATGTAATGTATTAAGAATTGTTAATATGGAGTTATAATAAGAATAAAAATTTAACAACGAAATACATAACGACTTTTAGAAACTATTACAAAAAATATTTAATATCGAAGTTTTTTAAATTTGTAACCATTGCCTAAAGTAATTAAAAATAAACTGTTAACCGACATTGACATTCGTTCTTTGTTGTCAAAATGAATGTCTTTTTCGCTCTTCTCGAGCTTTGTGAGGCTTTTTTCGATGACGCTGTCGGTCTTGCGAGTTTCGTGGATTAATATATTACATCTGTGTATAGACGATATAATGAGACACAGTTCGCATTTTTTTGTTTAATCTTAAATCCTTGGTTTAAAGAGTTTCATAGAAACAGCATTTACAAACTATATTGAAAAACAAAACTTTTCATAAAAAAATATAATATTTCGCTTTTGTCCGATTGACGATTTAAATAAAATTTTGAAGAAGATTATTTTTGGAGCAAAACTTCTTCAGGCGTAACTTGAGAATAATTCAGTGGTTTTTTTGGACGGAAATAACGTTCAGTAATGGTTTGCTTACGCAGTTTCCTCTATTTGAAAGCATCGACTGACTATAGAATTTCGTAAGTGTGTTATATACACGCAAGTATATACTTGAATTTATTTCTGTTCTTTTTTTTTCTACTGGCAGTTGTTACTTTACAAAATAACTACACCATCGACCAGGTCAGGGTCTCGTGATGAGTTTTGGAAATGAACAATGGAACTCCTTAACGGATGGTAGTAAGTCAACCGTGATTCAAGACATTTGTTACTCATAGTTGTTATTTTGCAATATAATTACACCATCGACCACCTCAGGGTTTAATGATGAGATTTGGAGACGAATAATGGAGCTCCATAATTGATGATAGCAAATCAACCGTGATTCAAGGTACTTGCCATTGACAGTTGTTTCTTTGCAAAATAACTTCATCATAGATCAGGTCAGGAATGTTGATGAGATTTGGAGACGAACAATGGAACTCCTTAACGGATGATAGTAAATCTACCCAGATTCAAGCTATTTGCTACTGATAACTGCTAATTTAGCAGTTATCTAGGGTCTAATTAGCAGTTAGCTAGGTCAGGGCCTGATGATGAGATTTGGAAATGAACAATGGATCTTCTTAACGGATGGTAATAAATCAACCGTGATTAAAGATATTTGCTACTGGTAGTTGTTACTTTGCAAAATAATTGCACCGTCGATCAGGTCTCATGATGAGGTCAGGGTCTCATGAGGGATGGTAGTAAATAAACTGTGATTCAAAATGTTTGCCACTTTCCTCTCTCTCTCTCTTTGCTATTTTACCGAACGTTGTCAAAGAAGTTTCACTTCTGTCACGTGTCTTGAGTTGCACACGCAATGTTTAGTAATGCCGCTGCTCTGCCACAACCGTCAAAGAAATTTTACTTCAACTGCGCGTAAAAGTTATCCGCACTTATATTTTTTTCGTTTTCTCTATTTAAATGTGTCATTTTTGATCTTGTAAAAATGCTAATACAAATAAAATAATATATAAAATGCTAATACAAATAAAATAATATATAATATATATAAAATGCATAGACAATGCTATATGGACTTTTATCAATCTCCTTTGATCGTTATAAATTTCTAACATCTCCTGAGAGAAGTTGTGATGATAAGGTGTGGAAATGATATGGTTTTTATGCAAAATCAATGATTTGCTTTCACAAGTAATTGTTGATACTAGCACCTACAGAGTCTTATTTCCTTCAGAATTCATTTTAAAAAATAAATCGCAACATTCCTGCCGTTTCGCTTTAATTAATTAATTTTGTTCCTTGATTCATGCTTTAGCATATAACCTCAAATGTCTTTCCATACTGAGTAAGAGACCACAAAAATGTTCCGTTACCCAAAATGGAAAGAGAGTGGTCACTAATTATGTCAATTATTATATCTTCATTCTTCTAAAAAATTGCGCACTGCGTCCAAGATCATGCATTTTGTGAATTTTATCCTTATTTAAAAAAAACGAAATTTTGCAAGCAACGCTCTTTAGAAGCTATTTCCCTGAAATGACAAGAAAAAACAATGCCTCGCGTCATTAACCACCATAACGAAAATGACAATAAAACATATGTATTTTTCAACAGGATACAAGTCGAAAACCTATAGTTAGACGCAAAGAAAAAGTAAAATTAACAATATTTAAGCGAATTATTACAACCAACGCGCGTAACGTACCAACTAGGCGGAACGAAACGTACGGCGCGGCGGTGACCATAAAGACAAGCAAAGAGTACCGCCTGATTTCACGGCACTCATTTCAATACACACTTCAGTAGCTTCACTTGAGTAAAGAGAGATTGTTGAAGATACAGTCACTGTACTGTGGTGTCGAACTTATACCACGAAGTTTTATAAAGTGGGAAACACTGTTCTCGTCAGAGTGTTTGCAGTAGTGACTGATACTTTTAACTTCTAGATTACTTTTTGGGTCAAGTAGCTGGTATCACATCTACGAGAGCGCTAGAGTAGGGCGAAAGGCGAGAATCCATGCCCTCCTATAACCCCTAGGGTTGCTAGATGTCCGGGATTTGTATTTGTGAATTATGTGATATTGTCCCGTATCAAGGAATGTAATAAATTTGTCCCGGAAATGTAAAAAAATTATGGTAATTCTTTAAAATTTCCTTTATTGGCAGTTTTCGTGAACCTATCATGCCATAGCCGCATTGCATTTTGCCAGATTGATCAATGGAAAGACCGGAATCGCATGATTACTGATCAAATCAAGGCATAAATTTAAATTCAAATAAATTGCGAAGAGTTAGAATTCAACTTCAATTATTAAAATAACTAAATCAAAATATGAACATAATAAATTAAATATTATTGTCATTGTCAATCTACGAAAGTTGGGCTTCGAGTTGAAATTAGATAATATTAATTATTGCAAGACAAATTTCTTTTGCCAAATATTAGTATTAGCTTTTACTAATTTGGATAAATGTGATTAACATAAAGACTGTTTTTATATTAAATTAATATTAATTATATAACAAGTCAATAAGCTTTATTAAAAAGTACACTTTGTATTTTGGCAAAAGAAAACGACTTTTTTTTAATTTTTATTAATGAATTTTATGAATGTTTTTTGGGTTCAAAAACACCTTTTGTTGGGTCAAACTAATTTTTTTCTTAAATCACTGGTAGTTATAGATATAGTAGTAAAAATCTCCCGGAAAGATAGTTAGTTTTAAAAACATTCCATACTATTGGTCCTAATATGCACAAATAACTCGTTATTTTATGTAAAAATTATGCGAAATGTAAGTTCCCAGTGACAAATTATAGTTCTCTAATATTTTAGAATTTTGTCAAGTTTCTGTCAGTGGAAAATTTCGTCGAATATGCTGATAGATACGGCGCCAAAAGGATACCATACATAAGTCGCGTACTTGCAAAAGAAAGATGGCTGTCGTGTTGTTGACATGGTTGCTGTGGTAACCTTCACAGCTAGAGGTTCATTGCGTGAAATGTTGCCATGTCTAGTGATTTGAACATTTCACAATTAAATGAAACTACGTGATGTAGTATTATTTCTACTTTCTTTAGTTTCTTTACCACGACCTAAGTGTCGTTGTACTACAACATCTTCAGGTGGGCTATAAACTACATCACGTAGTTTCATTTAATTATGAACAATGAATTTCTACAAAATTAACGCCAAATATATTCAATATTTTAACATTTCATTTAATATTTCCAACAGGCATGGGGATTACAATTTGATAGAAGAAGAAATTTAATAAAAAATAATGAAACAAAATATGATACGTCAAAGCTGGCGATACCTGCCTTTTTAATTTTTTTAAGGCAATAATCTTATTTTTACAAGAATAACTTTTTCGAAAACATTATGGCAATAAAGTAGAAAACAATAGCTATATTGTAGGAATAAAAATCATTAGTCTAGTCACAAAAAGTGAAAAATAAATTAAATAATAATTTAAAAGAAAAATTTTAAGAAAGGCTTTGTTTTAATAATACTAAAAAGTAAAAAAAACAATAGCTAATTTTAAAGACAAATGAAACAAGTCCACACTTGATGGGTCTTCTATTCACCACCGTTAAGGAGACCGCCTTCCGTCTCCATCGATAACAAAACTTACAACACAGAGATGATCAACAAAGCAAGCTCAATAAAAGCTTTTAAAATACAGACGATTAAAAAAAAGACCTGAAAACAACGACTAGGAGAAACTAAGACTTCTTAGGATAGAAAGGAAAGATAAGACTTCCTTAGAAGGAGAAAGAGAAGACCTGAAAACAAAGATTAGGAGAAAGATAAAAAGTCCATTTTTTATTAAACGATTAAAAAAAAACGTAATAATCTTTACTCATCTTAATCATTACATCTGCAAATGAATCTTCATGCAACGTAAGTACGATAGATCTCTTAACCCAGTTACACGCCATTAACTTGTCAGGTGCACGTCACCTGTCAACATGTATTATCCGATTCTGCACCTGCGAGCCATTGTTACACGCTTGTTAGTCGGCCACGCCTGTTACTGCGGAGTATGTCAATTTTCTCGGCGTTATGTGAAACGAACTCACTTTTATTTATCTCGTGACAAATCGCTCATTCACCCTCCTCGCTCTGCGGCCAGTACATCATTATTCGGCGTCGTATGCGTTATCCAAATAAAATACTGTAAAATATAATAATTCCGTATAAAACAATTTTTTTTATTTTTGAAGTAAAACTTCTTTACGCACGCTTGACTTGGGGAGTAAGCAGGTGAATGCGTGACGAGAGCGTTACGAAATGTGTGATCGGGTGAGGCGAACGGAAGTTGAGAGGGAGATATAAGTTAGTGAAGACAGAAAGAGAGAGAGTTACGTTTCGTATATTAGTGTAGGGACAAGAGAGAGAGGTGCAAGCACTTATTTTCTTTCTCTCTTTCTCTAATAGCCAGTTATGTTTCGTATATCTAAGACAGTGCAAGCCTATTGTCTGTATCACACTGTAGAAGCAAGAGAGAGCACACTTTCTTTCTCTCTCCCTCTCATAGCCAGTGCATGATATATATATATATATATATATATATATATATATATATATATATATATATATATATATATGCGAGTTTGCTAGCGTTACGCGAACGGTGATTTTTTTATTATTTAGTAATTTCATTTCGTTCTTGAACAATTTTATAAATTATTATTTTGTTCAATACATTAAATATTCTACGTTTAAGGTGAATAAACTTGTAAATTCATTTTAAAGTTCACATTTTGTGAATTTGAAGTTTTACTTCAGTCGTGTGGTCTAAAGCATTCTCGTTTTTTTTATTTAAAATTTTCTTCTTATCCCATAAATCATTATTTCAAGATACAAGCTGATGAGATGCGAAAATTTCATAAAAATTCACTTCCTATAGGGGCCGTGCAAGATAATAGAGGTCGCGTAAAAAAGACCACAATAAAAACTTGTGATATAAAGAGAAAATAGAACTGAATATCAGTATACTTAGTATGTTATCGACAGAAAATAATAAACGCCACTGAATGTAAAGAAATTATGTCACGAATGAATGTGTGATTCGATTTTTGTAAATCTAACCGCTGTATGGCTTTTAAATAATCTTAGGTTACGTCCGCCCTGACAGGTGGCTTACTTAGCGCCTAGAGCCTAGCGAGTCACCAAGCGAGTAGCTTAGTAAAACGAACGTTCCACAATTTTCGCAACTGGCCGCACAGCGCGCTTGGCGCCTTCGCTAGTCGCCTAGCATGTATTGAAGTAAACAAACGGGTTGGTTTTTTATCACGAGGAGCGAGGCATTTTAGAAGAAAAAAATGGATACAATATTAATTGCAACGACTAGTTGTTCTTCGGCTGATATGCTTTTTTTAAGATTAGTATCCAATTTAGTTGATTTTCCTTTAACTTTCTGAGAAGTAGACCAAATGTTTCTCTGGTTTTCCGTAAAATTTTTCGTCAAAATTACGCAATTCTTTACATATAACATTAAACTCCCTACGATTTGACGTTGACTTATTTATGTCAAGAACCCAACGTGATGAATAAGCCCTGAAATGGTATATTGTAAAGATGAATTTTCTGTAAGTAGCAGTTTTAGAAATATTTTTTGAAAGTGACATCTCGTAAACGTACCTACAAGCAAATAACCAAGGCACTTAGCGACCCAACACGCAAACCACCTTGCAGTGTAGCCACCGCGTATCCTAGCAAGTAACCAGATGTAAATCATTAGGTTCTAGGCGCTGAGCAAGCCGCCTGTCAGTGCGGACGTAGCCTTATAAAATTTACATTTACGCATTATATACAATGTGGATTTGACCGTTCAACATTAAATGAATTCTCATATACCATATGGTGTTTCTTAACTGTACACCAAAAATCAATTAACTAAATTCAAAAGTATAGTAATAGAAATAGTTTTATATGGTTATGTAATTTCAAACACGATGTATATTTATATAAGACACCTAACGGTGTCTAATTTACAACTGGTGCCGACAAAGCGAACTATGACAAACAACAACCGCTGGTGCCGTTTTGCTAAGATCAGTAACAAACATTGTAAATGGTGTTTACGTTTTTTTTATATTAAAATTATATTTAATTTGTTTGAATTTTTTTATTCTTGGCCCAATTGTTTATTTCACTATCTTAAACTATTTATGACAAGTAGTACAGACTGAGCTTTCATTACGGTTACATCCACATTGTATAACTTTGATTTATTACAATTTGTAGACTATAGGGACTTCACAAGAAATATAACCTTTTTAGCAAGAGTGGAACTCCTCTACGTGGGTTAATTACACGTTTAGTCACTTATGAACATTGAAGGGTACGTAACATTTCTATTCAATTATTTAACATTATTATTTTTTCACGACATAAATATATTGCCGAATATATCTTGCACGGCGTAATAATATGTTGCATATTTTTAAATAAATGCAGCCCCACACTATATATATGGGATTAAAATCTGTATTAATATTTTTTAGTATTAGCTGATTGAGATAAGGGTGCGGTAATATGTTCATTACTTGAATTTCATGTTTCTATGCCAGCCGATTTCTGAGAAAAACGGCTGTAACCAACTTTCATGCCACATTTCATCCTAAATGACCTATTTAATAATAATAATTTTAACGTTGTATGAAAACAAAAATTATTATTTTTTTACTGGAAGATACACCGCTTCGGAAGGAGGAGATCCGCGGTAATGGGTCTGATGTTACAGTACTAGAATATAATAAAAAAGGCAACATTGTATACAATATAAAAAAAATAATTCAGCGATTGGCTGTCAGGAAAGGGCAAAAAATAAAATACAATTTGGGAGAGAGTGCTAAAGCAAAAAAGTTATTTTCGTAAATGCAATATATATAGATATTAGGATTAGTTTGCATTTTTTTGTTTTCTTTTCATTTTGTTTTCTTTCATAACTCTATGAGCATAAAGTTAACTAAAAACGCTAATAGATGGCGTTAGTAATACCAATATGGAAATATTCAACAATTCAGATTTTTTTGAAATCTGCAATATCCAAATAAAAAGTATGCTATATATCGCTTGAGGTATATCCTCAAGCGATATACCATTATCATACCAAATTTCATTAAAATCCGTCCAGTAGATTTCGCGTGATTGAATAACAAATTAACAGACAAATAGACGGATGGACAAAAATTCTAAAATCCTGGTACATTCTTTGCTCTAAACCAATTACTCTTTTTAAAATATGTTCTATATATAAAATTTACTCTGTTACAATTTTATGTATATATTAATATATTAAGAATTCAGCATAAACCGTTAACTGATTTTGACATTTGATCTGTTGTCAAAATAATTCTTTTTCGCTCCTTAAGAATTTTTCATTGCTTTTTTCGATAATTGGTAGAGGCATAAGTGTTTCAGGGATTAGTATGTTACATCTGTGTATGGACGATGCAACGAGATATAATCTGCACTTTCTTTCATCTTGCCGGTTTAAGGAGTTCCATAGAAATAGCTGTATTTGCTATTACTAGGAAAAATAACCTGGATTTTCATAAAAAATACAAGATTATTCATTTGCCTGAATGACAATTTAAATAACATTTTAAGAGACCTATATTTTAAATTTTATTATATAAGAGGGGCGTTTATATTCTTGTAATATGTGGACCCAACAACTTTGGACTTTGCCAGTCTTCTTCATTAAAAATAACCTGAATTTTCATAAAAAATACAAGATTTTTCATTTGCCTGAATGACGATTTAAATAAAATTTTAAGAGGTCTATTTTTTACATTTTATCATGTAACAGGGGCGTTTCTATTCTTATAATATGTGGACCCAACAACTATGGACTTTTTCGATCTTCTTCTTTAACAACTTTCGTTGAGAAGATCGTAAACACCATCCTGTAAAATTTCCTCACAGCACCTTGTTAAACGGGGACGTTACGAGGCTTTGAGGGATGAACATGATAAAATCGTAAAAGGTTCTATATACTATGGAAGCCTGATATGTAAAATTGAAAAGATGACTCAATCAACTAGTACCTTCACTTGCGTCATATATTAATCTCGTCACACTGCATTAGGCAACCCAATACTGCATCACCTCTGTACACTTGCTCCATTATTGTCCATGTCACACCTGTTTGCGTTTAGCATTGTCCAGGATAGGCGCGGCTACCACGCCCTGCTGACGCATACTTATTGTGGTTACAATAAGCATTATACGTTGCTATTATATTTATAGTGCAATTTATTTTTTGTATATTAACACCTAAATTTCATCGGCGGCTTCGCTCGCGTGATTATAGTTACAAACTTATAGGGAGAAATTAGAACATGCATCGCCATTAAGAATGATTAAGGGAACTCATAATCCTTCATAATAAAAACCAACAATATTTCCCTCTCAATTAGGGATTAATGGGAGTGATTCTCTTACTCCTTTATATTGCGTATGGAGCGTTACAACGTTGCTTCATTATTCCGTTCTCAGTTTCGAAAAATAATTTTTCCAAAGGAATGACAAATCCCGGGAAAAAGTAGCTTACTTCATTTTCCGGCCCGCCTCTGTGTAACAAATCACTTCGTTCTGTTAACCCCTTTGCGACGCCAAAGAAGGACGAACATATTTTTGCATTTATAATATTAGTTAAGATTTTTCGGGATAAAAAGTAGCCTACATCATTTCCCGGCCCGCAAACTATGTCAGTGAAAAAATCACTTGGATTCGTTGTTCCGTTGCGGGGTGAAAAGGGCCAACAAATACACTTGTGTTTATAATATTTCTAGTTAAAATTGTCATTAATTAAAAGATATGAAAGAAACGGTCCACTCGGAGGTTACTAAACAAACTGTATTTTAATTAAATTGTTTCCATATCATATCTAGATGAAGTTAAATTTACCAAAAGTTGGACAGTTATAAAGATCCCTCGTGGCTCGCTTTATGAAAAAAATTGATTTAATGATTTTTTCCGTAAAAACTGTATTTTGCCACTGAACATTTAATACATAAATAAAGAGTTAAATACCGTGAAAACATATTTCAATTTGACGTTAAACGTTTGAATTATGTAATGAAAGGATTAAATATCGTGAAAAAACGTTTGAAATTTGACAGCTTTTGTCGGTAATAAAACCATTTTTAAATAGATTTTTTTACTAAATCAATAGCTTGCGGTCCTTATAAATATTTAAAATATCATTTGTTATACGTTCTATTTAAAAAAAAAAAGAATATATATGTAAAGTACGAGTAGACCTCGCATTAAGAGGGTTCCGTAACAGTTAGGCACTTATAAAACATTTAAGGGTACTTTGTATTTCTATTAAACTATTTACAAATACTAAATACATTACGTACTACGTCTTTCATAGGCGTAAAACATGGTGCACATTTTAAAAATAATAATTAGATGTAGAATAATCGTCATAGATTTTGTATAATCTTCTAGTTAGATTTCCCTGATTTTCTGTTTTCTCATGATTTTTCGTTTAGTATTTTCGGAAATAAGGAGTGGGAGGGCTTGGAGGGAATGCTTTATTTTCGCATATTTTTTAGAATTGTTTTTTAAATATCCATTTAAAATCAGGAAAGTGTTTGGTTTGGATATTTTGGTTTGTGGAAAACTATTAAAATTGAAATTCTCCGAATTATTAGTTTCCATTGGACATCTCATTCTATAGAATTAAAGACACAATCGTTTTTCTGCCAAAATTCGTAACAAAGAATTAGTCAAATATAAACATCAAAAACTTGTTAAAACCGTTCATTTAGAACTTATAGACGATAGAAGAGTAACGTCATAGATATTTAAGGAAAAAATTCAAAGACGAAAACAAAATATTATGATATAATAAAGTCAAAACAGCACTTTACGGCAACTAATCATCACTTGTTACTTTTGTTTTTACAGGATAAGGTAAAAAAAACAGTATAAATTTGCATTATAAATATTAAATCGATACATGTAGTTCAGCCAAACACCTTTCTAAAAAGAGAGCACGTGTCGTATATTCATTATGGAAACGCGGTCATTGATCCAAATCAAATGCTAATTATAATAAATAGTGTTGTAAGTACTCTATTTTTAATATGACCATCCGATATTTTTTGCTCACGATACATTTAAACCGGTAATTATTAATCGATAACTTATCGTTTATTAATTGGATATGTTATTTTCATAAAACTAGTTAACTCAGAACGAATTATAGGCGTGATTGGTTTTGGTTGTATTGCGATGAAAACATAAAAGACAGCTTGGGAGGAGTATAGCTAATTACTCTAGCTTTTGTTAAAAGACGCCATTACTATTTAAAAAACGAACGTTTTCTAGTTAAAAAATAACGATTTTGAAAGATTTTGACGCGCGTTACTTAAAGTTTTGCTTTTCAATCAACATTTCAGTTTTAACATATCATCCCTTTACAAATATATGCAATACGAAAGCGAAACTTCTGCATAATTAATGACCGACAAGATCCAAAATTTTCATTATTAATGTAATAATTCTAATTTTAAATATTAGATTTTTATGTTATATAAATAAAAATCTGAAATTTAAAATTAGAATTATTACATTATATAAATTAACTTCATACACAAAAAACTATAATTTATGACGTTAAAATAGTATAAATTAGCTCACTTTTAATAAAAAAATTAGAATAATCGATAATTACCGTTATTTGGAGTATTATTAACGATAAAAACTAAAAGATTTTCTTTTATGAGACAGTTTTTAGGAAACAGTTCAGAAAACAAAAATTAAGATTTTTTAAATTATAAACACGTAATATCCTTTGTAATCATAAACAATGACCAATAGAATATATATATATATATATATATATATATATATATATATATATATATATATATATATAAATATATAATACATTTTTAGAAAAATTTTGTCACTAGTTTTTTGTTAATCTTTTTTTTTTCGTTTACATTACTTTATATTCACTATGTGAATGATATTGCTCATATACTAATAAATAACAAACAACTGACATTTACAAGGAAGAATAACTGCATGTTTGATTCAGGAATATCTTCATTAATCTTGGTCTTCCAAGTCGTGACTTTCCATCGCAAAATACTTTGCATGCAAAACCTGTTCTTCGCGACTTAAAGGTCAATATCTCATAAACAAACAGATTCTATGGTACCAGAGGGCTGGCATTAACAGATATGTAGTTTATTAAACGATTATTTTCTGGATTTATTTATTCATTTTCTTAACACCTGAAGTGTTGGACAAACCCGCTGGTCAGCATTGGTCTTCAATTGTAAAATAAATCGTATTTACCATGAAAACAAAAATGTTGTAATTGGACTTAATAAAGCAAGAAGTAATGATCGATCTTAATTGACCAAACATCTACGCAATCGCTGCAGTATCCAATGAAGCAGAAAAAACTTGCAAGACTAAGCGTCGCTCGCAACATCGTGTTAATCAATATAACCGCGCCTAACAAATAGGTGGGGTCCAAGAATGTTCTTACTCGTACATAGTCTAAGTTATACGCAATACACACGTTATAGCTATATAAAACAAATAAAAACGTAGCTCTAAATAGCGCCAGGCACGAGCTATGGGCGAAAGAGAGTCAAAGAAATTACGTATATAAAGACAAAGTTGTATTGAAGTCAAAACAATTAGCTCATCTCTGGAGGGCCATTTTTGAAGGTGTAATGATATTTTTATTTTCCAAGTTTATTTCAATTAGGACTAAGTTAGGCATGCAAAACTTTAATCAGGCCTATACTTGTATATGGAAGCGTATGCTAGACCCACAATAAAACAGAGGAAAAAAAACTACATTTTCGAAAGAAACATTTTGAGAAGGATTCTTGGACCTATTCAAGAGAACAACATGTGGAGAATACTTCACAACCATGAAATTTACAGAAAATATGACAAATGCGGCGGATCCGATATTGTAAGAACCACAAAAGCATCACGTATTAGGTGGTTTGGCCATCTTTACAGATATGCTGATATTTTTCCTGCCAAAAAAGTGACTTTTTCCAAGATTGAGGGGACTAGGTGAAAAGGACGACCACCAACACGTTGGCTAGATGACTTTGAAAAGGACCTCCAACTAATGGGAGTCAACCGGTGGAGGGCCATCGCGTCAGGGCCATGGTTATGGTGATCCTCCTCATCAGCGAGTCAGACTTGGTTTGCAGAGGGCTGTTGTGCTTTTGATGATGATGATGAATGATATTTGTATCTAATACTAGATTTGTGTGGACTATACTAATGTAGCCTATGTGTCAATTTATCTCCGTTTCAATTTTATAAAAGCACTGAATATAAAATAGCATCGTGATCCAGTTATAAAATGGAGAAAGTTTTGGTATGCTATCCGACGGAAACACCGGTAGGATTTGGAAATTCGAATTTCGTAGTAGTAGTTAATAAATGCTAAAATAAAACTCACATAATTTTTCTTACAGACAACACTACGTCGTTCTTACAGACAACGCTAAGTATGAACCAATGAACACCACAATAGATGGATGGCGTGCTTCAGAAACTACCCCAGATTTCGTATCGCATGCGAAATTTCGTGTAGATCCGTTGAAAAATTACAGATTTAACACCTACCTATCCACTCGTCCAAACTTTCGTATTTATAATATTTAATATGACGTCAATGACTCCGGGTCCGTTTTAAATATAATATTATTTCGTACCCACATATAACAGTTCCGGGTCCATTTTAAGTATAATATTATTTCGTACCCCAGTCGCGAATTTACGGATTTAACATCCACCTGGATAAGTGGATACTCATCCAAACTTTCGTACTTATAATATTTAATATGACGTCAATGACTCCGGGTCTGTTTTAAATATAATATTATTTCGTACCCACATATAATAGTTCCGGATCCATTTTAAGTATAATATTATTTCGTACCACAGTCGCGAATTTACGGATTTAACATCCACCTGGATAAGTGGATACTCATCCGAACTTTCGTACTTATAATATTTAATATGACGTCAATGACTCCGGGTCTGCTTTAAATATAATATTATTTCGTACCCACATATAACAGTTCCGGATCCATTTTAAGTATAATATTATTTCGTACCACAGTCGCGAATTTACGGATTTAACATCCACCTGGATAAGTGGATACTCATCCAAACTTTCATGTTTATAATATTTAATATGACGTCAAAGAGTCCGAGTACGTTTTAAATATAATATTATTTCGTACTCACATATAACAGTTACGAATATAAAACCGTATCAAAACTAAAACCGAAGAAGAGAAGAACAGAATCAATTATAACCTTGAAAAAAAAGCCACGATGGAAGTAACGAGTGCATTTGGAGATAATTACAAACCATCAAATATTACAACCCATTACGAAACCTGAGAGTAACGAAGTAAGGATCGTAACTGGTTTACGTAAAACTATGCTGCTCTATACCTTAAAGGCTTGGTCAGTATTTGCAAGAAATCACCAAGCTACCACTAATGGGCATCCAGTATTTAATAGATTACTACTTAGTTATTTAAATCCCTGATCTTTCAACAACGACATCTATTTCATTTACACGAGTAAGTAACCAATATAATCGAAGTTTTATAATTCTCCGCTAGATGGCAGTACGTATTTATTTTAATTTTAAAGTTTTCAATTTAGTAATGCATTTATATTTACGTATTAGTAAATACCGTAATATCACTGTCGGTGCATCCTATAGGGTGACAATTTTTAAGATTTAGAAATGTGTGAAATAGCATAAATTTTCCCGCAATAATGATCGTAATTGCTAGTATATTATAAACTACATATTTATTAAGTCTAAACGAAGCTCGTTGGCATATTTCATTTTCAGGGTTCAGTAGCTCAAAAGGAAAAACGGAATCCTTATACGATAACTCGGGTGCCCCTCTGTCACAGATATTTTTCTCAGAAACAACTCGATACAGAAATTTGACATTTGGCATAATAAAGCATATTAACCAGCATATATCTCAAAAGCTAACAATCAAAGATATTCTTATGGAAATCTTAGGGGAGAAAAATTAAATACGGGCAAACAATTTTAAATTAGGAAAAAAGAAAATTTTAAATTACATAAAAAATTACAATTAAATAAAACTACGTGATTTAGTAATATTTCTAATTTCTTTAAGTTCTTTAAACCTGAGAACTTAAAGAAAGTAGAAGACCTTAAGAACTTAAAGAAAGTATAAATAATACTACATCACGTAGTTTCATTTAATTGTGAATAATGAATTTCTACAAAATTAACGCCAAATATATTCATTAAAAAATGTAATTAAAAAAGTGTGCTAGTATTGTTTGAAAGGACTAATTACAATGATCTCAAAAACCTTTTTTTCGTAATTATAAGTGCTATATCTTCAAATATACTGTAAAATATGAAAAAATATATCCCACCCCCCATTCCTAGACTACTGAACGGAAAATTATGGAAAAAGCATAGATTTTAAAAGTTTACGCAAAGTTATCAGGAAAAGTACAGCGATGATTCTAGATATTTATATATGCACCATGTTTTTACATCTTTGAAAGACACAGTAGGCAATATATTTAAGCTGTGAAAAATTAATATTAGTAAATAGGTTAATAGAAATATTATGCACCCTTAAATGTTTAAAAGTGACTAAACGTGTACAGTATTGGGTATCCTACTCGCTCTTGGCAGGTTTTATTCAAACTCCATTTTATCAGAGGTTAACGAAATTGTAACCAATCATTTATTACAAATATGGGACACTGTTCAATTTACTCGAGTGTCAAAGTAAACACGTACAAATTGGTACATACAAGGTCAGTTGATTGAAATGCAATTCAAATTAAGAATAAAACGTGGAGTTGATTAAGTCACTATTTAGTGAATTGCAATTCACTAAACAGTGACTTAATCAATAGATTGGTTAGCAGTGACGAAAATACAATAACGAAAATGTCTGGTTTTGTTCGCAACTTACGGATATTTATAAATACAATTACACTCCATTATTTATTGTCCGATTTTAGTACTTTCAGGGATGAAGGAATCGCGGCACATGAAGGTAGAGATGTTTGCTCTGAGTAGGGAACAGTTCCAGAAGATCGCCACAAAGCTCGTAGAACTTAGGCGTCCATAGATAGTCCATAAAATTGGACATATCTTTAGGGCTTTCAAAACAGTAACAACTCACGAAGGAAAATACAATACACAATGTATGATTAATAATAAATTAAAATACGGTGACACTAACAATATACTTTACATTTTTCACACTATTACATTAAAATAATACTGAAAATTTCTAGCTGACTGTAAGAGATTGCTATCATAGCAATAAGTCCGCCATATGTGTTACTTAGTATGTATATATATATATATATATATATATATATATATATATATATATATCACGAATGTGTCGTTACTTTCATTAAACGCTAACCTTCATTAACGTCTAAGGGTTATTTTTACCACAAAAACTAATTTTCTGAAACTTCAACTGTTTCAGTCAGAAGATTAAACTACTTAACAACTATACATCAAAATGTGTTCATTCGTTTCTACAGGATACAAGTGCAAACAAATAGTAATAAAAATATGTTGCGTGCAACTCAGTGCACGTGACAGAAGTGAAACTACTTTGGCGATCTAAACCTCGATTTGTAAGTATATGGTAAAGGGTAAAATGGCACAGAGAGAAAATACACTAAGTGCAAGTTCACAGATTGTACTAAATTCGTACAAGAATATTTAAATACTACACATTAAAAAAATTTTAAAAATGTCATTACAATTCGACATAAACATCTAATAAAATATTTATATAAATTTACATAGAAAAATGTTGATTAAAATATAGTCACGATGCCAGAACTAGACAAGGCTAAATGAGTTGTTAGTCTTGTAACAGATGAAGTACAAAGTTAGTAATTTAATATAAAATTTAGTAATAAACACACACATAACGCACAAACAGCTGATAGCAGTAGTGAGCACCATCTTTTACTTTTGACACACATAACGTACAAAACCGCTGATAGCAGCAGTAAGAGCCATTTTTGTTTGTTTTTGCGCATGCGTACACTTCTCGTCTTATCCTGTCATGTTCATCTATCCCTCTCGGTTGTCAGCTAAGTGCCTATTTTTCGTCCTTCTTGCAATACATTCGTTGCTTTCAGACGTTACATGAAAAACGTTCTATTGAAACGTTGCATTATATTTGAACTAGACATTTTAGTGTCATTGCGCACACAGAAATTTCGATTCAAAAATAGTCAATGTTTCTAAAAGTTATTAGTTTTATAATCTATTCTCAAGTACAACACACAGCAATAATTTGTTTACAAGAAAATCCTCAGTGTGGATACATAAGATCGCTGAGATTTTACGATATAAATATACTTAATAAACGGTGTGTATTACGAAATATCTATTGTGGCAACGGCTATCTAACTTAATTTCACCAAGTACATTTCACAATACGAAATACTGCACTACCCGCGGGTGTGTGCTTATTATCAACTAGCGTGCTAATTTTGACGACAGAATTAATTACAACCCGGCTAGTTCTGACGATATTCAAAAATATTAGCGACTACTTTTGACAATAGAATTAATTATAACTCGGTTAATGTAACAAGTCGACTACTTTTGATGATAGAATTAATTATAACTCGGTTAATGTGGCAAGTCGAGTACTTTTGACGATATAATTAATTATACCTCGGGTAATGTTACAAGTAATCATTTGAATACAGGTTTTGGTGATTTTATTAACTTCGTTTGTATATAACAATGTAACGGAATTTTTCAATTAAATTTCCCCTTACTTCCAGACGTCCGAATTATTTAAAAATTTTTTTGTCTTAAAACAAAAAAGACTAAAAAGAAATAAAACTATAATTAAAAAAACACGGCTTTTGTAGCAATAAAAAATAGTCTTTAAATATAAAGATTTTGGTCAAGAGCGAAACGATGTCTGATGACAAAAAATTTACTTTAATGTAAAAAAGTGAGATGCTTGATGTTAGTTGTCACGAATATTTTATCGCTACATACTTGTAAGCAGAGTCATTATGAAAAATATAAGTCAAAAGCACACACCACGCTTTTTTACATTGAATGCTTTTGTCATCAGAGACGTCCTTTCGCTCTTTACCAAAATCTTTATATTTAAAAATTATTTTTTAGTTTATATTGCTACAAAAACGAGTTTTTTTTACATTTAAACTAAATTTTATTACAATAACGTGTCGAATAGTTTAATTTTTATAAACAATTTTCTACAAAAACTCAGTTTTTTCATACGCTGCGATTGTTCTCGGTCTCTCTTTTGTTGCGAACCTTCTTGCGCGTTTTCTCTGCTTCCTTAATTTGTTTCTATTTTCAACTTTTCCTTATTATAATTCATTTAATAAACAATAAAAAACAACGTAGTGTGTAAACTTTTAGGTTTATTGCATTTATCAAAACAGTTCATTTTTAATAGCTAAACAGTTCGTACTTATCATTTAATTGCAAGGTTTTTATGATATTTTTTTGTAATTTTACATTGGACGATTTTAAAAACAATAAAAAACATTTTTGCCTCTTCTGATGTTATTTCAAATGATTTAAATAAAAACAAATAAACCCATTCAGTACGAATAGAATTCGCATTACGAGAACTCCAAACACACTTTAGCACATAAAAATGTTAACATTTAAGATTTATATACATACATACATACATATATATATATATATATATATATATATATATATACATATATATATATATATATATATAACATACAAACACATGATATATGTATAGAGTCCCTATTTGCAAACATTTATATAATTTTTATTAAGTTAGTTATTGCCTAGTACATAGTTTACATGATTTGTTTCTCTTTAGTATTTGTTATTTAAATAGTTTTTGTTATTAATGAAAAATAACTTTTTTTCTATTTCATACTTAGTTTTCAGAATTCTGTACCTCAAAAGGAACAAAAGATCCTTGTAGGATTATTTAGGTGTTCGTTTGTCGGTCTACCAAGGCTTTTTCTCAGGAATCAAGTTGAAATTAATATCAAATACATAGGTCTACTTTGAGCTATAAAAATCAAGCTTCTACGTCAACGCAATTAAGAACCCAAAAATTACGGCCATTTATACCGCATCTTTTGACACTCACAAATAAATCAATATGTATACGAACCCTCGTAGTGCGAGCTCCACTCTTGATTGACAGGTTTTTTATAGAAATCGTTTTTTAGTCTTTAAACAAAAAAGAAATAAAATTATATTTAAAAAAAACTAAAAAACTAGCTTTTGCGGCAATGTGAATTAAAAAATTAAGAGTAACCTTTAAATATAAAGATTTTGGTCAAGAGCAGAAGGATGTTTCACAACTCGGTATAATTTAATTTTTTGAATATAAAAAAGTGGTGAAGTGCATCATATGAATTGTTCTAACTTTTTTTATGGCTGGCTATTTGTAAAGGTAGAGTCATCATGAAAATGTAAGCGATTATAAATGTAAGTGTATTTGTGAAGGTTGAATCATTATGAAAAATGTTAGAGATTGTAAATGTAAGTATAATTGTAAAGGTAGAGACATTATGTAAATGTAAGTGACTGTAAATGTATTTGTAAAGGTAGAGTCATTATGAAAATGTAAGCGATTGTAAATGTAAGTGTATTTGTGAAGGTTGAATTATTATGAAAATTGTTAGAGTTTGTAAATGTAAGTATAGTTGTAACGGTAGAGACATTATGTAAATGCAAGTGACTAAATGTAAATGTATTTGTAAAGGTAGAGTCATTATGAAAATGTAAGCACCCCACGTTTTTTTACACATAAATTTTTTTTTGGAATCAAAGATGTCTGTTCATTCCTGACCAGAATCGTTTCATTCTTAATCAAAGCAGTTTATACTTATCATGTATCTGCAAGGCCTTTTTTATTGTTTTACAAACAATAAAACACTATTTTTGCCTCTCTCGCCGTCATTTCAAATATAATTGATTACATACAAATAAACCTATTAATTACGAGTACCTATCATTCGCACTATGAGGGTTCCGTACACACTTAAGAACCTATAAACATTTTAACATTTAAGAGTATATAGAGTTCCTATTTGCAAATATTACTATAATTTTTTACAATGTCAGATATTACCTAACACTTATTTTACATGCGTGTTTCCCAAAAATACTTTGGTTTCATTAATTACACTATTTTATACTTAGTTTCCTTTTTATTATATGTTGTTTAAATAGCGAATATGAAAACTAACCTTTTACTATTTCATATTTAATTTCTTTTTGTATTTATTGTTTAAACACAGAATTTGAAAAATAACTTTTTACTATTTCATATTTAATTTCTTTTTGTATTTATTGTTTAAACACAGAATTTGAAAAATAACTTTTTACTATTTCATATTTAATTTCTTTTTGTATTTATTGTTTAAACACAGAATTTGAAAAATAACTTTTTACTATTTCATATTTAATTTCTTTTTGTATTTATTGTTTAAACACAGAATTTGAAAAATAACTTTTTACTATTTCATATTTAATTTCCTTTTGTATTTATTGTTTAAATACAGAACTTGAAAAATAACTTTTTACTATTTCATACTTTAGCTTTTCTTAGCATTTGTTGGTTAAATGCAGAATATGAAAAATAACATTTTACTATTTCATATTTTATTTCTTTTTGTATTTGTTGTTTATATACAGAATTTGAAAACCAACTTTTTACTCAGCTTTTTTTAGTATTTGTCATTTAAATGTAGAATATGAAAAATAACATTTTAATATTTCATAATTAAATGAAACTACGTGATGTAGTATTATTTCTACTATCTTTAATTTCTTTACCACGACCTAGGTTTCGTTGTATTACAACATCTTCAGGTGGGATATTAGCAAAGATTCTTTTATAGCAAAGATTAGACATCTTTGCTAATATCCCACCTGAAGATGTTGTAATACAACGAAACCTAGGTCGTGGTAAAGAAATTAAAGATAGTAGAAATAATACTACATCACGTAGTTTCATTTAATTGTGAATAATGAATTTCTACAAAATTAACGCCAAATATATTCAATATTTAATATTTCATATTTAATTTTTTTAGTATTATTTGTTTAAACACAGGATATGAGAAATATTAGAGCTGTATTACAGCTTACTATACACATAATGGAGTTTTTGAGAAAGATCTAAGGCATTTAAAAATGGCAAATTTATATAGATATAGATAGTCCACCAGAACTTGTTTGTTAGTGAAAAAAAAAAATAAAAAAGAGATTTGTAGTTTATTCAAAGAGCTCTTTTTAAGGATACTTCATATATCTATGCAAGCCCCAAATGTACGGGATTCCCCACAAAATATTTTTAAGTTCTAATCATTTTGACCAAAAATGGTATTTATTTCTAGTTTCTGGCAACGAAATTACATATTATGTTTGAATTTCAAGTGTCCTTGTATTACTTCGTTTAGAAGATAAAAGCCTGTGACGAACAAAGTGACGTATGGGCGAACAAACGACGCTGCTACAACAATGTTCACTTTGGACTCTTCGCGCACGCCAGGCGCAATAATATTCATAAATCTTATTAACTCTATAAAACACGGCTTTCCACTTTCAGAAACAGTGCAGGCATGTGTGGGGGGTCCAAGAGAATAGCATTAACATTCACTCAAGCGAACTACAAAAGTCAATCGTTGAAGAAGGTCAATTACGTATTTACAATGAAACGACCTGTTTACGATCGACACCAGCGAAATAATTAGCTCATTTAAAATAATGGAATTCCTATGCGGCGCGCGTGAAAATGCAGCTTTAGTTGTCGATGTGTAGTGTTGCTTTGTTTGTTTTTTTTAATTATTTTTTCTATGGTAGTAGACCTGGAAAATTTCACAAACTGTGTGGGCTAGACATCACACAAAAACTATTTATTTATATATTATAATTTGGTTAACAGGTACATCAATAATTTTTAAAATGATACTTCTTTAACGAATCATTGTGTCACGTTAAAATTGTGTAACGCTTGAGAACCAATGCCGAACATATCCGACCGACGGCCGAACCAGCCGAATGCTAAAAACATGGCAGTGGAGAATGTCAAAAACTGTATTTAAACGCTAGTCGATGAATCGGCAGGTCGTCTTTGATTTTAGCGCTTTTAGTTATGTATTTAGTGGTAAAATCTAAAAATTATGAGAGAAGATGCATATTAAATTAGTGAATAAACAAGTTGCCATGCGGCATTTAACATTATTGTTTTTTTTAAAAGAACAAAAATGTAACTAGATTATGAATACCGTGAGTTGTTTATTGTGTGTGAATGTTCGAAATGTTGTTTTTTTGGCTATGGGAACGATAACACATATGAATAGATATTTACTGATAATTTTTGTGACCAGTGCACTTAGAGTATGTGCGTATGCATATGCGTGTGAAAGGCGAAAATGGGTAAAATGCCGTGACTTAGAATATGAGTGTCTGTGTAGTACATTTATATGAACACTCAAAGCCAAAGCATTTGTTTGGCGTTAGTAATTATTCGGCGAGTAAAGGTTTGATTGTCGTCTTTACCATGTCGGACCTAATGAACATTTATTCAATAGCGTCGAACAAAATTTATTAAGTATATTACTATAAATTCGTGAAAATATGTTATTAATCAGAACAACAAGAAAAAACTTGTAAATAATTAACGATTATTATAAATAATTAATTAACATGAACGGTTAAAGAAGTTTCACTTCATTAGTGAGCTTATATGGATTAGGTTCACATCGTTTTCTTCGAATTTTCTTGAAAATGTGAGACGTAAATAAATTATAACATTTTTGGCTAAATAATACGGATAAATACGGATAAATAATGTATTTTAAAATAATTTTTCTTGTTATTTTCAAAATTTTTTCTACCGAAATTAAATTTAAATATTTCATTGACATAAACAGAATCCTCAATAAAAAAAACTTATGAAGACATTAAATTATGAGTATATAAATGTTTCCTTCTATGAAATATACTAATATCGCTTTGACGGCGTCGTGCGGCGCCCGATGTACCGCACGACATTTAACCCTTTGCATTAACTTTGAAATAACATATCTCTACAGTATAGCTCAGGTAACCATAGAACCCGTCTTTCTACACCAATTTAACAATACTTGTATGAACTGAATAGTTAAACTCTGGCCGCAACTTCCTTCGTTCACATGAAATTTAATTTTTCACAACCATTAAAATGTTTAGTAACAACATTACAGACATGTCTTTCCTACACTAAATAAATCTTTAGATAGCAAACAATGGTACAACATACTAGATCGTCAGTACCACGTATTGTTGCTTCTCTCTGAGTTGGGTATTACTACAAAATGGAATTATACGCTTATTACACACCATATAATTTTTGTAGCGCCATCTGTTTTGGAGATTTGTTAACAATTTGAGAATGTTTTTATATTCTTGCGTACTTGATTATATATGTGGCTATTTGTTATTTGTTACGTTTAATGTTGTTTTTTTTTGTAAAAAAAACGGAAAAACGTTTTTCTTTGATTGCCACGTGGTATATTGTTAAACAGGACTTTAACTATCATAACTAAGTGGGATTTTTTATACGAAATTCGAACTTTATAGTGTTCCAATTTTATTGAACATTTATACACAAATTATCGAAAGCCTGAGATTTAACAATATAGAATAACAATAATATTTTCAATATTTGTGTTTATAGGCTAATTTTTAATAGCAATTTGATTATTATGCATTATGTATATTGAGGTTTTTCTTAAAAATACATCAAATTCGCGAATGGCACTTGCAAGCGTAACTCTCAACTAGCATTAGCAAAACGCATCAACGTAAATTAAATTAAAATATTTGTTTGTTAATTGCCACGTGGTATATTGTTAAACAGGACTTTAACTATTATACCTGAGTGGGTTTTTTTATACGATATTTGAACTTTATAGTGTTCCAATTTTATTGAACATTTATTTACAAATTATAGTATGCCTGAGATTTAATAATACAGTATAAGAATAATATTTTAAATATTTATTGAATACATTTGGCGTTAATTTTGTAGAAATTCATTATTCCTAATTAAATGAAACTACGTGATGTAGTATTATTTCTACTTTCTTTAAGTTCTTTACCACGACCTAGGTTTCGTTGTATTACAACAGCTTCAGTTGGGTTATAAGCAAAGATTAAGTCTTAGGAACATCCAACAGCATTTATATGTTTCAAACACAGTAGCGTAAGCCGGGTTTGTGTGGGTTTTCCCACTGCTTATGTTAGTGAGTTTATTGCAGGGGAACGGTGTAGGTTTTATTATATTTCCGAGAGTTATACGATATACCATTTTAGTGAGGGTAATAAATTCAATTGTTGTTATTATGTAAGGTTGTACAATGCAAATGTTCCGGTGTATGTAATAAAATTAAATGGAAGTTATTATCGGTAATATATTTATACAAAAGCAAGGGTATCTGGAAGTTAGAATAAGGTTATACTACTAATTCTACATATCTCCGGTTTTATTTATTCATATATTAATTTATATATACATATTGTTTTTATATTTATTTATTAATAAATAAATTGCAGATATTACGTGTCGTATGGTAAATTTACCTTTCAAAATTTATAAGGTTTAACGAAAGTAGAAAGATTCATTATCGCCGTATAAATAATTATGACATGCTACTTATAACATCATTTTAGCCCACAGCAACAAAACAGGCCATTTTTATCTGTTTTAAAAACAGATATGATAGCTAGAAATAAAATTTCGAAACTCGACTAAATTATATTAAACATCCGCCGAGCTAAATGCGTCGTGAAGTCAATATAACTAACTATCATCGCTCACGCCAGGACAATATCGATGTCTACCGCTTTTTGCCGGCGACAAGCCGGCTCCGACTTTATCGACCGGATTGTTACACCAGAGCGGCATGCACGCACGCCCTAACCCGCCTGGACGGCGACGCAACGCTCTACTTGTACAGGGTTGCGACGAGAACTAATTTGGTATAGAGAGAAATTTTATCGAACCATCTCCTTAAATACGGTTAACGTCAAAGGCGAAACTCCGTCAATATAAGCAGTATCTAGCGATTTCAGTTAAAGTTGACAATTATAAATTGACTCGAAACTTTGTAATGCGGAGTATAAACACAATAAAAAAAATTTATAAAGCTACTAGCTCAGGTTGGTATAGTTGGCACTATAGCGTTATGGTAACTAAAATACGAAACCTACGTTCTTAACTCTATATTTCCCAGATATCGTAGGAAAACAGCATCTATTGTAGTTACAGATTTTGTTGTTATCATCTTAGGACCATTATTCGTATTTAAATTAAA
The DNA here is from genome assembly GCA_039881145.1 of Druceiella hillmani. NCBI lineage: Eukaryota > Metazoa > Arthropoda > Insecta > Lepidoptera > Hepialidae > Druceiella > Druceiella hillmani. The sequence continues at coordinate 32,486,430 of JAYKKI010000006.1, forward strand.
TTTTTCTTGCAGAAATTTATTAATGGCATGAAATCAACAGATGCAAAATTCACATCAAAAACACCCCTCAAAATAAGAAGTATTTTATCATATTCTGTGTCAAAAAGAGCAGGATCCCCGTGTTGTATACAAGTAACCGAGGGTGTAAAAAACGAATAATGTTATCAAGCTTTTGATTAACAAATACTTTTGAGCAATGACAAAAATAAATTAAGCACCTGTACTGTTGTTAGTCTTGTAATGGATGTATTTACTCGCAAAATTAGTAATAATTTAATCAATCAAAAATAGATAAATAAATCGACAACATTTTGACAGCTTACTTTTGACATACATAACGACAAAGCAGCTGATAGCTGTAGTGAGCGCCAGTATTTATATTGGTTTTTGCTCATGCGTACACTTTTTGTCTTATTCGATCGTGTTCATCTATCTCTCTCGGTTGTTAGCTAAGTACCTATTAAGTCGTCCTTTTTGCGATAGGTTAGTGACATTCAGACGTTACAACTAAACGTTTCATGGAAACGTTGCCCAAAATTCGACCTTGAAATGTTATTCTCATAGCGCCCGAAGAAGATTAATTTTAAAACAATTCAAAATATACTTGTACTCTACTCTAAGCGCTATTTTCACTGATGTCGTACACATTTACTAGAAACAAATTTTTCCTCACCCCTCCTACTCCTTGTATGTATGCAAAGACGCTGCTTCAAAATAAACTGTATTTTAGTAATCATTATTATTTCAGTCACTTTCATACCTTTTTCTTTTAATCGCGACTTTGGCGATCTATGAAATGATATCAGATGTGACTACACTATAGTCCATGTGACTTACTACAGCAGACTGCACTATCGCAGATTTCTTCGCTATACTTATGAAAATAATGATATTAATATTTTTTTAAAACAATCGTTATTTTAATAATAGTATTTATAAAGAAAAATATTAGTCAAGAAGTCATAAATAAACTTTATACAAAATTGTAAGAAAAAAGATTTGTGTGTGACTTACACCACACCTACAAAACAGTTTCTCTTAAAGAGGACTCCATTCCATCCACTCCACTCCCATCCCAACAGTTTCGTTCGAACACTTTCCATATAGAAATCACATTTAATCACAGAAAATTTTCGCCACATTAAAATGCTTGCAAATAAATGTATAAACGGCTAATAAGAAAATTTCAAACGAACCATCTTATATCATCCTTTGCCTAAGAAAATGAGATCATAATAATGAAAGTTGATGAAAATTTAGAGTGGAAGAAATATGGTCACCCGTATACGATTTTACGACAAAATTGTAAGTAGGTAGCCCTACCAACTGCGACTCTCCCTTTCGCACAATCCGTGAAGGCACAAGGGAAGAGGGGCAGCGAGTATTTATTCAAACACCTATTATCATCAAATACCTTAAATTTACTTCCACCTTAAGAACAAAATATATTTTATATTTTGGACAACCCTCGTAGCTACATGCATATATAACAATGCACTTTTATGCGTTTAATGGGCGGTATCTACATAGCATACAGGGTACGGACGTGTCACAATCTAGTTTTTCAATTAATTGCTTCTCTCTTTCTAAGCGTAATTATGAACGTTCTTCACTCGTTGCGCGTGGCTAAAACTAGAGATGCACGATATTTTCCTTTGTATCGATATCGCGGATCGATCTGGATCGTAACTGTATGATTCGATACTGGGATCGTGTCGAATAGTCACGATTCAATTCTCCAAATATCATATCGATTGACTATGGAATTAAAGGCTTTTTGAATATATACACACAAAACATATGAAAAAATGGGGTGTGGCTGTGTCATGGACACGGCCGTGTGTTGTACGTATTCATATTAGACGTATTCCTATTGACCTATTAATAGACGTATTCCTATTTAACGAGTTATATTTTTCAAATAAAATATTTTTGATAATATTTTTTTATTCTACTACCATATTATATTCACTGTTACTACTTTAAACTAATGTTGTATATACAATCGATACATTTTGACGACAGCTGACGATTAAAACTTTAACGAACGTCGTAGCTTTTCCGAATCACAAGTTATACTAATTGCAAATATACACAGCACATAAAGATATGCAGCAAAATAACCTCAAAATGGCGGCGCTTCCCCCTCCACCGCGCGCGATGCGTCACTGTTCTCGCTTATCGTAATGAATTCTTTGATCCTTTAGCTATCCAGTGGTATAATTTAATTTTTTATTTAGAGCATAGATTCGAAACTGCAACGCTAAACTGTATCCCCCGATTTTGTTATCATTTTTTTGGACTGCCCCCGTATGGTAGCAAATTTAAAGACGTATTCACGTCAAAAGTATATGATATGTATGTTAGGAGATAAGTAATTAATAAACAATAAAGTAACAATATTTGGACAGATATTTACACTGCTTTCTCTGTTGTCGATAAAGTATTTATTATTTCTAAAAAGTTTTTGGCAATAACTTTTTGTAATCAATTAAAAATTATTACAAATTCCAATTTTCAAATTGTAGGTGTCACTTGACAAACGATCCGGATATAATCCGATGATCGGATATCAAAACATATTTAAATCAATCAATCACCTTTAGACCTCAAAATGTTATTACCCATAATCTATAGTTCTAAGATGCCACATTGAGTAATCATCACAAAAACTGCCGGCGATCTGATTCGATCCGATATTGACGCGATCCATTTGAATCGAATGATTCGAGGTATCATATAACGTTGTATCGATACTTGAAAGAAACTAACTAAAACTACTAAAAACCAAATGAGATTTGCTTTGTTCACTGAGACGATACTTGTGAAGTGTGTATACTTTCTCACGTATCATTAAATAGGTTCTTATTAAATAGGTTACGATTACGATTTCCTATCTATATGCTATTCTTATTTTTCCTATGCTTTGCCTTTCTTACGACTGAAATGTGTATACTTTCTCACGTATCATAAATAAGTTCTTATTAAATAGACTATGATTACGATTTCCTATCTACACGCTTTTCTTATTTTTCCTATGCTTTGCTTTTCTTACGACTGAAATGTGTATACTTTCTCACGTATCATTAATAAGTTTTTATTAAATAGACTACGATTACGATTTCCTATGTATATGCTTATCTTATTTTTCCTATGCTTTGCTTTTCTTACGGCTGAAATGTGTATACTTTCTCACGTATCATTAAATAGGTTCTTATTAAATAGGTTACGATTACGATTTCCTATCTATATGCAATTCTTATTTTTCCTATGCTTTGCTTTTCTTACGACTGAAATGTGTATAATTTCTCACGTATCATTAATAAGTTCTTATTAAATAGACTATGATTACGATTTCCTATCTATATGCTTTTCTTGTTTTTCCTATGCTTTGCTTTTCTTACGACTGAAATGTGTATACTTTCTCACGTATCATTAATAAGTTTTTATTAAATAGACTACGATTACGATTTCCTATCTATATGCTTTTCTTATTTTTCCTATGCTTTGCTTTTCTTACGGCTGAAATGTGTATACTTTCTCACGTATCATTAATAAGTTCTTATTAAATAGACTATGATGACGATTTCCTATCTATATGCTTTTCTTATTCTTCCTATGCTTTGCTTTTCTTACGACTGAAATGTGTATACTTTCTCACGTATCATTAATAGGTTCTTATTAAATAGGTTACGATTACGATGTCCTATCTATATGCTTTTCTTACTTTTCCTATGCTTTGCTTTTTTAACGACTGAAATGTGTATACTTTCTCACGTATCATTAATAAGTTCTTATTAAATAGACTATAATTACGATTTCCTATCTATATGCTTTTCTTATTTTTAATATGCCTTGCTTTTCTTACGACTGAAATGTATATACTTTCTTACGTATCATTAATAAGTTCTTATTAAATAGACTATGATTACGATTTCCTATCTATATGCTTTTCTTATTTTTCCTATGCTTTGCTTTTCTTACGACTGAAATGTGTATACTTTCTCACGTATCATTAATAAGTTTTTATTAAATAGACTACGATTACGATTTCCTATCTATATGCTTTTCTTATTTTTCCTATGCTTTGCTTTTCTTACGGCTGAAATGTGTATACTTTCTCACGTATCATTAATAAGTTCTTATTAAATAGACTATGATTACGATTTCCTATCTATATGCTTTTCTTATTTTTCCTATGCTTTGCTTTTCTTACGACTGAAATGTGTATACTTTCTCACGTATCATTAATAGGTTCTTATTAAATAGGTTACGATTACGATGTCTTATCTATATGCTTTTCTTACTTTTCCTATGCTTTGCTTTTCTAACGACTGAAATGTGTATACTTTCTCACGTATCATTAATAAGTTCTTATTAAATAGATTATGATTACGATTTCCTATCTATATGCTTTTCTTATTTTTCCTATGCTTTGCTTTTCTTACGACTGAAATGTGTATACTTTCTCACGTATCATTAATAAGTTTTTATTAAATAGACTACGATTACGATTTCCTATCTATATGCTTTTCTTATTTTTCCTATGCTTTGCTTTTCTTACGGCTGAAATGTGTATACTTTCTCACGTATCATTAATAAGTTCTTATTAAATAGACTATGATGACGATTTCCTATCTATATGCTTTTCTTATTCTTCCTATGCTTTGCTTTTCTTACGACTGAAATGTGTATACTTTCTCACGTATCATTAATAAGTTCTTATTAAATAGACTATGATTACGATTTCCTATCTATATGCTTTTCTTATGTTTTCTATGCTTTGCTTTTCTTACGACTGAAATGTGTATACTTTCTCACGTATCATTAATAGGTTCTTATTAAATAGGTTACGATTACGATGTCCTATCTATATGCTTTTCTTACTTTTCCTATGCTTTGCTTTTCTAACGACTGAAATGTGTATACTTTCTCACGTATCATTAATAAGTTCTTATTAAATAGACTATGATTACGATTTCCTATCTATATGCTTTTCTTATGTTTTCTATGCTTTGCTTTTCTTACGACTGAAATGTATATACTTTCTCATGTATTATTAATAAGTTCTTATTAAATAGACTACGATTACGATTTCCTATCTATATGCTTTTCTTATTTTTCCTATGCTTTGCTTTTCTTACGGCTGAAATGTGTATACTTTCTCACGTATCATTAATAGGTTCTTATTAAATAGACTACGATTACGATGTCCTATCTATATGCTTTTCTTATTTTTCCTATGCTTTGCTTTTCTTACGACTGAAATGTGTATACTTTCTCACGTATCATTAATAAGTTCTTATTAAATAGACTATGATTACGATTTCCTATCTATATACTTTTCTTATTTTTCCTATGCTTTGCTTTTCTTACGACTGAAATGTGTATACTTTCTCACGTATCATTAATAAGTTCTTATTAAATAGACTATGATTACGATTTCCTATCTATATACTTTTCTTATTTTTCCTATGCTTTGCTTTTCTTACGACTGAAATGTGTATACTTTCTCACGTATCATTATTAGATTTTTATTAAATAGACTACGATTACGATTTCTTGTTATGTTTTTCTTACCTACAACCCCTTATTCGATACAATATCACTGTACTTGCTTTACAAATATCATTTATAAATATATAATAAAACCTATTTGAAAAGTCTGGCTCTGAATTAAAGGTTGGGTCAAACCAAACACATGTGCAGCACGTCTGCGTTGCATCAGCGGTTCTAATGTTAGAAACAGTATGTGATATGTCAGACCAAACGCACTGCGAGTGCAGCGCGTGGCGCCAGATGCGCAGCACACGCGTGCCAGGCCTGAGATGACAAATACGACGCGCTAGGGTTGTAATAAAATGACAATGTCGGAAATGCAACGTGTTATGATGGCTTTGTATATATGGGATATCACACTGGACTGGCGTATGCGTTTATTGAGCAGCAGTAGTGCAGCATCTGTATATATATTTAATAATTTAATTAACTTTATACTGTATATTTATTTATTAACTTCAAAAATCTGAGTAATGTGGAATGAATTTTACCACCCAAGTGCGAGAATTTGGACAAAATTTTACTACACAAGTGCGAGAATTCAGACAAAATTTACCACATGTGTGAGAATTTTTTTTTATTAAGACATATTTTTTAATAATCATATAAATATTAATATAATGTCGTGCATGAAAAGTGCATCTAGGCGCATGAAATTTCGTTTATTACATCATGTTTTAAAAAATTATTCCTTAGTGTACAAGTAACTTGGTATTTTCTTAAATATTTTTTTAATAATATCGTGCATGAAAAGTGCAATCAAAAGTGCAATCGAGAAATGTTGCATAAAGTTTTATGCATGAAATGTGCACCAATTCGCATGAAACTTTGCACAAAGTTTCAGCATGAAATGTGTTCCTACTTCATGCATTTTTTGTAAAAAAGATATTTATGCCGAAATAATTCAAATTATGCGTATGACTTTGATGACAAAATGTCACTTAATATGGCCATACCTCGTACTAGACTGATAACTAATTATTTAAAATTTAATTTATTATTTACACGTAAAGTCATGGTTTGCCGGACTCCTCAAAAGTACCCGGTACCCAGAAACTCCAAAATAGTTGAATAAAAAATATTATACACCCTTAAATGTTCATAAATTACTAAGGCTGTACAAAACTCTAGTAATGCGAGTTCTATTTGTACTTATTAGATTTTCATATATTAGTTTATAGTTAAACATAGATCGAAGTAATTAAAAATATTAACATGAATAAAGTCACCTTGAAATTTCACAAAACAAAATCATTCTTATTATCAAGTCTTTTGTTTAAAAATACACTTAACCTTCCCACTGACCCCTTTATTATAATTTTTTGTTTAAAACATAGCTAATTACAGCGTCATTAAAACGTTTAATTCTCATTTTACGTAAAATGACCTCAATAAAAATGCTTGTTAACGTTTTAACAACACACACTTAATGCAGAAAACTAAACATTAATTACTTTATAATCTTCGTAATTAGCAACACAAAATACGCCCACTTAACTAGGAATTTTTAAGTTAAACACTCTCGACATCTTTGGATAAATTTAAGTTGTTTTTTGTGATTTTACAAAATAAAATAAGTTAATTGTGGATGGATAGTTCATTTTTGGATTTATAAATTACGTGGTCCTTTAAAACTATCGTTTTCAGACTCATTCTAAATAAAAAATAATTATATAAAACAAGAAAATGTATGAATAAAAAAGGAAGAGTACTTTTTGCATTTAAAGGCATTACCAATATGAAGTAAGACTAAGGAAAATCAACCCTCAAAATACCTATATATTAAACTATATTAAAATTACAGTTTAAAAAAAACGCGTCTTTGTAGCGATATGAACTAAAAATTAAAAATAATCCTTATATATTAACATTTTGTTTAAGAGTTAACAATGTCAAAAAAATGAACTTAAATGTAATAAAAAAGCGTAAAGTGTAGTGCTTGATATTAGCAACCGTGAAGTTCGACAGAGAACAAAGACTAGAAATATTTCAGCTTTAGGCAGCCTTCTCTTTCCAGTAAGGACACCAGGACAGTTTTCGGTTAGAATTGATCTTTTAAAGATAGCATTGTTAGAAGCCAATTGTTTCATAAGAAAAAGAAATTCTTTAAAAAACATAACACAAATATACAACACAAATACACACAATTTCCAAAGTTTTCATAAATTGTTCTAGAATTAAATTTTTCGGTTTTTTTTATTAAATATTCACTTTTTACAGCATTGTGTTTTAAGAAATTATTCCTTAGCGTACAAGTAAGTCGGTAATTTCTTCAATATTCTTTAATAATCATATAAATATTAATATTAATATAATGTCATATATGAAAAGTGCATCCATGCGCAAGAAATTTTGCGCAAAGTTGCTTGCATGAAACAAGCACCAATTTGCATGAAGTTTAGCACAAAGTTTCATGCATGAAATGTGCACCTATTTTCATGGCATTTTGTAAGAAATGTACCTCTATGTGCACGGAGTATTCATGTATGCCCTTAAAATTTTACATAAGTTTTATGCATGTAATGTGAAAAATATTTTGCAGAAAGTTTGGTGTATATAATGTACATCTATTTCCATGGAACTTTGCACGAAGTTTTGTGCATGAAATATTTATCTATGGACATGAAATTTTGCACTAAGTTTTGTGCATAAAATGTGTGCATCTGTCCATGAAATTTTGCTAGTAGGTGCAGATGTCAATTAACACGCAGTAAAATATGATTTTTTTACGCGCTCTATCGAGTGGGTTGCCATTAGACAGCACCCTTCATAAGAAAAATAAAAATTGAAGTTTTACTATTTTCCATTTTTAAGCCCCGTTTACGAAATATGATAAGTTTCAGAGCGATATGCAGTGGGTTTTCCTTCCAAATTCTCAATCATTTGAATTTTTTTTTAAAAATGTACACTAGACAGAATGTTCATTACAACTTTCAATTAAAATTATTCAACAGGTGGAAATAAATACGGAACCCTATTACTACAACCCGACGTTTCGCCAATTGATATCTACTAATCACTTTATAATACTTTATTAGATCAATTAGAAAATCATTCAATTTCCCTCAACGACGAATAACATTTGAGATTTGCTTCCAAAGTTGCAGTACGAATTTCTTTTTCTAAATATATGTAAAATATATGTTCTATAACTTCATGAATCCAAAATAGATCTAATTAGAATATATATCACTCGAAAACACGAACTTATACATATTCAGAGCGACGTAAACAAGCACCGACATGGCCCAGTTGGATGATCAATTTGCATACAAAATTAGTTTAACGCGCTACCTTCGAACTTGTCAAATTAGTCAAGCTGTTTACGACGCTTGTCGCAAGGTTTAATGAGGTTTACGAACGTAAAGAAGAGCTATGAAAGCTTGGGTACATAAGATAATCTTCAAGCAGCTTTAGAAAATTGAATCTCTAATGTATTATAGCCTTGAGTAAATTTGACAGGTATGATACTTCGTAAGTTGAGTTGTAGTCAAAATTGTATTTATTCAAAATTTAAAAAAATCATTACTAGCTCCTAATTGTATTTCGTTTTGATCACTTTTTTTACTCAACTTGCTTTGTTGTCTGTCAGCCTATAAATTTTGTAACCGACAATTTCTGATGGCTTGAAATTTAGTACGCCTATTGTTTCCAGGACTACACATTTGATGGAATCAGGAATTGTGGATGGAGATGGAAAGTGGGTAAACTATTTTCATAACGCCGTGTTTGGAGGGTTTACTATTGATGATTATCACTCATGATTTATTCAAAGTGAATAGCAAGTGAACTGTATAAATAATAAATGATCCAAAAAGAGGCCAAGACGATGGATGAACAAAGCAAGGACACATCCTACTTTTCCTTCACTTCTAATGATATACTTCGTATGGTAAATACAACATAAAAACGCTTACAAAAAATTATGATGATTAACCATATACATGCTGGAACTTTTTTGTCGATTGTATTGTTGAATATAGTTCTTGTAAACATTATTTGAATTATTGCTATAAAGGTTTAGTTTGTTTAACTCAAAAATATTTCGTTGGTCAATTTATAATAATTAGCAATATAATTCGAATATTTTTGTATATATTCATGTTGTCTACAATATCTTCATACGTTATTTTAATGTATAACAATGCTTTATTAGTTTGACTCAAAAATATTTTGTTGCTAAATTTATAATAATTAGCAATACACGTCGTTGAATATTTTTATATATATTCATGTTGTTTGCGATACCTTCATACGTTATTTGAATGAATAATAATGGTGTATTAGTTTGACTCAAAAATATTTCGTTGGTCAAGTTATAATAATTAACAATATACATCGTTGAATATTTTTGTACATATTCATGTTGTCTACAATATCTTCTTACGTTATTTTAATGTATAAAAATGGTTTATTAGTTTGACTCAAAAATATTTCGTTGGTCAATTTATAATAATTAACAATATACATCGTTGAATATTTTTGTACATGTTCATGTTGTCTACAATATCTTCTTACGTTATTTTAATGTATAAAAATGGTTTATTAGTTTGACTCAAAAATATTTCGTTGGTCAATTTATAATAATTAACAATATACATCGTTGAATATTTTTGTACATATTCGTATTGTCTACAATATCTTTTTATGTTATTTTAATGTATAAAAATGGTTTATTAGTTTGACTCGAAAATATTTCGTTGGTCAATTTATAATACTTAGAAATATACATCGTTGAATATCTTTGTACACATTCATGTTGTCTACAATATCTTCATACGTTATTTTAATGTATAAAAATGGTTTATTAGTTTGACTCATAAATACAACCGATACCCTGATGTTTTTAACTAAAATAGTTATTGCTAACCACCAATATATGCTAAAAATATATTATGTATTATTTTAAATCTAAATAGACACTATAAACTATACGTGAAAGTTTCATATCAATCTGATAAGCCGTTGTTGTTTGTAAACAACAAAAAAAACTTTCCTCTTAATAAAATTAGTATGTTATTTACAGAACTTCACCAAGCAACGTAACAAATAGATCCGTCAACAAGTACAAATACTCATATTTGCCTTAATGGTATAAACCGGAAAAGTATATGCCTTATTATGCTTACGTATGTATTCACGGCCTTTTCGATTTAAGTTAATCAATACAACACTGGTTCTAGTTGACGAACAATGCTATTGTCATATCCAAAATTAATATTCAACAAGGCTTATGGTAAACAGCACAATTGAATATTTAATCTTCGATACTTAACGGGGTCCTTGAATACCATAGCCCTACGATCAAAAGATGTCGGGCAAATAAACAAATTAGTTCAAATTTCGAATGATTAACTAGTGATAGATTGCGTTCGATTTGAGAATATCGATAAGAAATATTATGAAGGAAAATACAATAGTCATGAAGACAATGTAGCTAATAAATAAAAGCAGTGAATAATGGATCGAGTATAAAGGAAAGACGGAATGAAGTAAATTAGGATAATAGCCAAACATACGAGCAGTAGTATTTTCAACAGTCAATAAAAATTCGCAACCGCACTCAGACACAGAGAATGTCTTAAATCGTCTTTTGCTCGTGGTTCTAAATAAGCTCCTTTCTTTACGAACTGCTTAATAGCACGAACAATCTTGGGTAAAGGGGATAAAATCACCTTTTCGGTATTTTTTTCTAACAAACCAATCAAGTTATCGATATGATTAACACTTTCATTAAAATAACTTATATAGAGAAAAAAAAAAATTAAAAAGTGATTTTTTCTAATTGTTTTACTTTATGTCCATTAATTGAATCAACAATTAAATTATTTGATTAATATCTTCTTATATAGACAAAAAATAAAAATAATGAGTATTGATTGGGTATCGTCTGAGAAAAGGTAAAAACTAAATTAAAAAAAATTTTCAGGAGAAATAAAAAGTCACATAATGTTCTTTTTTCCAATTCAATCTGGTATTTTGTCAGCACCCCGCTTGTTTTTTAGATGGAACTATTTTTTTTAATTTGAAATAATTTTTTTTTCTCACTACAATTTTTGACAGAATTATAGGCTATCAAGTAAAAAATAGTCTTAATTGGTTTGATAATCTGTGACATTAAAACAAATGATCGTACGAAATCTAATGACGGATTTTGGAAACATTAAAGAATACAATCTCAGGCGCTTAAAGCAATTTCCGAGAAAACGAAAATTTGTCCAAACAAGTAGCATTTTAAAAAATATCAAAATTGAAGTTTTTTAACGTTTTAATACAATCGCGACAACTTTGCAGATTAATAAGAAAATTCAAATGTTTTAGCATTTTTATTTCCCTTATAACGTCATTTTTAAACGTGGAAAATTATTTTTTTGCTATTTTGACAGTAGACAAAGTTTTCATTTGAATAAAAAAGAAATTAAAGGTATACCTGCTATATTATCGATAACTTGTAATTCCCCTATTCCGTCCAGCAAAGCCTCTTTATGTGCTCACTTGTAACGAGTTCTTATATTATGAACGATTTTAGAAAAATCTGCAGTTGTCCAAATTTTGCAATAATACTCTCGAAAAATGGCAATGCAAGTTTCTTTTATTTTATACGACCATTATTAACTGAGTTAAAGCGTTTTCAAAAATACCCAAAAACTCTTAAGATGTTTAACGTTTCCAAAACTTTCGACTCCGACTTCTGTTTTACTTACTCTTACTTATCTCCTAGCTTCAAATATTTTAGGGGTGGAGATTTACCTTTAGGAATCCATCCCATCTCCTTATCTGTGAGGGACGGAGGTTCAAAAAGGATTACACAACGCCCGGTAAGTAAAGCTAATGATTTCTAAGAATTTAATCGAGTATGTGTACTAACAGCAGTACATTGTTGCGTACAAACCTGATGACTTTTTAACAGACATTTCATTAACTGTTTAGAGTGGTCCTCAAAATATAATTGATCTGTCTTCATTGGAACTGTCTTTATATACACGTGCTTTGCTGAAACTGTTACCTCCTTTCATTTTATTCATTGTGCAAGAATATAACGTGTCTATTTAATACAATAGTTTTAGTAAAACGACGATACTTTGGCTGAAAAATATTTCCAAATTAAGAATATTTTAAGTAATGAATGTGATAGAAGTGAAACTTCTAAGTTTCTCCTACAGATCAGACAAGAATTTCGGGAATATATAAAATTAGGTCAATCTGCAACGAATCGAATATCACATTTCAAATTTTTAATTGACCACTTCATTCAGGGTTAGAAGAAATAGTAAACGTCAAATAACTTCCATTCTGGCGGTGAGCCACTCAATTTTATAAAAGTTTTTCGTATAGAAAACAGCTCTTCAAAAAGTGTAGATCGACATTTTCTCGAAAAAAAATTGTTAATATTAATTAATCACATATTGTCGCATCACTTATTTCAAATATTGTAGAAGAGTTAACTTAGTATCAAATTATTATTAGTGGATTATGCAATCAGGCAACGCTTATGAAGTGTTTTTTGAACCAATTACCTACCATAATTTTAGGATAATAAAGGTGGTGGTGTTGGTTTCAATGAAGTACGATGTATGTTAAAATAAACTTACTACATTAAACGTGTCTACAATTCGTATATCTTTATGAATAATTTAAACTGCACGTGCGTCCTTATTAATTAAAGAACTACTACGCAAAAGAATATAAAATTAAAAGACACCTTCAACCGCAATATAATAATTTTCCACAGCGGTTGAAAGATGATAAATAAACAAGTCGGCAGGCGGATTTTCAGTTCCTGCCAGTAACTCACCGACGACATCGTCAGTTGCGAATTAAGAAGCGGAAGCGTCGTTTCCGCCCGTCGGTTGCGGAGTTGAGACGCGTCCACACTCGTCACGCCACACGCGAACGTCGTCGAATTGAATATGCACGCTTAATAACTTCATATAAATATTCATTGCTGCAATGTCGTTGCTTGATGGTGAGATGCTAAAAGCCAAAGCCTAAAACTAAATGAAACTGTGAAATAAGGCACTAAATAAAATTGTATTAAAAGTTGATACAAATTAGTTTCGGTATACACATGTCTCTGATTCATAAAACAAAGTGTTTTATGGAACGTACATATCTCAAAACAGTAACTTAATTTTATCTCTATTCCTAATTTCTATTAGAAAAGTTAAAATAACATCAAAGAGCCTTATTTTCTTTACTCTTACAGCTGTTACTTCTACACGATAGACAATAGTTTTATACACAAAGACTCCCAAAAAAATTTAGCCAAGTTCCAAAAACAGAGATATTCGCATAAAATTTATTCGAAAACATAAAATTTGGACTATGATAAGAACCTGCATCCATGAAAATATACGTACATATATAATGTGCCTGCTGTTCACTGGTGTCCGCAAAAATAAAACTTTAGAGGTGTAAACTAGGTAGGATTTTATTTAGTGTACTAACAATTCGATTTTATTAGACGATATACCGTTCCATTAATATAGTTTTTATAAATTTTAAACTAACTTACGTATTAATTTTAAATAAGCGTAGTCTACAGTTATGTTACTGACCTACGTTATCCCGACTTGGGTAAATTCAAAGTTACGTGATTTTTTACTCGCTCACTAATGGACAACTCTATCGCCACGCGATGGCCGGCGGTATATAACCAATCTGTTTCGAGCTTGTACAGATGTGCCCCATGCACAAATGCTGCATTTATATCTGTTATGTAGAACGTCGTACAAATTTTGTTTCTTTAAAAATTACTTAATGCATAAACAGTTAATTTTTGGTACAGATTTTCTATTAAAAGTTATTACATACCTACCCCTATTTTTTTCTTAGTAACAAAAATAGCGAGCTAAGAATTCATATAATTTATACTTTAACTTACAGCTTAACCTATTACATAATAAAATTGTACATATTGCGCGTATGTATATTGAAAACAATAGCAAATAAAATAATTGAGGGCATAAGTGACAGAAATTTTGGAAAGAGTGAAGTAAAATTTAGTTTTTATTTCATTGCAATCGTTTACTCGATCAAAAGACCTATGAGCAACAATAGATGGCGCTACGAATATTTTAAACTGCACAATGAAGTTTTCCTTCCACACATACATTGGCGAAATAGACGAGGGTAAGAAATTCAGTAGTGAAGTGTGAACGTATACTCATAACAATGCCATCGGTACGTTTTTCAGTAGTCTGCGCTTACGAAGTCGCGGCCGCAACTAGTTGTAGCATAAAATCAACCCTGTTCGTTTCCATATAACCTGAATTTTGTAAAAACTTTTGGAAAAAGCACAAAAAAAAAGAAACTAAAAAGCTTCATTAATGTTATGTTTCGTAGTTATAAAAATAATGTTACAATATTTTATTTATATCAAGATATAAACGTCAATAAAACCAATTTAAAAGAATATATAATTTTGTTCCATTTTTTAAAAGACTGAACCGAAAGAGTTGGTACATTTAACTGACTATCATGTCCTTCCTCATAAATATAGAAAAACTAATCAGATTCCGAGAGGAGAAAGTATTTTTGAGAAATTTAGAAACATGTGGGTACCAAATTCTTTACTAACTATAATCTCCTCCCCTTCGAAGATATTATTATCAATCTTATTAGCTTTATCTCTCATTAGAATGCAACCGAGCTGAAATGAATTATGATCAGCCCCGAGTTCACAGGTTATAGTCCATTAGATCAGGGCTGTCCAAACAACGGCCCAAGCGGCTTGTTTTTATGCGGCCCGCGACGCATATTTTAAAATTTAAATCTACAGTGTAAAATAATCAGAAAATAGTTTTGGATACCTATAAATAGTTTGGATAATAGAAATCTTTCTCAAAATATTATACATAATTCATTTATTTTTAATCTAGTAACATTCCATTCGCATGACATCATTTAAAAGTGAAGTTATCTTTATAATATTGGGGGAATTCCCGGAAAGTATTTTGTTTACGAAAGAAGTCTGTAAGTAAGATGTTTATGTTAGTATTTGTTTGTGTCCGTATTAGTTAAACTTGTGCTTTCATTAAGTTCGTATCACTGCCGCTTTGAATTTCACACGTTATTTAACAAGTAATTGTGAATTTCACAAGTATTCAACCAGCCGGTTTGAGAAAAATACTTAAAAAACATCATTATGTCGACGAAGAAGCGAAAAATAAGTGATGAACATCGTGCATTTAATGAGAAGTGGGAACTCGACTATTTTATTTGCAATATAACAATAATAAAATTCAGTGTATGATTTGTATGCAAGTTATGTCTGTGAGTAAAGAATATAATGTTAAACGTCATTATACTACTTTACATGAAGAAAAATATAAAAAAACATGTCGGTGAAGCCAGAAAAATTGTTGTGGCTGAGTATAAGAAGAAACTAACGCAGCAGACAAGTTTTTTTTCAAAAATAAATACAGACAATGAACAACGTTTGGCTGCTTCTTATGAAGTTTGTTTGCAATTAGCCAAAGCTAAAAAACCATTCAGCGACGGAGTTTTTATAAAAAAATGCGCAGTTGCCATGGCTTATCGCTTTATGCAGCCGAAATTGGCGGAAACATTTGAATCTGTAACATTATCTCACCAAACAGTTGCGCGACGAATAGATGATATGGGAGAATTTGTTTCGAAAAAAATATGTGGTTACATTGTAAACTGTGAATATTATTCATTATGTTTGGACGAAAGTACCGACCAAACAGATATCAGTCAATTAATAATTTTTATTCGCTGCATTTCAAAAGATTTTTCGATCACGGAGGAAATGTTAAATTTAGTGCCGCTACATGGATCAACTAAAGGCAGCGATATCTTTCAAGCTGTTAGCAAAACTGTCATAGAATACGGTGGGTTTCAAAAATATTCTTGTATTGTGACCGATGGAGCAAAAGCTATGACAGGAAACGTTACAGGATTTACGGGACATCTAAAACAAAATGGCATTGATTGCCCATTAATCCATTGTATCATACACCAAGAAGCCTTATGCGGAAAATCTTTGCGCCAAATGAATGTCATGAAAATAGTTGTTAAAATAACAAATCTTATTAGAGGCGGAAACAAAGCTTTGAGTCATCGTAAATTTCGCAATTTTTTAACTGAAAGTAACGCAACCTATGGGGATCTGCTGTTACACTCAGAAATCCGATGGTTGAGTGCTGGTCAGTGCTTGCAGCGTTTTTTCGATTTACGGAAAGAAATTCCCATATTTCTTAAAAATGAAATAAAATCTGACACTACTGATATGGAAACTAAAATGCAAGATCCTGAATTTCTTGCTTCTTGATATGACATTTGAACGAATTAAATTTAAAATTACAAGGCAAACAACACAATATAGCCAACTTGTATGGATATGTGAATGGATTAAAAAATAAACTGATATTGTTCAAAACGTCACTGGAAAAAAATGATTTTTCTTTTTTTTCAAGTTGCGAAGAACATTATACCGAAATGAGAAATTTTGAAAGATGCAACTTTTCTGACCACCTGAAATACATCGACGAGGTAATTTTTGAATTTGAGGAGCGCTTCGCAGATTTCAAAAAATTAGAGAGCGATTTGTCTCTTTTTACGCATCCATTAACGATTCAAATCGAAACCGTAAAGACTGATTACCTGTTGGAATTATGTGACGTACAGGCAGACCCCTTTTACAAGTGTAGAACAGAAACTGAAATGGATTTTTTTAACATCGTTTCCCCAAATTAACAAATTTTGGCTTGAAAATGGGATCGATGATGGGCAGCACTTATTTATGTGAAAGCGCGTATTCAACCATGAACTTTATAAAATCTAAGTACAGATATTCACTGTCAGATAAGTCACTTCTTCATGCAATGCGTCTGGCAACAACGAATGTTGATGTTGATATCGATGGGATTGTTAAAGATAAATTAACGAAGAACCAATAAACGTCTAAAGAAATTATTATCCTGTATTTTATTTTACTTCAAATTGAAAGTATTTTTTTCTGCGGCCCTCAAGTTTTTGTAGTTAATTTAATTGGCCCGCGAAGGTATGTAGTTTGGACAGCCCTGCATTAGATAATAATTGACTTAGTATATTTATGACAGAATTGACGTTTAATAAAATAGAATCATAATGTTGTCCTTTTCTATCACATAAAACTTTTTAAATGTGTTCTTTCAAGATTACATTTTTTCTGAAAGAAATAATAAAAGAATATAAAATCATTTATTTTTTTTAGTTCTTATTTCTCTACTGACATAAGATCTAAACATTTTAATCGCCCTATGCACAGAAGAAAAGTTATAAATTGTGTAATTGTATTTGCAACTGAATTTGCATTTTACTTCAAGCTTCTCATCTCTGCACGCACCCTTACCCAACTTCATAGGCAGCGCCCGTCGCTACAATCTCGTCTAATTGAGTGAGCAACGCGACGCTACGGAGCCGCAGCACGAGCGAGGCCACGCTCCCGTGTCAACGAGCGATTAACCTCACGCGGGGCGAGGTGGCAAAACAACGAGATGATGACTTGATTTGTGACCCGATATGTTCAGAAGCTGACCGCGAAATAGCTGTGGTGGGAATTAACACATCGATGGCTGAACCAATCGATAGTCGATGACCGAGCTCAGCTCTAAGCGAATTATTTGTAAAAAAATCTGTCAAGAGTGAGTAGAACTCACACTGCGATGGTTCAGTGCATATTTAGGCATTTATAAACGTTTATGGGTATATAGCATTTCTATTAAATTATTTACAAATGTAAATTTTTCACAACGTAAATACATTGCCTACTATACTTTTCATAGGCGTAAAAACAAAAATCATAAGATCCACGATAACAGCTATACTTTTCCTGTAATATTCCAGTCCAAATTTTATCAACCCCGCTTTTTTCGTTATTTTTTGTTCACTATTTTCGGAAATAAGGGAGGGAGAGGGGGAATGCCCTCTTTTGGCATATTTTTTTAGAATATATTTTTAAATATGCAATTTAAAATTAGGAAAAAATATTTTTATATTCCTCATAACAAGCCCTTTCAATTGATATACAGGTATAAATATGATACATAAATACTCCATATACGCCATGTGATATATAAAATCAAAAATATGTTGAAAGTGGAGGGCAGGGGAAGGGGGAGGCTAAGGGGAAGGGGAAGGCGAACGTGAAGGTGAAGGCGAAGGCGAGGGGGTAGGGGAAGGCGAAGGGGAAGGCGAATGCGAAGACCAGAGGGAAGGGGTAGGGTAAAGCAAAGGGGTAGGCGAAGGTGAATGGGAAGGCGAACGCGATAGCGAACGCGAAGGCGTACGCGAAGGTGAAGGTGAGGGGGAAGATGAATGGAAAGGGAAGGGAAGAGGATGAAAGGGCAGGGAAAAGAGGACCATTCTATTGAGATTCAAAGGAAATATAATACCTTGAACGAGTAATTTCACGTTCCTATGGGAAACTCGAAAGATACCGAGCAACGCTCGGTCACCCAGAACTATAATATAATAAACGAACCCAAACTTGATGGTTCTACCATTCACCATTAAAGAGATCCTTTGCCCACCGTCCACCTATATAAGTATCATAACTCCATCATCATAATCATGTGTTGTTACCGAAAACAAGACTGTGTGCCGAGTTCAGGTCTACTCAGGAAGTAGGTGAAATACCGGTTAAAAATTTGTAGCACACTGGCAGATAACGAAGCAAGTCACTCTTTGCTTTTAAAAAAAATATTTTGCGATGGAATATGTTAGCAATCTCCCTCCAATATTATGAAAAAATATACATTTATAATTATTAAATTATTCTATGAGCAGATGTCTTCCTTAGATTTTCCGATGTATGGTAAAAATAAACCGGCCCAGCACGAGTAGAACTCGTACTACGAGGGTTCCGTCCACGTTTAGGCATTTATAAATATTTTACATAGTATTAATTCAATTTACATGCTATTTACAAAATTTTAATTTTTCAGCACGTAACTATATTGCCAACTACATCTCTTAAAAGCACATATTTAAAAAAAATTTATAATTCCACTTTCAATTAGAAATAATTAATTTTTATATTTTTCCCTTTACTTACGCTGTAAGATCTCCCACTATGCCGACTTTCAACAATGTATATGCAAAATACGACCGGAAGTACCCTGTAAGTTTTGATGACCAGTAAGGTTATGGTATTAATATAAAGAAATATCGCCTACTATATCTTTCAAAAAATATTTAATTCCACATAGAATTACAAATATTGGTTTTAAAATTTTTCTCTTTACTTACGCTATATGATTAGTAAGACTTATAGTATTAATTAAAAAATTACAATATCTTTTTATATATAAATTTTTGTTACCTGAACCAAAAAACTCGAAATCGTTACAGAAATCTAAGGTATTTGCCTCAGTTATATAACTATTTTAATTTCAACTTGATACCTCAAGCCGTTCCTTAGATAGAGGCTTTGACAGACAGGCAAATGTTACGGGAGCCTATAAGGGTAAGAACGGAACCCTTATAAGAAGAATATGAAGAAAAATGTAACCCTTACATCAAGGGATAGAACCCCAAAAACCGACCTAGATGGGATTTTTATTGGATATACAGCACTAAAAGGAAAGATCATTTAATAGTTATTCGCGAAATAGTCGCCCGACCTCGTCATCTTTCCCGGCGAAAATGGAGTTAAATGCTTCTTCCAGATTCTCAACCCGAAGCTTTTCCAGTTCCCATAATGGGGATGTTTTCATCCACTATTTTGATCCAAACTCGTATGTAATATACTTAGGGAAAAATCAACAAAACCTGTAGGGTACGTCCGATCGACTTATAATCTTGAAAGTCTGCACAATAAGAGGTCTTATCAATGAATTCCACTTCCATGTGAAAATACATATTTTCTTTTAAATATTCGCCTTTGGAAAATAAAGTAGGCTTTCTGAAAAATAAAATTTTGCAAATAGTTTAATAGAAATGCTATGTACCATTAAATGTCCATAAATGCCTAAATGTGTACGGAACCCTTGTAGTGCGAATTCTACTGGTGCTTGACAGGATTTTTCACACTGTACGTCTTTAATAAATTAAAAACATATAGGAAATTAAGTTATTTTAAAATTTATTATCCGGCAATACATTTACATATTGCAAAGTAATATTAATATGTAGGTACGGAACCCTCGTACTGCGAGTCCTACTCATACTGAACAGGTTCATTTATATTTTGACCTTCTGAACCTTCAAAACGGCTGTTCATGTTCATCATTTCGGTATCATATAGAAGCGAAATTTCGAAAATCAATACAATTACAGTGTGCAAACATATTTGTTTCCTATAACAACAATTATTTTCCACTAAATTGTTTTTCTATTCGCAAACACTTTTAAAATACATGGCGGTCACTCCCGCTTACTTACACACTTCTCTTTGAACGGAATGTAGGTCGCACCACCCCACCCGCAGCCGACAGGGTTGAATGAACCCCAAGTCCGCACCCTAATTCATGTACCCACCCTCACATCGATCATGGCCCCTCCTCTAATTCTTACCTTATCGAACAATGCATTGGTTAATACGTAAATGGGTTTGATGGATGTGGATGAAGATAGCTCATACAACGCTATTTCCTATAACGTTTGAAAGTTTTTGGAGGGTAGGCAAGTATGATATCCATTTTATATTTTGCTTAAATATTAAGTGTTGTGAAATCCCTTCTTTTTAATGCCAGTTTACTTATTATATAATATATATAATATATTAATATATATAATATATTAATATTAAATGATATTTAATTAGTATGAAATTCAACTTCGTCTAATACATCTTTGTCTTATTTAGCTACCAACCTAATTGACGTCTCATTTTTAAAAGATTTAACTTATTTTGCGGCTGTCTAACGAACAAACAATCAAACCTTGCAGTCAAATTTTCATCCGCTTTCCGTTAATCAACTGAGTTAAAATTTTACACAAGTATACTTCCAATGATAGAACAATATAATGACAAGATGCTGATCTAAGGATTGAGATGGAATTTAGTCAAGGAAACTCTTCCATGAATTGTAACAGATCGCACATTTAATTCGTCTTGAAGCAGACTTTAATTCTGGTTAAATTTTGATAAAGCTCCCCCCGGAACTGAAAGTTTATAGCGGGTTTTAGGCCTGTATAACACTAGGGCAGTTAAACATGACGTGTTGCGAGTATTAACTTTTTTTGATATTCTACTTATTGATACAAATTTTAATTACTAATATTAAAACATTAAAATAATACTGTTTACAAAAATGCTGTGAGTTCACTTACTGTTACGAACATCACATATGCATTAAGCCTATATAAGTCAACAAAAAGTACGCAACCCTAATCGTGAAAGTTGAACTTGAACTTAACCAATATTTTTGTAAATATTTATTGTTCCAAGTAGATTACTTTAACAGAATTTTTGCCATTTTAGGTCCAAACATTTGCAGTCCATCGAAAATTAATTGCTTGGATTCGTAAGCTATGAAGAAATTGTATTTATAACAATAACTCCAACGTATTTTACATATATGTTTAAATTAAAGGTCTTATATTAAATAAACAAAACAATAAATTGTGGGAATATATCGAAATATAAGAAATAATCGTTAGAAAGCCACTTCGGTATTAATTTTTTATCTGAGGAAAGCTTCTTCAATAAGTACAAGATTTTAAATTTACAGATGACAGTCGTGGACGTTCATCCGTTTCATCTGAGTTTAGCTATGGAGACGCGGTACCTACGTCTAGTGGAAACAAATCAAACTGTTCGTTTAAATTGTCTGTCTTACCCTTACTTAAGATCATGCTTGATAGAGCCAAATTGCTTTGGAGTGATCATGTTTTCCGAATACCTTCTGAGAAGTTATCCCGCCTCGTCATGGAAATAAAGCCAGTATACAAAAGGTCTATCTGAGACCGCAGAACAGGATGCAGAAGGAGATTCTCCAAGGAATGTTGAGGTAGAGAGGGCTGAACTAGATTCAGGTCAGACAGCTCAACCAAAATAGGATAATGTGATCTCAACTAACCTCATTACCAAGTATGAATAGAAGAGGCACCAATTAAGATGACATTTTTAAAAGTATTTCGGAATATTTAAAAAAGCCAATGAAAGATTATCAAATAACTGATTTTGAAATTGCGATTTAAATTCTCCTAGGCTATATTGCGATATAAGCGCAGCAAATTTTGAATTATGGTTTTGTCCTAAATCGTCCACTAAGAATCAAGTTGGTTATTTCGGCTGAAAGTCTTCACTTGTCGAATCGTCGCATCCGTTCAGAAATTAAAAGGAAAGCTAAAACATATAAGTATTCTGATAACATAAAAACGTTATAAGTAATTGACTCCCGTCAATTGTCCAATCAGATATTTTCATCTTAAATAGATCAAACATAATGAAGGGTAAGGCGTAGGCTCGGCTCACAGATCAAAAGTAATTTTCCCAATTGAGGACAATGATTGAATAGCAAAAGTGCAGTGCACTGTTAATGCATAGTCCGCGCATAGTTCGCATACGTCACAACTGCATTTAATGCACCAGTAAGCAAGGCGGTTGCTGGTCGATCATATGGGCAGTCATTGATAGCAGTTTCTCCTGCAAGTACATTCATGTTATCGATAATGAATAGATTTGTAATTTACTTTTAATGTATACATACGTTTGTAGGTATAATTAATTACGTTTACATACATTTGTATCCAGAATTGTATAAAATTAAATTTTAGGTTAACATATACTCGGAATTATTTCAGTTATTAAACGATAAAATCTTGTTTAAATTTCATTCTGTTAAATAATGTTTATCTTACTTATTTAAATGTTCACTACAGACTTTGGTAGAAACGGAACGTTCATTATCTGTTTTATTTAGCGGATTATTTGTCACGGCTTTCTAGAACTTGAGTTGTTTAACATAGAAACTTAAAATTGTGTATAATTGTAAGGTTTATTATCCACAAACAATATTCGAATTAGGAATAACAAAAATGTCCTTTGAAACATTAATTTTGTTTCAAAGGACATTTTGTAAAAGCGAATTCATATTCCCTTACAAATATCCATGCAGTTACCTTCCATAGATTAAAAAGGAAAATTAAGGTACGAAAAATAACAATTAATTTGTCGATTCTTAATCTCAATTGACACTTAGTCAGAGATGGTGACATATCTGGCATTTCCCAGTTATTGGTCAAGCGTGGTTATAACGTTCTCAAATGATAACATATCACAACTATTTTTAACAAATTATAACTCATTTAAATGTATTTACAGAAAAAAATAGCTGACCACCGAGTACGGTTAGCAATAAAATGTCTAGTCGACAATGTTTTTTGTAAACAACATCGAATATTCAGAACTCATCATAGTCGAGTGAGAAACACATTGTATATAACCGTAACCATGTATATTAGGCAGGATATATATACTATGTATATCTAGGTGTTGTGATGGTATCGTCTTAAGACTACGTAATATGTAGGTAGCAGTTGAAGAATATATATGTTTTTTTATTTGTTTATTTGTATTGTATATTATCAGAAAAGAACTAATTGAAATTAGTCACGATTAGCCTTGTATTTAATAGTTCAAAAATATTACTTAACAAGGTATGTAAAGCCAGCTTTCTTGTAAATGTACATATATCAAGCAATGATTGAAGTTAAAGTATGTTTGTTAAATACCTATTAGCTCAGTAACAACTTACCAATAGCTATGAAAATTTGGAACTATTATAGACCTTGTTACGGTTAAGTATATAGCAGTCCCACAAAGATCGTCCTTTCGCCGCATCAATATTACCTAAACATTAACAATACCGGAGACCATAGAACTGTATGGATTTTGCCGATCAAAGAAACCATAGTGTTGGGTCTAGATGTCATAAGAAAAAAAAAAGGAACAAATGCACTTTTGAACCAGGAACATTTCGAAAATTTTTTTGAAATCATATTAAATAATATGCGTTAAAAATGACATATTTAAAAAAAATTCTGCAGCTAGTGATTATTTATTACAAAAAATCATTTTCAAAAAAAATACCAGAAATGTGTCGAAATTTGTATATTACATGTGTCGAAATTTGTGAATTTATCGTTAGCCATTACACACTTGATCTCTCAAGTGTACTAAAAAAATTAATAAAATTAAATCACTAAAAATAAACATTTAAAATTACGTTAAAAAAATTTAATTTTAACAGTTTTAAAACGTCAAATAAGAAAATTATCAATCATACCAACTTAATATGTTTCACTATCTTCAAATCTTTACTTTATGGTGCATAGCTCATTTTTGCCGATCGCGTATTATTATTGTTATTTTCGTTAAAACTGATAGCATCAGTAATTTTAAATTATATAAAACGATATTCCCTTTAAAAACGTCATATTAATAGACCAATAATTAGATATTCCAAGGTCAGCTTGTTTATCAGTCTGTAAGTTGCTATTATCAGCCTCATCTAGCTATTTTAGGATACATAAATTGGTTCGCGAACCATAAGTTTTTTCTCTCTCTTTTAACCAAAGTAAAATATGAACTTAAGCAAAGCAAATATTTTATTTAGAACGCAGACAAATCTTTCTAAATTTGTTTTTATTAATTACTTATTCTAGACAAGCGAAATATAAAAAATGTAGAAAAATTAGAAAAAAATATTTATAAATGTTAATTTTTATAATTATTGATTGTCTTCGCCGTGATGTGTTGACGTGATCACAAGGCATACGGCCTTTGATGTGGTACATCGCGGGGACCTGGGATCGATTCCCGGTCGTTCGTCGAGTGTTCTGGTTGGCTGTAAGAGGTTACTTTCGTAGCAATACGTCCTCCAAATGTTTCAATTAGGATACATTAAATAAATACACAAAAAGACAAAAATGATTTACTCTTATCACTGTCTTTATTTTCTTCTTATATCTTATATTACACGTAAAGCGAACAGTTGTACGCCTCTTTGAAAATCCGGTACATTATGTAAACACATGAGTAATTTTTAACTATACACAAGTCATTTTTAGTACAAAGGCACTCCTTTCAAAAATTCACATTTGTTGCCTGGATTTTAGTAATTGTATTTGAGGCAACACATTGGCCATTATGAAAAAATAAAAGGCAACTTAAAAATAATTAGTCACACAAATTAAGAAAACGTTTTTATAAAATTCAAAAAACAAAAAAATAATCTAGGGGACACCCGGGTTTGAACCGGGGACCTCTCGATCTGCAGTCGAATGCTCTACCACTGAGCTATATCCCCGACTGAGTCACGCTACTCAACTAAGCGTCACGTTGCTCGTCCAGTATGCAGTGCCGCCTACGTCACAACAAATGTACGCAGGACTACACACAGATGTATTCCTTCACACCTAGTACACTAGTAACTCATCAGTTGTGTGCCGTTTATTATTGCTAAGACTGAGCGCATATCGACCTATTGTTTGTCATGTGACCAGGATGAGAATAGTGTTATAAAAAATAGTTGTTTGGTAAAGAATATCCTGTTGTCAACATGTTTCTAAAACATTTATAAGTACATATATTTATTTTAAAAACCCCATTGTATTATAGGAACCTGTACGAATTTCACTTTAGATTGTAGAGGAAATATTTAGGCATTCAGAGATTATTATTATTTATAATATGTAAATATATATATATATATATATATATATATATATATATATACATATATATATATATATATATATATAATTGAAATATAGTTTCCTCCATCAGTTAAAAACTACATAAAGGTAGCGTTACTCTAGGTTAAAGTAAATTAAATGTAAATTTTCACGAGAATCCGTTGTACAGTTGTAACATAATTGAGTAACAAAAATATATTTATAAGCAAATGTTCGCATTTATAATTTTATTTAATGTACTTATTCACAATTAAATGAAACCACGTGATGTAGTATTATTTCTACTTTCTTTAATTTCTTATATATATATATATATATATATATATATATATATATATATATATATATATATATATATACACACAGTGATATTAGCAAAGATATCTTTGCTAATATCCCACCTGAAGATGTTGTAATACAACGAAACCTAGGTCGTGGTAAAGAAATTAAAGAAAGTAGATATAATACTACATCACGTAGTTTCATTTAATTGTGAATAATGAATTTCTACAAAATTAACGCCAAATATATTCAATAATGTACTTATATTATATTATTTAATATACTTATATAATTGTACACACAAACTAAATAAAATTTAAAAAGCTCGACTTAATCTAGCTGTTGATCCATACTAATACAAAAAGGGGAAAAGTTTGTTCGATTATTTGTCTGTTCGTGCTTATCTTTGGTATAATACGATCGCTTTCAATAATTTTTTTTATTATAATGCTCATACTTTAACCGTTTTAGTGCCATGGTTTTTTACTCACATACACTTAAAAATGCCAAAGAAATCTTTGGTTTTTGATGTCATTTACCCTTGTCTCGAAAAAAAACTATATCTCTTCCAAAAATTATCCATTTTAATAATTTTTTCGATGTTTTCTTAATAAAAACTTGTACAAGGATAATAAAATACAAAGAAAATTATGGAAATATATATTGTGAACAAAAATTATAACAAAAACTGAAATCAAGGTAACGCAGTCCGGTACATCCTCCGTATCAGTAAAATAATTGCTATCGTCACTATTATCACTATCACTCAAAATTTGCATTACGCCAAATTGTGAGCGCACCACAATGTCACTCCCACTATCACTTACTTCACAACTTGAAAAACGATCATTTTCACTCGAATTATTTTCGTATTCCGACATTATGAGTTAAAAATCTTCTTTTCCTGAATCCTTTTTATATTGTAATTACTAATAATATTATAATGTGAACTTTATGTAACACGTAAATAGTTAAAAAATTAGCCATGCGTGCGAGCGACCTCCCCTACAACAACTGATTTTGCGAGCGCCATCGCGCTCGTGGCAAATTTAATTAGTACGCGTACGAGCGCGATGGCGCTCGTCGGCACTCAAAACGGTTAAGGAAGTTATAAACTATATATATCATTACTATTCATAACAACAGACAGGGATAAAGCAGAAGTGTATTGTATGCTTTGTTTGTTTGTGCGCTCTAATCTCTGGAAATACATGTCCAAATTCAAAAACTCTTTTCATATTAGAAATACCATATTTTAAGATAAATATGGTATTTCTATATTTTAAGATAAGAGATGGCGCCACTGAAATGTAACAGAACTCGAGGAACACAGTTTAAACGGTGCTAAGTAAAAAAAGGCCGGCCTATTTATCGATTGTTCGTCCAGAGTATTTCTACCTAAACACTTCCGTCTTCGACGACTGATATCGTTTGGCGGACGGTGTGGAGACGTGTAGTGTCTGCGATCGGGTGGTAGGACGTCATTTAAATGAAATAAAACATAAGCTCTGGTATAGCTAGCTACGTATTAAGTTTTGTCAATAATACAACTTTAAATATATGTATTTTAAAAAAATCCACACATTTTATGCGAAACTCATTTATTCTGAATATAAAATTAATTATTTGCGCTAAATTATGTATTAACATTTAATCAGTACTTTGCTGACAACCCGTATGGGTCGACAATAATTTGCGTGTACAATATTTTATAGAATAGGTCGCAGTACAATTTTATTATTATTTTTTTTTCTAATTATCTGCGGTCCGGGAATTAAAATGTTTGAAAAACCCTGTATTTGAATACTGGTGTATAAAATTCCAATATGGCCGGTTCAAGATGACGTTTGCGAAAGGAGTTAAAGTTAAATATTGTAAAAAGAAATTCAATTTTACGCGGGCGTACTAATGATGGCGTCTAAATATTTTATTATGTAAACATCTGCTTGACATTTTCTTTCGTATAAAAAACCTGTCGAAATTACTTAACATATTAAGAAAAATATATACAAACAAAATATGCAATTTATTTATTTATATAAACACTTATACAAAATGTAAGTGTCGACAACCACTGCCAAAATCCACCTATGATAAAGTATTTGGTAAGAGTGCGAAGTACCGACGTCGAACCCGATCATCTATAAAACATTTATCTAATTTCAACACTCGCAATACTGACCACATATCAAACGTTTACACAAACAGTTTCAGTACGTAATAGTTTTCACGACGCGCTAAGTGGACACGTCAACGCGCTAGCGTCAACGCTCTTGATGCAATGCTCAACGGCTTCTCCTACCTCAGGGTGACCAAAATCGAAATGTCTATGGGACTTTGGTATTCTGGATAAATATAGCTTAAAAAATATGTCCAAATATATAAAAAAGGCCAACGAGCGCGGTCTAGTAACCGCCGCGTGCGTGCCCACCGCTAATATTTTGAGTTATAAGCTTAGCACTAGAATTAAACCAAATTTGAGCCCTGTGTGTTTGACGCATGAACAAAAAACGCCGAAAAATGCATTTATTTAAGATCTGACTTATTGACTGCTTGATTATTTTGTCGTGACATATGCCATAGGAAAGTCGTTATTTGAAGAAACACTTAATATTTAATAGCTGTCATCACAAACGTCAGTGTACAAGCGTTTAGTCTTACTACGCAATTGTAGTTTACACTGAATTTTTTACACGTCAAACAATGAATTGTTCACTTAAAGTATAATACTGCTAGAAAATAAAGTGTTACTTATCTCTTCTTGACACCATTGATTAAAATAATTTAGCACAACAGTAAAACGTATTCTGTGAAAAATTCAAGTGTCTACCTTCTACGAATCAATAGATACAGCTATGTCGCAGATAGACAGAGGGATGGCGGAGGCTCAATAATAGGGTTCTCGTTGGTACTCTTTAGGAACGGAAGCCTAAAAATTGTTCTCAAAAGAACACTAGACAAACGAAGTCGGCACGCGCTAAACTATGGCTAGCTCCGAGTAGAGGCAGTCTAAGCAACACGTTGACACCCGTTGACGGTCGACAAGCTTTACACGATGGCCATCAGTCGATCATCGGCGCGCGAGCGGCGGCATTAAACAGCACGCCGTCACCCGGTATAGAGAGCGCAGGCACGAAGCTATGGATCGGCTATTCGCCTCGGCGGTCGGCAGTGAAAAAGTACAGCGGCGGCGTGTTTGACCCGGGTATATGCATAGACTCACGACGCGGCGCGTGTGGCGCTCGTGCCATGCTCTGTCTCACTCATTGGTTGTCAATATCTATCACTACGCTCGTAAGTATAAAACATCAGTCGTTCAGAACGAAATTCATTCAGTTATTTGGGCTTCCATATCTTCCATAGTAACTTATTTTAACTAACCTTAGTCAAGTACCAGCCTTAATACTATCTTCACTAATCTGCCTCACTCGCTTCACTACTATGTCGTTTCGGAAATTTTCATGAAACTGAGATATTTAATTTATACTCCTATATTTAGTAATTACTTTGAAAGACAACCTTATTATATGATATTTTAAAGCTCGGTATGACGCAATTAACCATTTGAGATTAATACGCAAAATAAATCAAATTCAATTACAGCATCTGCTTAGCTTTAATTACGATTAATCTTGAGACAACAATTACATAAGTGATTTTCCAACTTCCAGTTTATGCACGGGAGTAGCATATTGCAATTAGTGCAGGGAGAAACTTATAAGAGAATATGAGCTAGAGCTAGGGGTCGCAGTACCGATACTATTTCGGGAAATTAATTTCCCTGCACTGTATCTCAGTATTTCTTAATGCAATACTAGTAATGCTGAGAACTTAAGGGGGGAAACTGGAATTTAGGAAGAAAAACAGAATATTTATTAAGACGTCTCAGTGTTTCTTAGTTTGTCCATATATCTGCTAGGAGCATTTTTAGATAAATATTCAAGTTTGGCATTTGTGGGACTCTTTAAATTTTGAGGAGTGAGAGACCAGGCGAAAAGATATTTATTTTCGAAGTCATCATATTACGCATGAAACAAAAGCTTATATTGTTGAGTATAGCTCAATTTTCGGTTCAAGCTTACTTTACTATATGTATTAAAACGTTTCTCTAAAAAGTATGAAACTGTGTACTAGTTAGTGAATAAGGAAAATTATAGTCACCCTATCCACCACCACGAGTTTTCCTCATATCACCGTTTTATTACACTATATTGTTCTTATCGGTGAGAATACTCCCAGCGAACGCGAACAATATTACGGCAAACAATGCGTGCACGGAAGTGTTTTATGGGTCGTCACGCTATTTCCAGCAGAACTAACCAGCAAAAACTGGTCCAACGACAGGGGAAATACTCACGGTCATTCATGTCAATGCTGGGAAAACGTCACCTCTGACCAAAATTGAAGTCTACTTCCTTAAATACTAGTTGGAGATTCAAATGACCTTCATTTGCCTAAAAGAGAATGATGTTAATAATAGTTCGTAGTCAAATAAACGTTTATGGGTCAAACAGTGGTATGCTATGTTTGTGACATTGGAAAAATTATCCTTATTTACCTGCTTATAACTTTGCTTAGTACATAAGGAAAAGCGCGGATTGGGTCTGTCTGTCTGTACGCCCCAGTTAAGTCGATTGCTATTGAACACAGATTACGCGCAAAAATAGACGATCATCGAAAATTTTAAAAGATTTTGAGTTATTTTTAAATTACTATAACATAGTGAACAGTCATTCCATATCAAAAAAGTATTATAAAGTTGAAGTCTTGTAATTTTTAACAAATTTCGAATGTTCATCATTTGTTATTTCGATGAAAGAATAATTCAGAAACAAATTGTCAATTTGTTTCTAAATTAAAATTTTGCATGTAGCTTAATATTTTTTTTTCATAAAATCCATTACTTGTTTCTTGAAGTGTATAACTTGATTGCTTACGCATATTATAAATCCGAAGGTTTTTTATTGCATAACAACTCCGTATCTACAAATCATATTACGAGCTAACATGTAGGGTAAATATCATTTCGGAAAATCGGATTAAGGAATAATCGAAAAAAAAATTTCTTCCCGTGATACTTAAACGCTTCCTTACAATATTATTTAAAATGTATTTTAAAAATTAAGTGCATAAAATCAACTTACCGGAACAGATTTTATATTTGTATAACTAAGGGATGAATTTAATTAAATTAATTATTTAAAAAAAATACATGGTACCTCACTTTGAACGTATATAATAATTATGTAAAATAATTAGGTAAATATTAGGTAATCAAAAGTCATCTTGTAAATTAATTTTAAGCTAGAAGCTTTTTTCTTCTTCGAGCAAATAAAATGTGAATAGATATTTTGTCTTGAAATATTCAGCAGAAGCAAATATTCAGCATTCATAGCCAACATAAACGAAAATAAAATCAGAAAAATACACATCACAATGTAATTATTATCAATGTCACTTTTAGTTCCCATTTATAAAATTAGATGCGCTCCAATTTCAAGTATCGCGTTTCAAGGTTCGTATTCTTTGTCTTTGCTATAAGGAGCGTGAAATTTAGTCGGCGCAGTCATAAATTAAATTTTAGTAGTTTCAAAACGTAACAGTATTTATTTCAACCGTATTTAGTTACGGTCTTATTCGTCTACACGTTTATGCTCTCTTCTCCGTGTTAGAAGATGTTTACCCACTTCTGGTGGTCTTTAGTCTTAGCGCCAGCCTCTTTCTACAATACAGTATCAAATATTTCGAAGTTAAGTTACGTATTAGATGGAACAGGTAAAACGCAATATAAACCGAAAATTATGTAAATCAGTGTATCCGGGGTAATCAGGGTATCTAAGGTTCACTTTTATATTATGGTATTACTAATATATAATAAAATATAAGTGAACCTTAAATACTCTGATTGCCATAATAATAAAATCAGGGTACCTAAGGTTCACTTATATTTTATTGTATTACTAACTAAATATTAGGATATTAACCAGCTATTTTTTAGTAGGAAAAGAATAGATTATAGGAACGTGTAATAGCTCTATATAAATACTTTTTATAAATATATTTAAGAACGAGATATTAAACGACATTTACCATTTAATTGTTGCCAAAGTATTTAATAAAATATAAAAATGAAAGCAAGTTATTTATTTATTCAAGTGGATGATTTGAAGAAGTCGACGTGTCTTTTGGCGGCGTAAAGATTTTTCGTCTCGTATAAGGTTTTCATATAAACAAGAAAATTATCGTTGTAGATTTGTTTTGATTTGCGACAATTACGGATTTTTCGTTAAAATCAATTTACTCGAAAATCCGAATTTAATTTTCAATTAATTCGAGAACTTAAGTTCATTTTGTATCTGTCATAATATTTTATTATACCGGCTCAAAATCTTTGTCTGCAACAGCATTTTGTTGTCATTCGTAATAAGAATGAATTTTAAATAAAAAAAGAAGATATTGGAATGACTAAATGAATAATAAGTTAAAGAAAATTTTTTTACGAAGAATATAAACATTTTTCACAAGTTAAATAAACATTTTTTTACGATGAAAATAAACATTTTTTACAAGTTAAATAAACATTTTTTACAAAATTTAGCTCCGGGTACCGCGAAATTCTTAATTTCTTAGAATCTATAAGAAATTTAAGAATTTATATGATTCCTAGGTTTTACACGCGGCTTCACTCATGTTATTACAGTTGAAAACTTATAGATAGGAAGAAATTAAAACATTCCTTCTAGCGCCGTCTAAAACGACTAAGGGCTGATTTTTCATTCCTCAGATAACTTTTATCTTTGGATAACTTTGATATTTTGACAGATGCTTCATACAAATACCGTCAAAAATTCAATCTCATTCAATCACAGCACTCCCGCCTGGCTTGATACTAGATCTGGAGGAATTAATCCTCATCTTTACGTTTCTTCCTGCGCCATAAAGTTTGCTTCGTTTAAGATTGATAAGTAGAACCTTTATAAGACCGCTATCGTCTGTCCTTTTTTTGTTTTCGACATTTCCTGAACTCCGTTTGTATAAACTCGCCACATGCCTCGACATTCTTAAACTTTTGCTCTAATTTTAACAAATATGCCACAGAATTATTCAACAATAACTGTGTTATGACTGTGTATTTATTTAATATTTCCACTAAAAAATTTTTATATTCTGTACAAAATGACTTTTATTCCATTTAAATTATCTATAGTGTGTTCGCTAATGGTCCGCCGGAAGCGTTCGAGAAATGAGTACTCACAGTGACTGAATATTAACAAAAACCTTTCTTAATAGCCAGTGTTGCCAAAGCTTTAAAATCTTTCCTCCGGAAACTAGTTTGGAAACTCTATAATTATACTAAATAGCCTTCTGAGTTTCCTGTAAGTAATCTCATAACTGATCAATACTTTCAATATGCATATATTAGTCATTGGATTATTTTTATCGACTTCAATCTAGATTTTTATTTTTAAAGCAAAATCGAATCGGGCGATATAGACTTTCAAAAAAATGAATCAATTCGGCTTCATCTAATTTACAGCAAATTTAAAAAATATATATATATTTTTACGTCCCCGGAAACAAAAAATGAGTTATGAACATTTTTATTAATATTTGCTTTCGTTTCAGTGAATTACAAGATGTGAGAAAATTATTTTTACAAAGATCTTTTTTTTTAAATTGAGTTGAATACTATTTGTACCTTGTAGAAAATTAGCCAAACAAAATGTCTTGCGAGTTCATCGCTTGTCTACTGAAATCCGTACAAGCGCCTTCTGACGTCTAAAAGTGTTTAAAGCGACTTCTTAATATCATGGAACGAAGGTACATACCAACCCACTGCTGGACAGAAGACCAAGCTGAATAAAAGCGAAAGCAGTAACAAGATTTATTGACTCGTTTTGATGTGATAGTAATTGAAACGATCAAACAAACAAACATTATAAAACTGTTATTTTATTCCCTCACTATAATTTTTTAGGACTTGGACTTCGTAGTGAAATAAGGAACTCTTCCGTTCGGCCTGCCCATCCGTCTGTTGTAGCCTCACAGTTACTACAGTCCTACTTATGTGCATAAAAATGGAGAATTACAAACTTAATACAATATGATAATGATACAGGATCTATGAAAATGATACAGGATCTATAGAGTACTAGAGTAGTGGAGACAAGTTATTTATAATAAAATGATACGGGATCTATAGAGTAGTAGAGTAGTGGAGACGAGTTATTTATAATAAAATGATGTGGGATCTATAGAGTAGTAGAGTAGTGGAGACAAATTATTTATAATAAAATTATACGGGATCTATAGAGTAGTAGAGTAGTGGAGACGAGTTATTTTTAATAAAATGATGTGGGATCTATAGAGTAGTAGAGTAGTGGAGACAAGTTATTTATAATAAAATGATACGGGATCTATAGAGTAGTGGAGACGAGTTATTTATAATAAAATTATGCGGGATCTATAGAATAGTAGAGTAGTGGAGACAAGTTATTTATAATAAAATGATACGGGATCTATAGAGTAGTGGAGACGAGTTATTTATAATAAAATGATGTGGGATCTATAGAGTAGTAGATTAGTGGAGACAAGTTATTTATAATAAAATGATACGGGATCTATAAAGTAGTAGAGTAGTGGAGACGAGTTATTTATAATAAAATGATACGGGATCTATAGAGTAGTAGAGTAGTGGAGACGAGGTATTTATAATAAAATGATACGGGATCTAGAGAGTAGCAGAGTAGTGGAGACGAGTTATTTATAATAAAATGATGCGGGATCTATAGAGTAGTAGAGTAGTGGAGACGAGTTATTTATAATAAAATGATACGGGATCTATAGAGTAGTAGAGTAGTGGAGACGAGTTATTTATAATAAAATGATGCGGGATCTATAGAGTAGTAGAGTAGTGGAGACGAGTTATTTATAATAAAATGATACGGGATCTATAGAGTAGTAGAGTAGTGGAGACAAGTTATTTATAATAAAATGATACGGGATCTATAGAGTAGTAGAGTAGTGGAGACGAGTTATTTATAATAAAATGATACGGGATCTATAGAGTAGTAGAGTAGTGGAGACAAGTTATTTATAATAAAATGATACGGGATCTATAGAGTAGTAGAGTAGTGGAGACGAGTTATTTATAATAAAATGATACAGGATCTATAGAGTAGTAGAGTAGTGGAGACGAGTTATTTATAATAAAATGATGCGGGATCTATAGAGTAGTAGAGTAGTGGAGACAAGTTATTTATAATAAAATGATACGGGATCTATAGAGTAGTGGAGACGAGTTATTTATAATAAAATGATGTGGGATCTATAGAGTAGTAGAGTAGTGGAGACAAGTTATTTATAATAAAATGATGTGGGATCTATAGAGTAGTAGAGTAGTGGAGACAAGTTATTTATAATAAAATGATACGGGATCTATAGAGTAGTAGAGTAGTGGAGACGAGTTATTTATAATAAAATGATGTGGGATCTATAGAGTAGTAGAGTAGTGGAGACAAGTTATTTATAATAAAATGACACGGGATTTATAGAGTAGTAGAGTAGTGGAGACGAGTTATTTATAATAAAATGATGCGGGATCTATAGAGTAGTAGAGTAGTGGAGACAAGTTATTTATAATAAAATGATACGGGATCTATAGAGTAGTGGAGACGAGTTATTTATAATAAAATTATGCGGGATCTATAGAATAGTAGAGTAGTGGAGACAAGTTATTTATAATAAAATGATACGGGATCTATAGAGTAGTGGAGACGAGTTATTTATAATAAAATGATGTGGGATCTATAGAGTAGTAGAGTAGTGGAGACAAGTTATTTATAATAAAATGATACGGGATCTATAGAGTAGTAGAGTAGTGGAGACGAGTTATTTATAATAAAATGATACGGGATCTATAGAGTAGTGGAGACGAGTTATTTATAATAAAATTATGCGGGATCTATAGAATAGTAGAGTAGTGGAGACAAGTTATTTATAATAAAATGATACGGGATCTATAGAGTAGTGGAGACGAGTTATTTATAATAAAATGATGTGGGATCTATAGAGTAGTAGAGTAGTGGAGACAAGTTATTTATAATAAAATGATACGGGATCTATAGAGTAGTAGAGTAGTGGAGACGAGTTATTTATAATAAAATGATACGGGATCTATAGAGTAGTAGAGTAGTGGAGACGAGTTATTTATAATAAAATGATGCGGGATCTATAGAGTAGTAGAGTAGTGGAGACGAGTTATTTATAATAAAATGATACGGGATCTATAGAGTAGTAGAGTAGTGGAGACAAGTTATTTATAATAAAATGATACGGGATCTATAGAGTAGTAGAGTAGTGGAGACGAGTTATTTATAATAAAATGATACGGGATCTATAGAGTAGTAGAGTAGTGGAGACAAGTTATTTATAATAAAATGATACGGGATCTATAGAGTAGTAGAGTAGTGGAGACGAGTTATTTATAATAAAATGATACAGGATCTATAGAGTAGTAGAGTAGTGGAGACGAGTTATTTATAATAAAATGATGCGGGATCTATAGAGTAGTAGAGTAGTGGAGACAAGTTATTTATAATAAAATGATACGGGATCTATAGAGTAGTGGAGACGAGTTATTTATAATAAAATGATGTGGGATCTATAGAGTAGTAGAGTAGTGGAGACAAGTTATTTATAATAAAATGATGTGGGATCTATAGAGTAGTAGAGTAGTGGAGACAAGTTATTTATAATAAAATGATACGGGATCTATAGAGTAGTAGAGTAGTGGAGACGAGTTATTTATAATAAAATGATGTGGGATCTATAGAGTAGTAGAGTAGTGGAGACAAGTTATTTATAATAAAATGACACGGGATTTATA
The DNA here is from genome assembly GCA_039881145.1 of Druceiella hillmani. Lineage (NCBI taxonomy): Eukaryota > Metazoa > Arthropoda > Insecta > Lepidoptera > Hepialidae > Druceiella > Druceiella hillmani. Next base: position 32,523,811 of record JAYKKI010000006.1, read on the forward strand.
GAGTAGTAGAGTAGTGGAGACGAGTTATTTATAATAAAATGATGCGGGATCTATAGAGTAGTAGAGTAGTGGAGACAAGTTATTTATAATAAAATGACACGGGATTTATAGAGTAGTAGAGTAGTGGAGACGAGTTATTTATAATAAAATGATGCGGGATCTATAGAGTAGTAGAGTAGTGGAGACAAGTTATTTATAATAAAATGATACGGGATCTATAGAGTAGTGGAGACGAGTTATTTATAATAAAATGATGTGGGATCTATAGAGTAGTAGAGTAGTGGAGACAAGTTATTTATAATAAAATGATACGGGATCTATAGAGTAGTAGAGTAGTGGAGACGAGTTATTTATAATAAAATGATACGGGATCTAGAGAGTAGTAGAGTAGTGGAGACGAGTTATTTATAATAAAATGATGCGGGATCTATAGAGTAGTAGAGTAGTGGAGACGAGTTATTTATAATAAAATAATGCGGGATCTATAGAGTAGTAGAGTAGTGGAGACAAGTTATTTATAATAAAATGGTACGGGATCTATAGAGTAGTGAAGACGAGTTATTTATAATAAAATGATGTGGGATCTATAGAGTAGTAGAGTAGTGGAGACAAGTTATTTATAATAAAATGATACGGGATCTATAGAGTAGTGGAGACGAATTATTTATAATAAAATGATACAGGATCTATAGAGTAGTAGAGTAGTGGAGACGAGTTATTTATAATAAAATAATGCGGGATCTATAGAGTAGTAGAGTAGTGGAGACAAGTTATTTATAATAAAATGGTACGGGATCTATAGAGTAGTGAAGACGAGTTATTTATAATAAAATGATGTGGGATCTATAGAGTAGTAGAGTAGTGGAGACAAGTTATTTATAATAAAATGATACGGGATCTATAGAGTAGTAGAGTAGTGGAGACGAGTTATTTATAATAAAATGATACAGGATCTATAGAGTACTAGAGTAGTGGAGACGAGTTATTTATAATAAAATGATGCGGGATCTATAGAGTAGTAGAGTAGTGGAGACGAGTTATTTATAATAAAATGATGTGGGATCTATAGAGTAGTAGGGTAGTGGAGACAAGTTATTTATAATAAAATGATGTGGGATCTATAGAGTAGTAGAGTAGTGGAGACAAGTTATTTATAATAAAATGATACGGGTTCTATAGAGTAGTAGAGTAGTGGAGACGAGTTATTTATAATCAAATGATGTGGGATCTATAGAGTAGTAGAGTAGTGGAGACAAGTTATTTATAATAAAATGATACGGGATCTATAGAGTAGTAGAGTAGTGGAGACGAGTTATTTATAATAAAATGATGCGGGATCTATAGAGTAGTAGAGTAGTGGAGACAAGTTATTTATAATAAAATGATACGGGATCTATAGAGTAGTGGAGACGAGTTATTTATAATAAAATGATGTGGGATCTATAGAGTAGTAGAGTAGTGGAGACAAGTTATTTATAATAAAATGATACGGGATCTATAGAGTAGTAGAGTAGTGGAGACGAGTTATTTATAATAAAATGATACGGGATCTATAGAGTAGTAGAGTAGTGGAGACGAGTTATTTATAATAAAATGATACGGGATCTAGAGAGTAGTAGAGTAGTGGAGACGAGTTATTTATAATAAAATGATGCGGGATCTATAGAGTAGTAGAGTAGTGGAGACAAGTTATTTATAATAAAATGATACGGGATCTATAGAGTAGTGGAGACGAGTTATTTATAATAAAATGATGCGGGATCTATAGAGTAGTAGAGTAGTGGAGACGAGTTATTTATAATAAAATGATACGGGATCTATAGAGTAGTGGATATGAATTATTTATAATAAAATGATACGGGATCTATAGAATAGTAGAGTAGTGGAGACAAGTTATTTATAATAAAATGATACGGGATCTATAGAGTAGTAGAGTAGTGGAGACGAGTTATTTATAATAAAATGATACGGGATCTATAGAGTAGTAGAGTAGTGGAGACGAGTTATTTATAATAAAATGATACGGGATCTATAGAGTAGTAGAGTAGTGGAGACGAGTTATTTATAATAAAATGATACGGGATCTATAGAGTAGTAGAGTAGTGGAGACGAGATTGATTAGATTGAATCCCATTGCGTGGTATCACTGCATAGGTCTTCATCTGAAAATAACAGTATCCATCGTCCTACAGACACAGGATCAGGTTCAATCTCCTCCGTGTCTCAGAGGCTGTGTAACGTATCAGTGAGTGAATCTTGCACTTGACAGGCCCCGACGAGTTGCCACACCTTATAAGGCACGCGCCTTATAAGCGCGAGTTCGTTCGTGAGACGTGCATGCGACTCAGTCAAGTTCATTGTCACCGGAAGTGATCGCCGCTGACATATTGTGTAGTGATGTACTGCCGCCTAATGGTATAGCAAGGTATGACGGTGTAAGCATTCGGACTACGCGAAAGTGCGTGTTTAAAGCGGATTTATATAAATAAAAAATTCTATATAAAATTGAAAATATATTAAACCTTAAAGAACCCAATGTTTGAAGTATAAAAGCTCATTATAAAAATTGCCCAGAATTGTATCATATATGAATTACATTCTTTCTTGCCTTACTGCAAAAATTTGAAGTTTTTTTGGAGTTTACACCTTAAGAATCGATTTTCACATATAGCGCCCGGTATGAAGTTTTAAGAGTAAAATCAGAAGTTCAGAGCGTACGAAGTTCAGAGCGTTAAAAAAGTGTAACCATTAGGTGGCTTCTCCGAGCAACATTTCTGCGCATCTTTAGAGTAAGCTATCAATATGTTTACTTGGCATTTTCTTATAGCGTAATCGCAATGACGGAGTGTGACACACATATTGGCATTTTCTTACCGCGTAATCGCAATAACGGAGTATGACACACATAGTTTCCTATCGTTCGCTTATATCAAGATGTAATCATAAAATGTTATTATGTATGAATATTTGGCGTATTCTAGCCTACAAAATTAAAAAGTCTGTTTTAAGTTTAACTTCTTCATTTGACGTTACTAAGTGTTTTTAATTTTGTTGTATAAATTTGATATCGTTCATTTGTGTTTTACTTGAAAATAATTCTATTATCAGCATTTTTTAATTAAAGAATTTTTCATTTACATGTAAATTTTTCAGAAATTTCCATTTACATCCATTTACATGATGTTTATATTTATATATCGTGTTACCTACTTTATACATTCCAAGACAATCGTACTTAAGGAGTATACTCCAGTCGCGCGTCGGAGCTGATACGCACAATTTTGGTTCACTCAACAAAAAGACCTTTAAGACTCAAGCGCGGCACCGGATGTGCACACGCAAAACTTATCAACTCTTACGGTAACGTTGAAATAGTGTATCTCGGAAATAGGATATGATGCGAATATAAATTATAATCGTCTTATTTTGTATTTAGGAACTCATAGAATCAGGTTTGCTATACCAATTAGCGCACATGTATCACCTGTCCCTAATTAGGCCTTGAATAGAGAGTGACACAAGCATTCATTCACAGAAATCGATTGTACTGGTAATCTGATTTTTTTCAAGTTTTTTTTACATGGATATTAAATTTTAAGATAATGAAATATTTAAATGTAATTATGACAGAGAAAACGCGAGTCGAACTAGCGCACGAAGGGTTCCGTAGCACCAAACAATATTAAATTTATAAGTTTGTATTTCTCAAAGACACTGAAAAACCAAGTTAAAGCTGTGGTCGGTACCGAAAATATCACATATCTCGAAAACTACACAAAATATTTATTCAAACCATTTTCGTTCACAGTTTATTTCAAGTTCTATTATCTTAATTTTTTTCACAACTTTACATACGTTTATTGAAAAGTAAGAGGGGACACACTTTTTATGACTTTTGAAGCGCGCCTAACTCATCAACTATTGTCATAAATAAAAAAGTTATTTTGAAACCTCTATATCATTTTTAAGATCTATCTAACGATACCCCATACGCTTATGTGCATTGGAATTGTTTTCTATCTGTCTGTTATATGTATGGAGTGCCATCCCTAATATTTTTTTTCCCTAATTCCACTATTTCATTATATAGCGTTTCATAGAAGACCAATCATCTTAATTTCATCTACATGATGTCAATAGTCTCTGAGTAAAATGGCTCTGATATACGCACAGACAGATGGACAGAACGAAATTATAAGGGTCCCATTTTTCTACTTGGCTACAGAACCCTAAAAAGGCTATCACTATTTAGTGAAAAGCCATGTTATTCTTTCTGAGAAGCCATTGATCGGTCGCAGTTTGTTTTTCATTTAAGACATTAGTTTTATATATAATATCCAAACGTACTTCCGAATTTTTTATTAATTATCTGACAAAACATAAATACGTCCATCTGATGAAGTGGCTCCTCCAATCTACCGAAGTGAAGGAAGTGATGAAAGTAAAGAAAGTGAATGTGACTTCTAAAGAAAATCTTTAGTATGTAATTCAAACATCGTGGAATAATATTCTAAACTCTAATTGTAAAAAACTTATTAAAAGAATGCCGTTCGTCAAGCGTTTAGTAAAGGAAATAAATTACGTCTTGCAAAGGAGGTTTATTGACGAAAAAAGTGATTTTTTTATAGCTTGAGTTCTACTGAATGAATATGGGCACTGTCTTCACCAAGGTGTTTATTCCGGAAGATTTTTATATATAAAATATTATTGTAAGAGCTCAGGTCACGGAACGTTATTAAACGTTGTAAAGCGGATCCAAGGATGAATTGTGATCTTACATAGAAATGAAGTGAAATCTCACATAGATATGTCGTTGACTCATTTAAAACAACAAAGTGGGTATGGATTTGAATCTTGCTCGAGCCAGAAATTCTGGTGCTACATAATATCACAATAGAAAATATTTTAACTGAGGTCTACATATGCGTACATTAATAGATAAACTGTTTGAATTTTGAAGGGTGCTTATCTCGTACACGTGTTTGGTATTAACGTTATCAGTTACAAAGTAACTGCTATCGAATTCCTGGCATTTCAGTGTATCATCGACTGTTTTAAACACTAACTTCTCCCTTTTACCTGTCAGCTATAAATTGATTTATCTAGAAATTTTAATTAGGACGAAGCAAAACAAACAGATTTGTCACTACACGTATACAATATATAGTATAGCTAAGAAGTCGGTTCATTTGCATGTCGCATCTATTTAAATATATAAAAATTAAATTGCTTAATACGACAGGAGTGAGGAAAATAATGAATTGCCACTACTTGTTAGATTATATTGCCACTACTTGATAAATATATGGTAATTATGATAATTCTTAACTATAATTATCAAGCAATAATTTGACATAACATTGCTTTTATTTGCTTTAATTTAAAAGAAGCTAAATCCCTTCATCAAATAAAAATAAAACTTCGTAGAGCAATTTTAAAAGCTATCGATACCCACAAATACGGCCCTGCATTCCAGGGCCGCCTTGGTCAGCAAAAATAGTGGATGCATTTATTTATTCTCTTATAAATAAAACATAAAAAAACACAGGTAATGAAATACGAGAAGCAACAGCGAGCTCGCCGCGAAGGCACGCAAAACGCCGCGAGTCGCGAATGCCGCATTGTTACGCCTGTTTACACAAGTGCTCTGTTCGCGTACACATTCCAAATAACGAAGAAACTCGACACGCGCGATATGTAGGAATTATGCAGTCTTATAGCACTTGTAAACGATTGAATCACACTTGATTAAATTGTAAATTACTGATAACTGATCTTCAGCAATAATATTTGTGACAAAACAAGTCTTTATCTTGTTACAATACCGTGACACGGATTGTGATGACGGGCTCGACGACTAATAGTAACTACACAGTTTACACAATTTACAAAGGTTTGGTGGTTTCCTACTTATTATCGAATGGCGTAAAAGTGGTTGATTATAGTAACTACACAGAAACATTTTTTGAAGTAAAACTTCTTTACGCACGTTTGACTTGGGGAGTAAGCTGGTGAATGCGTGACGAGAGCATTACGAAAAGTGTGATCGGGCGAGGCGAACGGAAGTTGAGAGGGAGATATAAGTTAGTGAAGACAGAAAGAGAGAGAGTTACGTTTCGTATATTACTGTAGGGACAAGAGAGAGAGAGAGAGGTGCGAGCACACATTTTCTTTCTCTCTTTCTCTCATAGCCAGTTATGTTTCGTATATCTAAGAGTGCAAGCCTATTGTCTGTATCACACTGTAGGAGCAAGAGAGAGCAGTGCGCGCGCACATTTTCTTTCTCTCTTCCTCTCATAGCCAGTGCATGAAATTTATATATATATATATATAAATTTCATTAGAGCGCAGTAAGACAGATGACACAAAGAAAAAAAAACGAGTGTGCTTTAGACCATACGACTGAAGTAAAACTTCAAATTCACAAAATATGAACGTTGAAATGTATTTACAATTTTATTCACTTTAAACGTAGAATATTTATTGTATTGAACAAAATAATCATTTATAAAATTGTTCAAGAAAGAGTTACAAAATAATCAAAAAATCACTGTTCGCGTAACGCTAGCAAAGTCGCATATATATATATATATATATATATATATATATATATATATATATATATATATATATATATATATATATATCAATAAACCATGCGCAACAACGTGTTACAACATTCATGTGAGGGCATCTATTAGCAAACTTGTTAATTAACTAAAAGCATTTTTATTTCTTCCACAATTTACGGCAATATATATTTCTTGATCTTGCCTACTGTCAAATTTGTTTTAATTATTATAGATTATAATTAATGGCGGAGATTGAAAAGATGATATAAAAATGATGTAAGGCAAAATAGATTGAGAAGATGATATAAAAATGATGTAAGGCAAAATAGATTGAGAAGATGATATAAAAATGATGTAAGGCAAAATAGATTGAGAAGATGATATAAAAATGATGTAAGGCAAAATAGATTGAGAAGATGATATAAAAATGATGTAAGGCAAAATAGATTGAGAAGATGATATAAAAATGATGTAAGGCAAAATAGATTGAGAAGATGATATAAAAATGATGTAAGGCAAAATAGATTGAAAAGATGATATAATAATGATGTAAGGCAAAATAGATTGAAAAGATGATATAAAAATGATGTAAGGCAAAATAGATTGAGAAGATGATACAAAAATGATGTAAGGCAAAATAGATTGAAAAGATAATATAAAAATGATCTAAGGCAAAATATAGCGAAATAAGAATGTCGTTTCATCCGTGATGTAATAAGTGCTTACGGAAATCAGTTACTGCAGAGACGCGGGTGTCTTCATTTGTTTTTCGATTTGCTCCAACTATGGTACATACCATATACGTTACGTCCATTCGTTCCCATCAATTATTAGCCAACGAAGATCAAATTTAGCGTAATTGAATGTTACGGTCTATTAGAAGCAGTTCATTCAGCGTTCACCAAGAATGCTGGTTGGTTTTTGCGTAGCATTGGTACTTAATAAGTCTGTCAATTGTACATTCCTCATAAGGTGACTGATGTCATAGTAACGCGTTGAAATCAAACTGCAATAAAATGACTGAGCAGCGAATAAATTTTAACAGAACATTTGTTGGTTTTTCATCGATTCAGAAGCTGCATGAATTTTTTTTACAGCTCAGCTGCTTTAACAATCAGATGGGCGGATTAAATTGATTTAAGGGCTCTTTCCACTTTGGCATGCAATATTGTTAATTTTTGGGAATTTTGGAAATGGATCTAATAATGGTAGATTAATAAATAACGTTTTATTAAGAAAAATAAAACAGAATTTTTTTATAGTTATTTTGGAGCTAACTAAATGGGCTATAACGCCCGACGAAGTTGGCTGACGGTAGAAGTAGCGAAATTTCGGCAAATAATCTAAAATTTCTAAATCGGTAGTATTTATATTTTGTGAATAATATATGAAAAAAATATATGCTTAATGAGTTATTACCGTTAAAACAATTTTTTTCAAAAATGTTCCGATTTTTTTTATTTCTTTTTGTTACTAATATAATAAAAAGATTAAATTTTGGCTGGAACTTCAAGTGCTTTGTAATTTAGAATTTTTACATATCCACCAAACCGCAATAAGTTCAATGTCTACATTTGTTTGTCATACAATTAACATTTGCTTCGTAATCATCATACATTTTTTTACCTGCCATGTATCGACAATTGTGCGATTGTGAAGTAAGTAAATAAATAAATAACTCCGATCAAGGTCAATGGATCTTCTTGTCTCCGATCAAGGTCAATGGAACTTCTTGTCTCCGATCAAGGTCAATGGATCTTCTTGTCTCCGATCAAGCTTAATGGAACTTCTTGTCTCCGATCAAGGTCAATAGATCTTCTTGTCTCCGATCAAGGTCAATGGAGACTACAGTCTCTCAAACAATAAAAAAGCAAGAAATAAAATGCATTGATCATAGTACGTTTAAACTGATTTCTCGTCCTATTGTTTCTAAGCAAAATTTTGAGTGTTTTTAACGGCAAATCAGGTTAAATGAGGTATTTCTCTAACATTTCTCTGAAATGAAATATTTGCCACAACATCTTGGTTTGATAGAAAGTCTAAAATAGACTGCTGATGAAAGTAGCTTACAAATAAGTGAAAATCATGGGCGAGCGTAGATTTTAGCTATCGCTACGGTTAACTGTATCAATGTACTAAATACTTTTTACATGAACTCTCGAACTTGGCAAGAAATAATTAATGTATTTATCAAATTGAAATGTTGTAGAAGACCAAGGATAACGATAATGATAGAACGTAGAAAAACTATACTGCGATGTAATAAAATTGATAAAAGATAATAATTAAATACGACAGCATCTACACAAACTCCTGCTCACTTCGAATACATGAATTATATATCGGGAAAAGGCTACCATTTATTGAAATGTCATAGAACATCAAGGATAAGGTTAATGATAGAACGTAGAAACACGATACTGCAATATAATAAAACTGAAAGAAGATAATAATTCAAAGTGATAGCATGTACGCAAACTCCTGCTCACTTCGAATACATGAATTATATTTCGAGAAAAGGCCACCATTTATTGAAATGTCATAGAACATCAAGGATAAGGTTAATGATAGAACGTAGAAACACGATACTGCAATATAATAAAACTGAAAGAAGATAATAATTAAAAGTGATAGCATGTACGCAAACTCCTGCTCACTTCGAATACATGAATTATATTTCGAGAAAAGGCCACCATTTATTGAAATGTCATAGAACATCAAGGATAAGGTTAATGATAGAACGTAGAAACACGATACTGCAATATAATAAAACTGAAAGAAGATAATAATTAAAAGTGATAGCATGTACGCAAACTCCTGCTCACTTCGAATACATGAATTATATTTCGAGAAAAGGCCACCATTTATTGAAATGTCATAGAACATCAAGGATAAGGTTAATGATAGAACGTAGAAACACGATACTGCAATATAATAAAACTGAAAGAAGATAATAATTAAAAGTGATAGCATGTACGCAAACTCCTGCTCACTTCGAATACATGAATTATATTTCGAGAAAATGCCACCATTTAATGAAATGTCATAGAACATCAAGGATAAGGATAATGATAGAACGTAGAAACACGATACTGCAATATAATAAAACTGAAAGAAGATAATAATTAAAAGTGATAGCATGTACGCAAACTCCTGCTCACTTCGAATACATTAATTATATTTCGAGAAAAGGCCACCATTTATTGAAATGTCATAGAACATCAAGGATAAGGTTAATGATAGAACGTAGAAACACGATACTGCAATATAATAAAACTGAAAGAAGATAATAATTAAAAGTGATAGCATGTACGCAAACTCCTGCTCACTTCGAATACATGAATTATATTTCGAGAAAAGGCCACCATTTATTGAAATGTCATAGAACATCAAGGATAAGGTTAATGATAGAACGTAGAAACACGATACTGCAATATAATAAAACTGAAAGAAGATAATAATTAAAAGTGATAGCATGTACGCAAACTCCTGCTCACTTCGAATACATGAATTATATTTCGAGAAAATGCCACCATTTAATGAAATGTCATAGAACATCAAGGATAAGGATAATGATAGAACGTAGAAACACGATACTGCAATATAATAAAACTGAAAGAAGATAATAATTAAAAGTGATAGCATGTACGCAAACTCCTGCTCACTTCGAATACATGAATTATATTTCGAGAAAAGGCCACCATTTATTGAAATGTCATAGAACATCAAGGATAAGGATAATGATAGAACGTAGAAACACGATACTGCAATATAATAAAACTGAAAGAAGATAATAATTAAAAGTGATAGCATGTACGCAAACTCCTGCTCACTTCGAATACATTAATTATATTTCGAGAAAATGCCACCATTTAATGAAATGTCATAGAACATCAAGGATAAGGTTAATGATAGAACGTAGAAACACGATACTGCAATATAATTAAACTGAAAGAAGATAATAATTCAAAGTGATAGCATGTACGCAAACTCCTGCTCACTTCGAATACATGAATTATATTTCGAGAAAATGCCACCATTTATTGAAATGTCATAGAACATCAAGGATAAGGTTAATGATAGAACGTAGAAACACAATACTGCAATATAATAAAACTGAAAAAATATAATAATTAAATGTGTTATAATTAAAATAATAATAAAATAATTAAATAACAAAATATTTTTGGAAATCTCTAAAGCCTATAATGTCCGACAATTGCAAGTGCAATCATGAAAGTTTACACTTCGATCGATGATTTCTATGTGAAAGCCCAAAAATGTAAATATAATGTTCGAAAATGGGGAAAAACTCATTACTTCATCATGACCGTCGTTAAACTGAAATTCTGACAACGCAATTTTAAAAAATAAAAGCCTATAATAAAAGCCAAGAGCCATAATCTAAAATAGATATAATAAAAGCCAAGAGCCAATATGAATCATAAGGACATATAATGTTAGACCTAGGTGTTAGAAGAATAAAAACCGACCAAGTGCGGATCGGGCTTGCGCACTAAGGGTTCCGTAGCATCAAACAAGTTTGTATTTCTCAGAGACACTGTGAAAAACAACGATACCGAAAATATCCCATATCTCAAAAACAACACGACATATCCTATTCAAACCAATCTTCAATTTTTTATAATTTAACACACGTCAGTTGAATAGTTAGGGGGCAGGGCACACTTAGAAAGCCACTTGAATAAAAAAGTTATTTTGGAATATTTATATAATTTTATAAGAGCTATCTAACGAAAACCCACTCTCCGTGCACTGGATTTTTTTTTCATCCCTTAGTTACATGTATTGGAGTGCCACCCCTAAAGTGACATATGGGCAGATAGACGCACGAAATTATAAGGGTTCCGTTTTTGCCATTTGACTACGGAACCCTAAAGATGACTCTTAAGTATAGAAAATGAAAGAAAAATAAGTTCCTTAAATTCTTATTTAAATCTTCAATCAGCAAATTAATCTTTTATTTTCTTTATGAAATTAGGTTAGTTTCCATAACAGTTTGTAAACGCTATTCCTACGAACGTCCTTGGACCAACAAGATGAAACAAAATGCAGGTCATGTCCTTTTATATTCTCTATACACTGATTAATATATTAAGACATGGAATTCGCAGTCTCGACAGGTCGTTGAAAAAAGTCAAACTAAATCCGCGAAACGCGAAAAAGCTACCTTCTTGACAACATCCTGTCAGTTAGCAGTTTATTTTTAATCAATATAGACAATGGCAAAATTAAAAAGAAGCAATACATATTGATTGTTGTCTGTTATTGTTTCTAAGAAGTCCTTATATAATTCATTATTCACAATTAAATGAAACTACGTGATGTAGTATTATTTCTATTTTCTTTAAGTTCTTTACCACGACCTAGGTTTCGTTGTATTACGTCTTCAGGTGGGATATTATATCTTTGCTAAGATATTATATCTTTGCTAATACCCCACCTGAAGATGTTGTAATACAACGAAACCTAGGTCGTGGTAAAGAAATTAAAGAAAGTAAAAATAATATTACATCACGTTGTTTCATTTAATTGTCAATAATGAATTTCTACAAAATTAACGCCAAATATATACAATATAATTCATTATATTTTTATTGGTAATTTTTATTTCTTATGTATCTATGACTAATATACTAAAAGTATGACATATCTTTACGCGTTTACGAAGACAGCTATTTTGTTTTGTATTTTTGGTTAAAAACTGTATGTATTTTATTTTTTTAATATTTGTCAAACGCTGAATTGTTTGCTCTTTTATATTCTAAATTATATTTAAAAATTATATTCTATTTCTTTAACGTCAATCCTGTTTTCGTCGGTCTTCATTAATATTTAAATATCACAAACTCGCACCAAGTTCGTTTTCGAAATTCCAAACGTGTTTGTTGCGTTGGCCAAGCCAAGCGGAACGCAGAAACAGCTTGTAGAACGTGTAAAAGCCAAATATGGTAATAAAACGCCTTAAACTAGTCCACTTATGACACGTTTCGGCTATAAGCTCGGGATTTGTTTTAATAAACCGGTCGGGCTTGTGCAAAGCTTCTAAATGCGAGCCACTGTTTTCGTTGTAGTGTAACCATTATTTTATGTTAATTTTGTAACAGAGGCCTATTTATTTATTTTTTCGAAACTAAGGTTGAATTAAAAATGGGAAAGTGTTGGTAGGTAACATACCGCACACAAGTGCAATTATAATGAGCTTCCAGTATAGCTAAGAGTACTAATCGATATACAAAAGATTTAGATCGGTAAAGAAGTTTCACTTCTGTCACATGTACTGAGTTGCACGCACTCAAAGTCCAATACGAAATGAGTGTTGACTATTATCTTCCGTTACTGTATTGTAGCAACATGCCGAACTCTGTGACTGTACTTTGTAACTTTGGTATTTTTTTTAATTTGAATAAATTAACATTAGACCTGCGCAATCTAAGATTGGACCCGTCATATTTATGCCTTTAGTTCTATGCAGTTCTCAGCTTTACGGAGTCTCGTTTTACGTAAGAAAAAAATGTAAACCTTGTATTACCCAACTGACTTCAAAGAAATTAATAGAAGCTTTTAACCGCATAGACGCTGCAATGCTATTTTGAACAGAGTTTGAAAGTTAATAATAAATCTATCGCCTGTCTTTCGCACACAGGGTCACAGTGAAATTTATGAAAATAGATAAATATTTATAATACTGTATTACAGTGTACGTTACATTATTTCTTTTAAATGTCATATTCATAAATAAAATTAAGTAAGATTTTAATTCTTACGTCTAAGAACTTAACTGACGTAATAGCGAGGACTATCTTTATATTAAAATGAGACTGTTTTCAGGAAGTGGAATTCTTGAGAGATTTGGATAAAATCCTTGACACAAAAGTTTTTTAACGGATATATTTAAAATCACACAAATTTTAGATTTAAAATATACTGAATCGAATATAAAATGGACTGTTTTCAAGAACAACTGGAATTCTTGGGAGATTTGGATAGCATTTTTGACACAAAAAATGTTTCAGGGATATATTTAATATCGCACTAATTCTACATATAAATACACTAAATCGATACTTTGAACCTAAAATGGGCTGCTTTCAAAAACAGCTGAAATTCTTGAGAAATTTGTATAAATCTAGAGCTTGAGACATTTGTATGAATGTAAGATTGGATAAAATTGTTGACACGAAAATTATTTCAGGGATATATTTAATATCGCATTAATTCTATATTTATAATCCAATACCGACACGGTGGACGTGAAATGGAATGTTTTCAAGAACAACCTGAATTTTTAAGAGATTTGAATAAAATTGTTGGCACAAAAAATGTTTCAGTGATATATTTAATATTGTTATAATTCTACATTTAAAATAAACTGATTCGATACGGTACAAGTAAAATGGACAATTTTCAAGAACAACTCTTGAGAGATTTGGACAAAACTCTCGTCAAAAATAACATCGAACTAATTCTACATTTAAAATACACTGGACCGTGGACGTAAAATGGACATTTATGAAAAACAACTGAAATTCTTGATAGATTTGGATAAAACTCTCGTCGACTAATTATACATTTAAAATACACTGGACGGTGGACTTAAAATGGACATTTGTGAAGAACAACTTAAATTCTTGAGAGATTTGGATAAAACTCTCGTCAAAAATAACATCGAACTAATTCTACATTTAAAATACACTGGACGGTGGACGTAAAATGAACATTTATGAAGAACAACTGAAATTCTCAAGAGATTTGGATTCTTGACACAAATAGTGTTTGTGGGGAATATTTAACATGGCATTAATTCAAAATCGGTACGGTGGACTTAAAATGTATTCACTACGACTTTATAATCGATATACCTAATTGCTATCAAATCGAATGTTAAATTTAGAATAATACTTGAAGTGGCTTACAGCGCGGCGTGAATCCATTCGTAGAATCTAATGGATGAATAGTTCGTGTTGGAGCCGATTTGTCTGAAAATTCTTCTCGCGATTCAAGGTGTTAAGTCGGTATCATATCCGGGCGTACACAGCTTCGCAGGAAAATTTCAAATCATAAGTGGTTTGAAATTTTCTACTTACGATTACCATTTATAATCGCAAGGTGCTTTGAGTGATAATTTATTTTAATCCTTTTCAGGTTAAAAAGTTATTTTTTCAATAAATTTGTTCACTTAATTTTCTTTTTTTTACGTCTAATATTTTTGTATTCAGTTTAAGGAAGCTAAAGGTAACTATGATCAAAGTTCTACTTTTGCCGCAGTGTCGTCGTGGTCGCGACCATATGGTCATGACTGTTCGAAAGAGATTGTTTACCATGAATTCTTTCCACAATATGCAAATGATAACGAGTAAGACGTCGATATCTTGAGATAACAGATCGACAAACTATTTGATTTCGAATTGAATAGCTTATCTTTAAGGGTGGGTATGAGTGTAAGATGTAGTTTGAGTTTAAGCTATGATGACTTTAAATATAACTTAAAATATACACAAAACTATTTATTTAAACTTTTATTATAATTAAAGGAAAAGAAAATATGCATTTTTTGTAAAGTGCAATCATTCCGTGTCTAATTTGTTATGCATTCTTTTTATCTTACAGGGTAATTTTGTTTAAAAAATATGGCACTATCCATGATCGAATTGCACTATCCATGATCATTAAATAAAAACACAAGCAAAATATAAAATTTCAGAGTCAAAACCATTTTTTGGTGAACATTATTAAATTTACGTCGATAGAGCTATTTTTTTTATATCATACCTTGGTTTCGTAACAAATATCAACACTGGCTTCAGTAGTTTTTATTAATTTATGAAATAATTGCATTACAGTTGATAGAATATATTATTACATTTTAATGTTGTTTTTTTTAAGTTTAGAATTCTATTCGACAAAAGCAAATAAGTATGCTACTTGAGATAGTAAAACTTACATATAAATTATGTTATAAACAAAAATCTTCAATTTTAATTTGACTAAAGTTTAAATATTTTTGGGCCACCCTGTTAATTAACTATTAACTAAATTTAACTGAAAAAAACGCACCTGGTCATAGGATCCGTTAAATATTATTTTAGCTTTTCGCAACATGCTTTTCTAGAAACAAGATATATGCGCATGTTGAAGGTCGACTAATTGCCAAGGATATGTTATTCAGGCCGACAAAAGGAGGTCCCGCGTTAAATGGAACAGGTCTGGTTTAACCGGTTTAATGTCCGGTTTTAAATGGTCCTTCCAGGTGCATACCGGGTGTGGGTGGTTTGTTTTCATTGAGCAGTTAGTACGAATAAATGAAGTTAGCAGCAAACGGAATAGACCACATGAGTAATGTTTCAGTGTGGTTTTGTCTATTTTTGGTGTACAAAGTTCATGAAGCCCTAATTTTAAGGATATCATACAACACTTTATTCATCTCTTGTTAGTAACCGCATTATATTATTTTATATAACCGTTGGTTCGTCTGTTAGTAATTATGTAACTTCTAAATGACTTGATCGATTGATATGATGTTACACAATATATGTTTTATCAAGACGATGGTTTATATCTATGCTAGAATTCATAGGGGGCGCTATAGTCAAATAATTAACAGATTCCTTATTTATGGACCAGAATGTCCCATATCCACCATATAATGTCCCGGCAGACATTCCGCCTTTATAAATTTAAGTTTTTGAAAGATGGCGCTGTGTTTCAAAAGGAGGACCAACGTCCGCCGGATCAGCTAGTTTACACTAGCTAGTACATTAGCTGGCCCGGCAGACGTTGTTCCGCCTTTATAAGTTTAAGTTTTTGATAGATGGCGCTGTGTTTCAAAAGGCGGAACAACGTCTGCCGGGCCAGCTAGTTTACCAGCTAGTGTAAACTAGCTGGCCCGGCAGACGTTGTTCCGTCTTTTTCAGTTTAAGTTTTTGATAGATAGCGCTGTGTTTTAAAAGGCGGAACAACGTCTGCCGGGCCAGCTAGTTTACACTAGCTGGTAGTTTAAGTTTTTGATTAACCTAAAACAATTGATTAACGAAAATTACTTTTATTTTATTAAGTGCTCTCAAATATAATATGTCTCAAAATCTATCATTTGTTACTAGTTAACCGGCTCTATCAGGGCAAAAAAACATTAACGACTACATTTTTTAAATCACTTTTTAGAGTTTCGTATCTCAAAAGCAAAAATGAAACCCTTATAAGATCATTTACGTGTCCATCTTTCCGTCTGTCACATTTGTTTTTTCTCAGAAACCGTTCAACGTAGAAACTTCAAATATGGCACAAATTTGTTTACCTCAACAGCTAAAACTCAAAAAATTTTCTATGGAAATGTCAGGAGGGAAAAACTGAGTTGCTCGTTTTTGATTTTAATTTATATATAGTGTGAGGTTTGGTTTAAAATGGCTAATAATAATTATTATTAGCCATTTTAAACCAATATTTTTTTGCATATTTTTCACCACGTCTTCCAAGATATACTAAAAACTATACAAATATATATATATACATACATATATATATATATATATTGCACCACCCCCGGCCCTATTTCCAAAACTACTCGACGTAACAACGTATGACAAAATAGGTTTTTAGAAATCTACGCAAATTTTGTAGGAAAACTATAACTATTATATTAGATCTTATATTTTTGAAAATCTGAATCATATTTTCAACGCCTGTGAAATATATAGTAGGTAAATGTTCACTTTATGAAAAATTAATATTTGTATATAATTTAATGGAAATATTATGCACCCTTAAATATTTGTGGCTAAATGAGTACGGAACCCTTATGATGCGAGTTCTACTCGTGCTTGACAGTTTTTTATATACTCATTATTTATTGTTAATTTGTTAACGGTATTCTCAAAAGTTTAGACTTATTTGGTGCCTTAGTCTAATCTACAAATGTGGACCACAATATTATAATGATTATAACAAACTACTTATAACTAACTATAACCCGTGACTTCGTTCACGTGGACTTTTGGAAAACGCTATTCAGTTAATAGAAAAAATTAAAGTTAAAATAAACGTAACGCCATTTGTAATCATTATAAAGTAAACTTTTTTCAAGTGCGCTTTGTATTGAAATTTCAAATTACAATATATTATTTTCCAGTGGGTCGATTGAAATTCAACAAAGTCTGTATATCGCCTCAGATATTACAGAATTAATCAGGCAAAACTCAATCAAAATTTATTCAGTGCTTCTTGCGTGATGCGCTTATAAGTAAACGTACAAATAGACAAACATTTCAAAAGAACTATTTTTTTGTTTTTATAAAAGTATTATGTCCAACTAAATTATTTTTTCGTAAATAATTTCAATGTAGGACATACCAATTCTACAATTTTATTGTATGTGTAGGTAAAGATAATTATTAGCCGTATGCATTATGGAACTTTTTTGTATATTTCGTTGTAGAATGTAATTTCTTCAAACATTATATCGATTGAAACGGTTTAGTATATTTAACTGAAAAATATTTATATGGCTCGATTTTGCAACAGAAAACTGACCATGAGAGACAACTCGTACATATAATAAAATTATAGAAGAGTGAATTCTGTATATGAATAATATTTTCAAAAGAGTAATGGATTTATCGTATATAATGATAATAGAAGCCAGAAAGCCTATTTTTAGAATTTTTGTCTGTTTGTTAATTTGTTCTTCAATCACGCGAAATGTACTGGACGGATTTTGATGAATTTGATACAGTAATAGCTTACATCTTTGAGCAACATATAGGATACTTTCATCTGGATATTACAGATTTAAAATAATCTGACTTGGTGAATAATACTATATTGGTACTACCAACACCATCTACTAGCGTTTTTAGTAAACTTTATGTTCATTGATATATTACGATATGGGATTACCAACGCCATCTAATAGCTTTTTAGTAAACTTTATGAACATAGATATATTACGATATAGTACTGCCAACACCATATATTAGCTTCTTTAGTAAACTTTATGATATAGATACATTGCGATATAGTACTGCCAACGCCATCTATCAGCTTCTTTAGTAAACTTTATGTTCATTGATATATTACGATATGGTATTGCCAACGCCATCTATTAACGTATTTAGTAAACTTTGTCTTCATTGAGATCTGAGAGAAAAAACTAAAAAAAAAATAAAAAATACAAAAAAATTCCCAATAACTTTTCTTATTCCGAATTTCATGCACATTAGAACATATTTTTTTCTATATTTTTCGAAGTGTCTCTGAAAATCATAGTATCTCATTTCTCTGTACACTCATACACATATTAATATTTACTTTCTTGTTTTTTCTAGTACTTAATTTCTCCTCCCTACGATTTTCACATTTCTTTTTACGAAATTACTATGATACAGCAGCTTCCGTCCAATTGGGACATATGATCAAGGATTCAAATAATAAACGTGACGCAGCTTTGTTTTGAATGAACAGATCCAGACGCATAATCTCACTTGACCTTTGAGGAGGCGAGGCCAGGTTACCTGATTACAAGCGGCATCTCTCTGACGCACGAGTCCGCAGTAAGCTGATCTCATTTCGCTACTTGTCGCGAGTTGCGTAATGGCTTTTGTTGAGTGTTTGCTAATTTGGATCGTGACCTCCACCTTGGTAGGTGAAGGTGTGTTACAAAGTTATTAACTTTTAATGGTTACTGTAATTATGAAAAAGAAAAGAGTATAAGCCAGCGGAAATCGGATGTAAACAAAGAATATTAGCATATAATCCGTCATGACTAATTTTAGCTACTATTATATGATATTAATAAGTAAAATGATTGTATATTGCTTATTTTCGACGAAATTTCTTGCTTATTTTTCCATTTTGAAACGTTAAAACTCGTGGTTACAATAATTGTTGCGAAAATGTTTACCGACAATTATCGATCGATTAATGATCGATTTATTTTTTATCATTCGGTCGAAAACACTGCAGATTCAATATTTTTAGGGAAAATGATGTCGGATATCAAAGTTTTATAAAAGTATCACATTCAACAATTTCTTTTCAAACGATATATTTTAAATCTTTCCGGAAAATGCAGAGGGTTAAACGGTCATTAAATAAAGACAAGAGAAGATTAGAGATGGTTGAATAACTGATAATCGTAACATTTTTCACTCGATGAAAATAAATGCAAAGTGCGACTAAAAATACCACCGCGCTGTATTTACGCGACACTATTAGCATTTAGGACCACGAGTCTGATTCGTGAGCGAATCCTCAATGATTCTAACTGGTTGTTTCTACTAAAAGCATTAAAAAGATTCGAGATTTTTTTTAAATATACCTCGTGATTAGTGTTGCCAATTTAGTTTACGGTTAAAAGCGCTCAATTTAGTTCGCCGCTCCTCGGCGAACTAAATAGCTCTAACGGTTCGTTAGCTCACCTCGGTGATTGTCATTCAATTTCATCAAAGCATGTGTTGATCTTATGTGTAAATTTACGTTTCCATTGAAGCCTTCTGCCATAATAATTGAAGTTGTATCTAATTAAAGATGTATTTTGAGTCAAATTTGAGTAAATAGCAAGAACTGTTAGTATGTTTTCTTTTTATTATATCCTAATATATGAATTAAAACAAACATTCAGAATTTTTAATAGATTAAAATCGAATCGAATCAACTAAGTACTGATTAAATAATTGTTTGTAATAACGCAATGCAATTTATTAATTCTCACTAATCATTGGTCGTAAATAATAGTATTGTAGTGAGAAAATGTTTTTTTTCGTAATTGGGTCGGATTTTATTGGAATCGATTAGATAGAGAGCAAAATTACAGCCTTTTCTCTATTAACACACATAAAAGGATACTGTATTCCAACATGTGATCTGTGATTTTAAGATTCGCAAATTCTGCGATACCAAACGCACTTTTCCAGAAGAACAAAAAAAATCCTCCTATTTCCACCTCAAAGTTCTACAGTATAAAACAGTTTTAAAGTTTTTAGATTTATAATTTAAAAAAAAATTATCATCTGAGTCTACAACCACGTACAAACATTGTGATTGTGTATGAAACATTAGTTTACAAAAATAGACTATGAAATCTCCTATTTCTATCTTTTAAAAACTCAATACGTGGTCATTATTTCATTTTATTTATAGTAAAACTTTCAGAGTAGTAGATATACTCCTCCTAGATAGTAGGATTTTTACTTTAACCTCTTCTGAAGCCTTGAAAATGGAATTACTATAAATTTAGCAGCTTCTCAAAGAATGTCCTTGTTTAATAAAATCTTTCACTTTTGTAAGTGTGTTAGAAGACCATCGAGCCTTCTCGGTCATCTTAGAAAAAAGTCCTTGGGAAAAAATTATCCACTTTACTACAAAACGAATGTTTTGTGTTTATATATAACTTAAGTATACTTGTATCTAAGCGGATATTGTCGGCTTGACAAATTTTGTATAGTGCTGTTTCATATAATAGAAATATATGCTTTTAAAGGGCAATATATGTTCTTTTCCTTACTAAAAAAATGAAACGAGTGTGCTTTAGACCACACGACTGAAGTAAAACTTCAAATTCATAAAATATGAACTTTAAAATGAATTTACAATTTTATTCACTTTAAAATAATAATTTATAAAATTGTTCAAGAATGAAATGAAATTACAAAAAAAAATAGGAAGCAGTCATGAGGACTGTTTACAGAAGTGAAAACTTACAACTGTATTTTGAAATTTCAAACTGATTGTAATATTAAAAATACCATAAAATTATTGAGACTTTTTAAAATTAAAAAGTCTTAATAATTTTATAATTAGCATTTCATTATTAGTTGTCGACCTAATGTTTTATATATATATATATATATATATATATATATATATATATATATATATATAAAACATTAGGTCGTGTATTTCGAGTTCCCCCTCCCCTACCCCTTTCCCTTCCCCTTCCCCTCTCTCTTGCTGTCTTCACTAACTTATATCTCCCTCTCAACATCAATTCCCCTCGCCCTATCACACTTTTCGTAACGCTCTCGTCACGCAATCACCAGCTCACTCCCCAAGTCAAGCGTGCGTAAAGAAGTTTTACTTCAAAATAGTACGTCATCGATGACCGTAGCTACGATATCTGCATTTGATTTAAGAACATCGATACTCAAGCCACTGTTTCTCATGGTTTCCAATCTGATTATGAGATGGTTAGTTTTAACATGAATTTCACAAATATTTACCTGCGTTATTGGTAATTAGTAAATAAATTAAACACCATTCAAAGTTTTACTATAATGACCACGAAATACGTGGTCATTAGGTCATTACTCGAGATTAAATTTTTTTAAATATAAATTTATAATTGGGAACAAATGCATATTAGTAACAATGAAAATTTCACTGTTTGCACTACATACGTGTATGCCCCTTCTAACATACAACTCCCTAACTGCGTTTTGTATCTCTTTGAAATTTTAATGAGATATCTAGAGTTGTTAAATCAACAGTCATTGTAAATTATGCCGTAAACTGAAAAAAATATGCAAAATGGAAAATGTCGAATGTACCACTCACTAGTATCTATTGAATATTCAGTGCCCTTAGACCACTTTATAAAAATTGCAACATTGATATAATGAACACAGTCATTTTATTCGACATTTTAATGCACAAAATTTCATTTTTTTATCAAAAATACCGTCTTTATATAGATATTTAAGAAAAGTAACTATTATTAAACAAAAGTTTAAAATTACATCAAATTATTAAAATATGCTTAGGTAATTTAGTTTTGACGATTGATTAAGTTTAAAAGTTAAGAATAACTGGAAAATGTTAAAAATTACTTTAAAATTATTTTTCCGTATGAGAGAGAAATATATTTAGAAAAGTTCATCAATTGTGAAATTGAAGAAAAATAAAATATAATCGATATTAATACAAAATGTTGTTCTTATTAAGGTTCCGTACGTCAAAAAAAAACGGTACGCTTGTAATATCACTTGCTTGTCCGTCCATCTCCCCTTTTTCCCAGAAACAGTTTGAGATATCAAGTTGAAGTAATATCGTATACCAAGGCCTATAGCATATACTGATGTAAAAAATGTTTCATGTTTTTTGGTCATGCAAAAATGTATGGCCGTTTTAAAAGTTTTTCTTTTTCATCTATACAATACCCATCGATATATATTACCCATAGATTATCAAAACCTATAGGGTATATCCTATAGGAGAATTCCATTTATTATATTGTAATTTTTTCCTGGAGATATTTCTTTAAGCAACCTCCCATTTGTCAAATATTTTCTTGTCATGATCCATTCAAAAAATAATTCAATTAATTAAACTGAGAGCGGCAAAAAAACAACCGCGCGCATGGCTGAACGTTCTTAATTTAGAATTCTGTAATTGCTATTCTTAAAATTTACGAAAAAGATATATTTTATTTAATGTCATTATTTGGATTTTTTAAACACATTACTTATATTTTAAATTATTTTTTGCGCTATAAGCGCAAAAAATAATTTAAAATATGCAGATATCATAAACTAAATATTTAATGGTCGTAATTATTTACTTTTTCAATACTTTGTAAATTTTTAATATGAATATTTCTGTTTAAATGTTTGTTGTAAGTAAATTTTTTTAAAAATTAAATTAAATTTTTTCCAATACCAAGTCGTGCTTTTTTTTAAATACGTCAATTTTATGAATACTTTAAACTTAAAAAATCACTAAAATTAGCATTTTTGCTGTACTGAACTCATACCTAACTTTTTATGCATTAAAAGCAAATTTTCTAAATATGATACGATAATTATTTTGTATTAAATTGTAAAAATACCAAATTAAAATTTTACAGATTTCCAACATTGAATTGAAAATTAGATAAAAAAAATAAATGGATAGCTGGTATAAAATGCATTTCTTCTGACATTGTCTGTGGCTAAAACGTTGTAACGTAGGTAATACATTTATTATGTTACTCATTTTGTTGAGTTGATAACAAACCGAATATTATATATTCGGTGTACGGGCAACTAAAATCTTATTATTATTCGTTAATAAAAGCGTTTATTTATATATCTTCCGTTATTTTTATATTATTCAAGTAAACATTTACCAGCCTTTTAGACCCATTAATCTGAAGCGTAGTACAAATAAAATTGAATCGCCTATAAAACTGCTGACGCTAGGCGGCGCTGATGTTCACGCACCCAGCCAATAGTTTAATAAAAAGGCTGTGACAATGATAGTCAAATAAACTGATGCAAATCTTTGAAATATAAGAACAATTGTACAAACATTAATTCCCCAGAATTGTACGCTTTCTAGTTTACGTAAACATACGGTGGAGTATAATATTAGTAGAACATTATATATTCATTCCCAATTGTTGGACGCGATTTAGCTCGTCTGGTATAATATGTATGTAAAGAAACAAATCAACTTTATGGATGCCTGTTTGTTTATCGAGACAAAATATTAACTTTACTCTGATGCATATTTTACTTTGATGAAAGGGTCTTGGCGCGTTTTAAAATAAGTCAGGGCCATCTATTGGTATAAGTTACAAAACTATGACAATATTTTTCTACAAATTATGTTTTAATTCTGTGGAAAATTATATTATGAGCGTATTATATTACACGATATGAAAAAGTACCCAGACGTGTTGTGAGATTTTATGGAATATTGATTTTAAAGAAGCCTTTGCCAGAGCTTTAGCTGAGCTAGCTGTCGTTAAAAAATAGATCTACGTGAGAACAGTATTTGATAGTAATCTTTCATATGTCTAAATTACAAACAAACATACTTTCGCGTTCATAATATTATTATTAGTCCGCGAGCAAAACTTCATATGCGTATAATTTACATTATAAATAATATTAAAGTCCAAGTTTGGGAAGTTTTGTGATTTATGAAATATTCCGTAGTGAAACAGGAAATCCTTCTAACTTCGTTATGCCCAGCCGCCCGTCAGTCGACAGCGGCCTCACATTCTCGACAGTTTTATACTTATCGACGTAAAACTTTGGGAACAGATGCTTCATATATAGATCTAAATACTTCAAACTGGGGGATAAATTATTTTCCCGCATATCCTATCTGGTAATATCCAATCTGTTGACTAGGTCTTTCAGAATAAAATAAACTTTCCATTTACTGTTTTTTTTATTTTAAGCCTCATATTAGTAGTCCAATGGATTCCCCCTCTCTAATTTTTCAATTTCGACTTGGAAAAATATGAAGAATCTAGATAAAAATTAAAAATAAGCAATACTTGCAATGGACCTCATTTTAATTAACTCTTATCAACAATTTATATATATATATATATATATATATAAATATATATATATATATATATATATATATATATATATATATATATATATATATATATATACTAATATGGTACCGTACTTTTTGCGTGTTCCGGACCATATATTGCCGAATTTTTTTTTACCATCCAATGAGAAACATTACGCGGAAGTTCTTGTACCCTTTATACAATAATTTCCGTGTATGTTTGATACGCTCAAAACAAATTTAGTTCAAATGACCCGCTATTAAGCAAACAATGGGATGGGAGAATATTTTTTTTAAAATAATTCCCACATCATTGTTATTAGCTAGTTTCAGGGTCGAGATTGAAAATTGGAAAAAAACTACTTCCCATTAAACTCACTACTCGAGAACTTCGGTAAAGTATTCAGACTTTCATCACATTTAAGGGTGCATAGTGTTTCTACTTAACTATTCACAAATATATTTATATTGTTTTTCAAAACGAAAATATATTGGCCCTTAATTATGTTAATTTTCTCAATAATACTTTGGGTTATTAGTCATAACCTTTTAACAATTTTATATTTTTAGCTCTTTTACCTTTTTCTATTTTTTGTTTATATACAGAAAATGAGAATTATTGCAGTCGAATTACAGCTTTTTAGGTAAAGGCGTTTTTGGTATAGATCTGGCAATAAAACGGGTCTAAAAATGGCAACTTTCACAATTCATCGAAACGTTATTTCCCACTAAATAAAATCAAGAAGGGATCTGTACTCTAATGAAAGATATATATTCAACAATAGTCCACATATCTAGGTAAAATGAAAAAAAAATTAAGTTCTGAACACCCCTTTACATATTTAGGAACTCTTCCGAAATATTACTTTAATTATTTTGCATACAATTTTTTTTTTTTTGCCTAGGAACTACATATCATATACGCATTTCAAGTTTCTATCTCATTTCGTTTAGAAGTTAAACGACTCTGGCGGGCAGAGAGATGAACGGATGGACGGACAGACGGCGTTGTCACAACTACAGGTTTCTGCATGGACCCATCGCGTACGAAACCCTACAATTTAGCTAAAATCGAGCTGCTAACACTTATAAATCTTTGCATAGTGTTCCCTGCAGTTTCGAAATAATTCTATTTAATAGTTTTATTAGACTACTAGTACATAGAATTCTTCTCGGTTTTTCTAAGAAAAACCGAGCAAAATAGCCAAAAGGTGGAAAAAAATAAATATAAGACTCATAATTTAACGTAAAAAGACTGGAAAAAGTCAAAAAGAGAAAAAGGAGTAGAAAATGAAAATTATTTATTTATTTCTTTGATTAATATATGTATATATATATACATATATATATATATATATATATATGTATATATATATATATATATATATATATATATATATATATATATGGCGAACTTGTTGTTATAGGAGCAATCTCTTCAAGTCAACCAAAATTACAATGCATTTATACAGGTTTCAGAACAGGTAGACAACAAAAATGTCGATAACAAAATATGGTAAGTATTTTTATGAGAAACAAAAAAAAAATACAAAATAGTCTATGATATGTCGAGAGAGACTGGAGCAAAATTGAAAGGTAGAAAAGAAAGGAGATGGATGAAGGGAGGGGAATAAGTGAGGAAATGGAATATGCAAAGTAAAGTTAGATGAGCTATGATATTTTCAGACACATGAACAGACGGTTACATAACTTGGCAGCATGAGCAGTAAACCAATGCTCATAGAAAGAAATAGTGTGTTTAAGGAGCGTGAGAAGTTCCTGAGAACGAGACTCAGGCAATGGACAAAATAGGCTGTCAAATTGGCAACAATGAAAACCCTTACTTCAATCAGACAAAAGGAAAATATGGCATTATTTTATGAAAAGTATTTATATTTTTGTACTGGAAATGAGATTCTGCCCTATCTGGAAAAAGTATAGTAGGTATATTAGAACACTAGCGAAAGCAGCTAACGTCAGTATCCACAAAATTCGCCAGAATCGTCAGAAAGAACTTGGAGATCTCAAAAAAAAATTGAACGCATTCACTGGCACGAAAAACACGAAACAAATATCATTGTCGGGTGACACTTTATTTTGAAATTAAAATGTATTGAAATGAATTCGTTTTGTGACAAGTTATATTGACTATATTTAGTAAACGTATCTAGAGAGTCACTGTTACGTATTTCGTTACGTTTCATTGTTATCATTATTTTGTTATTAATCATTGTCGATATATGTAATTAAATTTCGCTCTTATCTTTTCTGTCCATTTTTGGTAGTTTTCAAATCTTTTATTCTAATCAGTATGGCTTATGACTACCAAAAAAGGTTCAGTATGACTACCAAAAAAGGTTACTTCGACAAATATGGTTAAATACGTAACGGATATTGCAAATGTTTTAGATAAACGCAAGCACGACGCTGACTCCACTGACTTCATCGAGGCGTTTGATAAAGTAACCCACGCTATTGTAATACATAAATTGCAATATTGTGGCGTACATGGAGGTTAACTGAGATGAATACAATCATATTGAGCAGGTAAGAAATATTCAATACGGTAGTTGACTCATTCTAAATTTTGATATTTTTCATACAATATTGTGAAATATAAGTTAATTAAAAACCAGTCTTGAAAAAAATTCAAAAATTGATTGAAAAATAAGCCAGTTGTAGGCTTCTAAATTTGAAGGTATGGATAGAGTTGGGTATATCCCTGTCTCTTTTTCTCTCGTAGAATATAATGTGCAATATTAAAACTGACCTCACAACACAGTATTGCTGTCCTTCTCTAAAGGTTAAATTCAAAGTTTTATAACTCGGTAAATTTTCAAGATTATTTAAAAAAAATTTTAACTCTTCATCAGTTTGTACCTTGAAATTATGATTAATGAAATACAGAAAAATTAGTGAAATACCCAATTATAATTAATGGGTTCTCATCTCACGAAAGTGAAACAGAATCTTTCGTACCATAGAGTTACCCCATTTCGGACAACTATTATTTGAGCTATATGCTAAATATAAAATATATTTAGCATGTAGCTTTTAGCAGACGATTTCAAAATTTAAAAACTCTTAAAAGACGATTTACATATTGCACCACTAGAAAAAGATCTCGACATTTTGTCGGCATAGTGCTCTACGATAACAAAGAGTACCTAAAACGTTAATAAACGCATACAGGTTTCTTTCGTTACCAAATTTTAAAATTCAAATATATCTTAACGATCGACTCGAATAGTTAGAGATGAGGAACCTATTCACTTTGGAGGTTAATATTTTGCAAACCAGACTTAAAAAATGGAAAACAGTAAATGGAAACTTTATTTTATTCTGAAAGACCCATTCAACATATTCCCTCCACTTTATGGAGACGGTACATTATTTTTTTTAAATATTTTGGCACGCAGTAATTTAAATCTATATATAAAGCATTTGTTTCCAAAATTTTACGTCGATAGTTATAAAATTGTCGAAAAAATTAGAATTTACATTGTTTCTCAAAACGAAAATATATTCGCTCTTAAATATGTTGAATTTCTCAATAATACTTTGGGTTATTAGCCATAACTTTTTAACAATTTTATATTTTTACCTTTTTTTTCCTTTTTCTACAAAAATATGATTTGTGGAATTCTGTTGATAATGTGGGCTGCGCTCCACGGACGAGTGGTTGGACATAACGAAGTTATAAGGATTTCCTGTTTAGCTATAAAACATTTAAAAAATCACAAAACTTCTCCAACTTGGACTTAAATATTATTTATAATACAAATTACACGTATATGAAGTTTTCCATGCGATCTAATAATATTATGAATAAGAAAGTGTGTGTTTATTTAATACTTGATACATCGGTTAAAAATATCCTTCACATATACATCTACTTTTTACTACAGATGGCTCTACCATTCATACCAGTCGTCGTCGTCAAAATCAATGTTCTATAAAATATAATTTTAGAACGCGTCTCCTGACTGAAATTGAAAGATGATTTTTCATATCGTGTAAAAGAATACGCTTATAACACAATTTTTCATAAAAGTAAAATATAATTTGTAGAAAAAACCATAATTTTGCCATATCATCGCGTAGAATCAGTTAAAACGTGCCGAGACATTTCAAACAAAGTAAAAATCAATCGAAGTAACGTTAATATTTATTCTTACTAAACAAATGGGTTTCCATAAATTTGGATTCTTATTAACATATAAAAACTACGGGGGCGAAAACGCGACTAACGACTATCAAGAAATAAATTTGACATAGAAACATAATTACAAAATTCTATTTTAGTCAGATACGATACTTTTCCAGTTTTCCAGTTTCGATACTTTTCCCATCGATGGTTCAAAAAGCAGATACTTGTTTTCTTCTCATGCTAGAGGGTGTTCATGGAGGTATTTCGGGAAAAAAATTCCCCGATGCTTTAAAAACAGACACTTGCTTTATTCACCTCTAGCCCAAGGATTTTACCACGCTGTGTTCATTCTTTTGGTTTTGTCATAAAATACACAATTCGCCTTGTTTAATTGAAATATTAAAATTGTAACATTATTGTTTATGCCAAATATGGTAATAAAGAATTAATAAATAAATATAAAAATGTAAAGTATGCTCATTTAAAATGACTGTTTATTTCTTGTTTTATATTCTGATCATGAATTACAATAAATTTTTTGCTCTTTCCCAATTACAGGTAGCTGAATCATATGTTTTCCATAAAATACCAGATCTCTTAAAGCCACATTATTCCTTCAACATCGGGCCCTTTTTTGCTGGTTCCTTTATAAAGGTGTAACAAACAAAGGCTGTGCATCAATTGTATTTTAGAAGCATATTCTGTAATAAAATATCCTAATTTTGACAGAATGTTTTATCAGAAACGGTCGACAATTTTTATATAGTTCCTTCACATTTTCTATTGGGTTTGACGCACTGAATCACCTGTACGAATAAAAGATATGTTCTATGTTACAAACTGTTTAGGATCAATCTGTATAATTTATTTATGATTACGAAGAACAAACGAGAACAAGTACGAAGAGCATTCAACGCTATCTCTGACATATTGACAAATATCTACACATTTTTCTCGTTTTCTCAGGATTTTTTTTCGATTTAATCCTAAATAAGTACGTTACATAACTAGGATGAACCGCTATGAAAATGTACCAACTTCCTCTAATTTTTTTTTCGAGGTAACTCAATTCGCTAACACCATTACGGCGCATATGGCTTAATTGCTCCTGCTCAGGTTGGTGATGTCACTCGACGTGAGTTCTTGTCAAATTTACTAACCGGCAGCGTTGCATAATCTTGTTACTTCGAGTGTACTTACGGTGCTCGACGTAAGGTCAATGCGGTATCAAAATTCCGGCAAGGTTTAAATTTTACACGGTTTGAGGACAATACTTAAGGAAATGAGTGGTGATTCCATTTTGGTCGAAGTAATCAGTCACTGAATAGATGTACTGCTATTAACGTCAAACTATTCAGTCAGTAAATACTGTACTTAAGTACATACTCAAGGTTTAATGGGAATGAGAGATGAGTGTATGCCAATAGAACTGGGTCCCCATAACTTCAAAACGTCAGCGTGTTGCGCGTACATTTTTGGACATACCTAATTTTACTCAACTTTAATCATGGAATAAATATAATATTTTACTGTATATATAATATGACATCCGCTATGAATATCCTTTCTTCTATTCCATCAATCCTTTTTTAGTAACCTGATACTTCTACAAACTTTAAAACATATTGGTTTCAATAGCATCTGAGAAATAAGCTGTGTTTATTAACACGAACTAGAACAAAATCTATTAATGCACAATTATAATTTCAATGAAGTTTGATAACATTTTTTTAACTTTTCGAGTTTGTATGGAGTTGTAGCTAGTTTTTAACAAAAAACAGACACAAAAACGATGTATGGTTAACAAAAATTTAATACCAAAGTATTGGCTAAGTTTTTAATTTAATTTAGAGATTTATAATTAAAGTTCACACAAACAATTAGCTGAGAGTGAGTTAATTAGCGAGAATGATGACGCAGAGATTACACGGCAAGTAAGTACAACCGTATACAAAGTCCTATTTACAATACTAAATTAATGTTTGCAGCGGTGGCGACGGCCGCTTCTGTTGACACCTCCGCGAGCTCACAAAGCGCCATAAATCTTCGCCTTTGTCTGATGTACGAATAGGCACTGTTCACTTTCTGGTTATGTGGTATTTAGTCAGAGGCGCAAAGGCTACGGCCTTAAGGGACAATTTCTTCTTTTGTCGAAAATTAATGTCTTCTATGTTTTTACAAACGAAAATAAGAAGTGAATTAATTTTAAATTTCGTTTTTTTGTTAGTATCGAAAATATGTCTGTTTTTGTAGACCAAAACAAGAAGTAAATAAATTTTAAATTTCGTATCTTTGTTAGTAGGCTATCGAAAATATGTCTACGTTTTTGTAAACGAAAATAAGAAGAGAATGAATTTTAAATTTCGTTTTTTTTAGTATCGAAAATATGTCTATGTTTTTGTAGACCAAAATAAAAAGTAAATAAATTTTAAATTTCGTATTTTTATCAGTAGGCTATCGAAAATATGTCTACATTTTTGTAAATAAAAATAAAAAGTGAATGAATTTTAAATTTCGTATTTCTGTTAGTAGGCTAATGAAAATATATCTATGTTTTTGTAAACCAATATAAGAAGTAAATGAATTTTAAATTTTGTATTTTTGTTAGTAGTCTAATGAAAATACGCCCAGTAATTTTAGCGTGATGCTCACTATTTATATTTAAGTTTATATATTTATGTAATAAATAATAGACTTGCCGAAGAAAATACATTGCCCTGAAAAAGATTTCTAAATAAAAAATGTCATTATAATGTGTACATTGTAACAAATAGAACGCATGTTTTTAGTGTTGTTGAAAATTAATCCAAAATTATTTTCGGATACTTGACTGTGGCTAAAATACCTACTATAATTAGTTTCAAAATATTAGCTGCCTTCAAGAGTATTTGGAATAAAAATAGAAGATAGAAATCAATAATTCACAGACCGCTATTAGAAGACATCAGTACGAAAAATTATTTTCGAATACTTGACTGTGGCTAAAATACCTACTATAATTCGTTTCAAAATATTAGCTGCCTTCAAGAGTATTTGGAATAAAAATAAAAGATAGAAACCAATAATTCACAGACCGCTATTAGAAGACATCGGTACGAAAAATTATTTTCGAATACTTGACTGTGGCTAAATACCTACTATAATTCGTTTCAAAATATTAGCTGCCTTCAAGAGTATTTGGAATAAAAATAAAAGATAGAAACCAATAATTCACAGACCGCTATTAGAAGACACCGGTACGAAATACAAGCGACCCGACTGCCGACGCTGAGTTAGGATGACGTGTGAAAATTATGTTACTAACTTGTTTATTTACGAGTACAGAAGGATGGAAGAAGCGAGCCTGATTTAAACTAGGAAAACTTCGAAGCGATTCACATTTCTGTTTAGGGAAATTGTGATCAAAGGACGAAGGCTTTCGATAAATAATTACAAAATTAAGTGTGACAAATCTCCACAATTGGTTTTGTATTGACTTTTTATTTAAAACCTTAACTGTTAATGACTTTGGAATTAATTTTGTTAATTTTGTTTGTTAATTTTTGGAATTAAACCTGTTTACTCTCCTTATACTCAAATAGCCTTCTATGAATATTCAGTCATTGCTCATAGTCTACAAAGCTACGGAGTAAAAAGGAGCCTGACGTCTCGAGCGCTTTATCATTGTGCGTAATTGATAATAGAAATCTATTAATATAAATCCATTTTTTCCTTGTTTAATACGTCTATATTATAACTGATTATCTAGCAAAATCTACCCGCAAGAAAGTTAAAATGTTACGCGAATTAGTATAGTTGCGACAATGATAAAAAATATGCCAAACATTTTTTTAAATAAATAAAATTTCACACAAAATTGTCATTTAGTGGTGTGGAATATTAGAATAAAGCCCCAATTAAATCAAAATTATCCTAATCATATTTTTTTCCTATCAAAAAGGAAGGAAATATATTTGATTTTCAGAAAAATATTTAACCTGGAAACTCCAGGTTAAATATTTTTCTGAAAATCAAATATATTTCATGACCCCCGAGAGATTTCCTTGTCTGTCATTACAAAGCTTCATAACCCCTGTGTATTTCAAGTTTTCTGACTTTCTTGAGAGAGTTACGGTAATAGAAAAATGAAAACAGCTACTTAATTACAAATCATTAAAAAGGCATATTTGCTTCCCCCTTCTTAAAATGAATTAAATATGCTGACAACAAAAATTAATCCACGCTAAATATTTTTCTGAAAATCAAATATATTTCATAATCCACAAGAGCTTTCTTTGTCTGTCATTACAGAGCTTCATACCCCTGTGTATTTCAAGTTTTCTGACATTCTTGAGAGAGTTACGGTAATAGAAAAATAGAAACAGCTACTTAATCACAAATCATTAAAAAGTCATATTTCGACCTCAATTAGGTACTCTCCTAAAAAATTCACGATATTTTTGCAGCCTTTCTGGCAAATTTTAATGGGTCACTCGGTCGCTCCTGTCACTTCATACATTTGGCCACTCACTCCTAATCTAATAATATTAAATACGTACATACATATACATAGGTTATATATTAAAGACCAATAATTTACAGCCAAACAGCACTACACAGTAAAACCCTAGACTAAACAACTATCGCAATATATACAACATACTCGTAAACACTGCTCCATAATTCATATATACAGAGACGTGCACATTGGTTTAAGAAGGCAAGTCGTCAAAGAAAAAAAGAAAGGAATAGAGGGTCGCATTGCGGTTAGCCAACAATATTTACATAACAATGGTGGAAATGGAAGGTTCAGAAGTTCGACTTTTACATTGCAAACGATTGCAAATTTTGTTTATTTTATTTTGTATAGTTTAGCACTGAATACAAGAAGGATCGATTTGGTTCCAGCAACATTATATTGTAGCGATATTTGTAGATACTGTATACCAAAATAGAATAATAATCCAATTAAGAAAAGCCTAAAAAAATAAATCCTAAGAAAATCTACAGCTTGTATGCAGAACAAATTATAAATTAACTGACTTTTTGCATAAATGTAAAATGAGGTTTCTAATGAGGAAAATATAGAATTTATTTTAAAAAATGGCTTCAAAAAAGTCTTTGAAATGGAGCGAGTGAAAATTTAATTGAAAGATTCCGTTATTCTTTGTTTAGTCTTTTTTGTTTTAAAGACTAAAATATATTTTTATTTTATGAAATTATTGTATTATTATCGGTTCCCGATAAGTTTATCATATTTTATTTCGTTATTTTTTGTTTTAAGGCCAAAAACTACACACAACTCTCAAATTTCATGGCTGTAGCTATGATTAGAAGTGCATAAAATTTGGTTTCGTAGATTCCATTACAACGTCGATATTAGATAGTTGTAACAACAAGTTGGACTTTTATATCGTTTCGTAGTGATTATTTTCTAGAGTTCCCAGCATGCTGAACACAACTGGAATTTTATTGATTTGAATTTGTCAGAGTCATAAAAGAGAAAATATTTTTTTTAAAATTTCCTAGATACCTTTACGCAGATTGTAAGTCTGAAAAGGCATAAGACATGTGCAGATCATGAACCTGATATACCACTTAATACATTTTAAAGCAAAGCAAAAAAAAAATCAATAAAACAAGACAGTCTTTAGTGGTAAAAAGATATGAACCCGAGAACTAAAAAAAATATTACACAAAAATGAAGGTTTTCTTTTTAATTAGCTATCAATTCTTTAAAAATGGAACCACAACTTTTTTTTAAAACATTTTATTTAGAATTATGAAAACAATCATTATACTAAATAAAAGTAAATAAAAAAATGGAAAGGTTGGGTATAAGGCTTTTGAATGGTGAAAAATATTGTACTATGTACTTGCCTTTATGCAATATTTGTGTTTCATATCTTTCTTTGTTAGAAAGGACGAATGAGTCAGTTTAGCCTGGCCAGGTTGAGACATTGGTTTGACGTAAATTGAGGTAAACAAGTATAATGTTTTTGAATGGTAAAAAATATTGCCCTATTTACAAATGGGAAAATACGTCCAGCCTTGTAGCCACCAGTTTTGCATTTATGCAATGTTTGTGATTCATACGATCTCTGTCTGTTAGAAAGGACGAATGAGTCAGTTTAGCCTACTTTCCTCTATTTGTATTTGTCTTTATTTTTACTCGAGCTCTTTCCGTTTAATTACTTAGAATTATCTTGAGTTTTGCCATGTTTGCAATAGTATTATCTATCGCCTGTTTTACGGTATTATTCATTACGTACATAAGTCTGTGTTTATGAACAGCGTACTGCATTTTTACCCAATTATAATTTTTCCTCTTATTTCTTTGAATTTTGTACAAGCATCAAAAAATATACCAAAAACAGTTACTTCATGAGAGTATATTTGTACAAATACTGCACCATTTTGAAGATCTAACATGTTTTATAGATGTATTATATATATATATATATATATACACATATATATATACATATATATATATATATATATATATATATATACATATATATATATATATATATATATATATATATATATATACTTGCCTATATTGTTCATGCCTCAATCCTTTACGTTTCATCTACCGATATGTCTAATTAGGCCTATTTTCGTACATTATTTTTAATTTTATTTAACATAGTTTTTTTGCCAAGGTTAAGAATAATACAAATCTTTTGTAGTGCACCTGAGAATTAATTAATTAATAGCATTCCTCGATTGTCGTTGACTGGCAGAAATTGTTCTTACAGCAATAAGTCCACCGTATATGTACAAGTGTTGTATTAAACTAAATAAATAAATGAAGATGCATCTGCATAAATTACAGGTTTCATTCTTAGATTTCCGTAGCCGAAAGGCGAAATATAATTCGGTCATGTCTGTGCGTCCGTCGGTATGTCACAGCATTATAACTTTTTCAATTTTAGTCAAATCGTAATGAAATTTTGGCAGGAATACATAGATTAATTACGCCAATAAGAACAATATAATATTAACTTTATATATAAATAACTACCATTACTCTATATAAACTATATGTACTCTATATATAAATAACTATCATTATAATTATTTTTTATGAACGTCCCCTTATATTTAACTTCGGGATGAAAAATATTTTTCGCGGATACCATCGAGTGGGGCATCATTATATCGTATGTTTAAATTATATCGGCATTGACATGTACGTTTTTTTTATACGGTGTCTCATTCGCGAGATACCTATATGTGCTTCTTCGTGTGTGTGTTGACGATGCATGTGAAAAATGTGAAGAAAACACTTTACCAGTGATTTTTTTGTAAATACTATAACGAAAAAATGTTTTGATTAACTTGTTTCAGTAAATTAATAACAGATATAGGTAATCAACTTATTTCTCTTAAGCCTATAAAATATTGAATATATTTGGCGTTAATTTTATAGAAATTCATTCCTCATAACTAAATGAAACTACGTGATGGTATTATTTCCACTTTCTTTAAGGTCTTTACCACTACCTAGGTTTCGTTGTATTACATCATCTTCAGGTATGCTATTAGCAAAGATTTATAGGGTATTAGAAATATCTCTGCTAGTAACCCACCTGAAGATATTTTAATACGACGAAACCTAGGTCGTGTTAACCTAGGTCGTGTTTTGTAGTTTCCTTTAGTTGTGACCTATGAAATATATAAAAGGTAATATAATTATTTATATATTGCAATACTTATTATAATTTGAGTATGGAAATCGCTTGCTAACTACATAATAAAGTTGCGTACAAAAACCAAATAGGTAAATGAGACAACATAAAATAAAAAAAAAACTCTTTGAAGGAAAATTCTTTGTTTCTTTTATAAATTCCAATTAAGAAATATTGTCAAATTTATGACAGTTTGGTATAATTTTTAGGTATCCGTACCTCTTAGGAAAAACAGAACCCTTATAAAATTGCTGACCAGCGAATTTTCTCAGAAACCGCTTGACATGAAAACTTTAAATTTGGCACAATAATAAAGGATATTAACCCGTATATATATATATATATATATATACACACACACATATATATATATATATATATATTATTTTTTTTTTTCTATAGATAACACTCTAAAATATGCATATGGAAATCTATAATTAAATACTGGAAAAAAAATTAAATTTCGTTTCAAAAAGGTAGTTATATGGGTCTGAATTTGTTTTCATAATTTTAAGGATTATATCCTCAGAAATATGTCGATATTTCTATTTCTAAGACTACTAAATCTAAAATTATGAAAAAAGTATAGTTTTTAAAAGCCTACACAAACTTTGTAGGAAAACTATAGCGATGAATCTATATATCAAAATTTTCTATATTAGCATCATATTTTTACGTCGGTAAAAGATGTACTGGGTATTGTGAAAAATTAATATTTGTTAATAATTAAATAGAAAAACTTTGTACCTTTAAATGTTTAGTAGAACCTAAATATGAACGGAATCCTCGTATTTTACTCGTACTTGACAGGATATAAATCATTATTTCACAATTAAAGTTAGACCTCTTAGGATCACGAGACTTGACAGGATATAAATCATTATTTCACAATTAAAGTTAGACCTCTTAGGATCACGAGACTTGACAGGATATAAATAATTATTTCACAATTAAAGTTAGACCTCTTAGGATCACGAGACTTGACAGGATATAAATCATTATTTCACAATTAAAGTTAGACCTCTTAGGATCACGAGACTTGACAGGATATAAATCATTATTTCACAATTAAAGTTAGACCTCTTAGGATCACGAGACTTGATAGGATATAAATCATTATTTCACAATTAAAGTTAGACCTCTTAGGATCACGAGACTTGACAGGATATAAATAATTATTTCACAATTAAAGTTAGACCTCTTAGGATCACGAGACTTGACAGGATATAAATCATTATTTCACAATTAAAGTTAGACCTTTTAGGATCACGAGACTTGATAGGATATAAATAATTATTTCACAATTAAAGTTAGACCTCTTAGGATCACGAGACTTGATAGGATATAAATCATTATTTCACAATTAAAGTTAGACCTCTTAGGATCACGAGACTTGACAGGATATAAATAATTATTTCACAATTAAAGTTAGACCTCTTAGGATCACGAGACTTGACAGGATATAAATCATTATTTCACAATTAAAGTTAGACCTTTTAGGATCACGAGACTTGATAGGATATAAATAATTATTTCACAATTAAAGTTAGACCTCTTAGGATCACGAGACTTGACAGGATGGATATAAATCATTATTTCACAATTAAAGTTAGACCTTTTAGGATAACGAGACTTGACAGGAAATAAATGATTATTTCACAATTAAAGTTATACCTTTTAGGATCACGAGATTTGACAGGTTATAAATCTTTATTTCACAATTGAAGTTAGACCTTTTAGGATCACGAGGCTTGACAGGATATGAATCATTATTTCACAATTTAAATTAGATCTTTAAGGATCACAAGAGGTCATCACAATTCTGAAGTGTCAATAAGGGCCATCAAAGGGTAAAACAAATACTAATAAATAGCAGTCCTAATCTAATCTCGCCGCCAATTATTCAGCAGAAATCGATAAATGCCGCATTGATCTGTTTCACGAAATGCTTTTCTATCTACATATCAGTTACGAAAAGGCTCTCCCGTTTAATTATGTTTTAGCGCTCAGCAGATATTAAGTATATATCTCCCATACAGAGAAATCAAGCAAAAAAGGGTTTGTTTATTTTACTGTGTGTTTATTTTCATAGTCAGCCATAAACTAAACAAATGATGATTAAAAACAAAATAACATAAACAACGGTGCTATATCGCACATAATTTATTGCGTAATGTGAGCCTGTAACTACGTATTTTGTAATGTCGTAATAAAATTGTATTGTTTTATTTTATAGTTGGTCTTATAAAGTATAATATTTATTACAGCGCTCATAAAGAACCGATACGTATTTGTTAGCATCGCACAACTCTCGACACTAGTCTTTGCTATTTTAATAATCTGAATTTACTTCAATTTTGTATGAGAAAATTACCGAGACTTTTTTCTAGGAAAAACAAGTCACAGCTTTGAGTTTCCATATTAGTATCCAGCAACTTTCCATATTATTAATGCTTTATGTATTAATAATACGGAAAGTTGGAAGAAATTCGTTGACTAGTTTTCGAGAATATCGAGTTTTTAATTTTTTTTTATTTACATGAAGCACGTTAAATTTAGAGGTTTAGAGGCACGTTTAATTCAAATCTAATCAAATCAAAATTTCGCTTCGATTTTCTGAGTGAATGCATTGCTTTCCTCCTTAAATTGCCCAAAGTAAAAAGAAACTCATCAGAATCAAGATATCTTAGGGCTTTTCATAATGGCTCGTAAGATCAACTCAGCATTTTGACCCCATTTACATGGATAAGAGTTAGGTTACAAGAAACAATGGAATAGCAATGACTACACCTACGGTTCTATTACCGGTTTATTACAATAATAATGATGTCTTCGTGATCATCATTTACGCCTCTATTATCGTTAACGGTTACCTGCACAACGAAAGTTGTGATATTAACCCTTGAACGATGCAACAGATCAGAACAAATTTTAATATTCTTTACGACTATGACGATAGAAAAGAAGAAACCTTAATGAAAACTTTCCCTTATGAATTATATCTTGTTAGGGTTTTTCAAGAGTTTATATAAAAGTTATGCATTTGAGAGTTCAAATGATGTATTTATTATATTGGGGCATCTGTAATATCACTTTCCTCCAGAATTTTCAACTCTTTTCTTCTCTTTGAATCAATTTTAATATTCCATATGGTCTTCTATCGTACG
The DNA here is from genome assembly GCA_039881145.1 of Druceiella hillmani. NCBI lineage: Eukaryota > Metazoa > Arthropoda > Insecta > Lepidoptera > Hepialidae > Druceiella > Druceiella hillmani. The sequence continues at coordinate 32,563,682 of JAYKKI010000006.1, forward strand.
GTCTCTGTCAGCTTTCTGTTCGACCATCAATAACTCTTTTTTAGAAAGTGAACAATTTAAATTAGAAACTTTTACATTTTCGATGATTGTACTACGTATTCCAAAACGATTTCCATAATAGAAAAATAAAAGCGGTATTTTTGAAGTCAATTTTGGAGAGTTAATTGGGTCATCAAAAAGAACTTATTTTTTTCCTCCGCTAAGTGAGGCGTGGGGTTTGCCCTAACGAAACTTATCATTTTGCAAAATTCAAATATACTATAATACAGCATTAATTTAACGGACTTCAGTCAATAATGACAAATACATGTTCCAATCCATCATTTCCTAAAATAGTAATGGAGAAAACCTTAACGAATATTCTGGACTTGTACAATAATATCAGGAGTAAAGAAAAAATAATCTATATTTGAAGAGTTTATAAAAAATTTAATGATTAAAACGTAACTAACTAATGTACTGGTGACTGTAAGGAAATTATAATTTATTTCGATTCCTCATACTTAAATAAACAAAAAATATTTAAATAATTTTTTGAATAATTTTGTTATTTATAGAGTTATTACAATGTTAAGATGACACGGATTTACTAGTACAAAATTCATTGCGTTAAACCTGATTCCATTTTATTCACCTATATTAACTCTTAAAAGTATACTTGTTTTGTGTCTTTGTTCTCATACATCTAACTGGTTTTAGCATTCACTTACAACTTAAATAATTTTCATAGGTGCTATTCAATAAACTTTTAAAGAAAATAACTTGGTGAAATCTGATAGAGGTCTTAAACACCCGTCACAAGAGGCTGTTAAGGTTAAGCTATAAAGTATTATTTAATATATTTGGTGTGATTTTCTGATTGCTGCTTTGAGTACTTAAACTTCTTAAACCCCCTTGGTGGCAACTCGTGTTGTACACCTAAAACTAAGCGTCTCGTACATTGATGTAGCCACAATTTTAAATAAAATTACATAACCGTGGAATACCGAAACGCAAATGTAGGCATCATTACGCAATTTGTCGCACTCGACCTTCGACCGCGACAGATATCATGACATCAGACCGCTATTATTAATCGATCGAAGATGCCGCGACCTAAAGGCCTCGCTGTACAAGATCGAGATGATTGATTGAGTGCCATCAACGTCATTTTACGAGCACAATTACAGTGCCCTCTGCCGTTACGCCGGAATTTTTATCAACTTTGGAATGCTTACCGACGTCAACGTCATAGCGGGTATATTGCGCGACATTAATTGCGCCAATTCTTAGCCATCGATGCGGTTATCAAGAATGAGAAAAGTTAAGTTATAGGATATTTTTTTCATTTTTTTCTAAATTTACGAACCAATAAACGATACTGAACGCCGAAGGTCTATGTGTCTGTCGTTAGCGAGATTTAAGTTATTAAACGTGACTTTAAGCAATAACATTACATTAAATATAAATATGGTCAGCGTTCTAAAAATGACTCTCAAAAGATAAGGTAATTGTCTCTTTTCCAATATAATTATCGCTTTCTTTGACCTCTTTCATCGTAGTACGCGCATGGCGCTACTTGGGGCTAGTCGTGGGTGATATTGGTTCATTTAAGTAATCAATGCACCTTAATAATTCTAGTGAATCAGTAGAATTTTGCTGATTTAGAAATACAGTAATTATATTATTCTGAAATAAATAGCTCTTGTGTTTTTGTTGAGTTGAAAAATTTCTTCGTACTGTTCAGACGTCAACCCAGTGCACACAAACATTTGGTACAAGTATTAAATAAATTTCGTTCTAACATTAGTATATACATATAATAAAATGTCAAAATCTGGATATTACAAATATAAAAAACACCTTGACTTGGTGACAATTACGATATTGCCACCATCATCTATTAGCGTCTTTAGTAAACTTTATAGTCATAGATATGTTACAAATGGTACTGCCAACGCCATCTATTAGCATTTTAAGTAAACTTCGTAAACTTTTTAGAAAAAAAAACAAAAGTTCAAATTCCCAATAACTTTTCTTATTTCGAATTCCATGCGAACGAAGTCGCAGACACAGCTAGTTTCTAATGAAACAAGGTATGAATGGGTTTGTGAATATTGTATTATATATTACTCACTAACTCCACATAATTCGAAGAAAAAGGTGATGCGTCAACCTAATACACGATTTATTTTATCCTTTTCACTCTTTCTGGTGATTATTCACGGAAAAGGAAAGGATGCATCTAATACGGAAAATGAATGCGAACCAAAAAGTAAATTTATTTATTTATTTCTTGAAAACCCCCATGTCCAACTTACAGTATTACCCAACATATAACAAAGAGTTATAAAACAATGACGAATAAGACAATACACTCACAGAGCAATTCCATACAATTGAAAAACAAATACACAGTAATTTGGTTAAATATCATCTAGCAATCAGTCGTGAACTACTAAGTAACTCTGTGACCCCATTTCTGAAACGGTCAATGGATCAGAAAAAAATATCTAGACTGGGTGCATCTCGCAATACTGTGTTGAGCAATGTAAGTGCACGAAAGACAGACGAACGCTGTAGAATATTCGTACGCGCTCTGGTAAAATAAACAATGACATTGTCACCTAATGCAGCAGTCAAGAGACTAAACTCAGGATCAAGTGGTTATCAACATAATGATTTAATAATTTAAAAAAAGCATGATTAAAAGCAATTCACTTCGGAGATGAAATTAAATAATAATTTCATTAAGATGAGACAACGCAAATTGAAATCACTCATCCATTATCGGTTACGCTGAAACCTTCCTGAATCAAAGATGGAAAGAATCAATAACATTTCTAGTGAGTCGTTTAGCCTAGTGAATCAGTGTATTGATTCTTATGATTCATTCACTCACTTATTACCCACGTCTACTCGGAGCCTCACTTTTTATTCGTTTATATGGGTACAAGCTTTACCCCGTAGCTCCGTTCGCTGATGAAGTATATATATATATATATATATATATATATATATATATATATATATATATATATATATACATATACATATACATATATATATAATAAGAGTGAAAGAATGACTCCTCTCGTGACACGGCGCCGTCCCTATATTTTTCAGTCATGTTTGCCTGTATTCTAGAATACATCTCATATATATTGAAACATAGTTCTGTAATCCCTGCATATACACTAATGTTTTATAAACAAAACTTTCCACAATAAACAACCTACACGCTGGCGTAAATTGCACCAAAGTAGAATTTCAGTTCTAACCGAACAAACAGTAAGACAGATAGAGAGACGTTTTTCTTAAGGTGTTTTTAGTTCAGAAATTGTGGCGAAAAAATTATAAACAAGTATATTATTTTTTTTTTGGTATATCTTCTACCCTTTCATAATAATAACATGATAATTCAACTATGAAAAAAATATGAAAAAATGGTTTGTAAAGTTTATAAAAAATATGATTATCGATTTTAAAAATAAACTAGGAATAACTATTAATACGATATTTTTTCATTTATCGTTTAAATAAATTATTATTCGCTTCTTATTAATAAAATAATATTATTTTTAATTGCTTATTTCAAATTCAATCTTTAAGGATTATTTATTATGGTAACCCTAACACATTTCTTCTGGCTAGATATATTTCAAACTTTAGTTTGACATAATCGTTTATTGGTTTAATGTTTTAAATGATTTGTTATTTGTGATATCGAGTGAGGGAAATTACGAATATTATCTCGTTTTTTAGTGCTGGTGGAACATGGTATTAGTATGCCAAATGTCATTATAATAGCCCTAATACATCGAACGTTATCCGACAACCAAGTCTTGTTACGATCAATTCAATATCGATAAACATGGAACAAAATGTGTCAACTCATTTTATAAGGAAGCAAAATTTTAATACCAGACGCACAACGTAGATAATTTAAGTCAAAATTTTTGTCATCGGCAGCGAAAGTGCGGTGAGTACGGGTGAGGCACTTAACACAGAAACGGACCATAAAATTTAGGTACGTGAAAATACTAATACATTCTAAAACAAAAAGTTTAAAAAACTAGGTTTTTTTTAAACGAATAAGCGACATTTCATTGTGACACTTGACAGTTTGCAAAGTTTGTAATAGGTGAACCCGTTGCAAACTGATATTTAGGGTAAAGGCTATAAGATATTAATTTAAACATAATATAATTTCATACAAAATTTAAACTTTAATTATTTTATAAACTAGGCAACTAGTTGAAAAAAAATAACATATTGTGGGATTACACATGATTAGTGGGACAAGTGTTCGGAGTGACAAAGTTTCCTTCATATATTTAGTATTTATACGAGTAACGGTCTCCAGATTTGCAACACGAAAGAGAACTGGTAACCGTAACTATGTGCAAATGTTCATCTTTAAAAAAAAACGAGTGTGCAAACTGTCAAGTGTCACAATGAAATGTCGCTTATTCGTTTAAAAAAAACCTAGTTTTTTAAACTTTTTGTTTTAGAATGTATTTAGTATTTTCACGTACCTAAATTTTATGGTCCGTTTCTGTGTTAAGTGCCTCACCACACGACTGAAGTAAAACTTCAAATTCACAAAATATGAACTTACAAAAAAAAAAGAAATTAAAAAAAAATTAATTTACAATTTTATTCACTTTAAACGTAGAATATTTAATGAACAAAATAATAATTTATAAAATTGTTCAAGAATGAAATGAAATTACAAAATAATAAAAAAATCACCGTTCGCGTAACGCTAGAAAACTCGCATATATATATATATATATATATATATATATATTTCATGCACTGGCTATGAGAGGAAGAAATAAAGAAAATGCGCGCGCACTGCTCTCTCTTGCTCCTACAGTGTGATACAGACAATAGGCTTGCACTGTGTCTTAGATATACGAAACATAACTGGCTATGAGAGAAAGAGAGAAAGAAAATGTGTGCTCGCACCTCTCTCTCTTGTCCCTACAGTAATATACGAAACGTGACTCTCTCTCTTTCTGTCTTCACTAACTTATATCTCCTTCTCAACTTCCGTTCGCCTCGCCCGATCACACTTTTCGTAATGCTCTCGTCACGCATTCACCAGCTTACTCCCCAAGTCAAGCGTGCGTAAAGAAGTTTTACTTCAAAAATTATTTAATAAATTTCAAAATTTATTACAGTACATTACAGTACAGTAATTATTACAGTACGTCGGCTCAAGAGCTCTGGCTGATTAATGAGATTATTTGCAATACAAACCGAAACCTTGCCGATTTGGACCGAAAACAAACCTGCTATTTGTAACCGAAAACAGAATTTTTTGTAATTTCTTGTAAAACCCCAATATATTTTGTAAGGTCGTATGGTATTCTAGAATATTTGAATCGGTTTTACGTGAACTAGATTCCATTTATCTCCGGGCCCGTGGTTTTTGACGTACGTTTCGAGATAAAATGCCGATAAGGTCTGTTGACCATGAGATTAGTTGACCTTCTCAGTGTAGGGATTTAATCCGTTGTCTTCCGTATTTATATACACGAGTTACCACTGTTTATAAACTGTATAGAGCTAATTATCAAAGACCGTGAAGATTAATAAATTTATATTAATATTACGAAAACATATCACGTAAACAACGTAAGAAAAATATCCATCTACAACGAGAGGCGTGAAAATATCGTAAATTTCTAAAATAAACTGTAAGACCAAACGCAATTTCCGGAAAATGTTACGTTAACTTTATTTCTTGATTTTTACTTCAGTAGTTTTGGAAATGGAATGGTATGCCATATTTTTATGAGCGTTTTCAACAATATATCTAGAAATATCTGAGTTAAAATTGTGAAATTAAAATAATTCTGGAACCTTGTAGCTCGCCTTTCGAAATACTCTAAGCAAAATAATTTGTTAGTACCAAATTTGCTCATCCAAAATTCTCAAATATTTCTTATATTTTTGCTGTTACAAAGTATACTTATTAATAAGCTCACTAACTGTGCCCATATACACCCATATATATATATATATATATATATATATATATATATATATATATATATATATATATATATATATATATATATATATATACATGCATTATGTGTTATTTAAAGTTTTAACATAGAACGATTTTAGGGTTCCGTGGCAAAACGAAACCCTTATAATTTGGTCCTGACCGTCTGTCTGTATGTCGCAGCCATTTTATTCGGGGGTTGTAGGCACTATATATATGAAATTTGGATGGTAGGTGTCTTCTATGAACCTTTATACAACGAAATAGTGGAATTATGAAAAAAAAATATGTGAGAGGTGGCGCTCCATACATATAACTTAGGGAAAAAATATGCATAGGCCACATATATACGTTTATATAGGAGTATCGTTAGATAGGTCTTAAAATGATAGATTCCAAAATACCTTTTTTATTTAAGTCAATATTTGGTGAGATATGCGCTTCTAAAGTCATAAAAGTGTGTCCCCCTCTAACTTTTCAACTAAGGGTGTAAAACTGAAAAAAAAACTAAGGTAGTAGAAATTAAAATAATCTTTCAACAAAAATTGGTTTGAATATGATATATCGTAAAGTTTTTGAGATATAGTATATGTTCGGTACCGACCGCGCAATAACTTGGTTTTTCAGTGTCTATGAGAAATACAAACTTATAAGTTTAATAATGTTTTGGTGCTAAGGTACCTTTCGTGCATGAGTCCGACTCGCAACTGGCCGGTTTTTTATAGAAACGGCTATGAGACCGATCAGATTGACGAACGGTGAATTATTATAAAGGTTCCGATTTTTTGCTCATGAAATCTAAAAATTGTCGGTGAGCATAGACTGTTAATATTTCTTTGAATTCTCATATCAAGTTTCGTTGTCTATCAATTGATCGTAGTTCATATAAAAACTATCAGTGGATTTAGACAGGGGTTTCATTTTTATATTCCTAAGAGTGGAGGTTTCAAACTTCTTTGTCGCGTAACCGATTTCTTCTAGAGTGAAAAATTGTAAAAAAAAAGAAAAACGTGTATAATTTTTACTTAAATATTTGAAAAGACACACAATTCAAGTATATATTTGTATTTGGGAATTAATAAATCAGAACCTAACGAAATTTTGTATAAAATTAATACATAAATAATTATATTAATGGAAAGGGTGAATGTAATGCGCTGATAAAAATTATTGAATATTTGGCTTCAAATTAGTGAGCGTCAAATCTTTTTTTCGTAAGAAGATTAGCAACCGCGCTGAAACCTCTTTCCTCGAGGTATAAAGATGGAAAAGGAATGAAATATAAAAAACTTTCTTTAAATAACATATAATACAGGAGAAGCAACAAGTATATCTTTCTGAAGCCATAACGGCTGATACTGTTAACAGAAGACTTACAAAAACTTGCGTTTTAACTCTACGAAAACAGGTACAAACCTGAACACGAACCTAGCACATCAGAAAGCAGTTAATTTTTTATTAAATATCAATTGAGTAATTTTATAACACCTTTATGGTACACATTCAGTGTTAAGTACATTATGACATTTACGGAACATATGTATACTGTCACATGCTGAACGTTTTTATCTCGTGGATCCATATTTTTCTACTCAGCAAGTCAAAATCGACCCCGGGGGGTCCACATAGCCCACTTTGGGAATGGTTTTGTCTGCCAGTACATTTTTGTTTGTTTACATTATCTGTTAGTGTGTTTTGCTGTAGATATAATAAAAGTAGCAACACGCCCCTGCTTCGCATGGGGTGGGCAGTTTTCCCGCATTGACGTGTCCCGTGTCAAGGCACGTAAGTTTTGTTTATGTAAAATCACAGTCATAACATTTAAGAAATTGTTTGAAAAACCACGTTATAAAGAGCAATTTGATGTATATAATTTGAGGAAGATTACTATATAATTTATATTATAAGGATCAAGACAGTTTTTATGCACAATAAGCTTTAGAAAATTAATTTGTAAAACTGTTTTTTTTTAAAGTAAAATGTTTATTGTGTGTTTTATGTACGAATCTGTTATGTACGAAATGTTTATTGTGTGTTTTATATACGAATGTGTTTTATGTACACATATATATGCTATTGCGATTTTATTACTGAACTTAGCAATAGTGAAACAATAATGCCATACATTGTTTTTATATATCTTTAACACTTTAAGCAGCGCACACATACATAGATACCTCTGTAACAAGTGTGTTTTGCGTCTTCATTGACATTCAGCGTCATAGGTCAGGTGATTTTCGATAAATATTTATAAATTTTACATTTGAACTCCATGAAACAGTCTATTTACTAAATAAAAGTACAACAAAATCCGTTCAGTAGTTAATGAAAAAATCGTATACATACAGACAGACAGGCGAGGCAGGGACATATAATTGTATAATAAATATTGATAGGAAAGACAAAGAAGTTTGCACATAAGATATTTGAAAAAAAATGAAGTCTATGAGAACGGAACGTAAATATTTATTCTAATTCTCGTGTCGTCTCTCTGTATATACATCACTTGATCGCATAAACATTACTGAAAAAATTTAGACTAGGATTTGACTGTTTATTCCATTAGACCTCGAGGAAGTATCTGCATGTGGTTTTGATGATTTTTTATTCGTATCATTAAAAAAAGTACCAAGAAACATTAGACAAGGTTTAAGATGTGTTCCTATAAAAAATGTTCGTGGAAATCGCAATTTTGACACTGATTTTTTTCTGAAGCGGTTGAGAATTAGCATACAGTATCTTAAAGTCTTTTTCTCTCCGTGACACAGACAAGTACTAAAGTCGTGAAAGCGAGATAAATGAACAAATGAAAAACATAACTGACAACACAGAAGAAAAAGTAAACAAACTATGGCACTAACAGAACAAATGAACGAAATTATATAAGGCGAAGACATAAAAAAAAATAAGAAATTCACTTACATATGCCAAAAACCGAACAAATTGGCAAACTCCCTTACATATGGCAAAAACAGAACAAATCGACAAATTCACTTACATATGGCAAAAACAGAACAAATCGACAAATTCACTTACATATGGTAAAAACAAAACAAATTGGCAAGCTCACTTACATATGGCAAAAACAGAACAAATGAACAAAGTCTCATATGATAAAAAACAGAACAAATTGACAAACTCACTTATATATGGTAAAAACCGAACTAATTGGCAAACTCACTTACATATGGCAAAAACAGAACAAATTGACAAACTCACTTATATATGGCAAAAACCTAACAAATTGGCAAGCTCACTTATTTATGGCAAAAACTCTCATATGATAAAAACAGAACAAATTGACAAACTCATTTACATGTAACAAAAACAGAACAAATTGAAACACTCGCTTACATATGACAAAAACAGAACAAATTGACAAACTCACTTACATGTAACAAAAACAGAACAAATTGAAAAACTCGCTTACATATGATAAAAACAGAACAAATTGAAAAACTCGCTTACATATGACAAAAACAGAACAAATTGAAAAACTCGCTTACATATGACAAAAACAGAACAAATTGAAAAACTCGCTTACATATGACAAAAACAGAACAAATTGAAAAACTCGCTTACATATGACAAAAACAGCAAATTGACAAATCAATATATATATGTATGTATATATGTATACTATACCCAATACCTTTATCGATTTTTATGTTAAGTTAAATACAAATATTTGACTTTGGGGATATCAAATATAAGTCACTTCCGTTACGTCCGTCCCTTTTGATAACAATTTTCATTACAATCACTTCAGCAGATATCTATTTACCTATATATGATAGAGATATACATGTGGACGTCATACAGGTCCTATATGGTTTAATTTAAGCAATTGAACTATCGGCCTTTTTTAGATTCAGCTATATGCTTCAATTAGCCTTATCACCGTATACTTATTGCAATATAACAAATAACCAGGTAGAAACACGTGAGAACTCAGTAAGCACGCAGCAGTATGAAAATTCCCCCATCTTCTCATTTAGAAAATCCACACACGTGCGTGCTGTGCCGACGATATCTCATTAAACCATCACCGCATGCTGTAAAATTACGACGTACGTAGAAACGTGAGAGAAAAGATGGACTTAATGTGTATAACCTCAAATGTGAATAACCTTAAGATTAAAATTAATGTATGATATTCCAACAGATAGTGGGAAAACGTGTTCCCTGATCTGATTACCGCTGCTCTCAGGTGAAAAAGGTTGTGAAATCATGGTGAAAGTGGAATCCTTACAGTTTTGCTACGTCTGTCTGTTTATCTGTCCATATGTTACAGCACCATGGCTCTCACTGTGTAAGACCAATTTTGGCGAAATTTTACAAGAAGACCGTAGTTGAATTACATAAAATTGAAAATGAAATATTTTAAGTCTAATTAATCAAAGTTGTTATTAATCAAAAAACAATTTTTATTTTTGGTAAAATTAGAAAAAAACTTGAAAGGTACAAAAAAAACTTTTTTAACATGGTAACTTATTTTCGACAAAACTGGCTAAAAAGGCTTAAATACATTACACGAACATTATATTTACTACCAACACCGCATTTCACCTGTCATCAGCTATAAATGTTTTGAATTCTATTTGAACGAAGCCTTTCTCGATGACACTAAGGTATTGCACTTAGGCATATTTTTTAACATTAACGATTCAAATAAAAACGTTTCAATTCCTTTCAGTATATTTAGATTTAGGCACTGTCCTTTTTTCTGTAACCTCGTATATGGATAATAGCATAAGTGTATTTTAAGAACTTATTTTCAATCGAATCGCAATGTACTAAGTGCCTCACAATTAGGCTATCTACCTTGGTTACTGTTATACCACTTGTTATGCTACAAAAATAAATATTTGATGAGCAATTACGGTTTAGTTTTTTTAATTTAAAAAATATTTTCATGGTAAAATTTTGCAACAGACAATGAGTCATAATAGAAAACCTGTAATAATTAGAAAAATATACCGTAGAAATTTTTTATAGTTTTTCATGTGGTCTACAATACTTTCACATATTGTTTTATAATAGTTTAAAAGTTTAACTCAAAAATTCACTCAACGCACTTTGACTTTTTAAAGCGAACCTTTTTAACGGAAGTTTGGGAGGGTGGCTGAGAAAAAGTGAAACGCCACAAACGCGGTGCTGAAACACTACTCGTTGCCTGGGCAGGGCGTATTGTCGTCCATACAAGTGAGCGTTGCCTCTTTCACATCTTCATTATATATATATATATATATATATATATATATATATATATATATATATACATATATATACATATATGTATACATATACATATATATATATAGTTGTCCCAACGAGAAAATGTACGTACTTGGTACTACACGCGCATGTAGTAGGAAAAAGAAACCATTCTCTCACGTTGACTAATATTTAGTATACTTAACCTGTTTATGTGTTTTAATTTTTTTATTGTTTTTTTTCATGATGGATAATTCGAAAATTACATGTAAAAATGTCTATCATTATTATTGTTATTATATTATATTATTCATTACAGTTTTTAAGTAATATTGCGATATATTCGGCAGATTACCAAAACAAATTAGTGTTTCATTTCAGTTGTGTGACAACCCTGAATGTATAAAGTTCACAATCAGTTGCCCAGAGAATGAACTATATTATAACTGGAATGCGAATAATGTCAATTGGACTTCGTTACTAGAGATCAAACGACTTTGTATAAAATTACTTCGAACAGATCATTGGAGATAAGGAGAGGTCAATAAGTCAACGAGGTAAAGTCTATCTCTTTTCCGTCCTATCCGGATCGCGCTCTTGTGATCTTTGTGGCTTAGCTCATAGGCTATTTAAATGTTGTAATGTTCATTAATTGCATAAATTTATGAATGTGACCTTCTTCTCTTTTAATATTACTCCGCATATACATTTTATATCATTAATCTACCGCATTTTTTCTGTTATACTCTTATAAAACAATTGAATAATTTGTCTTCACGAGACACCTAGTTTTTTGTAACAATATACGTTAGTAGAGCATGACTTATCTATACATATCATAAAATAGTAAAATTTAGAACAATAACCGTGATATTTAATTAAAAATGTAGTGAAAATTTTATGTCGATGTTAGAGCTACCAACTTAACGGAATTGATAAGTAAATCAAAATTTTGGTACCCGTCTAACATGAATATTTTTTTTTCATATTGTACACATATACAATACCTATTCATATATATATACAATACCTATTCATATATATCAAAAATGCGGTGCGTGGACCCGGGTTCGATTCCCGGCCGTTCGTCGAACGGGGCTGGACTGGTGTTATGGTTGGCTGTAAGAGATTGCTCTCGTAGCAATAAGTCCGCCATATGTATCAATTAAATAAATTATACTAGATAAATAAAATAAAATAAATTAGTCGGTCTGGGATAGCAAAATGATACCATCTTCCTACACGCCTTCCAGATCTGCTTATAACCTATGCGGGTATACATATGCTATTTGTATTTATAATAAAACTTTAATTTCGTTTCATTAAAAGCCCTTGACTTCATTTCAGTGAACTACAATATTATGGCCTATGTGTATCTGAACTATAATTACCGTGTGTTTAAATTTTTTCAAAATCCGTCCGTGGTTGATCGAACTGTAAAAGTGAAAAAATTTTGTATTGAATTTTATGGGAATCATGCTTGCATTTGGGCATTCGGGATACACGGTACAATTTATTAAAAATACTTTCGCAATTGTAATATTAGTTTGGATAAAATTACAAATTTAAATAAATACTGTTTGTGTATCAATGTTAATATGTGTTTTTATGTCTGCAATATATTTGTGTTCAGCAAAGGAAAAGCCTAGCTAACTTTGAGTAACATTAACATAGCGTTTAAATCATAGGTGGCGCTTATGCTAAATGCTAGATATATAATTTCTGTACTATATTCTTAATCACTATGACATAAAAAAATATTTAACTTTGATGGGTACACGCGTTAACTATAGACTAATGGTTCCGTTGCATGTAACCTTTGCGGCTGGAAAAACATTTATAATGTTTTATTTATTTTATATTAAATTATCCCATTTAAGTTTCCACAATTCATATCGTATGATACTGGTGAGAATTACATACAGAAATAAAATTACGCACGCACGCATGCACGCACACACACATGCACATACTCACACGCACAAAAGAACAAACCCTACTAAAGATATATTACCAACGCGCGTATGTAGGACTATTTCCTCTATCTTAACAATTCGTAGTGTGTTTTATGGTAAGAATTATATATAAAATTACACAAAGAATTGCATACAACGCACGAATACGTAGTAATATTCATTTTTGACAATTTTAAACACTATTCAACATATGAATTACTAAATTAGTCCTGGAAGTAGTGTAGACACAAATTAAAATCAGTCACCTATAAGCAAAATATTATTACGACAAACCCATAATTCACCGACGGAATTTGCTGAAATCCACAAAGCCGGCGACTCCGTGTAAATGCCAAGCGATCAATGAACTGTATTTTTAAATTCGAGTCACGTCGCGAGGTCTGAGAGAAGTGGCTGACTAACTCTTATTCAATCTCCGAATAACTGAAAAGTATTTTGTGTTGTTCAAACTGTTTCATATGCATATTGTCGGCGAGTGTTTAGAACAATTGTGTAGATACACTAAAATATCAATAATGAAATTACATATTGAAATTATAATGAAGAAATTAAAAAAAAAACAAAAAGACGTTAAGACACAAAGCTATTTAAAAAGTTTAGCGTAAGATCGTAGATGAGTTTCAAATGGAATGTTTTTAAAATTTCGCAGACAATTACTAAGAAAAAAATTCCGACTAAATATTACTACAACTTTTTTATAATAGATTTCAGACTCAAAGTTATTTTCCCACACTTCTATAGACACAGATTTAGTATATTTTGTCACCTTGTTTTTAAGCTGTTGATCAAAGGAAATTCTACGTAGATTTTTGAATAAAGAGATGACAAACAAACATAAAACGTTTCGTGTTAATATTGCATAATGATATATAACCAGAGCTCTAAGAAGTTTTGCATTTTTAGACGAAAAATTACAATAAAATTGGTCTAGTAATTATTTACACAAATTATAAATTATATAAATGATAACGAAGCCATGTAGGTACATCATGCAAAAATCATCGGACAGATTGTATTTCAATGCAAATGCCCATTTATATAACTTCGACGTTTGGTCAAAATGTGCAATAGATTTCATTAAAATTATTATTCAACTCCAATACTACTTAATTAACAGATTATTACTTAAATCATTGACAGTGACATCTGTTTGGTTGCTACGTCACCATTATAGATATGTAGATTCATAATTCTCTACTAGATGGCGGTATTTAGTTTTCTGTTAATAAATGTGTTTCATTTAACTCTACGCTATCGGAGGTTTGAGAAAGTGGAATATCCATTAGGGCGACCTGGCCTGGCTCTCACTCCATAAATTGTAGCCATTTTTCTCTTATCGGCAGTTGTTTCGGAGGGCTCGCAAATAATTTGATCATTAATTGATTCAATCCAATTTTAAACTGTAGATTTATAATTTCGGCGATTGTTTATGTGATTGGACGATTCGGCGAGTCTCGAGCTTACAAACAAATACTAAAAACAGTTTCTTTTTTTACTTAAAGCCTTTGGAAATACGATTCTAAAATTGGCTAGTTCATTGAACTTATATCAATAAAACATTCTATTGCGAATATACTTTTATGACTAGAAATTCTTTAAATTGCAGAAGTTTCTTTGCTATATATATTTAAAAAAAATATTTAAAAAAATTATTTTACAAGAATCGATGGGCATCAAGCAAGCATTGTTATCATATCGTGAGTTGTACATGAGACAAAATACTAAATACAGTTCCCGTAAACTTTTAGTATATACTTAAACGTATTTTTCAATGAATAATAAGCATGTAAGAAATCATTAACAACATTATTATATTTTGGTTAATAACACTAATTACAAACTAAAACAAAAATTAAATATTCTTTACATATTTATGAAAAGCAATAAAATACATTTTCAGTGAAATATGTTTTTTTTAGACTTTTAGTATGTACTTAAACGTATTTTTTCCATGAATAATAAGCATATAAGAAATCAGTAACAACATTTTTATATTTTGGTTAATAAAATTAATTATAAACTAAAACAAAAATTAAGTATTCTTTAGATATTTATGAAAATCAATAAAATAAATTTTCAGTTAAATATTATTAAACATGTTTTTTTTTAAACGTAATAAGACTTACAAAAATCAAATAATGGCTGACACAATTAAATTTCATGTAACACTGATGCCAACGAATTAGGCAATCAAAAGCAGAGGTCTCACATACTTACGTAAACGTAAAAGTTCAGGTGACCAAAGCAGAGGTCTCGCATACTTACGTAAATGTAAAAGTTCAGATGATCAAAGCAGAGGTCTCGTATACGTACGTAAATGTAAAAGTTCAGGTGACCAAAGCAGAGGTCTCGCATACGTACGTAAATGTAAAAGTTCAGGTGACCAAAGCAGAGGTCTCGCATACTTACGTAAATGTAAAAGTTCAGGTGACCAAAGCAGAGGTCTCGCATACTTACGTAAATGTAAAAGTTCAGGTGACCAAAGCAGAGGTCTCGCATACTTACGTAAATGTAAAAGTTTAAACTTGTAAGGGCGAGAAGTGTTTCTATCAAAGTATTTGTAAATATTATTTTTCTACATATTAATATATTGTCTAATATACTTTTTTCAGGTGTATACCTTTCGGTTAACGATTCAACATAAATTTCTAAGGACCTATAAAACTTAAGATAATCGCTCTAATCTTCTAGTAAGATTCTACCAACCCTTATTTTTTCATGGTGTTTAGTTCAACAGTTGGAAATAAGAAGGAGAACGGATTTGTTTACCCATTTTTGTATACACCAAGAGTGTGGTACTTTAAAATTTAAAAAAAATTGAGTATTGAATATATTTGGCGTTAATTTTGTAGAAATTAATTATTCACAATTAGATGAAACTACGTTATGTAGTATTGTTTCTACTTTCTTTAAGTTCTTTACCACGTACAAGGTTTCATTGTATTACAACATCTTCAGGTTGTAATACAATCTGCTAATAGCCCTTTAGCAAAGATTAATCTTTGCTAATAGTCCACCTGAAGATGTTGTAATACAACGAAACCTAAGTCGTGGTAAACAACTTATAGAAAGTAGAAATAATACTACATCACGTAGTTTCATTTAATTGTGAAAAATCGAGTACTCAATTTACCTCCTCTTATAATTATATAATATTTTTAAGCATTAACTGCTACATACTGCAAGATATGTGAGTTACATGATCTTTTACTCTGTGAAATTTCAAGTTTCTATGTATGTCAAAATTTCAAGTTTCTATGTGAGAAAACCGGCTGTAACAGAAAGCAGGCAGACGTATGAGCGATCTTATAAGATTCTTTATTCCTTCTGAGATTACTAACCTTAAAAAGAAGCGACAACACTAAATGCATGTCATACATATATTCTGATTGGAAAACGTGATATGTTTTGAAAAGCATATATTTACATATTAGAAATTATAATATAATTACTATAAGACTTTAGAACCCCTCCTGGGTGCATGCTATTGGAAAAAAATTGTACGATCTAGAAATATTTAATATTTATTGTAAATTATTAATTAAAATATCGCACGATCAAATAGGAAAGTATACTTTTGTATCATCTAAACCTTCCAAAATATCTCTAATACTTTCGATAATCGTCTGAAGTTTTACCAAGCGGCTATTGAAATTACGCACGATGTCAATAATAACCCAACGGCATAGTCGTTGTCAACCTTTTCAGTAATTACTGGCAGAAGTCGTTAACGAGGTACCAAATTGGAAGTGCATAAGAGAGACTACCGTTTACTACTTATATAAAGGCGAGGAAGACGCTTTGTCATAAATCTAATTATTTCTGAGAGCCCTTAAGAGTGCTGAGTTCATTGCTCTTCACAATATATTTTAGGGTCTTCATAATGACTTTGCGAGACGATAAAGGTCAGGTCAGAGTAACTACGGAAGCGACAGCGACAGAATTTTTAGTATAATGTACTTTATTATTTCTAAAGTATATTTCACATTGGAGCATAAGCATACATATTTACATTGTTACATTAAACTAATCTATATTCAAATAAAATGCAACATTTTTCACTTATAACTTGAGAACTTTACTTTGGAATGATTTTGATGCGGTTTTCGGCATCGTATAAATTGTTTTTTTTTATTTATTACATTATTAATGGAAGGTTTTTGTGCATTACACGTTAGTGTAAGTGGAGAAATTACGGAGCTATGGTAATATTTATGAGACGTGACCAGTGTGCCTGCGCGCAGGACGCGCCATGGGTGGCAATGGCAAACAGTGGCCTGGCATCTGGGTCATTTCCACGCGAGCGGAACTGCGGGCAAAAGCTAGTACTTCATAAAATTTGAAGTAAGTAAATAAATAATAGTGATTATGTTATTTTCATTTTATTTCGATTAATCTTTTTTTAAGTTAACAAGGCAAATTATAATGAGAACAGTTCTATTTCGATAACGGAAAATCAACAGATGAATCCGTTAAAAATTCAATCAGTTAAATATTTCTACATAAACGTACTGTCAATGCAAGTCGCGTCCCTCAATATAAAGGTCCTTACAAATGACGACCCAGCTTTTTAATAATTAAATTAAAATTAATTTAACAAAACGTGAAACGAAATTCTCAAGTAACTGACATATAGATGATCAAGGTCTTAACAATAAGTACAAAGTACTTAATCACCATAGGAACGATAGCAGCACGGCAGCCATCTTTCTATTATACACACGCACATTTATATACTCTTTCGGTGCCAAACCTGCCAGTGACAAACACATTAAGACGTGTAAAACTGTATTGTGTCTAATAAAATTTATAAATAAATAAACACATACTAAAGAACAACCGTCCGTGATAACGTTCG
The DNA here is from genome assembly GCA_039881145.1 of Druceiella hillmani. NCBI lineage: Eukaryota > Metazoa > Arthropoda > Insecta > Lepidoptera > Hepialidae > Druceiella > Druceiella hillmani. Next base: position 32,581,734 of record JAYKKI010000006.1, read on the forward strand.
AGCTCGATATTAAATTAAAAATATAATTACTATCAATTAAAAGTGACTAATAATTATGAAATGGAATTTCCTTTTTGTATTAACATTTATTTTATATAGACCCACAGAACACATCTCGTTTCGCTTCGCGAGTTCGGAGAATGTAATAAAGAATATTAATGTAATAAAAAAGTTGTTGGACACATGTTAGACTACGCATAAAAGTAGTTACATATTTATTTTAAAATATGTATAGAGTATACAATGGTAAAGGTAGCGTGAAAGCGGAGGCTTTGGGAGATCGATAGTGATTTTGATTCGTGACGTCAGGCGATACGTTACAGCAGATCTAAGCATAAGATAGAGAGGAGGTAGGTCGACTTAAAGGTGGATAACAGTGGTAAGATGAAGAAAGGAGGAGGGAGAAGTAAGAGAAAAGGAGAAAGGGACAGAGTGCATAGAGGCATACGTAGACTCGTGCATAGCGATCGCGATGACAGTACTCTCATATCCTACGTAAAAGCTACTTATTTATTGTACTATACTATCTTCATTATACTAAAGTAGTAAACTACTAAAGGATTAGAAAAATTAATGTTTGATCCTGTGGTTTTCATCTAGTACTACGAGATATTAGTACTAGATGAAAACCGAATTTTTTTAGAGCATTAAAATAGTACAAAAATAACAAAATGTTACAACAAATGATATGTATGTTTCATCACAAGCAATACATGAAGCAATTTTTTTCACCGCAAATCTTAAACGTAATTCGCAAGCAACACGTTTTCAACAAATACCAGCTCTAATCGTATTTAGTAGTTAATTGAAAAGATACATTCCTTTATGGAACTTTTTTGTGAAAATCGGGAAAAGTTCGAACTTTGCATCACTATCATTTTTACTATTAAATGGCAAATTTCAAAATAATAGATTCGATTCATATTAGACCCAAAATTTGGATACAAGATTTTCGAGGCTGCGTTGTGAAGATTTTCATAACAATATCCCAGTCAGTCGCACTAATTTCAGTCCAGAATTACATTGATTTTCCCCCCACCGCCAGAGTTCCAATCCTTTAACTTTTTAAAGCTGTGTACAAGCTTTGAGAATATTCCTTTTAAATTAAATTACTTCTCTAATAAGAATAAAAAACGTGAGTCTTTTTAAAAAAAGTTCATAAAATGTAAAGTGTTTTTGCTAAGTCTGACAATTATCTTCTGTCTTTTAGACGCTTTATTACTCAACAATGATTGAATTTATAAACGTGTTATTTTTGTACTTTATAAAACTTAGAATACATACAAAGTATAAATTTGTAACCTGTGTGAAAAAAGTGTCTTAATCGATTTTTTCCAAATCATTTAACACGTGTTTGTGCATGAACTTAAGTATATTACAAGTGTATTAATATTTGTAATATAGCCAAGACAAAATACATTTGCACACTTTTCTATAAACGTCTCGGTGTAACCGCACCCGGACTCCAATACGGGAACTGGTGTACGCAGGCGTAATTGTTCGTAATTGATACTGGGTCTAACAGCACAGTGTTAGAACTGACGCTCACGAGAATTGTACAATACGACTGGCCAATTAGGCGTACTCGTTCCGTGAGCGGGTTTCTTGAGGCGCTAGTAAAATACTACAATCACTCTTGTCGTTATGAGTCACGGTTGAATGACCGAGCGATATAAGATAGTAATTCATTTTTTAAAAACTCCTTCGTCGGATAGATAACGAATGAGCACATCATCTATGATCATCACTAGTCCAGACATTAACTATCTGGCGAATAAAAGCTCTTTGTAAACAGATCTATATAAATGACGTTTCTTTTCGTACGTACATATTATTCGTATGTACAATATGGTTTCCATATTTGGGTAAAAAAAAAGTTAAAACTCTAATCTTTTAACAACGCTCATCTATATCGAGCCAATATTTAAAAAAATCTTTAAACCTGAGTGAAAACACTTCCCTTCTAAAAGAATTAATATTAATTCTGTAAGCGCCCTGAAGTTCAGTTTTAATTGTATTCTATTTGGTTATTAACTGGTTATTTATTTCAGTTGCATTCCAGACGTTAATTATCCAATTCTTCATTTTTGTTAAATACTGTTCGCACATTTTTTGAGTTTTATTCGACGTGTAAAACATACTATTAATGTACCGTACCATAAGGGACAAAAAAACGGTATCCCTATTGGATACGCGTCTTTATGTCGGTCTCAAGCGTTTTTCTCAGGAAATATTTCACAAAGAAAATTGAATTCTGACATAGTAATGAAGTTCATTGATCCGCAATAAGAAGTACCCGCAATTTCGCAAGCAATAAACTAAAAAAAATGACTTAGTATTTTGGGAGAGGACAGTGTGGTATAAAACAAGATGTGCTTTCGGTCGTGTGCTTGAAAAAATTGCTTTGGAACATTAGTTTTGCCTGTTACTTAGATTTCCAAACAGTTCTAAATTTTGTCACTCCACGCGTGGGTATGTGGATGGCGTGGCAGACCATACATTAAATAGAATGTCGATTTCAAGCTATTGTTCGATCGAAATAGAGCGATCCTTGTATTTTTTTTAAATTTTTCTTTATTCCCTATACTTTGATCGAGTGAAGTTGCCGCAAGAGGGCAGCTACTTGACAAATATAATTTTTTATATTTTAAGTTATAACACACGGATATAAATCAACCCAGGTGAATTGAATGACAAGAGGTAGAACACAATCTTGAGTGTAGTCGATATTGTCCGATCATCCATTTGGAGCGCCAGCGAGTGGATGCGCACCGAATGGCGCAACTCTTTTTTTAACTCTTTAGTTGCATCGTATGAGCTCCTTCGGAGCGTATTCTGACTATACTTAGATTTTATCAGATTTTTCTCTCAGAAACGAGATTTGGGTCATGACGCAATGGCCTGCTCTGGTTTAGATATCACTTCACGGCGGAGATACGACGAGCAATCTCCATTCACTGACTCTACCGTATCCGAGATAAAGAATATTGCCTTATACTTCTTCTGCTCAGTCGTTTAAAAGGCGAAAGTGAACCCTAAAACCTTCCTTTTAAACTTGAAGAAATTGTTATTTACCACACACATACCAGGAATAAAATCAAGGATAAGTGCATGCCGAAACACATAAAGGAGAATTATACAGTTGTCAATATCTCTAGAAATTGTCGAAGACCGTTAGTGAAATAATTTCAATTGAAAGTTCGAAGCAAATAGTAGTTCAATCGAAAGCCCTAATTAGAAAAGCAGTTTCTAGATTTTTTTTTAAATATTTAAAAACTATGGTTATTAGAGAAAGGGGAAACGAGGCACATCATTTTAAAATTAAATATTTTGTAAATAGAGTTTAAAAAAACTGGTGAATATATCCTAAATTTAATTTTAAAAGACCTGTCCAATCATAATCCCACCCGATGGTATACGCCAAATAAAACTAGTGCCAAATTTAGAAAACTTTTATTTTAATATTTTGTTATGCACCATTTGAGATGCGTCATTTATATAAAGCCTCTATTATAGAAATGGACGGAGGAAGGGAGATATATAGAAAATGAAGGATTTCTTGTTTCTCTATGCAACTCTGAAAAGGGCACACAGAAGCCACAGGATTCTCTATATAAGAACTTGAAATGTTTATTTCTGATTCTTTCAAGAATAACAAAAGTCTTTAAGATGAATTATGTAATCAAACCTCGCTATTTTTGACAGCTTCGTGACATATTTTTTCCGTTTATTTCTGCAAACGATAATACATTTATATTTTGGTTCCACATTCGTTAACCTAAAAATACACTTAACCGTAACTACTATTAAAAACCCGTATAATTTTTTTGTCTTTAACCTATACTTACATCGCATAATATAATTGTTGGTAGTCGCAAAGTTCTTTAAAAATGAACTTGTTTAATTAAAGCAGTCTCTTATATGTCAACTGTTAAGTATCTAGCTTTACTGATAAATCTTCAACCGTTTAAAAAACAACAACTATGTCACAGACAGAGAAGCAATCGAAACTAAAAGAATGTTGGAGCTATGGTATCTTCTTTTGGCACAATATTCATAAAATTAAAATAATACGTAAGCGTTTATCTATTATTAAAAAAATCGTATCATTTTCTGTGTCTACGTGTCATACCTGCATCTCATATTCTCCTGCACATTCCCGTGCTAGCAAAAACCAACTTATCTAATTTACGTAGTCTCATATTATGTCAACTATTACGGATCTGGTTCCACGGATCAATCTTCAAAGGTTCAAAAAACAACAAACCTACGTCAGACAGAGTTTGAACCTTTGGCTATAAAATCCTAAAAAAATAATTATGGACGAAAGAGAATCCTGGATAGCGTGACATTAATGGAGACGGCAACTTCAAATTGTTCACACGACGACCGAAACAAGTGGCTAATTCACATTAATCAAACGCTAAATGAATGGGACGTTACTTCGATTACGTCACTGACAGTTATATCACACGATAGCGCTGTCGGCTCAAGCGTGAAGTATGGAACTGCTAACCAGGAAATACTTTCGAGCGCACACAGGCTGTTACGAAAGCAGAAATGGCGCGGCGCAGTTGTGATAGAAAGATAGGAGAGAGACCATGTACAGATTTTGCAATTAATGAGCAAAGATTCAATTAAATGCAATTTATATTTTAAAAGACTTGTTGAATAATTTTAACACTTTGACTTTTATTTTTGATAAGAATATAATCACTTGAAATCGATCATTTCAGCATTCAGAGATGCCAACCCGTTAAAAATAAAAACCGGCAGGAACAATATCCTTCAACAAGATGTAATTTCTATTATAAAAAACAATTTTTAAAAATCATTTCTACATCAAATTAGGGCGTATGGATAGGAGAGAAGAAAAACTGCATTCATTCCTTTTATTACAAAATCGCATTAAAGTTAATTTATTGTAAAATAAATAAACACACAGATTAGGCTTAAAGTAAATTATTATTGAGTCTATTAAAAATTTTGCGTAGATTTTTGTTACTGACATAAGATATGATAATAATGAAAGAGACTAACAGCAGGGAAATTCGGGAGGGATGGTGACCCTAGTTACCAATGGTCCGGTTGTCGAACGATTGTCTGGTTTTACGTATTTTCGAACCTCCACATGCGAGTTGTAAAACGTTCAATTAATTTAAAATCATAAAGTTTAACAATCTTGGAATGGTATATTGGGTATTGTAATTTTCCATTTAATCTTTCAGTATGCCCCGAAATGAAGTACTGTTTTTATATTGTTTGACGCTTATGTTACGCATTATTTTTAATTACATAAAAAGTCTCGTCTTTTAACGAGCTTGTTTTCACTTCATATATTGTGATAATTGAAGTCCAAAACTGAATAAGGCTTTCAAATGCATGGGTTTTACTTTTAATCCCATATAAAAGGTCTATTAGAGTCCTGAAAAAAATTACATCCTAATATTCAAAATTACAATTCTATTTTATTGTAAAAACTAATAGGTCTAAATTATAACAAAAGCTAATATTGTTGTTTGAATTTATTGTTTCTTTCAATACTTATATCGCATTAATCAATTTATCATCGATTGAAAGAAGTAAAAAGGCGCACTATATAGCAACAGTGCTACCACTTTCGGCGTGGAACTACCCATGCCCTTTTAATAATAAAGTTTACCAAATTAGGAACAGATGGCGTTAATTTCGTGCGATTTTTTTTCTTTGTCTAATACATAACTGAAACCCTATTGAATATTGTGGGGTATTATTTAGGTTAAAGTTACTCCAGAAAATATTAAGTTTAATTTAAAGATCGTTGAAGAGTTACTTAACAAAGAAATTGAGTCTGTCACTGTTGATTTGTTCCGAGACGTTTGGAGCAAGATGAGAAATATCAGCAAACATTAATCGATCTCGATCAAAAGTACCCAATATTACAATGCATCATAACAAGAGTAGGATATTCCAATACCTAATCGTCCGCAATCGGGATAAAATAATGCAAGTCCTAGGGTAAAAAAGAACAATCAATACGAGTATATTGGCAAAGCATATATAAAATAATAGCCAAAAAAATAATTTTCAAAAGTACATTGATTTTTTACGTGAAGCGTATATGTTAGAAATATATTTACAAAAATTACCAAAATGGCAAGAATTCTATGTTACCTACTCTATGTCTTTGGGACCCAGCATGATAAGCGCTAATAAATATTCAACTTATTTTTCAACCCCTATATTAAAAATGTATTTGTGCTAGTAATGAGAACGCGCGCCAGCTTTGACTAACCGACCTTTTTGGCGGGATTTTGTTTAATTTTCCTTCAGTGACCTTGCACCATGATAACTTTGGAACCATTTAAAATATGACGATGAAACAAACTAAGTTCGTCCACTACCTATATATACCACGCGTAATTTTTTTTTACATTATATAAGTTTTAGCAATCAGATATGCAAATGGAAAATGATTGAAAAGCTATAAATTCGAAAATTACAGACAGACACCTCAATTTTATTTATCTGCACGGAGAGAGTGCTTACTCAACATAAAACTTTTAAGAAAGAAACCAATGTCACTTCGACATGTTTCAGAGCGGAAATGCATCTCGAAGTACTTAGATTTTGCCATTAACGAAAATAACGACCGATACAAGACATTTAAGACTACGCCATTAGCGACTGACATAAGACATGTAGACTTCGTCATTAACGCCATTAACGGCTGACACAAACTAACTCAAATTGATCGCAGAATATATTATGAGTTTGTCTATTACGTTAATCGCCATCAACTTCACCGCGACGTGTTAAAAAGACAATAAATGCTTTATCAAATAGGCAGTACGCCACATGCACTCTCGTTACTGCGTTTAAATTGAAAGTAACGAGGTGTCATATCTATCGGCCAGCGTCTATATACTCCATTATTTCATCGCGCGCTGTTTTTTTCTTTTTTTTTTACACGCGCTTCACATCTGATTATTCAGAGGTGACGGCCAGTGATTTATATGAATTATAAGCCATTAGATAATTCGATTAACGAGCGGGAATACTGCTCACGGGGCTAGTGAAAGGCGTAGGAAAATGAAAGTGGCTTCTGTGTTACAATTTTGGTTGCGGCATCACCTTTTCCGCTTCGGCTACTTTATCGCTCTCCGCCGCGTTGCTTCGGTAGCGACGAGTAACATTATTATTTGTTTTGTCGAATAACACGAGCGGTTTGACTTGACGGGTTTAACTTTGTTGGGAGCATTTTTCTGCTTGTTTTAGTATGTATGTGGGTGTAAACAAATTTAAACCACAACATTGTCAATAGCTTCGTTAACGAATATTATTATTATTTAATTAATTAATTGGCAAAAAATCTTAGAATTCAGCACCCAATATATATGCTAAAGTTGAATACTTTGCATGATTATGCAACAAACAATAGTATTCAAATTCGATGCAATGGATTCGGAATCTATGGGTATTTCGACTAGATACCACCTCTTATTAGAACAAATGAACGGAGTCCTTTTACTTTGCAACAATTTTGTGGTACACTTTATAAAAAAAACTACTGAATATTTTCGATTTGGGGGACGACATAGTAATTAACAATGACGTCTAGATGTGCCATAAGTGAATCTTTTTGGATAAAGTTTCATTTGTTAAAGACAAAATAGAAATTATTTTATTTTACAACTTCTTCGTTATAAGTCTGTTTTTTGAACTGTGCCTTAGGTGATATAACAAAAATTCAGTGTTGCCTCCAAATGGCGAAGTCAGTAAAACTGTTAAGGTTCATTACCTTGATAAAGGAAAACTTTTATAGTGGGATTTCTTTAGTTGGTTTTTGGCTTACTTTGAAAAATGATCACGAATAAAAAAGCTTATTACTTCCAAGTCGTAGTTTCCTTTTTGTATTTGTAATATAAAATAATATTACAAAATTGCATAAATGCAAAACATAAGCGCAAACGACTTTAAAAAAAAAAGACTGTTTGAAAGTCTGAATGCGGACCCCGTAAGTGCTCGTTAGCAAAGTGTTCTTTTACTTTTTCTGTTTTTCATTTCAGAAATAATTTCTTTAACAGTTAGAAAAGTCACTCTGTTAATTAAATTAAAGTACAACAAATTGTGTTCACGTTACTTGTAACTATTACAGTTGAACGTAAGCAATTACTTATAAAATATTATTTATGAAAATCTTTGTTGTTTAAATATGTACGTTTCCCTAATTTTTATTATCATTATTATTTGACTACTTGTATAATATATTTTAAAGTTATAACATATAGAAGCATGATAACTAATCAAAAATTATGTTCACGTTACTTGTAACTATTACAGTTGAACGTAAGCAATTACTTATAAAATATTATTTATGAAAATCTTTGTTGTTTAAATATGTACGTTTCCCTAATTTTTATTATCATTATTATTTGACTACTTGTTTAATATATTTTAAAGTTATAACATATAGAAGCGTGATAACTAATAAAAAATTGTGTTCACGTTACTTGTAACTATTACAGTTGAACGTATGCAATTACTTATAAAATATTTTATATGAAAATCTTTGTTGTTTAAATATAGGATATTTGCAATACAGACCAAAACTTACATGTTATCGGAATCAACCAAGAACTCCTGAGACATCAAAACACATCTTATAAGAATAGGTTTATAGCGAAATAGGTCTAAAAACGGCAACTTTAACGATATTTTTTAAACACACGTACTTAAAGAGCTTTTCCAATGACATTCCCACGCCTAAGCATAAAATAAAATTTTCTCTTTGCATATACAAGCGTCGAATATAACTGTTCATAGTTTTATATACGATTTTTCATTTTGGGACAAATAATTACTGTGAACGCGCTACTGCCAGCGCATTACGTGAGTATTTGTATATCAAGTTAAAAACATAGTTCGGTTGTATGAATAGCGAAATATTTATTATAGAACTGTTATCCCATGATGAAGTATCAGAAGCTCTATGAGATCTTTGGCGTAGCTTGCGCAGTCCATAAGAGACAAAACAAGGTTTCCTCCCAGCAGCGAATAAAAACGCGAATTTTTAAATGTATAGTCAGTTCCACAGCGGTATTACTAACGTATAATCAAATTCAAGGAAGTTGGACGTTAGTCACTCTCACCATTGATATACATGAGACACGAAACAAGTTATCGATACCTCTTAGTATCGAGCATAATTTTTTCGATACCGATACTTTTGTACTCGATACCTATTAATCGATACTTTTACTCACATGAGTACTTTACTACAGGTACCGCATTGAGTCCCTCCGAAAATTTGATGTAATACTCCAAAAACTCTTTGAAATACAACTAAATGTTACCAATATTACAAAAGTGCATGCAGTACCAAAAAGAATTGTCATATTGGTGAGATTTAATACTGTTTATAATTCGAGACGAGACCGTGAGCGAAACGATAATTGGACAAAACATTATTTTTATATGATTAATTGCACAGTGCAAAAGTAGGGAGGTTCGAACTTTATTTACGTTCATTCTCTTTAATCGTTTCGATGAGCTATTTCTTGTTTTCGTTTTCCTGTATTATTTTTATCTTGATTTAAGAAAAAAATAATACAATAATAAAAATTGTCATTAATTACATTCTTGTTTTATTGTTTTACAGCTAAAAGCTTTTATGCGATTTGCATTAATTTTGTTTATCTACGTGAGCACAATTTGTGTTGAAAAACTTTTGATGGAATACAAATATGTATCGATTTGCAATATGAGGAGTAACTTGTAAAAAAATTACGTAATATACACTCAGGTAAACCATCGATATCTTAGTGTATTGATACTTTTATCTACACGATACTTTTTTCGATACTATTGATGAGTATACTATCGATACTTTTGATTCGATACCGCGTCCCTAGATGAACACAGCCCATTGTTTCAAAATGAATTGCGCCTGACAGGAATGCCGATTAGGAGACTTCGAATAAGCAGATCACGAGTGTCGGAACATGAGGCATGCACCGTTGCAATCGATCAACGTTAGGCACGCGCCGCGGTTGTCCACTAGCTCCAGAACGTGACCAAGAAGCTCAATTAATGGCGGCTAAACTTTATACTTAACCGATAGCTATCAAATAGGATTGCAATGATTTAATGTCCGTAATATATATAAAATGGTCTTTGCATTCCAGTCAAATGCCTGAATCGATTAAATATACTTTACATGTACTCAGACCAGCGACAATTATTAAAAGCGCTACCCGGATACTAACAAGTATGCAATAATACATGAGTCAGAAATTAATTTTGTCATTAAAATCATGCTTTTAGTGGCCTGTATCTAAATTATAAAAACGCAACTATAATTTCGTTATATCTGTTCGTCCACAAACAAGCCAGCAAGTCGTCCACATACAAGCTAGCAAGTCGTCCACAAACAAGCAGTATAGTTTATACGATTGTGACAAAACTTTACTGAAAGATGTAATAACATAGAAAAACTATTATTCTCTTAATACTATGAACTTGTTCAATGGAAAGCCAAGAGTGCATGGAAAAAATATTGTCAAAAGTTATACCTTAGATTCTAATAAGCGACATGTGATGTGTTACTGTTATTGAATGCGAACAATCTGTAAAGTCAGTAGGCGCACTGGAAAAGTAGTTTGAAACATAACTTTCATGCAGATCTGAATTTATATTATCTTCTTAATATTATGCACTTGTACAATGAAAAGCCAAGAGTGCATGGAAAAAACATTGTCAACATTTATACCTTAGATATTAATAACCGGCTTGCCATGTGGCACTGTCATGGAATGCGAACAATCTGTGAAGTCAGTAGGAGCACTGGAAATGTAGTTTGAAACGTAACTTTACGCAGATCTGAATCTGGTGGTGTATGCTTTTCTGATCAATTTTTTCTGGATAATTTTCTGATCTACGATTTCTATTTCGAGATTTAGCCCGATGTGATTGTTTCAAAATGTTTAATTGAAACATTTTTTTGATGGTTTGGTCCAGGATACGTCCGTTAGGCGTTTTAATGTATAAAAGGAATAAAATATACTTACGGGGATGGAACAGATTTAATATTGATATTTAAATATTATATATTAGAAGACACTTATGGGGAAGGAGTATATCTTTAAATGTTGTAGTGAATAAGAAGCGATGAATCACGTTATATATTTCAATTTCCCCAATAGGTTTAACACCATTTTCACATTTCTGAAGGAAGAAATTAATGAAATAAAAATGGTCTACATTCATCGGTCACTTCTGTATTCATCCAGAATAGTATTTTAAGAATAATATTTTTAACATTTATTTTAAAAGCACATCGCACTTAGGGTTGAATATTTCTGGAGCATCGATTAGTCAAGTCGAAGTATCGATTTTTATATATAGCGCCGGTATGAAGTTTTATGAGGAGCAAATTCAGAAGTTCAGAACGTACGAAGTTTAGAGCGTTAAAAAAGTGTAACCGTTAGACTCTAATCGTACGAAGTTCAGAGCGTTAAAAAAGTGTAACCGTTAGGTGGCCGCGCAACATTTCTGCGCATCTTTAGAGTGAAACATCAATATGTTTATTTGGAATTTTCATATAACGTAATCGCAATGACGGGTGTGACACACAAGATGTAATCATTAAATGTCATTATGTGTGAATATTGGCGTCTTCTATCCTACAAAATTAAAAAGTCTCTTTTAATTTTAACTTCTTAGTGTGACGTTATTTGAGTTTTTCTTGGAAATAATTATATTGTCAGCATTTTTTATTAAAGAATTTTCCATTTACATTATTGATATTGATATTTACATTTATATGCAGTATTACCTATTTTATACATTCCAAGACAATCGCACTTAAGGAGTAAATTCCGGTCGCGCATCGGAGCTGACACGCACAATTTTTTTTCTCAGACCCCATCGAATGCAAAATTTCTTGTCTATACGATATCACTCGTGTATTCTGCAGCACGTCCGTCTATCAGTCGTGTTTCGCAGAAATATTTTGACAAGGAAACTTGAAATACGGCACCGCGATAAAACAATTTTAGAGCAAGCAAGTGAAGTACTCGATTTTTTTACTTTTTCTATTTTGTATTTTGATGAATTTTATTTAAAGTGTTTCTGCAAATGTCCAAAAAAGACAACTCCACTCCTCATCTCTGAAATTACTAGAGTTAAAATTATAAAAGGAATGGCATTACTACGAGTTTATCTAATGTTTATCGGAAAACTATATAATTGTAAATCATATAGGTTTTTTTGGGAAATTCATGATATTTGTAACCCTATGAAAAATATACTCGGCAATATATTTACATGGTGAAAAATTACCTATATTAATAATTGTAAATAGTTTAATAGAAATATAATGTACACTTAAATGTTTATATATGTCTAAGTGTATACGCAATTTTCAAAATGCGAGTTCTACCCTTTTTTTGTTTTTTTAGGGTTCTGCCCCTCAAAACGCATCCCCATCACTTGGTTGTCCGTCCGTCCGTCTGTCTATCAAAGCCCCTTTTCTCAGAAACGGTCAGAAATGGAAATCAATTTGGAATTAATATTGTATACTGAGGCCTAACCTTACTTAACTGTAACCATTTCAAAGTTTTTGATTCACGCGACAGAAAGATATGGCCCTTCAAGTGTATTTTTTTAATCATAAATAATTATGGTCTTACTTACTGATCGACTTTCACCTATCTTCTAAACCCCGAAAAATAAAATAAGAAAAAAAACAGATTTCTGTTAGGTTTTACCTAAAGTTTATCGGAAAGTTATAGCGACAATTCTAGATCTCATACTTTCAGAAATTTAAAAAAAATTTCCTCATTCTTCATGCATAGTCGAGGTCGGTATAATGTTTGACAGATGGAGTTAAGATGAGCTTGTCGTAAACTGAGTTTATTAATAGCGTTTTTATCTATTCTCTATTTATGCAAGGAATAACTTTCTATTCCAAATTTATTAGTATCAAAGTAATAGTATGCCGCCATGTTATTAGTAAGTAACTCGCAAAATTTATTATCGGAAACAAAATAAAGTAGACCAAACTAACGAGAGGCAATGACGCGCCATATCGGTGCCATAAATCCTCTTAAACCCGCCTTCCTCGGCGGACCCCCGGAGCGATGGGCTCTTAAGAAACCTCGTCCCAAACCAGGGCCATTACTGTTATCTTAAGCTGTGTGATAAAGGCAAATGCCTAAAAAATTTCGTGTTCGTAAATCCTATTGGAATTAACAAATGAATTTGAGTAATGGGATACAGCCATAGGGATTAATTCCAGTAGTTTCTGCATTTATTATTAACGAAAAGCGTGGACTTTATTTTTATTAATTAGTAAATGAAACTAGGTGATGTAGTATTATTTCTACTTTATTTAAATTATTAACCACGACCTAGGTTTCGTTGCATGACATCTTCAGGTGGACAATTGAAGATATTAACTCGTAGAACCCGTAGTATGGATGACACCTATACTCAATAACTTCTAGGGATACTATAGTTAATTTGAAGAAATTAACTCGTAGAAACTTAAGACATATGTAGTATGGGTGATACCTATACTCAATATCTTCTAAAGATACTATAGTGAGACAACATTGATACTGCAGTACACTTCAAATTGTTTCAGCCCGGTCACACATCTAAGTAGATACATCACAAAAGAAAACAAACAATGGGAGATATGTATAATTAGTTGTATAATCTTTTTATATATGTATAATACGTTGTCTAATGGTTGGACCATTAGATGCTCGTGCCATTGCAGAAATATATTACTAAGAACAATATCCATTTAATGTATCACATACACCTGAATACTTTGCATTGTATAAACTCATTGAATAATATCAATTTAATTTATTACCCTCACTAAAATACTTGTACATTGTATAACTTTCGAAATATAAAAACTATTAATGTAAAAATTGGGAAAACCCATTCAAATCCCACTTTCCCAATTGTTTTGTATAATATTTAAAGGCTGTTGGAAGTTTCTACGAGTTTATTCTCTTTAAGTTGCCCACCTGAAGATGTTTGTCATACAACGAAACCTAGGTCGTGGTTAATAATTTAAATAAAGTAGATACAATACTACATTACGTAGATTCACTTAGTCACGCCAAATATATTCAATATTTGAAAAATGAGGACTTATGATTTTGTTACGCCCATTCATCCGTATGTCTGTCATAGTCTCACAGCTTTAAATATTTGTGTATAAAATTTTGTAAGTAGATTCATCAAGTAACTAAAATATGGAAAAAAAATTAATGTAAAAAAATAATTTTCTACCAACATTGAGTAAAGCATGGAGCTACGAACCCCCTCTAATAAATAAAACAAAGCGACTTTCACGGTAGATAGCGAAAATGTATTTTTTATCACTTTGTTATAAATAATCGTACATTAAATCATTATTACAAAAGACGATGTCAGTTTTACTGTCATTCGCACGTGTACAAAGTCCCTTCTCTTTCGAGCGAAACAGACGATTATCTTTTCCGCTCCCGCTAACTTCACCTTCTCTCTGAGCTGCCGTCGTGTATTAGTAAGGAACTATTATCGACAGTGTCTCCAGTAAGCTCCCTGTGCGGTAGCTTGATGATTGTACCTCATGAAGTAAGGTATCATTGGATAGGCGTCTTAAAATGAAAATGAGTTTCCATTATCACTTTTCGTTTTAAACTTGATTTGCGAAACGTTAGGCTTCATGACGTGCAATTTTGAACGCTCTAATTATGAGTTTGAAAAATATGAAAAAATCTAGATACTAGCATTATATTAGAAATCTTAATTAAATTTATTTCCTTTAATTAGCATCAACAATTTTAAGAATTACGGGTAATTACGCATCCCTACGTTATGCGTGATAAGCATTTAACCGGTTTTTTATAGTACAACGTTTTGAACCGGTTTTTATACACGGTACTACAAAGAAGAACGCCAAAAGTCCGTATAGTGTTGGGCCCAGGTACTACAAGAATAATAATGACACTCTTATGTAGATTTGAAAAAATATAAAAAATAAGCTTCTTAAAAGTTTTATTTAAATCGTCTGTAAGACCCTGTTGTTACATATAATCCACTGACTCACTGCGGTACCAGTTGTTACGTCTACTCTCGACCGGAGCACTCGCGTCACTGCCTGATTGACAGCTACCCTACTACTGATACCCAAGAGACAATGCACTAAACCTATTTAATAGACACAAACGCTACATCGCCAACAGGACAAATGAAAAATCTTGTATTTTTTTTATGAAAAATCAAGTTAATCTTTATAATTTTCTAAATTATATTTCTAAAAAACTCTTTGAACTGGCATGATGAAACAAAGTGTAAATTATGATACGTTGTATCTTCCATACATTGATGTAACATATTAATGCATAGTGCTCGCAGTCTCGACAGGATCGTTGAAAAAAGCCATTTAAAACAAGAAAAGAGCAAAATATTCATTCACTTTGATCAGAACAGAGGGAATGTCAACGTCAGTTAATAGTTTATTTTTAATTAATTTCGGCAACGGCTACACATTAAAAAAAAACAATGACTGTTTGTTTTTTGTATTGTAAAAAATACTTTTATAAACATTATATAAGTATTGATTTATTGAGTATAATTCTATTTGTGTAATTTCAAGCCCATTTCCGTCAGCCTCCTTTTGACTTTGTAAATGACGTTACATAAAAAGATTAATTATGAAATATTGTTTTATTTAAATAAAGTTCCAACGCAACAAAAGCAAAGCTACAAATTAAAAGAAATCGGTATTTATTGTTCATTTAATCGATTCTAAAAAGTTATAATGTTGTTCGTTAGATTGTTGTTTTTATTTGTTATTAACAATTCTGGATATTTTAAAAATATAACAAAGGATCGTTTACGAAAATATATTTTTTTGTTTTGCATTATTATTACAAATTGCATTTTATTTTTAAACTCTTTCCTAACTGTAAATCACTGAATTGTTTGTTTTTTGTATTCTAAAAAATACCAATTTTCATAAACATTATATTCAGTTTGTGTAACTTAGTAATTGACTTCATCACATAAAATAAATTAATTATGAAATATTGTTTTCTTTAAATAAAGTTCCAACGCAACAAAGCAAACACACTTCTTCGAGGCTATACTCAATCAAGGCCACTGCTTTGAACCAAAGGCAACGTTCTGAGCTGCTTCTACCTGAACCAACCTGTCGGTGAAGATAAAATAAAAAATTATTTATTTTCGTCTCAGGATTAAATTACCGAAATAAAAAAGGAGAATCGCGCCTGTTTTTTACATGCGGCGAGACTAAAGGAGGTAATGTACATAATGTACGCATAAGAATAGTTGTACATTATATTTTGTGACGTCATCCGCCGGTTGTCTGCCGCGGGATAAATCGAATAAAATGTTTGACGTCATAAGATAGTCTACATAAATTTACATGGACATATTTGTATAAAATCTCTTTGGCATGTTGTTTTTTTTTTAATTTTTGATAAAATCATTTGTTTTATAATTAGTTTAATTTATATACGAGTTCGTTCCGTATTTTATCCTATTTCGTACCAGTCTTCGTTTCGACCGAGTCTATAGAAATATTGGAGATGTTGAACATTGAAAATTTGGTAAAACAAAAAGTGCGTTTTTTAAGAAAATGTTAAAAATTTAAAAACAGAAGGGTACAAACGAGGCAAGAAGACGCGTACCGTCAAACAATTTGTGAACACGGAAAAGGAAGTGTTTGTAGAAAATTATTTATTTTATTATACTATTTGATATAGCAATTTGGCTTTTCAATACAAAGCGACAAGCGAAAATAGTATGACGTATTTTTCAATACAATACTTACTTATATGATTATTATAATAGATGGCGAAACGTGCATTAATCTTACAACTAATCGCGTGCACAGCTGGTTTCAAATACAAGTTTTAATTTTAGGTCCACAAGAAACACATAATTTGAAGACTCGTATATAGGCAATTTTCATTCAAGAGAAAGTAGAGAGTAAAGCGATAATAGGATACTTTTCAGATGCTTTGGATAAGGAACTGTAAAAACGTGAAATACCTGTTCCTCAAACGGTCCTTTAAAAATAAATCCAAACAGACAAAAAGTGGCAGCTATTAAGAGTCAATATTTACGTGATAATCATTACCCATAATTCGACCGGACCATTTTTGATTAAAATAGTGTAGGAAAACTATGGAAATTTTGAATAAAATTTATTTGGCATCAGGAAAAACGCTTTTCTCAAATATCTCGAGTTGAATTTAAGCGTCAAATAACAGATACACAATCACGCACGTTTTGGCTAAGTATTTGGATTTACGTAAAAAATTTTCTTTTTAAAGTACCCTTTGTTTTTCTACGTGAAAAATGTGGTGTGTCTAAGTGTGGAGAACTTTTTCTAGGAATGTCATCCAAATATTTAGATTTCTTTGAGGTGTTTGAAAATGTGGTGTGTCTAATTTTTAATAAAATTTATTTTGGCCTCGAGAAAAACAATTTTCTTAAACATCTCGAGTTTAATTTAAGCGTCATATAACAGATATATAGTCAAGCGCATTTTGGCTACGTGTTTGGATTTACGTAAAACGTTTTTCTTTTTAAAGCATCATTTTTTTTCTACGTGAAAAACGTGGTGTGTCTAAATGTGCAGACATTTTTCTAGGAATTTCACCCAAATATTTAGATTTCTTCGAGGTGTTTATACGATCTATTTCTACACGTGCACCATTGCACGTGGAAAAAGCTTTATTATTTTCTCGTAATAAATTTTCTCTTACCTTTTCTTTATACGCAACATAAGTTTTAGTTAATAGATGACGTATATCATCCATCCATGGGTTCATAGAATTTCAAACTTCTTTCGTGACTTGCTGAATGACATAAGTCTTTTCCGGCATTAGACAGAGGCCACTTTCGAAATATGATCTAACGAAAATGAGGCGGGCAAAAGTCCATATAGTTTTTGGCTTAGGTGTTATAAGATTAAAAACCAGCCAAAAAGTACAAAACAATATGAAAGTTATAAGTTTATATTTCTCAAAGACACTGACAAATAAAATTATTGTTGCGGTTGGTATGTCTCAAAAACTACACAACATACCTTTTTGAAACCAATTTTCGTTGAAAGTTTATTTTAAATTCTATTTACCCTAATTTTTTTTTTCAGAATTTTACACATGTTAGTTGAAAAGCGATACACTCTTTTTAATACTTTAAAGGCGCATATCTCACCAACTACTGACTTAATTAAAAAAGGTATTTTGGAACCTCTATATAATTTTTATAAAGGTATTAATGTTATTATAGATACTCCACACACCTATGTGCACTGTATTTTTTTCATACCTCAGTTACACGTATAGGGTGCCAACCCTAATATTTTTTTTTCATTTTATTTCATTTTATGGCGGTTCATAGAAGAAACCTACCATCCAAATTTCATCTATATAGTACCAACAATCTCCGAGTAAAATGACTGTGACATACGGACAGACAGACAGGAGAAACTTATGTGTTCTGTTTTTGTCATTTAGATACGGAACCCTGAAAATGAAGCTTTTATTTAAAGTACTTGATACAAATAAGGCCTATACACCTAAAAATTAAGAAGAATAAACCCAACTTCGAAAATAAGGTACTCGTCACAAACAAGGCTTACCTAATTAATACTTATATTTCAATAAATATTAACGCAAACAAAAAAAAACATCTTTTTGGGTGCATAGGCCTTATTAGAACATAGGCCTTATTAGAACATAGGCCTTATTTGTATCGTATCAAATACCTTAGATTAAATGAAAAAATAAGCCCATGAAAAGTTTTATTTTAACCGTCAATCAGACAAATGAAGTATTTTTTTTATTTTTCATAACAGTTTGTAAATGCTATTTCTACAGAACTCTTTGATCAAGTAAGATGAAACAAAGTACAAATTATGCCTCGCTGTATACTCTATATGCAGATGTAACTTATTAATCGATGAAACTGGCAGGCTCGACGGGTTTGTCGAAAAAATGACTTAAAAAAGGAGCGAAAGAAGACGTTAATTTTGACAACAAAGAACGAATGTCAATGTTATTTAGCAGTTTATTTTTAATTAATTTAGGCAATGACTACACATTAAAAAAACGATCGATCTTGATTATTTTTTCTAATAATATCCAAAAAGTTATTATGTACTTCGTTAGGTTTATATTGTTATAGTAATTATTTATTTATAATTTTCGATATATTAAAAATAAAATATATGTCAGTTTAGGAACAACACTTTTTTATTTTATATCATGGTTACAAATATATTTTACTTTTTATTGTTTACTGATTGTCAATCGCTGAATTTTTCGGTTTATTATATACCAAGAATTTCCAGCGTTAAAAAAAATATTTTCTATTTCTTTGACGCCATGTCATTCCTATGTCCCGCTTGCGCAATAATTATATCCATACATATAATAAAACCCTAGAACTGCTTGTCCGTAGATTGAAGATATTTACAAAAAAGTGTTTTAAAGTAATTTAATAAAAGTAATAGAATAATACAAAATCAAAAGCCAAAGCCAAAGTGCAGTTTTTTTATGGCACTATGAGAACACGAGTGTAGCTCGCTCACATTTTATATGGCCAGATGTTACACATAATATAGATTATATAGTCCAATTTATAACAAAACAAATAGTAACTCTCTACTTCTTTTAATTCTTGATATAATAAGTACTATTAAAATCCTTTGTTAATTTTCGCATTTTGTTCTCCTACAAAACAATATATTTTCTCACGTATCTACCCACATCAAAACAATCGAATAAAATGAATACCGCTTCAAGGCCAACAGTTGAATAACGATCATCGACCGGGTCTTCGCCTGCAGTGTGCGACACAGATACCGGCTGGTGGCGCCAGACGCACAGTCGCCGCCGGTCATCATCCGCGCACCAAGATTTACGATAAGTACGTAGCATTTTGCATGAGTATGTCTTATATAATGGAAATTTTATGGCCTCTTAACAAAATGCAGCTCATTAGTTGCCTCTTATAACGCATTAGCATAGAGCAATAATATCACGATAAATAGCTAATGGGATATTATATGCAATCCACTGTACGGAATACGATGGGCTAAACTTTGCGAACAATATACAAATAATATAATCTTTGCAAATAATATAAGCGGTTGACCCAATCGACTCGGTTTAAATTTAAAGTACGTCATACTCATATAACATTAGTTTCAACATTTTTCGAAAAATACAATTGTCCTTTGTAACTAGACAAAAAAAATTGATTTTTTCCGCTAATTCAATAGGTGTTTTGACGTTAATAAGTCTATAAATTTACTTCCATAGTGGGAGGCAATTCAAAAAAGTTGATGATAAGAAAATCGAGGCACAAAATTTAGCATTGCAGCTACGTAACATCTGCATTCAAAATTTAATTGCACCACTCGATAGTTAAAGGATCAAAGAATTCGTTACGTTGAGTGAGGTCTGTGATGCATCACGCGCGGTGAAGGGAGACGCGTCATCATTTAAAGGTCGTTTCACCCCGTCACATAATTTCCATTTAGAATAAATATTGACTTGGACAAGCTACGACGCACATTGAATTTCAATCGACACCTCTCGTCAAGATTGATCGATTACGTATATAAAACATTAGTTTGAAATGGTTATGATGAATACGTATGATGTTAAAGTTAAAAATTGAACTCGTAAAAAATCAAAATAATTTGGACCATATACGATATATGGTATATACCATATACGATGACCATATACCATATACGATATATGGGTGGAAAGAGCTTCTCGAGAGCAATGTAGTGATATCTATAAAACACGATAACATAAGTGAAGCGGTGCCGGGAAAGTAAAATATATCACCCTTAACGGGTGATATATTTTACATACACGTATTCACGTAAAAGATACGGTCGTGCCCCGACACAACCACACCCTTTTTTAAAAATAAGTTGGGCTGTTTCGTATCTATAAAAGTATTATTATAAATACTTTTAAAGTTTTAGTAAAAATGATTCAAAAATAAGAACTCTGAAAATACAATGTTCGAAATAATCGTAGGCACCAAGCCAGCACAGAAAAAATAGGGACTTTTTTCACCCATGATATCATTTATAATGTTAATAATAGCTGTTAATCGCAGCTTGAAGTTAAGAAAGCAGCAGCTGAAAGTTGAGAACAAATATCATAATTAACAGGTTTCTGAAGTTTTCCAAGAAAACATAGTTTAATTAGGTACGTAATCCATGGAAATAAAGAAATTAACTAGGAAAAACTTTATTATAGTGCACCTCCCGTGCTCCAACACGCACTCGGTTTTTTTTTTAAACATAATAGATGATTACCAAAAATTAACAATAATGATCTTCACAACATAAAACACTAAGTTTTTGTCGACGCGCGATCGTAAAAATGTTGATACACGCAGCATCCACTTCAGGAGCGGCGCCCTCTAGGCAAGATACTGACGCTGGTACAGCAGATACTCTAACCTGAGTGGGTGGATACTGTTGTGGATATGATCGGCGTTAACATAAACAAGTCATCGACCCGATCCCGTGACGGGTGGAGATATAAAAATATTAATAGCTTAAAAGTTGTGCTATACTTGTGCGTTGTGTCGTACCAGCTACGGATGAGTACGAACTTTGATAGTTTTCGCGATACCATTTCAGCCCTATCATTTACTTCACTTAAAGAATACGTTAGCTAATAACGGCTGTCTTAACAACGTTCACTTTAAAAATTGGAATTTTCTATCGCACTTGTGGGTCCTTTCCTTTATTGTTCGTTAACGTACCACATGATAATCCTATTTTACATTGGCTTGAGAGAAATTAATAGCATTATATAATTTTACCAGCAAAAAGAAAAGGACAGAGCTATTCCGTCGGCGATGACAGTTTTGTACTTTATCTATGGCCGACAGTGTCACTTTCAATGTCGGTCTCAAATTCGATCAGAAATATTGTTATTTCCTTAGTTAGTCGAAAGTATTTTATGAAATATTATTTGATATCGTAAATGGATCCGAAACATCCCTCAATTCTCGAATACGGAGTATTGACGTTTTACAAATGCTAAAACACTTTTTCATGAGATGAAGTATGTAACTATGTATGTCGGTATTTATTATTTAATATATAACATAAATTTTATATTAATACTATATAAAATTATGTTATATAAAATATGTATAACATTATAATTTATTCAATTAATTCGACTAGTAAGGCTGAATTTACTAATTATAGAAAAATATTTAAATAATCTATTAAGTAAGCCCTAAGTAAGTCCACTGTACCTTTACGTAAAGTGAAGAAAGGCGCCATTTTAACGTACATACTCGTAGCTATCAAAATAAAGGTTTCCTTATGACACAACATGCGGAAGTCCGCTTAAAGATTGGCCAAACTGTGAGGGGAATTCCGCGCGAGATGCGAGACGTGTTTCAATGCGATTCGTTCGTTCCCTTAGCATCTCAAAGAGATGCGATGTCTCACACGTCACAATCTTTGGTGTCTATGTAAAGAAATAGGTCTTTCGATCTCGAGAAAGAAGTTTTGTTATTGTTAGGCGTTGCAGAAGAAGAATTTTAAAATTAGAGGTAAGCACTTGCCGGTTCACTACATAAACATTGCATTGTCAATGTATAATCACACATACTTACGTAACGATTTTTTGTACAAAATATAAGTTTTCTTAACTGACTTTGGATAACATTAATAAAAAAGCGTGGTAACACTAAGAAAATTCGTTCGTAGGAAGAAAATAAAATGGGTACTTGAGCTGAGCACAACATTAGGAGAGTTTAATACTTTGACACCCACAATACGAAAAGATGGAGAAAGATTCTATATATATTTTTGCATGCTAGAATCGGACTATAATAAAGTTTTATAAGGAATCGAACAAAATATGTGAAGACAATACACCAACTTCACTGATCTTATAGATTCCAGTAAACATTTACCGATATTTATAAGGTTTATGAAAGTAACAGAAAAGTCACGAATTTTAAATCTTTTTTAATCAAAATATTAATAATACAAAGAAGTCTTTTTTTTAATTTCGTACAAAAAAGATAAGGGATTATTATTAGTTAATTTGAGCTGACGTTGACTTGTTTTTTGCTTAGTCTTGGTCTGTTCAATTCTTTCATAATCTCGTATTCGTTCCCGTTCTTTCTCTTTAATAACCTATATGTCTTTTGCGCAATATTCAACGTTATTTTTCCTTGTTATGAATAAATAGAAGACAAGACTCTCCTAAATAATCTAGGCGCTTTATGAATATACTCGATATTATTTTTTTATTATACCTCCTTTTCTAGAATTCTACCAAACGTTCCTTGTCCTTGCCTTATTTCTTCAGCAGTATTGACGCGACAGAACCAGAACTGGCGTCTCTGCGCCAAACGACCGGCGCACTGCGAAGGCGGATCGATCGGAAAAACCTACCAGAACTTAAGAACAGAAAGTCTTAGATTCGACTAACGTTTTCAAGGTTTTCTTAGAAAGTTCGTTAGTATACTTCCACACGCAAACGTTTTTTTTAATTGCGTTAAAATGAAATTAATGAAGGTTGCAAATTGTGTGGATTAGAAATTTTTCTTTTAAACAGGGCGTAAACTTGAATATGACAAAGTTACCTTTGGAAACTTCTGTAGTATACTTTCAGCAAGTCTGCTCCTTTCGGATTTAAAACAAATTAATTATTTGTGTTAGACACTAATAATTAATTTCTTCTAAGAGCACAAAATAAACGCATTAAAACATTTCGGAATTCCACGCGAACGAAGTCGCAAGGTATCGCTTAGTAATTAATATTTGTGCTGAGCGCATGGTGTCATGTTGGGATTTTAGACACACAAGTGTGATAAAATATATACGTCTATATATAGACATAACAGGTGACATTATTTATTGGCCACTGTCGTGATGCCTATACAATAATTCAAGGATATAGTTAGCTTTTTTTTGGACTTCACCGACCTCTCCCTTAGATGATGTCACGGTGGTGTGTCGCTATGAACCCAACCTTAAAACTTAGTTTATCTAGCTATGTTGAGGATGACGTAGTTTATGAACAGTCTCCAGGGTCTATTTTGGGGTATTCACCTTTTTAATTGACATAAAATAAAAGAATTTTCGACTCTTATGTATTTTTTGTTTATATTCACGCATTATTTTTAAATAAACGTGGATATGAATGTAAATTTTTAGGATCCTCGAAAGGAGAAACCGAATCCTTATAAGATCACTCACGTGCGTGTCCGTCTGTCTGTCAAAGCCGTTTTTTCTCAGAATTCTCTTGACATAGAAACTTGAAGTTTGACATAATATCAAAACATGTTAACCCGGACGTAACATAACCCGCACATATCTCAAAGTATTTAGAAATATACAAAAAACAATTATATGAAAGTTTTAGGTTGCTACTTTGTCATAAATTTCCATCTTCAGAGATATAATGATAAACATGCAAAAAATACGTCTCCCCCTATTTAATTTAAAACTATAAAAAATACAGTTTGAGAAGCCCAGGCAAAGGTTGCAGGAAAAATATAGCGATGGTTTTAGATGCCGTAATATTTTAAATATGTACCATGTATTTACGCCTTTGGAAAATAGGTATAGTAGGCAATATATTTAAGCTGTGAAAAATTAATATTTGTAAATAGATTAATAGAAATATTATATACTTTTAAATATTCTTAGTGCCAAAATGTGTACGTAACCGCTGCAGTACGAGTTCTACTCATACCTGATAATTTTTTTATTATACAAAAACCTTAATATTTCTTATCATAATAGTATACACAGTTTCACTTCTAACCCGCCCACCCTTTTTTCATAGAATGTGGGGGTACATTTCAATCTATATTTTATGGGAAAATTAATAAATAACATATTAAAAATGGTCTTACTGGGGCGATCTCAAAGATTATATCTGGTAAATTATAGAAAAGATAAATCATTTATAATTGTTCTCGTAAAAATGAGTCGAAATGTTTTTACTGTTGATCATAGTTTAAAAAAAAATATAGATTATAAAAGCTAAAAAAACAAGCTTATGTAGCAACATACACGGCTTATGTCTGGTAAATTATAGAAAAGATAAATCATTTATAATTGTTCCACTCATGCTTGACAGGTTTTTGTATTTTATAATAGACCTATTATGGTTATCTCGTCGTAACGTTATCAATATACGTAAAGGATAAATGGCATGCAAAGCCAATTCCCTACTTTAAAAACAAAAGTTGATCAAGTGAATAAAATAAGGTTCCATTCTTATACATATCATTTCAAATTCTTTATGTATGTATATAATTATTTCAGATTATCCGAACACATGGATGAAAAACTGGAAGAGCTAGATTCACACTACATTTCATTTTAAAGCGTAAGATTTCGCAAATACGCTAAAACTGAAAAATAGTAAGTGAAACCTTAGTCATTAACAATGAAAAATAATAAACGAATTTAAATTTTAATTAAAATGCATTAAAAAATGGATTTAGTGAAAAAACCTTGTATTTATCTTATTGTATTTATCTTATCCTTATATATATATTTATTATATATTACTTGCAAATTTCATGGATGTAACGTTAACACTATAGACTGTCAGACAGATGAACGGGCGGATATAAGTAAATTACAAGGGTCGATACTAAAAATAGCATTTTAACGACACATGTTTCGTTAAACCAAAATTATTAACTTGCAGAAAAAAATACCAAAAATGTTTAGTTTTTTCAAAGCGAAAAAAATTCTACTCAAATAAAGACAATAAATGATCAAACGTTCTTCCTTCTCTTTTTGATTTCTTGAGTAAGTCCAGAATTAAAAAAAACACATGCCTATAGAAAAAAAATCGAGCATTTTTTTCATATTAATCAATATTAATATGAAAAATAATTCTTTTTATAATCCTTTAAAAGCTATTAGTAATAGTATTGAGGTAGCCCCGGAATGTGAGTGGTACCTGAATAAGATTTACATATAACCGTTTTTTTCAGTTTCAGATAGTTTATCAGCCGAAGCCGAAACAGAAGCCAATGTTCGGTTATTACCATTATCTTCAGCCCAAGCCAAAGTTGGAAAAAGACTTATATTACTTATTGTAAATGTCTAAATCTACATATATATATATATATATATATATATATATATATATATATATATATATATATATATATATATATATATATATCTATATATACATATATATATATATATATATATATATATATATATATATATAAAACTTTGTAACCCTGTTTAAGCATATTGCGCTCACGAAGGAGTGTGAGATTTGGCACAGTTAAAGTTTATGGTTTTTCTTTCAACTGTTACTAACATTAAATTTTAAATTTTATAGGTATTGCAGAGAATTAAGGCAAACAACACACGCTAATGACGTATTTGTATAGGTTTTTAGCTAACATAATAGAACAAAATTTAAAAAAAATATATGCCAAGATTAATAGATTCCTTGACAAAAGAACCTCAACAACGTACAAACTCAAAAATTTTATGAATTATGGTCAAATTTTAACCACGTGGCGATCACCAGTAAATTGTTATTTTTTGAGTGATAAACTCTGTTTCATTTTTTATATTTTTTTAAATTCATTAATATTAATAATGACTACAAAAAAATTGGTAAAAATTAAAATTAAAAATACTTCACAATTCAATAATTACTTACACTCTCAATCAATTTCATTCTCATACACGAAGTTAACAATTATATTTTCGCGTCGTAACATTTTGTTTACATAAATCAATCGGCCGCATTCGATTTCGGCCAAATGTTCGGTCTTTTTTAGCCGAAGCCGAAGGTGTTTTTGCGGCCGAAGCCCATGTCGAAGCTTAAGTCTCGGACACAGCCTACAACACATTCGGAACGTATAATACAATAATTAAATATACGTAACGCGGCGTGAGGTTAATATTATATTTATGGAAATACGAACCTGGACGTGATGCTAACATGTAAGTATTTACGTAAATAGACTTATT
The DNA here is from genome assembly GCA_039881145.1 of Druceiella hillmani. NCBI lineage: Eukaryota > Metazoa > Arthropoda > Insecta > Lepidoptera > Hepialidae > Druceiella > Druceiella hillmani. The sequence continues at coordinate 32,608,789 of JAYKKI010000006.1, forward strand.
AAAACAGCATTTACGTATGCTGGCCATGAATATTTATCATAAAAATTAAATATTCATAATTTCTTTTTATAAACGAAAAATAAATATAATGGCAATTCGCAACGCTAGTTGGTGTATATAATGGGATTAAAAAAGTTATTTTAATTGTGAGTATTATTATAGTTAAGTAATCTCGGTTTTTTATATAATAACTGAATCTTGAAAACCGAACAGAAGTGACGAGATGGGATTTTAAATACGCGGAGTGATATATGCGAAAAGAAAAAAAATATAATAGGTACTTTATACAAAATTTGATTCTAAACAATATTTTTAATATCACAAAGCCAGAATTTTCTCGTTATTATAACTAATTCAATATTCCTGAGCGGAATGAAACTTTTTTATTTTTCCGATTTCTAGGGTTGTACTTTAAATAAAATATAACTCATATTCCACCGTAGTCTCTAAGCAATTTAACAGTGAACATCTAGTCTACTTTTGTCAAGTAGTTCTTGAATGATACGGGTAAAAACAAATAGACCAATACAATAGGATTGAAGAAAGTGTTGCAATCGTCAAAGAAAAAATCGAAATTCAGATTTTAATGGAAATTTATCCTAAAACACTAATAGTTAGGTAAAAAAATAACAAAAATAAAAAATATATTTGTGTGTTTGTGTAGGTGTATCCGTCATCTTATCTAATATCCCATATTATCGTTAAAAAAATTCTGTTAATGGAAGAATTTGGTATTAAATATTTTATTATAAATATGTATTTTCTTCGAGTTTATTCTTTAAGAATCGATTTTCATATATAGTGCACGGTATGAAGTTTTATGAGTAATAAAATCAGAAGTTCAGAGCGTTAAAAAAAGTGTAAACGTTAGGTGGGCTCTCCGCGCAACATTTCTGCGCATCTTTAGAGTGAGATATCGATATGTTTATTTGGCATTTTCTCTTGGCATTTCCTTTTGACGTAATCGCAATGACGGAATTTGACACACATAGGCTCGTATTAATAGACAAAACATAAAACCAGATTGAATCGCGATTACGTAAGTCTAAATATGAATTGTCGTATTATGTCTCCGACAGTTCAATAGACGCATGTTAAACTTGTAATTAGGAAAACCAAAGATTAGCCGATCGAAGATTCATGTTTTCATTCAATACTTTCGCCTGCGCAACACGTACTGCGCATGAATCTTTAGCAAATTTCAAGCATATTTTGACATATCGCATAATTTATTAACAGGTGTAAGCACATATCATATACTACAGTTGTAAGCGCCGTTTCTTTTTGACCGAAAGTATTGCGTTTAACAACAAAGTAGTAAAATTAATACAAGAAAAAAAACTACACGGAAACAGAGAAAAGGCTATTGTTGCAGATATTTGTCCCTTACAAAGATGTAATTGAAAATAAACTAACCGACGGAGCAAATGGAGAAAAAACGCTTGGACGCTATTGACGAGAAATATAATGCTAGTGATATTATTAATAAAAGGGTGAGTACAGTCAAATCTACACGTTTATAATGAAAATAGAATACAGAATTAATTTGTTTGCACGAATGTAATTTATTTTTCTATATTTATATCCAGTGTTACCTATTTTATATATTCCAAGCAATCGTACTTGAGGAATAAACTCTTATCGAGCGTCGGAGCAGACACGGACAATTTTTTTTCTATATTTTCTTAATTTCAAGTTTAGAATGACAAAACCTTACGCTCATAAACGACTTGTACAAACAAGCCTTCTTCGTCTCTCTCCTAATACAAACTGATAATAGGTCCCAAATATACTCCAATATACAAATACCAAAATGGTTATCTAATCAAAGCCACACACCGTAAACCACTAAGTAGAACGTGGTTTGCCTATTTCACGTTTTCGTCAACATACCTAACCAAATGACTTATCACGGGGCACTATCTCAACGCTTACCTGAGCACGCTTTCGACACCCTGGAATTGAGCTACGCGGTGTCGTAAACAACATCAGTGATACCAATTGTCAACGTACACTTATCTATATTATCTATGGCTGCTAAGAATTTATCGATTTATTCAGTTACACATGTGAATATTTGACGCAGATGGCGCCGAAACTCGGCGCTGTATAAATTAGCAGATATTCCATTTACATTATATGTTGCCGACATATTCCTCGTTGGTCAATATTTCAAGCGATGAAAACTCTGGAAAAAATATTTCGGAAGCACATTACGTTTCGTGACCTCATATTATTAATGACTACTCGTCGTATGCTGAGGTAGCAAATCATAAATATACGAGGTGTGATATATGGTGAATGTTATTCCAGAAAGTATGGTTAATGTTATTCCAGTGTTATCAAATTGCATTGCAAATACGTTTAAGTAAAATCATAACATGTTGAGCCTAGTGTGTGACTAGTTGAGACTAGTTTCGTGTTGTCATTCAGGTTGGAGTTATAGTTGCGTTAAGATGTATTTTTTAAATTTGTAATGAGCCATGGATAACGAGTAATACATTAATAAAAAAAATTATTTCAGCATGGAAACATTGTTAAAGAGACAAATTATAAAACTAGTTTATGATGGTAATTCAGTAAGAAATAACACTGTTCACTTGTGGTTCGTATCCTTCACAAAATCACTCAAACCGTCTCGGTTGAAGACTAGATGAGGGCTTGTTTCAACATTAAAAACTGAGAAAATGTTGAACGAATAAGAGAAAAGATTGACTAAAATTGTGCTAATATCTATCTATTTATTTATTTAATATTTACTGTAACACAGCGGACTTATTGCTACTTCCAGTCCGTCATAATCGAGGACTGCAATTAATTAGCTCCGAGGTGGACAGCAAAATATTACAATTTTTTTTTAATTAATAGTTAATTAAAATAGTTATTAATAAGGAATTGACCTGAATCTGACATGTCGGTAGGAAAAAGCAAAAGGATGAGATGAGATTGAAGGAAAACAGGAAATGTACGGAAGGAAAACGGTGCGGGTTAAGTCAATACAGTTATATTTTAGACGACTTTTGAACGGTGAATTTCTGATGTTAGGATCCAATGAATATCATAATTTAGTGACGTAAACAGTGTTTACAAATGAAAAGCACACCCGAAAGTTTTCGAACCGTAAACCGAGGTATGGGCAGATAATTTCGTGAATCTTTCGTGATTGTTTAATACGTTACAAAATAAACAAAGAATATGAAGATTGCGCCGATTATAAATAGTCACTCGTTTGACCCGTGATCTAAAGTCAGAAATGTTATTATATTTTTTAGGCCAAATATATGTAATGGACACATCATTTTGACGTACAAATAGCATAATTTCTGTAGGATGTGTTCTGCATGATTTTACTTAATAAATTAAGATTAATAGATGTTAAGCGATGGCGCAGTGTGTAGAGCGCGACGGCGTCATATCAGGGACAAATCCTGTTGTCTAATTCAAAAAACCTGGACATACATAATTTCCATTTTGTAGCACGTGTTTTCTCAGATAAGAAAAGAAATCCGTTTTACCTTATTCTGCAATAGATGGCGCGGCCAGAGCGCTACTATTTCTATCAGTTTATTCAATTATTCAATTGATACCTAGTCACGTAATGCAATTTGATATGCATTCGAATGTTTTGCGAGTCTGTCCAATTTGGCGCTTACGATTCGACGTTACGGATCGTTATACAGAGGTTCACTGATTCAATGCATATTAGGAATATCTTTATATAAACTGAAAAGAAATTAAATGTGTATGTAGTTTCTATTTATTGCTAATATAATAAATATATGACAAGCGAAGTGTTCATTAGTGTCAGGGTGGAAACCTTTATAAGATCATTCCTTGTCTGCCCGACCGTCATCCACAGCCTTTTTTTCGAAACTACTTGACATAGCAGCTTGAAATTTGGCATAATAATAAAGCATAAAGCTAAAACTCAAAAATATGAATTTAGAAATTATATCGAGAGCCAAAAAGTATTCGAATTTTTCTCTTAATTCCAAATAAATGTGGTATTGTACGAAAATACTAATAAAAAGGGTTTAACATTTTTTTTACATAACTTTACGTTTTATATCTTCAGAGATTTATTGAAAAGTACGGAAAAAAATATCCCTCGCCTTATTTCCAAAACAACGCAAGCTCAAGTCATGGAAACTATAGCGATGATTCTATATTTTCAAAACTTACACCACGTTTTTTCACCTATGAAAGATGTAGTAGACGTATTCACGTTATTCCATATTCACAGCCGATTTCCTCAGATACAGCGATAATTCTACAAGTCATAATTTTTAAAATATACACCACGTTTTTCACCTATGAAATATATAGTAGACGTATTCACGTTATTCCATATCCACAGCCGATTTTCTCAGATACAGCGATAATTCTACAAGTCATAATTTTTAAAATATACACCACGTTTTTCACCTATGAAATATATAGTAGACGTATTCACGTTATTCCATATCCACAGCCGATTTTCTCAGATACAGCGATAATTCTACAAGTCATAATTTTTAAAATATACACCACGTTTTTCACCTATGAAATATATAGTAGACGTATTCACGTTATTCCATATCCACAGCCGATTTTCTCAGATACAGCGATAATTCTACAAGTCATAATTTTTAAAATATACACCACGTTTTTCACCTATGAAATATATAGTAGACGTATTCACGTTATTCCATGCTCACAGCCGGTTTTCTCAGATACAGCGATAATTCTACAAGTCATAATTTTTAAAATATACACCACGTTTTTCACCTATGAAATATATAGTAGACGTATTCACGTTATTCCATATTCACAGCCGATTTCCTCAGATACAGCGATAATTCTACAAGTCATAATTTTTAAAATATACACCACGTTTTTCACCTATGAAATATATAGTAGACGTATTCACGTTATTCCATATTCACAGCCGATTTTCTCAGATACAGCGATAATAATCGATTCGATAAATAAGAGGTCTGTGGATTTGTTTAAATAAATAGAATACAATAGATTACGATTTAAGTAAAAAAGTCGACATAGCGGCCATGACACGCCTTATTGTTAAGGAGGTAAAAAAACATCTTTTTTTTATACACATCATGACGGATTATATATGAGTTTATATGAAAATATAGTTTTCCAAAAGACGACTTCAATAATATACGGCGTATATAAGCAATAATATATGCACATAGGAAAATATATTGGGAGAAAACCATTTCTAAGTTTATCTTCAACTGCTTGCTTTGCAACAAGATGCTTTGTTATCGAACCCTTTCTCAGAATTGCACAATATTCTTTTTTCAATCACGTTGTCTATTATCAGGATAAAACTTTATTGAAAATCACAACCTTTTACTTTAAGATTTATATATATATATATATATATATATATATATATATATATATATATATACATATATATATATATATATATATAACGATTATAGTAATATATTTAGTGGGTTAACGCCAAAATATATCAGCTGTACGTCAGTATAGTTTTCCGCTAAATATTTGTTACTGATTGAAAACCTTAAAAATAATTACCGCGATAAAAATAATTATAAATTAAAATTTAAAAAATCTTAATTAGGTATGTTATTATTTTTGATGAAGTCATTATTGGACTGTGTCAAAATTCCAATAATTTCGTTTCGAAATCATGAGAAAAGCCCATCCGATATAAACAAGTAGGTACTTTAAAACAGATGGCAATTTGTTAATAATCGAATTGCTGACAACTTTCATGTTATATACCAGTACATAACAAGAAGTTTTCGAATTATAAAATGTATAAGTTCTCCACACATCACTAAAATTTCATCTCATGAAGGCGACCTTCTCCAAAATATTTGCGCATGTCGTACATATCTATGAAATGTGGTGTCTTGTCGATCACGTACAATATGACAAGTGATATAAAAACACTCGCCATTTTATAAATCTATGCAAAAATTCTGTATAAACAGGCTGGTTACTTTTCAACAGATTAAAAAAAAAAAATTAAACGTCAACAATTTCACAATTTAGTACGTACTTAAATACGTTGTGTACATTATGCATATACCAACTTGTTACTTAATTCAATTTTGTACTTAACTAATAAGAATATTTTCATAGTAGATAGTTGCAAAACGCAAATTGCGGAACAGTGGAAGCGATACAGTATTTGATTTACGCAATCAAGCGACACAACCAGATCGTTTCATTTACAATTGATTTTATTTTTAATTACATCGCGCGGTGCACCGACACAAACACAAAGAGCGGTAAAGAGGCAGAAAAAAACACTTTCTGAAACATGTACTTGCAAACATTCATGATAAAAATAGGTCTAAAACTATAGAAACTGTGAGCCTGTGAAACGCTGAATGGACGGGTTGTGTTCTTGTTTTAATATGGAAATTAAAAATGCATATTGTCATTAGACAAGATTTAAAAACACCAAAGTGCACACTGTATATACATACTGTAATAAATAACGTGTCTAATTAAAAAAAATTACATTGTTCTACAGAAGCAAACTTCGAATATAGTTAGTTTGAAGCGCAGAACCACCCGTATGATTTATTGACACTTTCTTTGTTACAAATGTTTACATATGCACAGATGTAATAAAATTATATATATATATATATATATATATATATATATATATATATATATATATATATATATATATATATATATATATATATATATATATATATATATATATATATATATATATATATATATATATATATATATTTACAAACATTTTATAAATAAAAAAAATGTCACCTTTAATAATTGTAATAATATTTTTACCGTATAAGTAACTTTGTAAAATGTACTATGCAGCTGGCTCCGCCGTGTACACAGTGTTGTCCTATAAACGCATACACGCTTCCCACCATCCGAGCTATAACTACCTCGAAAACGGTTAGTCATACATAAAAAAATTAATATTACCAAATATGTAGAGAATTGTATGCTTTATAAAGCGTGCTAAATCTCTAAAAATATGCCAGGTATTCGCAAAAGACCGATTTTTGTAACTTTTTTGTAGCCGACTCTATGCATTATTAGGATAACAATATTAATTTTAAAAAACTACACGTGGTGAGCTAAAAACCACGGACACTTAAACTCCGGACACTTAAATCATTAAAGTATAAAACTCAGATTAAATTGGAACAGTACAGGTTAATTTAAATTATTCATAAAACACGAGCTAAAATTATTTTGCAACAATCAATTCTTAATTATCTTACTGACAACAAATCAATTTTACAAAATCTATTACTTATAATTAGATATAAAAAAACTACAATATTTCATCTCCCGCATAAACAATTTAATTTCAATCAACGCCCTTAATTTAAACTCTGAAACTTAAATGAACAGGTGATATTGATAGTAACCAATTTTAAAAATTAAATCAACAGTGAAAATAAATTTTGGTTGAACACGTCATACATTATTAGAATGACTATAAAGTTTTAAAACTCGTTATTTTAAAACTCCAATGGGTTTTTAAATTCCTGTTAAGTCATTAAAAATGTATATTTATTCTAACAATTCAAGATAGAGCTTCCAATTTCTTTCGTTAGTCCATTTTGTTAATTTCTTTCGTTAGTCCACGGATTAAATTATTGTGCAGTAATAAAAAAGATATTTCTTAAAACCTCAGACATGTTAAAAAAGTCCCCCCCGGACAGACCTAGGCCCTTTTAAAAAGAGGTACACATCATTTGACATTCATTTGGTAAGTACTACCGTTGAAATATATGATGAACATCAAATATGTTATTGTTAGAACTTATCGTTAAAGAAATCTTTTGCTGGAACAGCTTGTCTTGCTCAACTAGTTTTGGCACGATATTTACTTAATTCAAAATGAAACAGGAAATCATTAACTTAAAATACAAACGTTACAACATAACATTAAAGCGCCAAATAACAAAATCTTCAAGTATATTTCACACCAGTCTACATATTTTTTTCTAGCAACAGATATCTGAGCGACGACGATAACAATCTCAACAAAAACATTAACCCTAACCTGTGTAGATATTCAAGTAAACGCGCCGCAACATAATCGTCCATTTTTGTTTCACGCACGTCGACTTTTCTATAAATAGACCATAAACTCACCTAAATGAGGGGAGCGGGGCATAGAGTGCACTAAACACGTGTTGCCAACATAAAAGTGAGTTGACATCGACGCACTGTGTCATAACAATATAGGAATGAGTAATATCTTTGAATTACTCACCGATTCACATAGCGTTTTATTCAAAATTATTGAACTGATATAATGATAAAGATCTAAGAGCGATTATTTTGCTAGATTGTACAACAAAAAATTGTCTTTAAATAAAACATTATTTTTACGTCAAAATACATATTGAAAATTCATTATTCACAATTAAATGAAACTACGTGATGTAATATTATTTCTACTTTCTTTAATTTCTTTACCACAACCTAGGTTTCGTTGCATTACAACATCTTCAGGTGGGATATTAGCAATAAAATTATTAGCTGTTATTTAATTAATTATTAGCTATTAGCAAAAAATAATCTTTGCTAATATCCCACCTGAAGATGTTGTAATACAACGAAACCTAGGTCGTGGTAAAGAAATTAAAGAAAGTAGAAATAATACTACATCATGTAGTTTCATTTAATTGTCAAAATACATGTAAAATTTGAAGCCTATATTCAAATAACGAATGATGGTTTATTTTGCGTTACGTTTTTGTGCATAGTTTTTAATATGAGCAATATCTTTTAATTACATACTAATTCATATAGCGTTTTATTAAAAAAAAATATTAAACTTGTTTAACGATATGGTTTTAATAGCAAATATATTGCGTAATTGTATAAGTTAAAGTAATCAAAAACACTATTTTTACATAAAAATACTATTCAACTTAAACTCTACGTTAGAATGTAATGAGTAATGGATTATTTTGGTTGTTTTAATTTATAGTTTTCAATATTCACCTAATTTAATAGACAAAATGATAATTTCTTTTTAATAATGAATGATACGTTCGAAATTAGAATTAACCTGCCAGAGTAACTTGTTTATTGAACGCTTTTGTTTTCCATAGCAGTATTTATTTTGTCTTTGACTCACATTCCCTTGCCGTCAGAGTACAATTAGGTAATCAAAGAATGGAGCCGAAAGTAAATCAGGCTGATATTTTTCACGGTCCAGACACGAAGGCTATTATTTGGCGTATTTTGTCTAAATCGAAGACCATAAAAACCTGAAACTATATATTACGTAAATTTTACCTAAAATACAGAATTTGAAAAGAAAGCCTTTTACAATTAAATATATCAATATTGGACGAAGTCGGACATACGTCAAAGGAAATTATCAGTCATCAAGCATAAAGAGCCAATATATGTATAGAAAAAATAAGGTTGCTTGAAATCGACAGAAATAATAACTTACAGTTACATGTTTTCAGCATTTTATACTATTAAAATAGATGTGCAAATTACTATTAAAATAGAGTTTCAGTTAAAGTTATATGGAAATCTTAAATAGTTAAATAATTAAATACATGTGTTATAGTTAAATAATTAAATACATGTATTAATAATTAAATACAGACTAATTTAAATTAGAAATAGGTGAAATTTATTAATAATATCGTTTCTTTTTGAACGGCTGTCATTTGTTATTTAATGGAGTTCAATCTCTTAAAAATTAAAATAAAAAATCTGGGGTGTGCTTGTAACCACACAATAAAAGTGAAAATATTATAATTTACATAATAATTAAATAGTAAAATTTTACATAATAAAATAATTACATTGATGTTATATGATTGATATTAGTAAGGCGAATCAGGAACAATTCGAGATTATTTTAAAATACAATAACATAAGCGTTATATTAAACTACTTTCGAATAAAATTTTAAATACAAACTGTATACACTTGAAATAGTACGCTGATTATATACAATAACATACGGGTATTATACTGCATTATAGTCAAATAAAATTTAATTAAAAATAAAACGTATTTCTTGAAACGATGCACTCCGTGTTAGGCAGTGAACTCGCTTGGCCGATGCCGAAGGGAGCCAAGTTTATTCGATTCAGCGTCACCGACCCGAATGTGACGGCTCAGTTTCGTTTACTGCTCAAAAAAGGTGCACAGATGCGTCTAAAAAGTTTTCTCTTGAAAAATACTTTCCACTTGCCCTTTTTCACGTAACTAGACTACATTATAAGATGCTTTATTTTTCTTACCTTTGTAATGAAATGAAGCTAAACTGTCGTAATCTAAATAAAAATATTAGGTAGGTAATTAAGCTTTTAAAAGAGAGAAAAATATGAAACTTTCAAAATAATTCATCAATATAAAATTCAAAAATATTTTCAAATTATAGAATGTAACGCTCATTCACGGTAAGAGTTTAATTGACAGTTAACCATAGATTACAGATAGCGGCAAATCGCGTGGGAAGCATACAAACCGTCGGTCGATAACGGACGCCGGGCGATCGTGCGTCTTTCGTATAATACCAGTAGTTATATAATGGTTTTGATTTTCTGTCACGTTCTGTTAAAATCTAAACCTTCTCTCATTTAGAAAGCTGAAAATTTGGCATGATAACGAAGTTTATTAGGGAAACTATTTATATTTAAAACAAGAAGGAGTTCTAATTAGGTCTACGAGGAAGATCAATCACCAAAAACAATTGAAGTAAAACTTCTTTAGGCGCGATTTGAGAGTAACTCAATTTTTTTTCGGACGGAAATAAAGTTCAGTAAAGTCTATAGTTTGCTTACTCAGTTTCCTGTATTTGAAAGCATCGACTGACTATAGAATTTCGCGGGTATATGTATTATGTACACATATTTACTGAAATCATTTCTATTCTATGTTTACAAAATTTAATATTAATTATAATTATTTTGTTTGAAAGTGTGTACTAGTGAGGTGGTCCCTTATAAATGTGGTGATGATCTGATGATGAGAGTTCGTAATGAACCATGGAACTCTTTAACGGATGGTAGTAAATCAACCGTAATTCAAAATATTTACTACTGATAGTTATTACTTTGCAAAATAACTTCACCATCAACCAAATCAAGGTGTGATGGAAGTTCTGGAGATGAAAAATGCAACTCCTTAACGGATGGTAGTAAATCATCCGCGATTCAAGATATTTGCTACGCGTAGGTAGTTATTACATTGCAAAATAACTTCACCATCGACCCTCAGGATCTGATGATGAGTTTTGGAGATGAACAATATAACTGCTTGACGGATGATCATAAATAAACCGTGATACAAGATATTGGCTATTGGTAGTAGTTACTTTGTAAAATAACATGATGACAAGTTCTGGAGATGAACAATTCGCAACGAACAAAGTAATCCCTTAAAGAAGGTGAGTATGCCAACCATACTTCAAAGTATTTGCTATTGGTAGTTGTTACTTTGTAAAATAACATGATGACAAGTTCTGGAGATGAACAATTCGCAACGAACAAAGTAATCCCTTAAAGAAGGTGAGTATGCCAACCATACTTCAAAGTATTTGCTATTGGTAGTTGTTACTTTGTAAAATAACATGATGACAAGTTCTGGAGATGAACAATTCGCAACGAACAATGTAATCCCTTAAAGAAGGTGAGTATGCCAACCATACTTCAAAGTATTTGCTATTGGTAGTTGTTACTTTGTAAAATAACATGATGACAAGTTCTGGAGATGAACAATTCGCAACGAACAATGTAATCCCTTAAAGAAGGTGAGTATGCCAACCATACTTCAAAGTATTTGCTATTGGTAGTTGTTACTTTGCAAAATAACTACACCATCGATCACATAATACCTACCACAACCGGCAAGAAATTTTACTTCAACCGTAAAGTTTACTCGCATTTATTATTTTTTTAACTTTGGCTTGTAGTATAAAATCACATGACAACTGATATAATTTAAGACGCGTTTGAAAATAATTAAAACAATGATAATCTTTTTAGTAAAAAGTTCAAATATTTGTGATAAATTGTTTATTTTAGTGTTTATCTACAAAATGTTTCAAATATGTGATCAAGTCAACATAAGAAAGGTCAACATAAGAAAGAAATGATCTATGATACGAATTCAAAAATTATAGGTCAGAAAAATCTTTAAAAAAATTCTATCTATAGTGCGAATAGAACCTTCACTATGAGGGTTCACACATTTAGAGGTAAATGCTATTTACAAATATTAATTTTTCGCAACCTAGATATAAATTTTTATTAAAAAATTATAAGATCTAAAATTATAAGATCTATAATCGCTATAATTTTTCTATAACCGTTGCTTAGACTTAAAAAAACCACATTTTTTTAAATTATGAAAATTTTATTTTGAGTATTTTCGGAAATAAGGGGGAGGGATTATATTTCTTTGAATATTTTTCAGTATATCTCTGAAACCCTTTCAAACCATAAATGGAATTAAGATAATAATATACTGGTATTCAATTTGCCTCGTTCAAATTTCCATATTAATATTTTCGAGTGTTAGTTATGCGATATATTTGGATTAATAAATGTTATTACTATGCCAAATTTCCAGTTCCTTCGTCAAGCGGTTTCTAAGAAAAACGGCTATGACTGACAGACAGACACGCCAATTATCTTATAGGGGTTCCGTTTTTCCCTTTGAGGTAGTGAGGCTAAAAATAGGCAGTTTGGTGATGTGGTATATTTTAACCAAAAATTAGCTGAGACTGAGTTTTTTTAAGTTATACTTCTTATGAAAAAAATTATGAGAGTGAAATTTTACGATGAGCGCGCACGATACAACAAAAATAGACAGGATGAAGTTGCTCACTAAACATGCGTGTAGTGATTGATACTATATTCACGTTAGTTATTGAGATATTTGTAAATACACAACACGTGTTTTATATTCACACAAATGTAAGTTATATCTGTGCTTTTAAATAATCTTTTTTAGTAAATGAAATTTAATAGTGGTCCATCTAATAAAAAAGCATTTATTCATTGTGAATATTCGTGAAAGAAACAGTGCTTATAAGCTTTTTAAAATATATTTTGAGTGTACTTTTCTAAGTGAGGTTAAATTTCTGAATGTATTTAATTATTTGATTGAATTTAGATTTTACCAACCGTATTTATAATCACGCTCCAGTCTTTTTATTTCCATTAATTATTTGCGTGCTAAATAAAGTTATTTCTTGTAGTATGCCAAAGAAGCATAACTTATAAAGCGCGTAAGTATACGCACAATTTTAATTTTTAAACTATCGATTCGGTCAGAATCGGAATTGGCACTGACTTTTCCTCGCAATTGAGCATTCACCATCAAGCTTCAGCCGGTACGAAGTGGTAACAATCATGTTAGTCTGACGTTCCAACGAGGCGAGGAGACGCTATGAATAGTCTCATTGTAACAAGTTTAAAAAGCATCATTGTTTGACATATCTACCCGACACAGAGATATATCTGACACACTGTAGAAGAGGTTATTTGTTTTGTTTCCAGACTTCAGAGTTAATAAGTTATAAGTTAGTTTATAGTTCAGTAGTTATAAAAGTATTTATGATTTAAAAAAATAAATTTAAAAGTTTGCATATTAAAGATATTTTCGAAAAAAAGGCCAAGTGCGATCTAGCTCGCGCATTGAGGGTTCCGTACCTCGTTTGAAGTTAAATTATTTTATTTGTAATAAGTCATCACTAATATGAATTTCCTAGCACATAATATCTAATGTTAATTACATGTGGGGGGAAATATATATTGTAGGGTCATTATATTTTTTTCTTTACTTTACAAATTTATATTTTTTATTACTCATTTGTGATCGTATCACATAAAAACTAGTCAATAATTATGGTGTATATGTTAGTTATGTTTTGTTACAATAAACTAAGACGTGGTAAAATACAACCCTATAATAACATATATATATATATATATATATATATATATATATATATATATATATATATATATATATATACACATACATATATATATATATATATATATATATATATATATATATATATACACATACATATATATATATATATATATATATATATATATATATATATATGTGTGTGTAATTAATCGGAAATAATTCAATATAAAATTTATTTTCACACTTAATATATCTTTATTACAAACATACTAAAACTGTCCAAACTATGAAACAGGATAGTAACATATGAACTAACAATTCCCAGATCGAAATCATTCACTGTAAAACACTATTTACCCACATTTTGATTTGATTGGTAACGAAGCGAGGTGAGAGGAACCTATCCAGCAATCGATCCAAGCATAGCGGCACTCGGTGTGCGTGTACGGCGAGACGCTTAACCCTTGGGGTAACGTTGAAATAGAGTAAAAATATTGATTATCATTATATACTCATAAAATGGATAGAAGCCGGCTTGCTATATTCCAGTTTATTAAAATCTGCATAAATTTAGTGAAGATAGTTGAAAGATACAAGGAGTCAGAAACTGAAAAGCATCCATCATTCTTTTTACGTTTTAATTGAAATTTTCAACGGTAAAGCAGTCGGCGAAGTGTAATTATGTAGTTATTTATTAATAGTAAACAGTTGAATCGTAAAAGTGTGACGCAACAAATATTTCCAACTTTGTTTTATCTGATAGTATTGCTAATTGGTTTAGTATTTAATAACGGCGTGCGTATAGTCGTACATACTGTTCGGGCCGCTTATGTTTCAATTGAGAGAGATTAGTTACGTGTTAGTTTCGTAGAGAGCGAACACACATACGGTTTCGGTTTGTTTATCAGCTGAAATTTATATGGTTTCGACAAATATGATTAGAAAATGTCGTCATATTTAACTTTATGCGAAAAGTTTGTTATGTGTACATCGCAAATGACCCGCGGGTTATATCACTGTACCTTAAGTAAAGTACGGAACACATTTCAAACACATTACAAAGGTTTCCACTAAAAATGACTCAATGCGTGTCGGAATACGCGTAAAACAGGGTTCCGTAGTTATCAATATCTCTTAAAATTTTAGAGATATAGATATTTAAACTTTTTTTTAATTCTTCAAATCCATGCTCAAAATATTGCATGTTACTTTTAAGCTTAATATTTTTCCCAAGCCGGGCTTAATAAAACCGGCTAAGTGCGAGTCTGGCTCGTGCAATTGATGGTTCCGTACCTGATTTGACGTGTATTATTTATCATTAAGTCAACACGTCATTTTACTCCTATGTTATTTTTTATCGTAATTTTACTCCTAAGTTATTTTTTCTGATCTGGATATACTTACCTAATTGTAAGTATAAACTTATATCTACGTAATTGTTACTTATATCTACGTAATTGTTACTTATAATTAGGACGTAGAATTTTCATTAATGATTACAATTATTACATGGTCAGTGATTTTAATAAAACTTAAACGTATTATTTAATTCAAGTATTTTCCCACATAACTACACTGCGGCATGCTTTTTCTTATTTTGCTTTACGATACTATCGTTTAAAATAACATACGTATTTATTCGTTGAATAACAGTAGTACCAATAGAAAAATAGTCTGTGCCTTTTGCTATCTTTAAATATCAACTTAATTTTATATATTTACAAATAATCCATTTTAAATTTATTTGAAACTATTAGTTTACAATTGACAGTTTCAATAGGTTAGAACAAAATAACCATGCATTGCGTTTGACGCTTCTATTTATACAATTTTGTTGGGTGATAGATTGACGTACTATTTATATTCGATTTTTGATTTAAAATAAGTACAAACGTTTTTTTTTATTTTAGTCGCAATTGAAACAAAAAGACGAGTATTGTTTGATTGCAATCTAAAGAGAATCATTTCGCAACAGTGAAATGTATAGATTGTGTTTTTATTATTGAAAATAATCAGATAAATTTAAAAGCGTAGAACCATTTCACTTGTTCCATAATATTCTGTGGTAAATAATTATTAAGTTTTCAGCAAAAAACTACTATAATATAGAAAGTATGTATATACGTACCGGTTTTTGGGGTCCCGTCCTTCAAAACGAAAAAAATATATAGGATCACTTGTTTGTCCGTCCATCCGTCCATATATATATATATATATATATATATATATATATATATATATATATATATATATATATATATATATATATTTCCTTTTTTTTTTTTTTTTTTCTTTTTTTAAATATACGC
Source organism: Druceiella hillmani (assembly GCA_039881145.1). Classification (NCBI taxonomy): domain Eukaryota; kingdom Metazoa; phylum Arthropoda; class Insecta; order Lepidoptera; family Hepialidae; genus Druceiella; species Druceiella hillmani. The sequence goes on from JAYKKI010000006.1 coordinate 32,625,012, forward strand.
CTGTGAAAAATAGTAGGGAATATACTTGGATGGCAACTTATAAACCCGCCATGTCTGTACACAAAATTTTCAACTTTTTTATGTAGTCAGTAAAATCAATCGTTAATTATATAAGCACTGTGGTTATCTAACACTTGTCGCCAACGTGTAGGCCACAGCTAAATTTCCGTCCTTGTAGAAATCTTTGGGTCTTTGAACTGTACTGTACTTTGAAAATCTTTGGGACTTTGAACTGAAAAACCGATGAAGTACGTTTTTTGACATGACTTTCATCTTCAAATGTTCTATTATGTTGATTATTAAATAGAGAGCGAAACAGATGGTAATTAGATGGCGAACGATCTGGAGAGTACGATGGATGAAGTAGCACACTCCATCCAAGTGAAAGTAGTTTTTCACGCGTTACTTTTTCACGCGCTGCGTGGGCTGGAGCATTGTCATGGAAAAAATAAACTTTGCTTTTATTTGAAGGAAATAAGTTTAGCGGTGACTTTGCTAGATTGTTCAAAATAAATTTTAGTTGTAATTGTACTATTAGCTTGAAATAGTTCCGAATGAATAACTCCATTTATACCCCACCATGCACCCAAAGTATATTTTGTCCAATATTATATTCTGGTGTAAGTCACCGTTTTCACCAGCTCCTAACCACTGGCGTTTACGCTAAAATTAACATAAGCCACTCACTTTTCATCTCCTGTAACCAGATACTTTAGCCTCTCTTTGGTACGATGGGAACTCAGTAGCTCTAAGCACACATTAGCCCTCCTCTGAAGTTGAAAGGGTCTTAGCTCATGTGGTAGCCAAACGGAGTATTTCCATTTCTTTCTCAAAGCATGAAGTTGTTTTCCCACTGCAGTATGAGAGCCTCAAAGCTCTACCAAACAACGCGAACATAATCTGAGATCTGTTTCAAAAAGGGTTTTGAATTTTTCTGAATCAATTCTAGGAGGTCGCTTGGGATGAGGTTTATCGGTCAGATCAAAATTCTTTGAATTTTGGAACCAGTACTTGGCTGTATCGCAAGAGGGCACATCTTCACCCATTGTTATGTATATATTGCGTAATGCTTCGCTGGTTTTTCACCCTAATCGACATTCATGAAGCGAGAGCCCTCTAAGTTCATTTCAAGATAATTCCATTTTTCATTTATTCTTTACACGCCGATTACTCAATTGCAAACAGAAGCTCGAATGTCGTACTCTTTATATACTCTACAAGAAATATTCCAGAAGAAATATTCCATAGCATTCCAGATATCGGAGGAAAAAAGTCGCTGTTTTATGAGTTGCTAACCCAATATTTACGTTCTGAAAAATTACAATTTTGTCAATAGTTTAAGACTATGTATCATTAAATGTTTATAAATGCCTAAATTTCGATGGAGGAATGTCCTCGTAGTGCGAGTCAATTTTTGCTCAAAAGTACCTGTCCCAAAAAAATCTAGAATATAACAGAACGAAATAATAGGTTTACATCTTGCGTCATCTACCAGTACCTACGTAAGAGATGACGCAGATGTAAGACTATTTTATTTCGATGGTAATCTTTTAATAAATTAAAACAATAAACCTAAAGTTGGAAATGAAATTAATAGTGACGTAATAAGTAAGTTGTAAATTTTATTTTTTAACGTCATCTAAAAACACAAAAGAAAAGCAAAACCAGCAAAAATAAACTTAACGTTATGACGTAGTTATAAATAACACGATATCAAATTAAAAAATCATTACCAATATTTATTACGTATATAAATCAATACGACAATTTCAAACAGCGCAACAAACATTCCAACTCAAGTACGTTTAGCAGAGGTAATTAATTACCAACAGCAAAGCAGGCTTCCAACAAAAGCGAAATAAAACATTATGAATCGAATGGCTGAAAGTGAAAATATGCCGATCATGGTCAAATAGCCAATAAGTGACTAAAAAACGGCAATACGTCACGATAGCCTATTCATTGGACCATGTCGATAAAAACATACCGAAGTTATTTGCATAACTAAGTACGAAATTGATCAAAATGAATAGTTACTTAATGTATTTAGCTTAAATTAATTAAATCTAAGTAATGTAAAGGAGATACTACACTGTGTTCTCTCCGCAAGAAGTAGTTAATTATTTACGTACAAAAATCAATACACTAATAACACTTTTAACTGGTTTTAACTTTTTCTTATTTTAGAGTCAAACTATTTGCTTTGTGGGTACAAAAATAATGTGTTAAAATAATTATAAAGATTGAGATACAATTCTTTCTCGTGGCATATTCTTTAAAAAATTGCATTTTTAGGCCTCATTCAGTATCTTCTTAAGATAATTTCGCTGTCTGCTTGTATTTAGATAAAATCTATTAAAAAAACAAATTTCATTATTTGCGAACTGTTACTCTTAAGTGTTAGGTAAAAAGTCGTATTATCCTAAATTTTAATTCGAAATATGATAAGACTCAGTTTTTCTGTCACAATATAAATTATTTAATTTAATACTATATCTAAATTACAAAAAAAGGTTTTGCCTTATTTCCTGCAATATGAATAACTGAGATAAACTGGAGGCAGATGTTTCAATAAATACTTCGTACGTAAGTATTATATAAATAAAAAAAAGTTATATATGGACATCTCTGTATACAAGAACTGGGATATATACAAATGTATAATGAATATTAAGCAAACAAATATAATTGGTTTACATATCCGTCGCTCAACCTTAAAAGACGCCAAAAAACAATCAATACTGAAATCTAGAAGAAGGCCGCAAACTTTTTTTACTTCAGTAATTCACATACCTATTCGTAAAATTAACCAAAATATATAGTCTAGAGAATAAACTACTTTAATAGCATTAAGACTACAACGAAAACTACGCAGAATTTAGATTATCAAAGTTGCATTCGTTGAATTAAAAGTAAAATTATGGATGGTTCGACTTAACAATATAATTGCAATACTCTACTTAATTTGTTACTATTTATGATACAAGTAATATTATCGTTAAAATATATAGAATTTCACGATTGTTTATGGTTTTCGATATCGGAAAAAGTCAGATCTGTTCATATCTAGAGCCAAATCGCTCATCCATCATTCATTGATTGTGTCAGAATATAACCTACACTTGTCATTTGAATAAAATTGATGTTAAAACACAGTATCGGTTTACGAATTGCTTTAACTCACTGTTATGAAACGTATAGTAATTCAAATTAACTTACGTGTAAAATCCAAAGATTGGAAATTATCAATGAAATAATTATGACATTTATAAAAATATTTGCATTTAATCAATTTGTACAGATATATGTTTAATAAATGTGTTTACATTATGCAAATTATATTATGTTAATTTATAAAAAAGTTCATTATTTTCCCAAACGCATAACAATGCTTATTCAAGAAGGTGGTAGGCCTGGTTTGTTATCATATCAAATACCTACTGCAAATGTCAAATATAAATAAATGTCAACTTTACCTGCAATTCTTAAAACCGCTCTGTCAGCGGGATCCAGCTGAAGAATGGACAAAGGTTTATCCTTGGCCCATTCTTTGAGGCTGAAATCATTCTCGAACTCCATTTTAATCCTTTTATCACAAAACTATCATCTAACCACAGTTTGACGCATACTTGCGAAAACGAAAACAAATTCACTTCCTTAATTAACATAGGACTTACACAAACTAAATGCACTAAATAAACTCATGATTTTCTACAAAACAATACACTAATTAATACACAAAACTGTTATTTCACAATAATAATAATGTTGTAAACAAAATGTCATGTTGAAAATCGATAAACGCTCGGGGAGCGCTCGGCAGGATACGCTCGACTCGACAAGTGTTTCGCTTCCAGCGGCGTATGCATTATTCACGTAATATTCTATCAAGTTATTTCTTGCAATATTAAAGATAGCACAACACTGAATTTTTGTATGAACCACTATATTCAAAGAGTACTACCGAACCTCGGAAACATCCATAAACAGTGTAGTGTTTCAAGGACGGAGTTAAACTGATAACTAAATTAAATATGGTTCACGGGAGCGTGCTCACGCGACGAATACCGGCAAGCGGGCATGATGCGACTGGCGTTAGTTTGACGGCAGACCGTGTACGACGCCAGCGCCGCTCAGCTGTTGTAGCGCATGCTCCGTAGGCCCGATGCGTACTTTCAGCTTTCATACTTATTTTTTTAGAAGCGATGCGTTTGGTAATGCCGACTAGTAAACATGGTTATATTGTTCAGAACAGTGTTTATGAGTTTAATTAAATTAGGTATTTTAAATTTTCGCTATAAATATTTTAATAAGATTAGAAAAAACTTAATTTTATTTCGAATCCTCAATTAACATTTTTATCATATTTTTAATAGCAAGCATCTTAATCTTTCATTTTTTACTCGTCTCCATGACGTACGTCCGTTATATATGGTATATGCATATAAAGGTTGCCATATAGTTGGTTTTCCCGAACTCTTTAATTTCTTCGTAGTTCTTTACACATACAAATGTACGCAATAGTGGGATAAATGTTTTTATTTGCAGAAACCGTTTCTTTTTGTCATTACATAGAAAGAGATGCTATTTTAATATATTAATGTATCACCTTATAATCATTTCAAATTTGCACATTAAATTAATTTTTTTTTAAATTTTTAATAAGTATGTGTATATTTTGTAAAAATGTAAAGAACTGTTGAAGTTATATTCTTTAGGTGTGTTATGAAAAAATGATTATAGTAAAATTTTACAATGCGCACGTATGATGCAACAAAAATCGACAGGACGAAGTTGCTCAATTAACATGCGTGTAGTGACTGATACAATTTTTATGATGGATATTAAGGTATTTGTAGATACGCAACACGCGTTTTATATTCAGAGATGTCTAACAATAAGTTATATCTGTTCTTTTAAACAATATTTGTTAGTAATTGAAATTTAATAGTGGTCTATGTAATGAAAAATATTTATTCATTGTCAATATTCGTGACAGAAATAATGTTTATAAGCTTTTTAAAACATATTTAAAATGTATTTCTCTAAATGAGGTGAAATTTCTATATGTATTTACTTGCATTATAAATTATAAATTATTTAAAATTTAATTAATTGATTGAATTTAGATTTTCCTAACCGTATTTTTAATCACGCTCCTGTTCTTTTATTATTTATTTCTATTAATTATTTGCTTGCTAAATAAAGTTATTCTTGTATTATGCCAAAGAAGTATATATATATATATATATATATATATATATATATATATATATATATATATATATATATATATATATATATATATTGGGCCAAGGAATTACGTATTATGTGGGAATATCAAGTTTTCACCTTATTTTGTTTAAAAGTTAGATGTCTCTGGTAGACGGACGAACGGACAAACTATCGATGTTACCACAACAGTAGAGTTCTAAACAGATATTTCTGGTAGGGCAGTCTCAGAAATTAACCATTTTTTGTAACTTTTGGGTAGCAGATGATTATGTATTCATAATTAAATTAGAATTAAATAATTATTTATATTGACTTCTTTAGGTCAAGTCGAAGTTTGTACGATTTATAAAAGTCGAAAAGATGTCAATATATAGAAGTCGAGAAGTCGAAGTTTGTACGATATATAAAAGTCGAAAAGAAGTCGATATATAGAAGTCGAGAAGTCGAAGTTTGTACGATATATAAAAGTCGAAAAGAAGTCGATATATAGAAGTCGAGAAGTCGAAGTTTGTACAATATATAAAAGTCGAAAAGAAGTCGATATATTGAAGTCGAGAAGTCGAAGTTTGTACAATATATAAAAGTCGAAATGAAGTCGATATATAGAAGTCGAAGTTTGTAGGATATATAAAAGTCGAAATGAAGTCGATATATAGAAGTCGAAGTTTGTAGGATATATAAAAGTCGATATGTAGAAGTCAAGAAGTTGAAGTTTGTGCGAGATATAGATCCTGAAAATATTAGGCTTCCAACTACTAATATACTCGCAACCAAACCTTGGCGACATGTGAACTAAACGACCCAAGCCGCCGTATGAATGTTAGATTGTTAAGAGGGGCTATTGCAAGAATAACGGAAAAAAATTCAGTCATTTCATTCACGTAAATAATGTTAATGATATTAATGCCCCATAAATGGATATATGCCAAAGTGAGATAGATATACCGCTTAGTTTATCCTTCTCTTTTTTTTAAAGCGTCGTCTCTTTCCGCCGGTCGTGCATTATGGATCGGGCGTAAGGTTTTTTTATAATATTAGATTCAGAATCAAGGAGTTTCGTTTGAAGCGGGTGGGTTTCCATGACAATTCTTTTTATGATTCCGTAACTCAAAAAGGAAAAAGGAAACCCTTACAGAATCACTTGTTGTCAGTTTGTCTGTCTGTATTTCCGTTAGGTTCTTTTTCCCAAAAACGGCTACAGATATCAAATCGAAATTGATATTAAATACAAAGATCTACGAAATCACAATCATATAAAAAATCAAATCACAAGTAAATATTACATCACAATTAAGTGAAAAAATATTAATTTCAATACTATGTGGAATTATTACGTGGCAAAGTAAATTTTTGGGTTTTTCAGTTTTTAATATATATTGGCAAATGTAGTTTCTATTTACTAAGATTTACGATGTTCTAAAATGGAAAGGAACCTTCAAGGAGCGATGCCTACTAGCACTTGATCATTTTTAGGGTTTCGTACCTAAATAGGAAAAACTGAACCCTTATCAGATCACTCACGTGTAAGTCTATCTGTAACAGCCATTCTTCGCAAAAACCGCTTGACGTAGAGACTTGGAATTTGATATAGTAATAAAACATAATAATCCGTACATATCTCATCAAATATAAAAGTTGTAGGAAAATTAGAGCGATTATCATTTTTATAGCAGATCTTATAATTTTTATCATTTTTATAGCAGATCTTATAATTTGTTTACAAAAGCGCCACGTTTTAGTGCCATTGAAAGGTATGGTAAGCAATATATTTACGTTGTAAAAATTAATATTTGTAAATAGTTTAGTAGAAATACTACAAAATGCACAGGACGAACTGGAACTTAATAAAAGGGCTGGAGCGTGATTAAAATACAGTTGATAAAATCTAAATTCAATCAATTAATTAAATTTTAAATAATTTATAATGCAAGTAAATACATACGGAAATTTAAACTCATTTAGAGAAATACGATTAAAATATGTTTTAAAAAGTTTATAAACATTATTTTTATCACGAATGATGACAATGAATAAATATTTTTTATTACATGGACCACTATTAAATTACTAACAAATATTATTTAAAAAAACAGATATAACTTATTGTTGTGTATTTACAAATACCATAATAACTATCATGAATAATGCATCAGTCACTACAAGCATGTTTAGTGAGCAACTTCGTCCTGTGCATTTTTGTTGCATCGTGCGAAAAATTAATACATATCTGTAAATAGTTAAGTTAATTAGAATTACCCTTGAATGTTTATAAATGCCTAAATGTGTACGGGAGTACACATTTAGACATTAGTGCGAGTTCTACCCGTTCGTGAGAATTTTTTTCTAAATATTAATTACGCTAAAAATTTACTTAAATATTTAAGAGCTTAAAGTTATTTTCGTGTAAATAAGCGTCTCGCAAGAACTATCAGATCGATTTGAATTTTGAATTTTCAATCAGATGATCCTTGGAATATAAATTAAATTTTAGACTAGCTTTTATTCCTTTCGAATATTTGTTAAAGATGTTTTGTCCGTATGTCTGGTTGTCTGTTTGTCTGAGCATTACGCAGAATCCATTATATCGATATGAATTAAACTTTTACTATAATATGCCTAAAGTACAGGACAAAATATAAAGTATTCTTTTTATGAAATATTTCGCTGATGTAGTAAAATCAAGTGCTCGAAAGCACAAGAGAAGAATAGAAATTGTTGAGGTTATTACAATTTGGCTTCGAGTTCAAGATAATATAATCTTTTACGCCGATCAAGGATACTTTGGAGATGCAAAGTTTATTCAAGATATACCGACACTTAAGTAGTAAAACCGACCGCGCCGAATTTCAACGAACGAATAGAAAGTGTTGCGATTATTACAGCGATTCGGCTTCAAGTTCACGATAATAGAATATATCACGCACGATAATAGAATATATCAAGGATACTTTGGAAATGCAAAGGTTATTCTAGCTATACCGACACTCAATTAGTAGTACCCATTCAACTAGTAAAACAGAGTGCGCGGAATTAAAACAGATGAATAGAAATTCTTGAGACTATTATAGCGATTTGGCTTATCATTTCAAAATAAGATAATAGAAACTTTTATGCCGATCAAGGATACATTGCAGATGTAAACATCGTTCAACGAAGATACAAGTTACTTTTATTCCGATTAAGGGTAGCTTTGAGATTAAAATAATATTACTAAAGATAAATACAGCCGCAAAAATAAAAAAAAACGAAATGAAGCCCAAAATGCTAGAAATCTCAGCTTTTTTTATTCTCACCCTGTTTTAATTAGGTGCCTTTCGTTATAAGTAATTGTTTTTTTATAAAAAATCGTACAAAAATACAATTATATTATTATATTACTTACCATTTGAGATAATCCTAATATAACATTTATAATTTGAGTGTTTGAGAAATATTGGCCAGAATATTAATATTACGCAAAGAAATCCTCAAAATGTGTGAAGTTAGCCGTAAGCGCGAATCATCTATGAAATAATTGCTTATTCCAATTATGCGCAATGCAGTAATTCCACAAAACAGAACATATCATACTTCATATTTTAACGCACACCTCCTAAAAGACAGACCTACAAAAAGATGGAGGGAACCCAAGTAAGGTAGTATCTAAAGGGCAAATCAAGTCCGACTGGATAGATCAAAAACGATAAAGGGCAAAACAAGTCTGACTATATAGATCAAAAACGATAAAGGGCAAAACAAGTCTGACTGGATAGATCAAAAACGATAAAGGGCAAAACAAGTCTGACTAGATAGATCAAAAACGATAAAGGGCAAAACAAGTCTGACTGGATAGATCAAAAACGATAAAGGGCAAAACAAGTCTGACTAGATAGATCAAAAACGATAAAGGGCAAAACAAGTCTAACTGGATAGATCAAAAACGATAAAGGGCAAAACAAGTCTGACTGGATAGATCAAAAACGATAAAGGGCAAAACAAGTCTGACTGGATAGATTAAAAACGATAAAGGGCAAAGCAAGTCTGACTGGATAGATCAAAAACGATCAAATTTATTTGCAAAACGTTAATTAAGATTTTAGTTATTTCTATTATTTATTTTTGAAACTTTACTGTAAGCTAATAAAACTAACTTTTAGTTTTGTAAGCTTGCAGTAAAGTTTCATAAATCAATAAATGATAATAAAAAAAAATAGATAAATTTTCCATAAATAAATTTTCCCCGCGTAGAGGCCTGATGGCTTCATTGATTTAAATTTATGAGATATCATCATATTTATGGAATTATTGCTACAAGAGCAATCTCTTACTGCAAAACCATAATAATACAAGTGAGAGAAACGAGAACTGTCGTAGACTGTAAGTGTTTGGTAAACGCTAATTAATGACACAAAACAAAATAAAGATATTTACATAGATATAAATATGAAAAATGCAATAAGTATACAGAATGAAATAAAGCTGAATCAAAAGAGCAGAACGTGTGATGAGGTGGAAGGGACTTCGATTTGCTGAATTTTAAATACAGACAATGAGAGCTTGGTATAATTGTGTTTAGCTGATCCAATAATCTAGTAGCATAGACAGTAATGCAATTCTAGGGATTAGGAATGCTAAGGAATTAAGAGTGTGTCTAGTTTTTAGAAGTTAATTAAAAATCGTCGGCTGTCTGTCAGGTATTGGAATCAAGATCGGAAGAATGACAGTGTAACGACAGAAGTTCACAATACGATTGGATTCTTACTAAATAAAAGTATCTCAACACCTACCCTTACACCACAGGGTCTTTAAAAACATAGAATAATAATTTTTATAGAGAATATTAAAAATAACATTTCTGCAATATGTCTTCGCCTACTGAATCGTGTGCAGTTGCACTCTCCGCCGCCGCCCGACGAAGAGTTTGTTGATGCATATCTTATGTTATTTGCATTTGAAAATCCCGTGCGTGCCTCTTGTGCTGCATGTCTGCGAATGCGGTTAAAAACAAAAACATGAAATTCGATTCGTCAGTATCTTGCAGTATATCGAATCGTTTGGACGTTAATGGTGTACGTACTCCCAAGTATGGAGTTCATTACGTATGATGATGCAGAAGGCTGTGTTTCTTTATACATATATATGTGTATGTATGTATATGTATATATATATATATATACATATATATATATACATATATATATATATATATATACATATATATATATAGATGTATGCATGTGGATTTTTTTATTTCCCCGCAAAGTCCCAAAGGTTTCACGGTTTTTATTTTTTTTGTTTATTAATGTATTTTAATGTATATAGTTGATACATATGGCGGGTTTATTGCTACGAGAGCAATATTTTAATACCAGTCCAGCCCCGCTCGACCTATGCCTTATGATCAATCCAACACACCACGGCGACGACGTATTTTGAATGTATGAGATATCATCAGTTTCGTTTTGACCCCTTAAGTTATCCCATTTTGTTCAAATCTATTTGTGAAACTTATCAGACAGATATCAAATAAAAGGTCTTGACGAAAGAATACCAAATATACTATCGGTTGAAAAAAACCATTTTGATGACTTCCGACTGTGTGTCAGCAGTGTTGGTTAGTAGCAATATATAGAATAGACGAAGTCTTATCATGAATTCTTACTGCGTATGACACAAGATAAAGGATGTTAGAAGTACCAATAGCACTCAAATTATGGTGAATATAGGTATGTGTAGAGGTCTATTGTATTGCTATGCTCTACGGTACTTGGTTGTATGAATAAACTTGTTCACTGAATACACCTTGTTAATTAATATATAAGTATATCATAACAAAAGACGTGGGCTGTCGCGAGACCTCCAACAGAAACGAAGCTGAATCACACACAAAATTAAATTTTTAATTATTGATTATGATAACATAATATAGATACTGTAACAAACAATAAACATTTTCACAAATAATTTTTCAATTATCCATCACACAATAAAAAAAACATTTAACAAAAAATGAAGACATATAAACAGGTTAAGTATACCAAATAACTGTCCCTGTGAGATAATCATTTCCATTTTCTATTACATGCGCACGTGTGTAGTAGATACCAAGATAATTCTCTCGGTGGGACAACACACACATATCTATATTTAAAGTTTTGTTTCTCTTTTACTCTATCTCGCTTACTCATCTAGACAACAATCCGCACTGCACAGCCAATGAGGAGCGTTTCATGGCAGCGTTTGTGACGCTTCCTTTTATCTCAGTTAACCACTCTCCCAACCGTCCGTTAAGAAGCTTCGTTTCAAAAATGCTTTCAATTATATTTTGCACGCAAATAATCTAGATTAAAAAAGTCTATATATATATATATATATATATATATATATATATATATATATATATATATATATATATATATATATATTGCGCTATCATTTGCAGAATTAGGATAGTGAATTTTTAAAATTAATGGGATATGTTACATTTAATCGTTAGATTCATGGGTTAATTACTGCATGGAATTTTAATCCAGACCACCATCGCACTCGCGTAGTACCACAACAAATGTTAAAAGTCAGGTCTGGAAAATTATGTTTAAAATAATATTTACTTCGTGTATGACTATCCACATTGAAATTTATATTTATCTTTTAGAAAAAAGTGTTTTACATTTTCCCAATCACGCGAGCGAAGCCATGGACAAAAGCTAGTAATAGGTATAGTCTGGTTCGTTTCCAACTTTTTGGTTACCTTTTTACGTAATCAAATCCTTAATTATTTCTTATTTACTTTTTATTTTATTCTTACTAATATTATAAATGCGAAAGTTTGAATGGATGAATGTTTGTCATTCTATAATACTGTAAATTCTGTACAGATCTACATGAAATTTCACATACGATTAGGTTATAGCCTGGATCAATTATAAGCTTCTGTTTATACAGAAATCTCATGTCTCCGAAATATAGCATCCATCTTACATGATGTCCATTAAGTTCATGCTTGATCACGTAATTTAGGTAATATTAAGGTAAGGTAAATTCTACAAATTTAATTTTAGAATGTATTCTTACCGTGCATTATGAAATCCAAACGTAATTTTTATGTAATGGCGTATAACATTTATTCTTTTATAACTTGATTACGGTGTTACTATCGAATGTGAATAAGTATTGGAAACATTGGAACAGAGAGAGATTATCGCCTGGATAGATATTTAGGTTATGTTACTGGAATTCAAGTGAATGAAGCTGCAGGCAGAAACTAGTACTAATTTATAGTTTATGGTAATAGAAGACTACACCTGTCAAAGTTCAGAAATTTAGGCTGCAGGCAGAAACTAGTATTAATTTATAGTTTATGGCAATAAAAGAGTACATCTGTCAAAGGTCAGTAATTTAGGCTGCAGGTAGAAACTAGTATTAATTTATAGTTTATGGCAATAAAAGAGTACAACTGTCAAAGTTCAGTAATTGAGTCTGTAGGCAGAAACTAATATTAATTTATAGTTATGGCAATAAAAGAGTACAACTGTCAAAGTTCAGTAATTGAGTCTGTAGGCAGAAACTAATATTAATTTATAGTTTATGGCGAAAAAAAGAGTACATCTGTCAAAGTTCAATAATTTAGGATATTATCCTCTATTCACAATTTTACGTATTTAAATATAGTTTATAAATGTAGATAAAATAAATAAAAAAAGTATATTACATGCATTTAAAAACCATTGAAAGTGTTTTATTTTTAACCTTAAAACTGGTCTCAAGTTTCGATTGTATGAAGATTTTTCCTCTTTGTTAGTTATCCTGTTCGTTTTTAGAGTTCCTTATTTTATAAAGAAAAAAATTTTTTCATTACTTTTTCAAACGATTTCATTACTTCCGTAGTCTAATATAAGTATAGTTTCAGTTATCTTTGCAAAAGTTTAAAATCACACGTATATTCCAAATAAATCCAAAATTTGTTATAAGAAAAAGTTCAAAATTTGTTATACTGAAGGGTATAACACATTTTGGACTTAAACTCATAAGTATTAACCACGCAAATTTCTGTGCGTTTCCACAAAATTTTCATCTCAGTCATAAATAACGAAATCGCACGAGTTGGTTGAAACTCAGACATTTTAAATAAATTAAGGAAAAAATGTATGAATTGAGGACACAAGCGGTGCATATTTTATAAATTCTAATTTTGTCCTCTCGGGGTCAGTTCGTATGAATAGGTACTGCGTTTTATTTTAAAGCAATGGTTCCCAACCAGTCCGTGGACCACCAGTGGTCCGCAGAAGCCAAAATATGGTCCGCGAATGATTCGCGGTTCCTATTGAGTCTTTAATTAAAATTTATTACATTACTTACAGTCTATTTTTATTATATCTACGTTGTGGTCCCTGCTAACAAGAATGATATAAAAGTGGCCCGTGGCCAAGAAAAGGTTAGGAACCCCTGTTTTAAAGTGACAATGAATAATAACGATTTTCAGCCCTCCATTATTTTCTATCCATAAATATTTCGCCATTTATGTTCAGTAATATTTCGCCGTTTTCTACATATAATTAGTACAATCATATAATTAGATAATTTCTTTGGCTGTGGAACAATAACGTGAAATTCATGGTTTTATTACAAACTAGTTGTGTCCGCAATTTTTACCTGCAGTTCCCTGAAAAAAGTGCAGAAGCCGTTTTTTAAAAATATATTCCACATTTCACTTTTGGCGACGTCCGTTTCGCCAGAAAATATAATCGTGTCGCAAACTTCATTGCGCGGTTTGAGATACACATAGCGCCATCTATCGATGTACATGTGGCTATATATTAGGCTAAATATTGCGCGTAGAGGAGCTAGGTATATCTTTGTTGGTGTTGTATTAATTCAATGTAAATGAATTTTTGATAAAATTAAATTCGCATATTTACTGATTGCGATGGAATAAAAACTTGACGTTACTTCAAATACATACCTATATTTATATATATTTTTTGTATTTTTTTGAAAATATCATCTGAATTGGTTTAGTAGCTTTTATATAATACGTGCATAAACAATCACACAAACAGACAAAAAATTTCCAATGAATTAGTCCTTCATCCCCTGAATTATTTTTTTTTAAATATTTTCAATATACCGACACGGTAAGTTTACAGTTATATTATATACACAAATTGATTCGAAATTAATGCCTAAACCACTGGATTGGTTTTGATGAATTTTTTTATTAAGAAGGTTTGTCTTCTGACTTTTTTTATTTTCTTAATATCTGCCATAGAACGACACACAACCAAATAAACATTTTTTTAAAAAATGTTTTTATAGCTGCGATGATTTTTTGAACTTTCAACATTTTTAGTACTTTAAAAGTTAAATAATATGCTATAACTCGTTTCCCCGGGAAAAATCACAACTGTGCTATATTGGTTAGTTGACAAAGTCTAAAATTTGTAATAACCATTCTGTGTTCTCCAATTGTGTTCTCACATTAGCCGACATAATTTCGATACGATAATAGCAACCGACGGTCATAATTCGGTATAAAAAGTCTCAATACAAAAATCTAGCTAATAAAAAAAATTATACTTTCAAATAGCCACATTGAGCAATCTTCTCATGCTGGTCAATATTTTAATAGCTCTATTCATAAAAATACAAAAGAATTTTTAATTAGAAAATTGGGATGTATCACTAGAAACTAATTCGATTAGATTCGTGAAAGCTTCAGTCTCCGTTATGTTTAATATCAAGATCTAGGCAATAAAATTTGTGGAAAACATTATAATGATAATCAACTTTATATTAAGCTTTTGATTCGGAAGTAAAGTAATTATCGTTTTGTTAGATTATATTTTTAATAAATTGCAAATGTCCTATGAACATTTTTGGTAATAAATATAAGTTATAATATATATAACTGGGAGTAATTACGGATTGGTGACCTATCACGTCGCAGATAACAGTATTCTGCGAAGTTGAATCTCACCAGAGAGAATTATTCTTTCTCAGCAGTCTTCAGCAGTTCACATGGATGCTGAAACATATTTGAAGTAATTTATACGTCAGTTGCATAATATGTATGAAATAAAAGTAAAAAAAGAATGGGCAATGGAGATTTAAGCAGTTTAATGGGAAGGGGTTTAAGCAATGTAAGTGACGTTCTAATGTTACTTGGTAGGTTGCAACGTAGTAATGTTTAAAAAATTCGCAAACACTCGTTCCAGAATACCGGAAATGGGCTATGTTGCAATTGCGTAGTACGTCTGGGAGTCAGAAACATATGTGAGGGATTGAATGAATCGGTATAAAGAAATAAAGTGACGTAGGCGATCTTCCAAGCAGATCTATAATGTTTTTGACTTCAACAGTAAAGGATAAAACAACTTTAGGTTAGGTAGGATTAGTCAAAAGCAACTTTTGATTTTTTACAATCATTTTATGTACACGTTGCTACAAGTACAAAGGGTAAAAATAGGGTAGAAATGAGTTTAAAAAATTGGAGTACAACTCAGTGCACGTGACACAGGCGAAACTTATTTGACGATCTAAACCTCAATTTGTAAGTTATATAGTTAGGGGTAAAAGGCAAAGAAAGAGAGAGACACAAATGTTACTCACTGTCCAAATACATACAACACATACGCATGCATGCACTTCAATGTTGCAAACGTGCTTAAGGGCAAGAAAAATTCGTTAAAATAAAAAAAAAATAAACAAAAAAAAACCGTAAAATTTCAAAAAATACACTAAATGTAAATCCATAGTTTGTACTAAATTCGTCTAAGAAGATTTGAATACTATACTTACAGAAAAATTAATAAAACGTCATTACAAATCGACGTAAATATCTAATAACATCTTCATATTAATTTACGTAGACAATTGTCAATTAAAAATAGCCGCAATGCCAGTACAAGAACACGGCTAAACTCATCTAAAGGAAGTCGGGATGTATTGCTTCTGTTGTAGATTATATTTATGACGAATATATGTGCGGGTTCATTGGGGATTTATAAATAAAATAAGTATATATATATATATTGTTAGTCTTGTAATGGATGAAGTACGCGCAAAATTACTAATAAATTAATCATAAATAGATAAATATATCGACAAAATTTTGACAGTTTAATTCTGGCATAAATAACGTACAAAACAGCAGATAGAAGTAGTGAATGCCATTTTTGTTTGCTTTCGCGCATGTGTATTTCTTGTTTAATTCTATTATGTTCATCTATCTCTCTCGTTTGTTAGCTAAGTACCTATTTTCCTTTCTTCTTGTGATAGATTCGTTACAGTCAGACGTTACAACTAAACGTTGCAAAACGTTGCGACCTTGATGTTTAATCTCATCGCGTCTAAAGAAGTTTCACTTGAAAAATACTAAGCATCTCTTGGTTGTTACTGCCTCCGACTATATTGATACATAAAATTATTTCTAGAAATTCCAGCCTTTAAGTATTCTCGTGCTATTCACTGTAACTCAACAGACGCAGGGAGGTTGGCCTATCTAATTCTTCGAAACAGTTTATTGTTATAACTTTTTTATAGAGATTTACCCAAAGTGGTGGTTATAATGTATAATTGAAATGATCCATTTTTTAAGTAAAACTTCTTTACGCACGTTTCACTTGGGGAGTAAGCTGGTGAATGCGTGACGAGAGCGTTACGAAAAGTGTGCTTGGGCGAGGGGAACGGAAGTTTAGAGGGAGATATAAGTTAGTGAAGACAGAAAGAGAGAGAGTTACGTTTCGTATATTACTCTAGGGACAAGAGAGAGAGGTGCGAGCACACATTTTCTTGTTCTCTTTCTCTCATAGCCAGTTATGTTTCATATATATAAAACACAGTGCAAGCCTATAGTCTGTATCACACTGTAGGAGCAAGAGAAAGCAGTGCGCGCGCACATTTTCTTTCTCTCTTCCTCTCATAGCCAGTGCATGAAATATATATATATATATATATATATATATATATATATATATATATATATATTTATATATATATATGCGAGTTTTCTAGCGTTACGCGAACTGTGATTTTTTTATTATTTTGTAATTTCATTTCGATTTTGAACAATTTTATAAATTATTATTTTATTCAATACATTAAATATTCAAGGTTTAAAGTGAATAAAATTGTAAATTCATTTTAAAGTTCATATTTTGTGAATTTGAAGTTTTACTTCAGTCGTGTGGTTTAAAGCACACTCGTTTTTTTATGTATTTATCAATGACATGTCAATTAAACGAACTGATACTTATCATTGGAAGAATTGCGCGATATTCTATAGTGAATGCTATATAAAAATACGATTTTAGGAGCATGTCCATGGGAAGGAAGACTCCTTAAAAGAAAATATGTCATCGCTTTGTCCTTCCATGCAATCATCCATTCAAGTACAGATAACACCCGACGTTGTTCAGTATAAGTGATATTTAGATATTTCATTTTACATTTGTTCAATAAATATTATATTTAAACCTGAAAAAGTATCCTTTTAAAAACTTGATACCTTTTTATTTACCTATTTTGAGGGTTCCGTACCAAAATGGTGAAAAAGGATCCCTTATGGTGAGTTTTAGTAATCCATCTCTCTGTCTCTGTCTCATCTTTCTCAGAAATTACACATGCTGTCGACTAGAAAATTAGCATATTGTGTAAGCTGCCTGCCGATTTGTATTTGCTCCTTTCAATAGCATTCTTTCTTTTTTTTAAGTCACCATTCTTGTTAACAAGAAAGTATGACCCTTTCCCACTGATCTCCGAAGTTGGAAGACTAAAATTTAAATATTATAAAAATCTTTACAAATTTGTTAGACACCATCTATAATTATGAATCAGACTCACTTATTGTTGATAAACCGCAAAATGGGTTTATCAACAATAACTGAGCGGGTAAATTAATTATAGACCCCTAGTGCGTGCTTGAGTTTGACTCGCATAGGGTTAGTTTTTTATTAAGCAGCGGAACTAAATCCCAAAAAACTTTGCTCAAGTCTTACGATACTGAATGGAATGAAGTTGGACGGTCTTAAAATTATTTTTACTATGACTCCGCAATTTGGAAATCAATATTTATGGTCAATTTTTTAACCAAGATGTTAAGTTTTGCGTTTTCGTTATTACACAAATAAAATTTTCACTGGGACCACATCGGGTGACACCCTAGTCCATTCAACAAATCGGCCACTGAGGCTATTTGGGTAAATTTAAATATCTACCTGCTAACAGCAAAATTTTGAATCTTTAATTTTATTTTTCTACTTATTTTGCTTCAGGCTTGCTCTTACAAAATTTTGTATTTTTCATTTTTTAACTTTTTATAATTTTTGTATTTATATTTTTGCCTATGTTCTACTATTGCTTAAGAGTTTAGTATATTATTTTTTTCCTATTGTTGTGTGATAATATTTATTTAATTAGCACTGTTGCAATGTTTATTTCAGATTAGTCAGTAAATACGCTTCCTAACATGACACGCTATTTCAATGCCATCTCTCGGTACGTAATAGGAAAAGTGAAGAGATTGTTTTGATTAACAATTATATTTCGAATATAAAATTATCATAATATAGATATTAGTATTGATAATATTATATTTTTGTAGTGATCTTTATTGTTGCAGAAAGCGTTACGCAAAATTTATTCATGTTTGTTGGATGAGAACTAGCTATTTTTTTCCTCGTTTATAAATAACTCTAGCGGAGTTATTCCATTAAGAAAATATCGCGATTTTGATCATTAGTTATTATTAGTAATTCGTAATGTATATTACAAATACGAATGATAGAGGCAAACGCTAGATAGAACGTATATAATTAGTTATTATTACTAATTAGTAACGTATAGTACAAATATGAACGATAGAAGCAAACGCTAGATAGAACGTATATCATTAGTTATTACTACCAATTAGTGACGTATATTACAAATACGAACGAGAGAAGCAAACGCTAGATAGAACGTATATCGTTAGTTATTATTACTAATTAGTAACGCATAGTACAACCACGCACAATAGAAGCAAACGCTAGATAGAACGTATGTCATTAGTTATTAACACAAATTAGTAACGCATAGTACAAATACGAACGATAGAAGCAATCGCTAGATAGAACGTATATCATTAGTTATTATTAATAATTAGTAACGTATAGTACAAATACGAACGATAGAAGCAAACGCTAGATAGAACATATAGCATTAGTCATTATTAATAATTAGTAACGTATAGTACAAATACGAACGGTAGAAGCAAACGTAAATAGAACGAATGTCATTAGTTATTAACACGAATTAGTAACGTATAGTACAAATACGAACGATAGAAGCAATTGCTAGATAGAACGTATACACCAATATAAGTGAACTAAATAGAGCAATACTTAACGAGTATGTGATATGAGAACGAACGTTTTTCTTTATTTTTGTTCCATACAAGAGCCTAGATAACACTTTACAACCTTGGATCAAGTGTTAAACTGTTGAATGAAAGTAGGTTTATGAGTTACTATTTATATAGTAACGGTAAATGTATAATCATTTTATGTACATGAGTAAGTTCGCTCTTGGCAAGTGTAAAATTTCAGCATTATTTGTACCATGTAATATTATTGCAGTTTCCTTACATTAGTATAAAAAAATTGCTTCCCGCGTCTCTCTTTCCGTCTGTAAGCTTATATCTTTTAAATTACGAAACGGATTTTGATGCCGTGACTATCAATCAGATAATTTTTAAGGTTTATAGGTATAATACATGCATGTTATATTTACAGGAAATATAAAAAGTCGATATTTCTTAAAAAAGTAGAATTTTGGGCGCTTTCATTGCTAACGCTGACTAAAATTTACGAGATATATCAAAATGTTGTACTGTGGAATTGTGTATTTTAAAAATATCTACCAGAAAGTCCGGAATAGCATATATCTATATAATACGGATAATTCACAGTGACGATGTTTATTAACTTTGTTTGTGGGTTTATTTTTGGAGTTATTTTGATCAATACTATATTAATCTTTATTTAATGACACGACTAGTGAATAGCGAAGTGGTTCAACCGTACTTCTACTGTCGCGTTGTAACAGTATTAACGCCTGGTGGTACAGGTAAGTGGGAGACTATTGATGAAATTGAAAGGTCAAGTTAAGGCTTTGCTCTAAACGAGTGCACTCGGAGAGCAGCTTTAGTAGACGTATCTAATAGATATGTCACCATTAGTAGATATGTACAGATATCCTAATTTCTTAGGATAAAAGAGGGCGTGCACACGCTGTGGATGATTTTGATCAAAGACTTATTAAAAGATGCATTCATTACTTTCACATATTACACAAAGAATTTCTTATAGTTAATAAAACCTTAATGAAAATACGCAACAATTTCAATTCCAGTACAATACTGGATACTACAATACTGCGTTTTGAAGACTTAATATTATTGGATATTCCTGATTGAATTAACTGGAGGGAGTCTATGATAAAAAAAAGTAAATCCCAATTTTATAGCAAAAAAATTAATATATTAATTATTTTAATTTCCATTCTATCTTTACCCGCGACTACACCTGCGTGGTGGCTTTTCACGCCTGCGTTGTATTAGGGAAATGTAAAAAACTCTTTTTTTCCAAAGATATATCTAGATATCAATTTTCAATCATGTTAGTTATGTAGTTACGAGATACTTTGAATGTAATTTGTCAGACTGATTTAACATTTCGCATTGTGTAGGGCGACGCGACACGCGAGTTGTATGATGATAGTCTGGATTAAAATACCATGAAACAATTGATCAAACAATATGCCATGTTAAATGGAATATTTGCTAATGTAAATGATAGTGTCACATACCCGGACACCGTGTATATAGTGTACATACTATATACACGATGTCCGGGAATAAGTATATCACAAAAAAAGACGTTATTTATTCCTTGAATGAAAAATAGTTGATTGTCGTCAAAATAAAATTTAAAAGATGACTTTTTTTAGAAAATTGAAAATATTACTTATAATTATTTGTCATCTTTTTTTTATACACGATACTTGCGCATATTGTTCAGCGCTGCTCGGGGGAATAACCCGTGAACAGCTGCGGAGACATCGCCATTGCGGGTAAAAACCGCAATCCGGGCAAGTGTTGGGTTTGTTAAAAAGAGTTATGTGTAATATTTTTTTACACTGAATTAGGAAAAGGGCGTGTTTTACGTTTTATTTCATCGACAATTCCTTTATAGTCCACGAATAGCGTCTTTTTTGTCCGACATCTACTCCCGGACACAATGTATATAATCCATTTCTTGACATGGAATATGTATTAATTATATATAACATTTCATTGAAATTCGTTAGTTCATTTAAGCGTGGAAAGAAGACAAACAAACAAATAGACAACGTTTCACCTTTTATTACGTTAGTGGGGATGTTTAAGTATTTAAACTACGTCTTCCAGTAATATTTAATAGCAAAATCTGTCTTAAAATGCAACGGCTATGATGCTGTGACGTACGCATGGGTAAGTGGATAGCATGACATACTGAGCCCTCCGCCAAATATGGAACAACCAGGACTTATGGTGATAAATGGCTCAAGATAATAGAATAATTCATATTTAAAAACGTGTTAGATATATATCTCAACTAAATAAAATAAAACATTTTTATTGTATATCTAAGCCACACATCAGCAGTATTGGTTAATACTTCGTCTTGTGAAAATTTAAAACTTTCATACAATCATTTTGTTTTTAATTCTTTCCTATTAAATGTCAACTTTATAATTAAAATCTTATTAGTGCCAAGTGTGAAAGGGAACGCCTTTTGAAAGTTTTAAAATAATAATCGCTAGAAATACCAAAGAAATAAAACGAGTAATTAGTATAAACTGTACAAAATGAAGTTAAATGTTAATATAATATTTGACATCTGATGTACGATCTGAAATCATCTTGTATTTGCCTGTACCTGTGTAAATTTGATTTGTGATTAATATCACAACAGCAATGAAATTTACAAAGATTACCAAGTAAAATAACTATGAATGACATCCGCTTCGGTATTTTCTTTGATATACTCAAATTGTGTCTTAATTTATTTATTATAGTTTAATTCATCTGTAGGTAAGGACCCATTTATTGGGAAGTAGAATTAATTCAAATTAAAGTTTTTTTTCTGAAATTTGTTATTATAGGTGTCATTAATAAATTATGAAATTTTCTCCAGGGAAAAAGAAGTGAAAATAAGTTTTTTGCCGATTTATTATTTTATTTTAAATTTGACGGAAAACTTTTGCAATACAAAAGAAAGCTTATAAAATTCATTACAATAAAGGTTCCACATATATTTTTGTCAGATTAAGATTTTTCTAATAAAGACTTTCTAAAATTTCGGAGAAATGTTTGTATTCAAAAATGGTATATTGAATTTTACTAATAAAATATGTAATTCTACATCGAAATCAGATATGATTCACGAATCATAATTAATATTTTTACAGTCAATTTTAAAATTAATAGAAATAAATCAATGTACCATTTCGAAATCACGCATTTTTTCCTAATTTTAGGAAGTTTTTTACTTGAAGAAATATTAACCTGACGAAGAATATAGACCGAACTTGCCTGTCCGTTCAAATGTTCTCCTCCGTAATTTTCTTCAAAATACTTTTACCAGTTTCCAAAAATTTATATGTTTTCTCCATAAACTTCAGCTAATAATTCTGTCAAAAAGATCGTATAGCAATTAGAGAAATGAAATTTTCAAGAGAAAAGACCAGCTTTCAAATCCTAAAACGATTGCTTGAAAAAAAATGCTCTAAAGGAGCCGACTGCTTGAAGAAAAAAACATTTTTCCAACACTTGGATCCTGTTAAATTTCATAAAATATCGTGGAATGATTTTTCAAATTCTTCTGACGTTTAATGATAGTACTGTGTACCCTTACATTTTTAAATTTCATCATTAGTTAATGTTTTGAAATTTCCAGTGATTACGTATTTAACTTGCGTCCACAATAATTGAGGGAGGTATACACAAGTGCGGAACACTACGTTGTGATCCGATTTTATGTCTGTCCATATGTCAATCACTAAGGTGGGCTTAAGATTTTTAAGAAATGAATAAATTAAATTAGTACTCGAACTAAACCACTCCAAAGAAAACAAGAAGAGAATTTGACGTTATTGGGATAAAAACAACGGCATTTGTCCTTTTTGCTTTTTAGGGTTCTGTACACGAAATGTTGGGACGGTACCTTATTGTGATAGCAACGTTGTTTGTTCGTCCATAAGTCTTTTTATCAGAGATTTCCAACTTCTAAATAAAATAAGATGAGTGCTTGAAATTGACATAACACATAGTTCTTAGGTTGAAAGCTATATGTGGCATTTAAAAGAAATTAACATATTTCGAGGAGATTCCCAAATATATAAAGAATAAATAGATATATAAAGAATAGCTGAAAACTATTTTTTTCTGCGTAGGCATGGGTATAGCGTAGATCCGTTTTTAATTTTTGCCTTCTGAAAAATAACGATTTGATCAACCATTAAAATTGTGTTTTTAGATTCTTTTTGGGTTTCGTAAGTTAAAAGGAAAGGGTTCAATACGACAATACGACATAAAAATTTTAAATTTAGCATAGTAATATATCTTGTTAACTTACATATTTTTCACTAAATAACTTATTTAAAATGTTGATATGAGAATTAAAGGGAGGGGGCCTCCCTTTAATTCTCATATCAATAAATAATTGGTGTAAATAAAAGCCAATTTCTTTTTTTAAATTTTATATGTCGTGTGGCATAACTGAAAAAGTTATTTGAAACTTGTTATGAGAAATATAAAATTGTTTTTTTCTTGATTTTAAATTGCATATTTGAAGAGATATTCTGAAAAAATATGAAGAAATAGAGCATATTCACCTCCCATTATTTCTGAAACTACTGAATCAAAAATCATTTAAAAAATATGGTTAGTAAAACCTGACTGGAAAATTACAGGAAAACTATGGCTATGATCCTAGATTTTATAATTTTTTAAATATACACCATGGTTTTATAGCTGTGAAAGATGTGCTAAGTAATATATTTACGTTGTAAAAATAATATTTGAAAGAATAAAGTGATTAAATCTACATAAAAATCTCGTAGAGTGAATTTTACTCGTATTTGGCGGGTTTTTGTTACTTGGTCAACCTTAATAACGCCATTACGTAGGAAGCTGAATTTTGATACTAATATTTCTCATATCCTGTTTTTAAATCAATATCAGAACCTCTAAATATAAAATAGTAAAAAAGTTATTACAAAAAAAACCAAAATATTTTTGAGAAGTTCGCGATATTAATATTTGGAAACAGTTTAAGAGAAACTCAAACTAACGTAAGTGCATACTTAACCATTCTGTGTCAATTCTACTAGTATTTGTTGAATTTTTTTGTGACAATGTTTACGATTTTGTCTGAATAGCGATAATTTTTCCTGCTATAATTAAATTATGAAGCTTGTATATTTCGAAACAGTTTAACAGAAACTCTATGTAAATATTACAAGTTTAAATTTTTATATGCACTTAAGTGTATACTTAACCATCATTGTGTCAATTCTACTAGTATTTGCTGAATTTTTTTGTGACAATGTTTACGATTTTGTCTGAATAGCGATAATTTTTCCTGCTATAATTAAATTATGAAGCTTCTATATTTCGAAACAGTTTAACAGAAACTCTATGTAAATGTTACAAGTTTAATTTTTTATATGTACTTAAGTATATACTTAACCATCATTGTGTCAATTCTACTAGTATTTGATGAATTTTTTTTGTGATAATATTTACGATTTTGTCTGATTAGCGATAATTTTTCCTGCTATAATTAAATTATGAAGCTTGTATATTTCGAAACAGTTTAACAGATACTCTATATAAATGTAACAAGTTTAAATGTTTATATGTACCTAAGTGTATACTTAACCATCATTGTGTCAATTCTACTAGTATTTGATGAAAGTTTTTGTGACAATGTTTACGATTTTGTCTGAATACCGATAATTTTTCCTGGTATAATTAAATTGTGAAGCTTGCTTTTTCGAAACAATTTAACAGAAACTCTATGTAAATGTAACAAGTTAAATTTTTTATATGTACTTAAGTATATACTTAACCATCATTGTGTCAATTCTACTAGTATTTGATGAATTTTTTTTGTGATAATATTTACGATTTTGTCTGATTAGCGATAATTTTTCCTGCTATGATTAAATTATGAAGCTTGTATATTTCGAAACAATTTAATAGAAACTCTATGTAAATGTAACAAGTTTAATTTTTTATATGTACCTAAGTATATACTTAACCATTATTGTGTCAATTCTACTAGTATTTGATGAATTTTTTTTGTGGTAACATTGACGATTTTGTCTGATGAGCGATATTTTTTCCTGCTCTAATTAAATTATGAAACTAATATATTTCGAAACAGTTTGACAGAAACTCTATGTTAATGTTACAGTTTAACTTTTTATATGTACCTAAGTGTATATTTAACCATCATTGTGTCAATTCTACTAGTATTTGATGATTTTTTTTGAGACAACATTTATGCTTTTGTCTGATTAGCGACAATTTTTCCTGCTGTAATTATATTATGAAGCTCGTACCGATATAACTTTATTCTTTATTAAAAACCAAAAAGCATATTTAATTATGAGTAGTCAAGAAGTTCAAAAGCTAAGGGTCGTTTAGACTTGGTATTTTAGTTGTATTCACCCATATAGAGGTGCGGATAATTGTATCGCTTTGCAAAAGTTGGTTTCCTCAGTGATCCTCTAAAGCACGCAACGTTACGTAAGTGTCCAGGCGAGCCATTTAATTGAAATTGATTAGTAGCGTGCGAAGGACACTCAGAACAGGTGATAATAAGTTAAACGTGGCGGTTAAACGAATGTCTCCCCACAGAAATAGTCACCACTATAAAGTTACCGCCTCACCAAAGAGATCTGAATTACTTTCACAATGTCACTAGTGAAATTGGCTTAGGGTATCTTACTTGGTGGCAAATGGGTATCTTAGTGTGATGCTTTATAGTGAAATACATTAAAAACTTGTTTTTGATTTTATTTTTGTTTACGCAGTTTTTAAACCATAGCTGAAAAAAACCTGGATAACGCGTGTAGTATTTCCATTACACATAAGTATCCAAAGTGCCATTGTATTTTGATGTATCTATATGTCCCACTGTATTGTGAGTATCTGTTGTTTGTAATCATGTTTACTCAAAATGTATACGAATAATTATTAAAATTTATATTAATTTATATTGATATTTATATTAACATTATATCCCACGATCAAGCAAGGACGCCTTTTAATATCTTCATGTTCATCTGTCTGTCTTACACAGCTTCTCAAGACATCTATTTTCTTTAGACTTTTTTATATTAAATACTAGCAAATGTTTTAATTATCTCAATTTCTATCTGTACATATAACGTAGGTACTCGAAAGACAGTGAGTATCCTTAGACTCAATTTACATTGCCGTGGAATGGAATGGAAGCGAATTTTTGCAACGAAACTGTACATAGCATAATGAACTTTATGTCAATTTTGTAACGTACAAACGAAATAACGTAGATACGAGCCAATAAAGAGGTTGCGCGTCTTCCAGGGAATTCTCGCGCATTCTCGAAGATTCCCATAGCTACTGTCGGTGCCGTCTGTGGAATACGCGGGAAATGGCGCGAAGGGGGAGTCTGTCAAGTGTCTACGAAACAGGTTGCGTATGTACTGTGCAACAAAAACGTAGGAGGAGTCGCGAGAATTCTTGAGCATTCTCGTGAATTCAGGTGCCTTCTCGCGCGATATAGCGGAATTAACGCTTCCGTTCCATCGCATTCCACGGCAATGTAAATTGAGCCTTATTACGCATAGCGTCAAGTGTGTCATCCGATATGTCCTTTGAAGCGAAGTTGATGTATCTTAAACTATTTTTAGCATAACGTATATATTTAGGCACTTGTAAATATTCTAATAAATATGTAAATATATTGCAGAGGCGTAAAAATTGGTGCTTATTTAAATAATATTATTTCGCACCATTGTACCATAACTATATAAACATATTCCCTAGTATATATTTCACAAACGTTTTATATATATATATATATATATTTTTTTTTTTTTTTTTTTCAATTACGTACAGGGTTATTTTTTCAGTTTATTTAATTCATTTGTTTGGAGTTTCTAACTTTTAACTTCTTTATATATACTACTTACAACAGTGGTATTTATAAACTTATACTTTTCAGATATTCAATAATAGGTTAATAAGGATTGGGGACACGTAACTTTACCAAAAATTACTATTTTAAAGCTTAATATTTCATAAACGGATCCCTGTGTCGACAAAGTATTCATGACACACCCCATAATATTTTTAAGATATTTTCAACGATATCCTACAATATGAAGTATGTTAAAACAATTAGCATTACTTTACATCTAGGGAAGGTACCATAAAATTTTTTTTCTAAAGATTTTAATCATAACTTTGTAGGTTTTACAAATGTGAAAAACATTAAAAATTTCAGCTTAATAGTCTACGAGTAAAACGGCTGCGACGTACAGACGGACAAACAGACGAACATGGCGAAACCATAAAAATTCCTAGTTTGGCTATGGAACCCTAAAAGCGAAATCTTTATAAGATCACTCCCGTGTCCGTTCATCTCTCGGTCACAGCCGTTTTTCTCAAAAACAGCGTTACGTAAAATCTTCAAATTTGCAAATTGACCCGTACACATCTCAATAATACAGCTGACGCCGAAAAATATTTGTATATAAATTTTAGGGGGCAAATTGAAATCGAAAAAAAATGTATAGCATAAGGTACCGTTTGAAAGGGCTAGTTATAAGAGTTTCAAAGATTCAAAGATCTTCTTCATTGTAAATAGTATATCTTCATAGATTATATTGAAAAATATGTAAAAAATACACTCCCCCTCCGCCTCTTATTTACGAAACTATTGAATCTATTAATTTGGAATCTTGAGCGAGGTTGTAGGAAAACTGTAACTATGATTCTAGACGTCATAATGTTTCAGGTATTCACGATTATATATATATATATATATATAATTTTGGAAAGTAGTGCGAATTGGGAATTTTCATTTAAAACTAGCAATATTTTTTCCTCTTTGCGTGGGAAATCTTCTACTATGCTACTCATTTCGAGTTCTTCAAATTTGTTTCATCTTGGGTACACCCAGGAATAAAATAAATCTCGCCATCTAGTGGAGAATTATAAAACTATGTTTACGATGGTTAATTATAAAATAAACAGATGTCGCTGTCATATACTTTAGTAATAATGTATTAATTAACAGATCAACTCCCATGAGGAATAGCGTGATGATGTCTATCGCAAATATGGAGAAGCCTCTATGTTTTAACATTGCGAAGTTTCATAAACACAGACACACATTGCGTTGGTTATCCATTATATTATATGTATATGGTAATTTACTATATGGCATTTATAAGTTTGTTCTACGGAATTACCTTGAACGCATATTATGCGTATTTAGACACACATTTGCCCAGACTTTTAATCGATGTGTAGGTCTGTGTAGGTCTGCAGCCTAAAAAGCGACTGGCTAGACGATAATTCGATAATGAATGACCTCATTCTCTCGCGCGGCACGTTTCATTACGAGGGTCGTCTGTTGTCCCAGTCTAGGTAAACCGTGCTAGATTTAATATAGCAAGGATTTTAATATGAAAACCTAAGGTGAGTGACTGTTTAGGGCAAGTAACGTGCAACGGTGTAGAAGAGTAAGAGTATGTTAGAAAAGTAATAGTTCGTTTAAAGAGTATGCAGGAGATAATTAAAGAGCTATTTTGTTAGCATTGTAATCTTTGGCCAATAAATTTTTAAATAAACTTGAGTGACTTTTAAGGATGACCGATTTGACAGTTTCATTCATTCGACATAACCATAGATAGATATTAAGACTGTCTATGGATATAACTTTGTGTAAACAATCTTTGGTATAAATGTTCTAAAATTTATCGAGAAAATTATTATCTTAAATGAGTTTATACTTAATAGGAATATAAATACGTCATTAGAATAGAAACACTATTAGATTTTACACTTCTAGTAGCATTTCCTAGAGGTTGCCAAATTTTTTTCGCGTTCGTTTTGAATTTGGAATATTAATAGACTATTTTTTAAACTGCATTAATTTAAAAAATCAAATTGTTTATTATCAATCATTAAATTATTTACAACTAATTTAATTACACGTATAGTTGTTATAATATCTAGACAAAATAATAATTACTACTAATTTTGTGTCTTATAAATATTCTCACACTCACAGAGTTTAATAATTGGTTTCGCAGGATGTTTATAAGAAAATAGCTTTTGTCCACAGCTTCGCTTGCATATTATTTAAGTAGATCCCCTCCTTCGCTCTTCGCATCACGCACATTCGCGATGGCTGCATCCGCCACCGGCAATAGGTAGGCGCAGTGTAAATATACGCTAGAACAAATTATTAATTTTGTAACCACTGAAGTAAAAATGAGGTAGTAATTTTAGTAAACAAATTTCACTACTACAAATGATGTAGTGAAATGTATTTACAAAAGCATTCATAACTTTATATATATATATACATATATATATATATATATATATATATATATATATACATATATATATATATATATAAATATATATATATATATATATATATATATATATATATATATATATATATATATATACACATTGACATGGCAAGTGGTGTAGTTATTTTGCAAAGTAACGATACTTCTAGTAAATATTTTTAAATCATAGTAATCATATTAACTGTCATTCCTTAACAAATTCCGTCATTCATTTTCGGACCTCATAATCAAATCATCATCATATTTATATTGAACCACTTCTAAAGTACCTTCTTCCAAATAAAAAAGAAGCGTCGAAATTAGTCTACCCGGTAAAGAATTAGCACTGAACATATAATGCGGAATTAAAATGGGTAAGCCTACCTTTATGAGTAACAATTTCTTTTGGTCCACGCCCTGGTTCTAATTGAGTGCAAAAAAAAATATTTCACATAACTCTTTTTAACACATCTAATACTAGCCCAGAGTACGGTTTTTACACGCAGTGGCGAGGTCTTCGCAGCTATTCGTGGGTTTTTCTTTCGAGTGGCGCTGAACAACGTGCGCAAGTATCATGTGTACTTAAAAGATGACAAATAATTGTGAATGTTATTTTCAATTTTCTGAAAAAAAGTCATTTTTAAATTTTATTTTGACGCCATCAACTATTTTTCAGTCAAGGAATAACGTCTTTCTTTGTCCGACCCTTATTCCCGGACACAGGGTATATAGATGTATACGTACATACGAGTATATAGAAACACGCATAAGCGTATATATTACTTGACGTATATTTCTATTTTATTATTACTAAAAATCATATCAAAGATCTTATCAATCTAATTTTTGCCAATTTCATGTTTTTTGCTTCAATTTCTTATTAATTCATCGTTTACGATAACCGAAGGCCAAAAACAAAACCGATTAATCACATATCTTAATGGTGATAAATTATGAACAAAACAAGCACATTGAAGATCATTACATCCACGCTTCGCATTAATATGTTATCAATTGTTTTTTTCGAAATATTCTGCTGTTATTATGCTATTTAGCAGAAATTGTCAAATTAATTAAATTGAAACAAATGTTGTTTAACGTCAACGAAAATTTCACTATATTTTCGCTAATAAATAAAAAATATAAATTAAACATTATTTATTCAACAAAAAATTATTACTATCGCGATTATTTCTTAAAAAATATATTTTAAAAATATTTCTCGTACAAACTGCGTTCTTTTGCAATAAACGGCTTGTTAAAATTTGTTCGACTTAATAGCCACTTTTAGTAACAGTAAACACTGAATAACCAAATACAAACAGGAACTTATATAAAAAAAATAAAATAAAAAATTTAAATGAGACAAGAATGGTGCAGAAAGAGAGGTTATAAATTTGATGTTTGCCACCCCTTTCTTAATGGTAAGAGCATTTTTGAAATCGACGTTTTTGTTAAGGTCATCACGAAGGGAATACTTTCATTAAGTGAGTTATTATTTATGAATAATCTTTAATTTACAGAAAGAGAAATTATCATCAAGGTCAGCATAACATATTATTCAAAATAAAACTGGCGGCCAACCGCAAATCATATCGCACATGAAAATGATGTTCGATATATTTATTAGGAGCAAACCTTTTTGTCACGACGAAAATGGACATTCATAATAACAAAGTAATAAAATAAACGCAAACAGAAAACATAATTAATTCAGTGAATTAAATTCACTGTCAAATACAAGAGGTATATCTTTAAAACGGAAAACTAGCCAGTTTTGATCTGTTTTCAGTTCGTTTATTCTGAATGACAGATAATTGTTGAATGATAGCGCAGTTGTCAGTTTGAGATGCTCTCAGAATAATACACGGGATTCTTTCTCTCTGAATATAGCCATAAGCTATGGGCTGCTAGCTTGATTTTGCGTTACAAATTGCCTGTTTCAAATGATGATCAATTTTACTTACTTTTAGAAAAGTTTTGTCTCGTTAATACGCTTATAATTTTATATAATAAGTCTTAGTAAGTTTCTTAATTTAGTATATTTCATTTAAATTTGCACAGACTGGTAGCGTTCGGTTCGTGCGTTCGGACTAGGACTACAATCATATGTTAAATTGTGGACTTTGCTTGAATACCTTAAATTATATATATTATTATATATATATATATATATATATATATATATATATATATATATATTTATTCATAAATATGTGATGTATCTATCAGATATTCAAGCCAAGCTAAATGTAATTGCTTATAAAACATTGCGCACAACTGAATTATATAAGCTATGTTTTAATCTTGGGTGTATGTTACCTATATGCAACATACAATTGAGATTCAACCATGCAACTATTAAAGTTCAACCGTTCAACTATTTAAGCGTAAATGCAAGACCAAAAAGGGAATGTTTCAGTTTTAATATTTAGTAGCGATATATAAAAATTAATACTTTTCCAGGATTTTAGTTTAAAGACTGACTTTTTGGATTATAACAATAATGAAAAGCGCCATCTGTGTTGTATATTCAAATTCAACTTGGATTTAAACGAATATCATAGATAGAATTATATAAATATTTACAGAAATTGAGGGATGGATCACGTTACGGCAGCGTTAAATGTGGGTGAAATGGAAAGGAATTACCTGTCAGGCATTCATCCCTGGCTACAAAAGAAATGTTATTTCCAATGAAAACGGAATTAATAAGAAAAGCAAAGAATTTTAAAAATAATCATAATGATTATATAGTGAACTTTATTTTTGGAAAGCATCTTTGCACCCTAAATTAATAATTTCACTCTAAATCGGATAAAATGATACAAGGTGTGATTTGGTGTATCTGTATGCGCGTGGAGAACTGTACTCATAAAATCGACACAAGGAAGGCCTGTATCCACTTTACATAGGGATGTATTGATGTAGCAAAGTATTCGAATACTTTCATGTCTATACCAAGTATTTTTTGATATTAAATGATTTTGTCGATACACAGACAATAAGGTACTCACTTTCACACATCAAATCATCAAAGTGATGTGACAGATCTAAAATCCTTTTTATTTGAAGTTAAATATTTCCCTTGAATTAGCTTATTGTACACGCGTCCTTCCAACAAATAGTTGTAAATATTACGAATCAACAAGTTCTTTTTTCTGTTATTATATAAAGTAAAGCTATAGCGACGTTTTATACATAAAAATATGGCTAATGATCAAAGAAGAAGTTGTATAAATTCACCAAATAAATTTTGTTACGTGTGTGTATGTTACACTACGTCACAACTAAAAAAAATACGGAGGAGATAAACGCAGCTTACTGTACTTATTTTGGATTTAGAATTGGAAATCTGGAAAAGTCGTGGACACCTAATATGTGCTGTATTTCTTGTTACATGGAACTTTTTAAGTTGATGAAAGGTAAACAAAAGAAACTTTAGTTTGCAATTCTTATGCTGTAGCGAGAGCCTTCCAATCAACTAGACGATTACTGTTTTTGCACGATAAGTGTTTCTGGATACTCGAAGAAGGATAAAGATTAAATAAAATGTATCTTCAGTTCTTGACACAGAATTTTAGAGATTTTACGCCTCTTCAGACAATCTATCATATCAGGCGAGTTGTGAAGATTCACCATTTGAACTTTCAGGAACACCTCGTCTCATAGACCAGTGCGAACTGAATGATTTGGCTAAAGACTTAGGTTTATCGAAAGAAAAAGCTACAGGAATGGATTCTTTTGGCACGAGGTGTGAAAGTGTCGTCATTTAAAAAGCGAAACGAGCCTCTTAAAGCATATTTTAAGATGGAAGGATCTTTATGAGCATGTCACGATGTTGAGGGTCTTATGAACGCGCTTGATATACGCCATGATCCATCTGAATGGCTTTTTATAGATTCATCAAAATATAGCTTAAAAGTAATCCTTTTGCATAACGGGAAGAAAAAGCCCTCCATTTCGACAGAAACATAAGATACAATGGACTTGATTTTGAAGATAATCAATTAATGGACTTGATTTTGAAGATAAATAATATACAAGAAACAGAACTGGGCAATTTGTGGAGATGTCAAATTATTTGCTACGCTCATTGTAATGCAGGGTGGCTTCACAAAATATTGTTCTTTTTTGTGCTCGTGAGACAGTCGCCGAACGAAAGACCACTATGTTAAGAAGAATTGGCCAGCAAGAATTACGTACCAACCAGGAAGTAATAACATCAAATACCTGCCTTTAGTTGATCCGTAAAAAGGTAGCTTACCTCCCTTACACATTGAATTAGGGTTAATAAAAAATATTGTTAAAGCAATGATCAAAGAAAGTAAAGGATCCAATTTTTGAAGACAGTTTTTCCTCAACTCAGTGAGGCTAAGCTGAAAGAAGAAGTTTTTATAGGTCCGTAAATAAGAAAAGTGGTTAAGGCCGAATGTTTATCCAAAAATTAAATCAAAAGGAATTACAAACATGGAACTGTTTTGTTGCAATTATCAAGGACTTTCTCGGCAATAAAAAATCAGAAAATTTTTATTAAATGAACTGCTTCAGTCGTACCAAAACTTTGGATGCAGAATGTTGCTCAAAATTTATTTTCCACATTCTCATTTGGATTTTTTTTCCTAACAATCTTGATGCAGTGAGCGATGAAAAAGGTGAGAACTTCCCTCAAGATGCCCGAACAATAGGCCAGCTAAGATGGCAGATTTTTGTTGATTTCTCAAAAAGGAAGATTCAACGTTGCATAAAAGGCAAAAGAAAAGTCATTAACCAAATAAGACCGTTTTTTTGCTCAAAATAGTCTTAAATAGTGATTTTTTTAAAATTAAGGTCGTTTTATTAAATTTGGTTATGCTTTGAAATTATATAATTTTTTAAACAAATTTTGTTGTCTGTTTTCTCAGTTTGTTTTTAAAGTATCGCTGTATCTGTAATTTTAGATCTATTTTAAAACTTTAATAAATCTACTTTCAGTTCCTAGTTATGTAAGATAAATATAATCTGAAACAATTAAAATATTTTTCGTTGTGTAAAAAAGTTGAAATTTTGTTCCCTTGTATCTTACCAAGAATACAAGTTCTCAGCGGATGATGTAAATAAAACATAATAATATTAAATTTAGATTACAAATGACTAATAAGTGTTTTCTGGGCAATGATGTTTCTATTTTTTAACAGGATACCTGAGGATATAATAAACCTTCCCATGGCGAAATTTAAAACGCATATTAAACACGTGCTTATTTCGAAGGCTTATTATAGCATCAGGGATTATATTGAAGATAAAAATATGTGGAAGCCATCATAGGGTAAAATGCACATTCTGACCCTCATTAAGAGGGACTGATTGATTGTTTGTATCTATGCGTATAGATAATAAGGATATTTGTTCATAATAATTAGAAGTTAAATCGTGACATGTCAAAACATACCTTAATAGTCCTACTTGAAAGAAAAATAAAATAAAATAAGATGTGATCAGCAATAAAAAGATTTGAAATTTAAAATATTAGTAAGTTTAATAAAGACAAAATAAAGCATGTTTCCAATTTATTGTTGAGGTTTGCTCCTGGCATATTTTTATACCAGCTAAAAGTGTATATCGGTCTGTTTTTGGTTTGAAGGCTTAAGTGTTGAGACGTGTAATGAATATTACTTTTTAATTTTTATTCTAACTAATACAAGGAATGTGCGAAATAGTAAAAAGTACGAAGAAGAAATAGAAATTATAATATTAATATGTTTAGTATATTTAACAGTATAATTTTCTTTACTGTATTATCCTACAAATAAGAAGGAATAGAAATTATAATATTAATACGTTTAGTATATTTAACAGTATAATTTTCTTTACTGTATTATCCTACAAATAAGAAGAAATAGAAATTATAATATTAATATGTTTAGTATATTTAACAGTATAATTTTCTTTACTGTATTATCCTACAAATAAGAAGAAATAGAAATTATAATATTAATATGTTTAGTATATTTAACAGTATAATTTTCTTTACTGTATTATCCTACAAATAATTTGCTTATTTTGGAAATATGACAGTATTTTTTAAAGTTCTTGATAGTACTCGTATATAGACAGATACCTAGATATGTACTATTATTTGCGGTGTTATCAACAAAAAGCACTTATCAAACATGACAACATACGCACTTCATATACTATTTTTTTCTGCTGACCGGTTTGAGTTGAAGAAATAACGTAAAATATTAAAACTATTTATCAAAGCCTTCATTGTAATAGTGCCAATTTTGTACTATTACAAGCACTTGAACTATTTTAAGCAATTTCATTCTAAACAAGAAAGAAAATTTTAAAAAATTAGATTTCCTTTTTATGCTTTGTTTTCTATCAAACCATTATGATAAACAATTATCATAAAGAAAAACATATATATATATATATATATATATATATATATATATATATATATATATATATTGTTAAGTTAAATTAGATACACTTTACAAAGTCCATATTTATTATTATTTTCTCGATACAAGTTTATGTATCTGATTGCTAAAGGCAGTAACAAATAGTATTGAGAACATGTAAAATAACGATAAGCAATTTCCTTTCAAAGTTTTTCATGTAAAAGAGTAATTGAATAGAACCGTAAATATGGCAATTATTATTATCTAAAACATCCAATATAGAAAATATAATAACAACCACATCTGTCCCAAACATAAGTTATTACGCGTAACATTAAAACCTTCTCATCTTCTGGAAATATATAGGTTTGTTTTAATAAGGGAAAACGCCAGTGATAAATATTAAAAAAAATGGTTGTAAATGGGCTTCGATTCGACTTAATAGTTAAAGTTTGTACAAGAATTTGGTTAAAATTAGATGAATATCATCAGTTTTATGATGCCTTAAATTAACCATCGTTCCCTTACAGCGGTTCGATTAAAATATAATCGTATTTTAATCGTACCATTTTCCGTATTCCAATCAGTTCCATTGCTGTCTTACAGCGGTTCGATTAAAATATAATCGTATTTTTGATACATGATCAGAAAGGTGCTTGTTTGTTTTTTAGTATTCTGTAGCATAATTACCATAACGGCATACTAAAGGAATCACTTCGGTGTCCGTCTGTTCGTCTATTCCGTCCGTTCTTGGAAATTATTTGACGTAAAAATGAAATTTAGGTCATATAGAGTATCATGGCCGAATTATAGACGTGAAGTAAAAAAAGTTCTGTAGCACGAATTCAATAATACGTATGATGTAAGTTTTTTATAAATTTATTTAAATATTTTTCAGGTAAAACGCTGAAAAATTGATTTTGCCCGCCCTTATCATCAAATGGATCGCTCAAAAACATCTTTAAAAAATCATGGATATTGCATAATAGGTATGGATTGAAATAAAATTTTCAGAACTGAAAAATGTTAGTGCAATTAATTGTTATCAACTATTAATTGTTCATTCCCTTCTAACTGCTGAAAATTAGTATTAGAGGATAACTTTTGTTCTTACGCTTTTTTCAACATTTTTAGTTTGGCTCAACCGAAAAGCTCCCCTTTCAGCTCCGCGCATACGCTATGTATTACGGCATTGGCGCTTTCGGCGGCGGGTAGCGCTGCGAATGGATACCATTTAAGTGTGCACTAATTGTGCAAGTATTGTTAGCACGTAACAGATCTTTGTATTGTTCTATCATTACAATTTTTAACGCATGTTTCAAAGGCAGTCAACATCTATATATATTAGGTATTTAACTGCGTTATCGAACTTTTTCTGTCAGACCAAAGTAATTTTTAAAGATTTTCTTTGTTATGTTTCATATGATATGGGTATTTTCGAAGTGAAATTTTTATAGCGATTTCTGAGTCATTCTGCTACTCTAAAATTGTGTAACACTTGAGAAAACAAATGGCGAACGCCTCTGCATCTGGCGGAGCGTTAAGACCATGGCAAACAGTTTATTCAAGCGATTATATCAGTAGGTGTTTGTTTATCCATCGAAACTTCACAAGCGATGCTTACGTGTAAGCATTTGACGCATGCATAAGGTTTGATCAATGTCGTCACGTTAGCTGCAGTCAACAGTTTTAAAGCAAACGTTTGGATAGGTTTATTTCTGATATTTTTATTTATGTGACAGTGACAATTTATAAAGTAAATTATTATAAATTAGTGAAAATATAAAGTATCAATGGAAAAAAAGCCTGTCAAATACGTGTAGAAATCGCACTGCGTTGTTCTCTAGGAATTTAGGCATTTATATACTATAGAATTA
This sequence comes from Druceiella hillmani, assembly GCA_039881145.1. Taxonomy (NCBI): domain Eukaryota; kingdom Metazoa; phylum Arthropoda; class Insecta; order Lepidoptera; family Hepialidae; genus Druceiella; species Druceiella hillmani. Next base: position 32,663,155 of record JAYKKI010000006.1, read on the forward strand.
GAAATCACTGATTTTGGAATTTTCTCTTTACATGTGATATAAGATCTCCTATTATTACTACTTTCAAGATTGTAGGTCGACAGGAAGTACCCTATCATTTTTGATGATTAGTAAATAAGACTATTGCTAGATATAAAGGAAAAACACACTTTAAAAGGTCATATATTTTAAGGTGAACTATAAAACTTGAAATAGTTACAGCAACGTAAGGCTATAGGCCTCAGTATACGATACAGTCAACTTGCTATCTCAAGCAGTTTCTGAGAAGAAACTTAAAGCTGTCACTTTAAGCTTTATATTTTTGTTTTAACATCATATACATAATTACAAATGACTTCGAAATAGTTAACACAACCTTTGTGGATAGGTGTAAATATATTATTAAAATTATACTGAAACGCGACTGCTTTAGTCGTATTTTTGGTACTGCGTCTAATAAGAACAAAACTTGTATTATTAGAGTTTTGGTTCGTATCCGAAGTGCTTGGAAATGTCCTATATTTGGTGATAAGAGTGACTTTAAGGAAAATATATTATCAACTTATGAAGATCTAATGAAATGTTATGAGTGGACGAACAACAGTTAAAAAGTACCAAAAATACCAAAAAATACTAAACTTTTCAAGAATTAGCTGATATTGTTGCTATAAAAATTGAAAAGGACATGGAAAAAGTATCGATACCATCTATTACACATTTAAACTGTAATAAATGTTTAAAGCTTATCATCTGAAATTTAAATATTATTAAAATCATATCTTCTCTAACAACGAAGCTCTAATAACTAACTCGAAAACAGAACCTTGCAGGCCGTCCCTGGTCAACGTTTTCCTAACTTCTACGTCTTCATACTGAAAATAAATCTCTCGATAGAAAAAAAATCACAAATTAATCGTTGGAGTTGACACTTCCCGGGTCTCAAGCGCGGACAAGATGACTGGTCACTAGGAATTATCAAACGCTTCGGAGAAGACAATTTCCAGAAAAGTCCGAGTACGTATTTCTCTGGGAACGCATCTCACATCAGGGTACAAAAACCGAATTGGTTTGGAGACCCGGCTAGTAAGATAATTGCATCAACAAACGCGCCACCCTTACCCGCTCGAGCAATTTCCCAAGGGACGGAAGGAGAGTAACGGGTCTATAAAATTCGACATCCCTAGGTCATTTCCCATTACTCTTGAGGTATGAGTTTCGGCCTCCTCAACTTCCAGATTTTCGAGAAGTGGCCTGCAGGGCAGTGGTTGAAGAGAACAAATATCTCATGGGTCGCGATGTTTCACACCACCCTAATAACTCTGTTGTCTATATTATCTGTACCTGGGGCCTTATTCGGATTAAGATTTTTCATAATATCGTCTAGCTCTGAATGACATGACTCTGGATAAAGCTACTATCTTAAAGTATGATCGCTGCATTCTAAATGCTCTGCTGTTTGACAGTATTCGGGGTTGTGATGTCAGAAGATAATCTCGCGATTATTCCAGATGTAACTTCATATCAGTACTTTTTAGGCCATTGAAGATAAAGGATTTCAAGGGGCTACTTAAACTGCTGTATGGGGGTCAGGAAATTACGAAAATTGGAGTGTTTAGCCCTCTTTATATCTCTATTATAGTTACACCGGGCGTCTACAAAGGTCGACCGGTAAGCATTCCGTTATTCCATGGTTCTTATTGCAATGGTTGTTCGTCTTTTTTTTCGGAAATTCCTACGCAGAAGATCTAGCATGGCATTTCACCAGGGGTTCTTTTTCGTTGGTCCCGGACAGGTCTTGCCCGGATCCCCCTCAGCGCTGATTACCAGCCTAGATTGAAACTCAACAACTATATCATTTGGACAAATTAAACTATCTCTTACTTTACTATGTTTGTCGAGTTCTCGGTGGAGAATTTTGACAAATCGATCCCAATTTTGGCACCTTGTTCTAAATAAAGTGTTGGTTTGTACCCCATATTTTGGACTGGGGCGCGTCTGGGCGATGGCGAACAATATCGCTATATAGTCGACACTCCAGGTATACACATTCGCTGCAAATTTACTTAAGATGAGAGTAATATCTATACTCCATCTATATATCCATGAGGGCGAGTTCCTCCAGCTCCTAAAATCCTCCAGGATTTCTCCATGGAAATTCAAACAATTCGATTACCGTACACAAGATTGCGCGTCTGCACGAATAACAACGGGACTCCGACCGACCGAGCTGAAAACTAGTGAAGATGCTAGCAGAATATCTCGGTGGGCATAGCATAAAGGTACTACGCAATGTTTATTAGACAAGTGTTCCAGAAATAGGACGCCCAATCCTTTTCAGTCCAAGACAATCACCGCCTTAGGATCGGGCTTCCTCTCAAAAACGAGAAGCTATTCCAGTTAGAAGCTACTCCCTCTGACGTTGCACTGTTCGTGTACACACGCTACACAAAATGTACGGGCACTAAGAACCTTCAAAATTGGCTCCACGGTTACGACCTAGCTTAAAGAGCTTGGTCGTGACTATATAGCCCTGCCACGCGTTAAGTTGGATGATCTCCAGATTACGTTGGTGTATATGTCGTGTTTCTCACCGCACTCTACAGAATGACTCTAAAGGCGGGGCAGGTATATTGCCGATCCGGTGCTTAATAGGCTTCTTTAAAATCGTTGTCACTGGTCCGTGAGCTACGCGATTACAAACATCACTCCAGTCCAATTTAGCAAGGGGCTGGTAATCGACTCCAGGGTGTGCTGCACTATCAAATGCCATAAGCCTGTGATCAGCACAATACGGGCAGACCATCGACTTTATTGTTATTATTCCTTGGTTATCTTCATTAAAAAGAATTTCAATTTTATTAGTGACTTCATATTAATGCGGTGTTGTAGCAAAGGTCATCAGCGCTCAGGGCAAGTTATGAATTTAGCTCCCCCTACCCCAATACTTATTTTGTATGAAGAAAAACAATATAATATCTTTTAAGTGTAATTTAAGTAATACACTCATCATTAACTGAAAACATCAAATTACTTCAAAGTCCCATTTAAGTTACGATTGTACTCGTACCTACGTTTAGAAATTACTACCAACAACCTACAATACAAAACAATTAAAAATTAGATATAAAATCACTGAAATATATTTCCTCCCTCATCAGTTCCTTGGGTAATGGCATGTAATATTTTCTTTTATTTGCGGTAGTTGAGTATATAATGAGTGAATTGAAAGATATTTCGACAACCATCTAATATCAGAATAACCCTTCAAAGTTAATTTTAAATTGGACAAAGTTTGCCAACGTTCAATTGATCCAGAAAAATAATTATATATATTTTGCACCGAGCCGAAAAACGCTGTCACTTCTGGTGTAATACAAGAAGCATAAACTCCAACTAAATTTAGCGAGTGAGCACTACATGGCAAAAATAGGGCAAGTTCATTCTGCTGTAAAATTCGCGCTTGAAATTGATTTTGTGAACTCCTTGATATTTACCCGCCATATTAACGCCATTATCACATGAGTTATCATTTTTCCATTATCAATTTCACTTTTTAAAGCTAAAAAACTTTCTTCAACCGTATATTTTCCCATCATTTGTATCTACGTAGCGCACAATTTCTGACATTTGTTCTTGGTGGCTGATATCTGGAGTTCATTCAAATGAAATGCTGTAATATTTTGCTTGCTGGATTTTTGCTATAATTTTTTTGACTGCTGATGCTACTGCAGAAATCACTTCGTTTTGTATAGTTGGTGAGAAGTAAGAAAGGTCTCCCTTTGTAGTAGAGGACACGTGTTCTTTCAGTTGCGGAATATGCTTGGCCAGAAGCTCTACAGTACTCAAAAATATGCCAGTGCAAGATTGTTTTTGGCACAAAACAGTATTACCTCTATTATTACCTTTAGGATGTATCTCCATTTTTCTTTTTCTGTGGATATTCCACGTTGCATCTCATCGTCTAAGGTTATATCTTTTATTAATCGTATTTCCATTTCTTTCCATGTAACATTTACTATGTTATGCAGAGTTATCGTATTTGCCCATCCTTGGATTTAAACGTTTCCAATAACGAATCGCATCGCAATTATGTGTGGGCAGTGGGAGCCCATAGGGTGGCGTCGAATTCTTAAAAACATTTCAAGTTCGAGTGGTAGGTACAGTGGCAATCAGCAACTCTCAAGAGGGCAACTATCGAGTGTCTACTGTATAGATAGATACCTACCAAACCAAGTACCTAACTAATCTAAATAAAAAATAAATAAAGTAAATTCATATCATCATTTTCTTTTGCATCTGAAGGTGCTTTATCGTCAATGTCGCTTTGGTTTTTTTTGGAGTTTATCTAGTGGGGTATCAAAGTCTTCTATAGAAAAAGCTGTGGTATACGTTTGTAATTGAGATGTACTAGCCGTGCTATTTTGCTGTGGATTCGATAATATCCATTTAGTAATTGTATGGGCTAATTTTTTTGTTTTTCTTTGCGTGAATGTCTGATCTTTCGGAATTCAGCACTGGACGGATTTTTTTCGGTGGTGGCATTCTAGACAAACACACATAAATAACTTAAAAATAATGACTATATTGAAAATAATTACACTGTTTTTATTTACTTCATAAATAATTAAAATAACACAAGTATTAACTAAATCTTAACTTACTTGATTTACTTCTATTGCAGTATAACACTTTATCTAGTAATGACGTATTTTTTACACTTTTCACTGGTAAGTTTGAGCTAAAAAGGAAAATAGCGACATTACATTACACCCAGGGGATCCCGCACAGGGAATCCCACACAGGGCATCCTTGTCCGCTCGTCCATCGCAGTGTTGCCAATGCTACGGTAAATAATAACTGTCCGGCTTTCCAGCCCAAAATTATTGTGTCAGAAGTATAATTATATTTATATAATTTTATATTATTTGAAAATTAAATGTAATTCGATAAAATAATTACCGTTGTCAACAGTAATCGAGCGGTTGCAGCGCCTTCTCGGAAGTGGTAGGCAATACTGAGCTACGTTTACGACCATAGAATGCGTTCGGGGATTCCCCGCGATATATTTTGTTATCTTAGTCGTTTGACAGAGTACCTATGATAGATGTAATTTCTGTATGAGTGTGACAAAAGTTTATAGCTAGCAATATTTCTGTACGGCGCGAATATTTTGTATAGAAACCTGTCAAATTCTTTTGATTAAAGATTATTTTAGGTGCTATTGTAATCAAGGGCAAGTAAGCATATACTCGTGTTTTGATTTCGGCTAAGTTCCCATAATGTGTCCATATCCCAGCAGCTCATAAGCTATGGGTATGTCAGTGGGCATCCTTGAGGTTTGCGCCCCTTAAGGTTTGCGTACCTGGCAGCCGCCTCTCCAGCCAGCCCCAAGTTACGACACTGTCTAAATGTTCTTTTAAAACTGATCTGTTATCGTCAAAGTTTACGTTCATTAAAGTATTTGTTTTTATTCTCGGACAGTCCTTTCTCGACCCTCTTCTGCGACTTCAATTGGATAAGAACTTATCAAAGACGATATTCTGAATGGTACCGACTGGTAAGGGGCATTTTTCATCGTAATTTCCTTTAGATGCCTATAATATACAAAGCGGTACTTTTCTCGTCGAAGCTTGCAATTATTTTGCTATTGGGCGGACTGGTGTGCTCTAGAGGGAATTAGATTCTTGGATCACTTCGTTTTTCAAAAAAATATTAACTGCTTCTGAAATTCAGTAGTCTACGTAGGTTGCTTATTTTCTTTTATCAAGTCTTCCTTTTTGTGTTGATATTCTGCCTGATTTTATTTATGTATTTCCTCATAACAAAATATCCATTGTAATCATGACATTTATTTAAAATAGCTTGTTGCTTCTCGTTATCCGTGTGCTCCAATTTAAATTTTGAGAGAAATTTAATAAAAAAATTTATTCGCGTTTACGTTTTGACCCTATTATTACTATGATTATCTATCCTTCCCATATTATTATATTTTTTATTTATAAACGGACATGTTATCTGAAAACACATTCGCTTGTCACATGGAACTAATGTGCTGGACGTGCAGGGATCATATGCAAATTGCGTATAATTTGATATCGCTTGACCTTCGTACATACAAACCGGAACTTTTGTCATTGTTTTTTGGATAGCTGTAAAATTATCTCGCTAACGTCGCTTATCGATGGTAAATATTTTATTGGAGTAGGCTATTTGATGGCTTCGAAAATATACCAAAATTCGGGGTCATCCTGTTAGATTATAACGTCAATAAGCGTATTGTTTTTCATTTTCGAAAGCATAAGTTCATATTTTATAAAAAAAACGTGAAGAAATCACAATATTTTCTTCAAATTCAGTCAGCCTCGCAAACACCCTGTTATTGGTTAAAAGTCAGATGACGTCACAGGCGAGTAAAACGCATTCATACCAAAATTTAATGTTCTTATTCTTTTGGTTTATAGGCATCGATATCGATAATAATATTTAAAATATAAATATTACTTACATCTAAATGATCTTCACATATAAAAACATTTGAGTGAGCTATAATGCTGTTTAGATCTCTTCGGGCTAATTGCAGCCACTTTTTTTTCTTTTAGGATTCGTTAGCTGTTTATGGTTACATTGTGTGTGACGTCACGGTAGCTGCCATTATAGAAATTGCGTTTTTAGGGCGAGTTCGAAAATTCAGACTTTAAAAGAGATTTATATGAAAAATACGATATTTATACTGGAAATATAAATGTAGTGTGCTTATAATACAAAATATAATAATTTAAAAACATTAAGTGGAATAGCCTATTGTGGTCTCTTTAACACATATTTTTCACACTATGATCCATATTTTTCACAGCAACTTTAGCAGTTAACTGCTGAAGTAAGTCTCAACCTATGAACCCGTCGTATCTCCTGTCTGCATCATATAAGTAGAGCTTACGTGTTTGGTAAGTGCGAAATATTTTTGAAAGTGGAATTTTCATGGCAAATTTATGCTGGCTACTGGCATGTGTACTGATGACTTGAAACGGTTCGTGAAAAATAAATTTGCAAAGTATTCATGAGTCTTATTTGGGTTTATAAAAAAGCCAATCTTCCCGTCTCCATCATGAGTTTAGAGTTTTTCTTTGGAGCAAAATATGTACATGGCAGCTTTGGATTGTTGTCATTGTATAACCTTGTCTAAAATGCTATGGTGATTGTAGTTAGGAGACGAACATTTTCTAACCGTACTCTTCGTTGTTATCAGAAGTTGACTGATCATCATTATAGCTTATTGTGACCTGTAGACATTAAAGCTTATGTGTGACATTATAGCTTATTGTGTGTGGTATGTTTTGTGACCTATAATTTTGATACTACTGGCCACGCCATTTTAGTGGAGCAATGCTCATGGTTACGTATTGGGTTTTTCGTTATTACAATATTACGGGCGAAAATTCTGCATTGGTCGTTAGTCGGTTATTCATAAAGTAACATGATGCAATATGGAGCTGATCGTTATGCTTGAAAAGATCCTCTAATTATATTTATGTACAATTAATATTCTTGATAAAACATTTGTGTTTTATTTCAAAGGTGTCGACAAAAATTATGGCAGACTTATTGGTTTGAAAGTTTTTCATTCATAATTATTTTAAGCGAAGCTTATCAGCGGATATTTGGAATGACGATCTAACTGAAAAAAAGTGAATTGTTGCACAGATGAGTGAGCGAGATGGAGTAAAAGAGAGACAACATGCAGCAGGCAGCGCGTAGCGCTGCCTCTCTCCCACACTTTTTTTACTTAACTTGTTTATATATTTTGGTTTTTTGTTAAGTGTTTTTCATTGCGTGATGGATAATTCGAAAATTATGTATAAAAATGTCTATTATAGTTGGTGAGAAGTAAGAAAGGTCTCCCTTTGTAGTAGAGGACACGTGTTCTTTCAGTTGCGGAATATGCTTGGCCAGAAGCTCTACAGTACTCAAAAATATGCCAGTGCAAGATTGTTTTTGGCACAAAACAGTATTACCTCTATTATTACCTTTAGGATGTATCTCCATTTTTCTTTTTCTGTGGATATTCCACGTTGCATCTCATCGTCTAAGGTTATATCTTTTATTAATCGTATTTCCATTTCTTTCCATGTAACATTTACTATGTTATGCAGAGTTATCGTATTTGCCCATCCTTGGATTTAAACGTTTCCAATAACGAATCGCATCGCAATTATGTGTGGGCAGTGGGAGCCCATAGGGTGGCGTCGAATTCTTAAAAACATTTCAAGTTCGAGTGGTAGGTACAGTGGCAATCAGCAACTCTCAAGAGGGCAACTATCGAGTGTCTACTGTATAGATAGATACCTACCAAACCAAGTACCTAACTAATCTAAATAAAAAATAAATAAAGTAAATTCATATCATCATTTTCTTTTGCATCTGAAGGTGCTTTATCGTCAATGTCGCTTTGGTTTTTTTTGGAGTTTATCTAGTGGGGTATCAAAGTCTTCTATAGAAAAAGCTGTGGTATACGTTTGTAATTGAGATGTACTAGCCGTGCTATTTTGCTGTGGATTCGATAATATCCATTTAGTAATTGTATGGGCTAATTTTTTTGTTTTTCTTTGCGTGAATGTCTGATCTTTCGGAATTCAGCACTGGACGGATTTTTTTCGGTGGTGGCATTCTAGACAAACACACATAAATAACTTAAAAATAATGACTATATTGAAAATAATTACACTGTTTTTATTTACTTCATAAATAATTAAAATAACACAAGTATTAACTAAATCTTAACTTACTTGATTTACTTCTATTGCAGTATAACACTTTATCTAGTAATGACGTATTTTTTACACTTTTCACTGGTAAGTTTGAGCTAAAAAGGAAAATAGCGACATTACATTACACCCAGGGGATCCCGCACAGGGAATCCCACACAGGGCATCCTTGTCCGCTCGTCCATCGCAGTGTTGCCAATGCTACGGTAAATAATAACTGTCCGGCTTTCCAGCCCAAAATTATTGTGTCAGAAGTATAATTATATTTATATAATTTTATATTATTTGAAAATTAAATGTAATTCGATAAAATAATTACCGTTGTCAACAGTAATCGAGCGGTTGCAGCGCCTTCTCGGAAGTGGTAGGCAATACTGAGCTACGTTTACGACCATAGAATGCGTTCGGGGATTCCCCGCGATATATTTTGTTATCTTAGTCGTTTGACAGAGTACCTATGATAGATGTAATTTCTGTATGAGTGTGACAAAAGTTTATAGCTAGCAATATTTCTGTACGGCGCGAATATTTTGTATAGAAACCTGTCAAATTCTTTTGATTAAAGATTATTTTAGGTGCTATTGTAATCAAGGGCAAGTAAGCATATACTCGTGTTTTGATTTCGGCTAAGTTCCCATAATGTGTCCATATCCCAGCAGCTCATAAGCTATGGGTATGTCAGTGGGCATCCTTGAGGTTTGCGCCCCTTAAGGTTTGCGTACCTGGCAGCCGCCTCTCCAGCCAGCCCCAAGTTACGACACTGTCTAAATGTTCTTTTAAAACTGATCTGTTATCGTCAAAGTTTACGTTCATTAAAGTATTTGTTTTTATTCTCGGACAGTCCTTTCTCGACCCTCTTCTGCGACTTCAATTGGATAAGAACTTATCAAAGACGATATTCTGAATGGTACCGACTGGTAAGGGGCATTTTTCATCGTAATTTCCTTTAGATGCCTATAATATACAAAGCGGTACTTTTCTCGTCGAAGCTTGCAATTATTTTGCTATTGGGCGGACTGGTGTGCTCTAGAGGGAATTAGATTCTTGGATCACTTCGTTTTTCAAAAAAATATTAACTGCTTCTGAAATTCAGTAGTCTACGTAGGTTGCTTATTTTCTTTTATCAAGTCTTCCTTTTTGTGTTGATATTCTGCCTGATTTTATTTATGTATTTCCTCATAACAAAATATCCATTGTAATCATGACATTTATTTAAAATAGCTTGTTGCTTCTCGTTATCCGTGTGCTCCAATTTAAATTTTGAGAGAAATTTAATAAAAAAATTTATTCGCGTTTACGTTTTGACCCTATTATTACTATGATTATCTATCCTTCCCATATTATTATATTTTTTATTTATAAACGGACATGTTATCTGAAAACACATTCGCTTGTCACATGGAACTAATGTGCTGGACGTGCAGGGATCATATGCAAATTGCGTATAATTTGATATCGCTTGACCTTCGTACATACAAACCGGAACTTTTGTCATTGTTTTTTGGATAGCTGTAAAATTATCTCGCTAACGTCGCTTATCGATGGTAAATATTTTATTGGAGTAGGCTATTTGATGGCTTCGAAAATATACCAAAATTCGGGGTCATCCTGTTAGATTATAACGTCAATAAGCGTATTGTTTTTCATTTTCGAAAGCATAAGTTCATATTTTATAAAAAAAACGTGAAGAAATCACAATATTTTCTTCAAATTCAGTCAGCCTCGCAAACACCCTGTTATTGGTTAAAAGTCAGATGACGTCACAGGCGAGTAAAACGCATTCATACCAAAATTTAATGTTCTTATTCTTTTGGTTTATAGGCATCGATATCGATAATAATATTTAAAATATAAATATTACTTACATCTAAATGATCTTCACATATAAAAACATTTGAGTGAGCTATAATGCTGTTTAGATCTCTTCGGGCTAATTGCAGCCACTTTTTTTTCTTTTAGGATTCGTTAGCTGTTTATGGTTACATTGTGTGTGACGTCACGGTAGCTGCCATTATAGAAATTGCGTTTTTAGGGCGAGTTCGAAAATTCAGACTTTAAAAGAGATTTATATGAAAAATACGATATTTATACTGGAAATATAAATGTAGTGTGCTTATAATACAAAATATAATAATTTAAAAACATTAAGTGGAATAGCCTATTGTGGTCTCTTTAACACATATTTTTCACACTATGATCCATATTTTTCACAGCAACTTTAGCAGTTAACTGCTGAAGTAAGTCTCAACCTATGAACCCGTCGTATCTCCTGTCTGCATCATATAAGTAGAGCTTACGTGTTTGGTAAGTGCGAAATATTTTTGAAAGTGGAATTTTCATGGCAAATTTATGCTGGCTACTGGCATGTGTACTGATGACTTGAAACGGTTCGTGAAAAATAAATTTGCAAAGTATTCATGAGTCTTATTTGGGTTTATAAAAAAGCCAATCTTCCCGTCTCCATCATGAGTTTAGAGTTTTTCTTTGGAGCAAAATATGTACATGGCAGCTTTGGATTGTTGTCATTGTATAACCTTGTCTAAAATGCTATGGTGATTGTAGTTAGGAGACGAACATTTTCTAACCGTACTCTTCGTTGTTATCAGAAGTTGACTGATCATCATTATAGCTTATTGTGACCTGTAGACATTAAAGCTTATGTGTGACATTATAGCTTATTGTGTGTGGTATGTTTTGTGACCTATAATTTTGATACTACTGGCCACGCCATTTTAGTGGAGCAATGCTCATGGTTACGTATTGGGTTTTTCGTTATTACAATATTACGGGCGAAAATTCTGCATTGGTCGTTAGTCGGTTATTCATAAAGTAACATGATGCAATATGGAGCTGATCGTTATGCTTGAAAAGATCCTCTAATTATATTTATGTACAATTAATATTCTTGATAAAACATTTGTGTTTTATTTCAAAGGTGTCGACAAAAATTATGGCAGACTTATTGGTTTGAAAGTTTTTCATTCATAATTATTTTAAGCGAAGCTTATCAGCGGATATTTGGAATGACGATCTAACTGAAAAAAAGTGAATTGTTGCACAGATGAGTGAGCGAGATGGAGTAAAAGAGAGACAACATGCAGCAGGCAGCGCGTAGCGCTGCCTCTCTCCCACACTTTTTTTACTTAACTTGTTTATATATTTTGGTTTTTTGTTAAGTGTTTTTCATTGCGTGATGGATAATTCGAAAATTATGTATAAAAATGTCTATTATTTATTACTGTGTCGATATTATATTAAATTAATTAATAATTAAAAACTGAATGTTATATATACGATGCGTAAGAAGATTCGCTTCTGCCGGGTATCCCACGACACCTCAGGTCTTTTTTATTTCTTTTCATATGCATCTTCGGTAACATGAGAAAACATGTAAATGTCGTTAATACTCAATACGACAATTACTTATAAATTATCGTATAACTTAATGTTATAATTATTAATAGCTCACTTAAGTTTGTTTATGGTGACATAAGTAGCTCAGTGTACTATAAATGTATATTTTGAATTTATTTCAATTAAAAATCCTACCATAACATTCAATTAAAATCCCACTAAAACATTTAAAAATTTATTGCCACTACAAATTATTTACAATTAATGTGGAAATAAAGAAAGTGGACAATTTCCAATTAACAATATTAATATATTTGGAAAAGGAAGATTTATTAGAATTTGAAAAGTATTGCTCAGAAAAGGTTCATCTTCTCTATTTTATATCACATTCTTATTACTTTTGTTAATAAAAAGCTTATCGCTTTACTTACAAAATTTTCCTCAATAGTTTATCGCCACTTAACGGCCATCGTGCTTTCGCTGTCATATGGCGGCCGCCAGATGACGGTACCATTATTCATAGATCAAGCTGCAGCGCACGCATACGCGACATCATCAAAGCAATATGACCTGACGTGAAGCGGGGAAAACTTATTTGGCTTTAAATATCTTGCAATACGAGTATAATTTCGCAAAAAGAAAACTTTATTATACTGTGTACCTCGTAAGTGCATGTGAAAACACTACAGGTTTTAGTTCTCGCCTGAGTTCGCCTCTCTTTATTTGTATCATTTATTTTGTTCTCTTTCCACGTTATGAGAATAGATAAACCAATAGAAAGTTTTTACGGTTTGCTTTATAGTTTAATTTTTTATGAGCAGTTATTTCACAATCTAGATAGAAGTTAGCAGCTATCACTTTAGTTTATATGCGTAATGTTAAGTTGTTATTGAGCTGTTCTACTTAATTGTTATAATAATTATTTTTTAATTTTGTTCACTATTAGGTTAATTCCTGTTATGAAAATTGTTTAGGGTGGTTAGGTGGTAGGTCACTAGCCGCTGTTTCGAACGTCTACGGTCGTTTATGAACTAGTGCTCGCTTCATCTGCATATCAACCAAATCCTGGAAATTTATAGGTAATCCTGAAGCTGTAGCTCTAATTCGCCCAAAAATTATCTATGTACCTATATCATGGATAGAACACGCCTATATATATATATATATATATATATATATATATATATATATATATATATACGTCAAACATATTTCGATTATACATCCCTCAAAGACCACGCGCGCCAATCCATATAAAATTCTTGGAAATTGTTATTTGCATCATTTACTTGTTGTAGGGCATGGTTTCGTTTAAGTTTTATAGTTCTTTTTACTCAACGAGCAAGCTTTTTTTTGAAATTTTTACAATTTTTGATTCTCAATTGTTTTTCAATAAAGATAATGAAAAATGAAGGTTCCTGCTTGCTGTCTATTAGCTGAAGTGCTTTAACATTTTGATCAGTCAGTGGACTGAATCATTTATAGTTGGCTATTTAAATTTTGGTTAATTTTTTTCAGAATTAATAATGTGGTCGGAGTGAATAATCAATGTAATTCTGTAATTCATTTTAATTTATTCTTTTTTTCTTTTGTTTACTTTTTATTAATATCAAAGGTTATCAGAGATAAAAAATATAAATATTTTGCAGAAAAAATGGAATTGTCCGTATTACGTACATCTATTTCCGGAGTAAGTTGTGTCGCTGTACCTTTACTTATTTAATTCAGTTATATTCGCCTGTAATTCTTCCAGTTAGTACTCAACCTAAGGTCAGTTTGTGAGACGAAACCAAAGTCGAAAATTTAATAAAATATTATTATTAAAGTCAACAAAAACAAATTAATTAATTAATCTCCACAATGAAAATAAATTATTCCACAGTTTGTTTAAACTAAAAGATCTTGTTTGCTTATATTTTCAAAATAATCAAAATATGAATAAGATATGATTTATAAATAAAAGAGTTAATAATTAAACTCAAATACTTAATAGTGTAATGTAGAAACAAAATTTATCAATATTTTATCAGTGTAAATTAGATATTTTATTGTCATAGATTTGTCAAGCAGCGGTCAGTAATTACTCACTGGCAACACAGTCAGAGGAGCTGATAATATTTGGTCACTACTTTTTGTAAATGAAAATAAGGACTCGAAATCGAAGCGGCACTCAATAAGTACTCACTGGCAACACAGTTAGAGGAGCTGATAAATATTTGGTCACTATTTTTTGTAAATAAATATAAGAACTCGAAACCGAAGCAACACTCAATAATTACTCACTGGCAACACAGTTAGAGGAGCTGATAAATATTTGGTCACTATTTTTTGTAAATAAATATAAGAACTCGAAACCGAAGCAACACTCAATAATTACTCACTGGCAACACAGTTAGAGGAGCTGATAAATATTTGGTCACTACTTTTTGTAAATAAATATAAGAACTCAAAATCGAAGCGGCACTCAATAATTACTCACTGGCAACACAGTTAGAGGAGCTGATAAATATTTGGTCACTACTTTTTGTAAACGAAAATAAGGACTCGAAATCGAAGCGGCACTCAATAAGTACTCACTGGCAACACAGTTAGACGAGGTGATAAATATTTGGTCACTATTTTTTGTAAATAAATATAAGAACTCGAAACCGAAGCAACACTCAATAAGTACTCACTGGCAACACAGTTAGAGGAGCTGATAAATATTTGGTCACTATTTTTTGTAAATAAATATAAGAACTCGAAACCGAAGCAACACTCAATAATTACTCACTGGCAACACAGTTAGAGGAGCTGATAAATATTTGGTCACTACTTTTTGTAAATAAATATAAGAACTCAAAAACGAAGCGGCACTCAATAATTACTCACTGGCAACACAGTTAGAGGAGCTGATAAATATTTGGTCACTACTTTTTATAAATAAATATAAGGACTCGAAATCGAAGCGGCACTCAATAATTACTCACTGGCAACACAGTCAGAGGAGCTGATAATATTTGGTCACTACTTTTTGTAAATGAAAATAAGGACTCGAAATCGAAGTGGCACTCAATAATTACTCACTAGCAACACAGTTAGAGGAGCTGATAAATATTTGGTTACTTCTGTTTGTAAATAAATATAAGGACTCGAAATCGAAGCGGCACTCAACAATTACTCACTGGCAACACAGTTAGAGTAGCTGATAAATACTTGGTCACTACTTTTTGTAAATAAATACAAGGACTCGAAGACCAGTACTGAAACCCAGTACTGTCAGCGTTCCTCAGAAGTAAATGTATTTTTAAATAACGTGTTAGATGTTCTTTAAAACTAAGCTGGAAATGTTTTAGAAGATCTACTTCCAAGATCTTTTGGAGAATACTTCCAAGATATAGACTTAACGTTGAATTAAACGGCATACGTTCGTCGATTATCAGAGTTTTTTGAACAGTTTCGACGCAAAATTCCAAAATATCAACTTTTTTATTGGCGATTTCGTCGTTAAATACTTGGTTTTATATCGACGATCGATCAAAGTTGCAATTGGTAAGTGTATAGTATTTCTGGCGTAACCAAGTGTTTTGTGGGCAGATAGATTCAAACAAGTGGTTTTTCGGCTGACTAATATTTTCAGGGTGTTGATTCTTCGGGGCGATGTAATTAAAGGCTTAGTTAAGTTACAGCTACACTTACAAAAAACGTAGTAAAAAACTTAAGTACAGTTATCAAATTGCACATTTGTTCCCATTCTTGTACAGTTGGATTTCTATTCCACCGCATTCTGTCATGTTCAAATTGACTGCTGTTTTTTTCTCAAGAAACCTCTTCATCATTAAGTAGATACTATTCCATCTTGTTCCAACGTATTGTATTAAAGCATGTTAGGGTAAGTCACACGTTTTTTTTAAATTTATTGAGATAAAAATTTGTTTTTTCGCATTTCTTGAAATATCCTATAATTCTGCGACACTTTTTATTATTTCCCTTATGGCGTTGTCTTTGAAATTTGCATCACATATCACGAATTGCAGAGGGTAAGTTGCGTATCCAATAGAAAAGAAGATTCCACAAAACCTGCAGCGCTCATATTTGCAGAATTGTAGCGAATAACTTTAAGGATTTATCAATTTTTATTGTATTTTTATTATCTTATTTTGCTGCAATAAGTTATCCTGTATAATCTTCTGTATGTCACTTATCGCTATATTTACAGAATAAATCGGAAATATTTTTCTGATCTTTTTCTGTATTTTGAGGATTAATTGGGCTCAGAAAAATTAAGTCTCCGCTTTTTCTTTAATGATATTGCACGACTGCTTCTCCTTTAATTATATTGTATGGCAGAATGTCAATAATGATACGATCTGTCAAAATGTATTGATCATCTTGGTTTTTTTAATCGTGGAGTGAAGTAATATTCTTAGTTTTTTTAATCTAATCAATCCGTAATATTTTTCTGAAGCTCGTGATACTTTTCCTATGTGTTTTTATGCATTTTGTTGATGGTCATTATGCTTGCTATTTTCTGTTTCAAGATTATTTTTAAATTAGTGCATAATTTGCAAATAGATTTCGAGTAATTGTTTGCAGTATTCACAAATGGTATTATGTCTAATGAAGACATTTTGCCATATTACTTACCTGAATCAATGGAGAAATATTCTTTTTTATTTTTAATTAACGAAAAGAAATATTTATATAAAACGAATGAAAGAACCAATATGAATATCAAAAGTACAAAATAAAACGACATTGTTTATTTCAAATATTCGTTTCATTAGTAACAGTAATAAGTTATTATTATAACGGAATATTTTAAAATATTTATTAAATATGCTAATCACCAAAGTCAAAAAACTTACTATTCGAAATGTTTTAACGTTTTTTTTTAAAGTAGCTCTGTTGGATGTCTTTTTTTTCAATTGAAGTGATATTTATTTTTATTTTGAAAAAAAATTGTTATCTGTTATAATTATCTTTTTTTTTATATGATTCTTAAATCATGATAGATTCCAATAATAAAATCAGCATCGATGTTATTACCCGATTTATTCTTAAATTTTCAAGATTTATAGGAAGGGTGACAAAAAATAAACACCTCGGTCACAGAAATGTATTATTTTTTTATATTACCATAGACATTCAAATATTAAATTTTCGTTAATGCTTCTAAAACTAGAAAACAAATATTTTCTTTTGAGCAATCCAATATAGAAGTTATAAAAAAAATGAAAACACGTCATTTAATACCAATCCGTATTAAGTAAAGTATTTTTATTTCTTGATTTAAAGAGAGCAATCTTTCGAATATCATTGTAATCACAAACTAAATTATATAAAGATATAGATAAACAGTTTTAGAACAAAATATTTATTAGTTTTAGAACATAATTTTACTTAATAACTGGAAATTTTCATTGATATGAGGGACAAACTTGTTATAGAGTAGCCATTGAGACAGAATGGTAATAAGCTACTAAACACCTAAAATAGAAGACAACAGGTAGTCTACTTAAAACCCTAACTTAACTTGTTTAAATTTTTTTTCAAAATTACAGTAAGAACATGACTGAGAAGTATTTGGCAGAACACCTGTCAAGATTTCTGTTTACTTCGTCCGAAAATTGTAATTTAAATTACTAAAAATATGTTTATAACTTTACTAGATAATATTCATACTATTATTATGAGGCCCCATAAATAAAAACGCCTTTTTACAAAATGTGTTTCCATTTTTGGGGCATACCAATGCTTAAAATTCATTGCATCGCTCGGTTCATGTCGTGTCGGTTTCAATCCATATATATATATATATATATAAATTTATATATATATATATATATATATATATATATACATATATATATATATGTATATAAATATATATATATATATATATATATATATATATATATATATATATCTGTATAAATAATACTTATACCTACACAATAAGTTTAGTTTTATTCTTTTAATTCGTATCTTACATACTCTAATACAAAACAAAAACCGGCCAAGTGCTAGTTGGATTCGTGCACGAAGGGTTCCGTACCAACAAACAACATTAAACTTATAACTTTGTATTTTTCAAAGACACTGTGAACAACGAAGTTATTGCTACGGTTGGTAATGAAAATATACCCCGTCTCAAAAACTACACAACATGACTTATTCATACCAATTTTCGTTAAAAGTTTATATTAAGTTCTATAACGTTCTTTTCCATTATTTTCCAGACGTTAGTTGAAAAGTTAGAGGGAGGACACACTTTTTAAGACTTAGGAAGCGCATATTTCACCAATTATTGTCTTAAATAAAAAAAATATTTTGGAACCTTTAAGTCATTTTAAAATCTTTCTAACGATACCTCTCACGCGTATATACACTAGATTTTTTGTAATGTATAGAGTGCCACCCTTTATAGCGGTTCATAGACGATACCTACCATGCAAATTACACCTAAATAGTACCAATAGCCTCTAGTAAAATGGCTATGATATACGGACAAACAGACAGACTGCCAGATGGACATGACGAAATTATAAGAGTTCCATTTTTGCCATTTGGCTACGGAACCCTAAAAAAGTGAACAGACACACGATAAACTTGTTAGTATCCGCCGAAATGGCGCTTATACTCCGTGTGTACGTCACGTTTCATTCGCATTTCATTCGTTTGTTTGAACCGCTCGGCTGAATGTCATCTTGTGCTTCACCCAAACTTTCGGGCTTTTTTCAGCCGAAGCATATGTGCGGTAGAAGGTGGTATTTGCAGCCGAAAGTAGCCGAAGCGGAAGTCGAAACCGAAAGCTTCGATCGGAGACTACTTGGCCGTATTACAATTTTTTATTAAACTAAAATTTTTGGTTATCAAGAGTATTTTAATATCTGGGAGAATTATCGTAGATTTCAAGTTGGATAGTTAGAGTTTCACAGGAACATCTTAATTTCCAAAATCATGTGTGTTAAGTAAACTTGTTATAGACGTTCGAATTTCCATAGTTTGGGACATCGAGTGATGAGTAAAAATTATGGGAAGCTCTATGGAAGTGAAAATTCGATACTTTGACATATATTTTTGTTAAGTACGTTGCATTCTAAGGAAAACTACCTGATGTTAAAATTTCCGTGCTCGACGGTATAGGGTATTTGAGTGATGTCGATATTTTTTTGTAAAAATGCTTTAAAACTCTAGAGTAGGTTTAAAAAACCTTATGATGAAAAAAAAATGCATATAACAAACAATTAATCAAAACTTCTAAATAGGAAAAAGTATCAATTTTTTTGTTCATTAAATTAAAAAAGTTATCATGAATTTAGTTTCCAGACACAAAATGAGAAACTTTTAAAATGCAACATATGACTTAAACGCAATATTTAACGAGGTACTAAGAATATTTAATAAACTCCCTTATAATGAATGCTAAATAACTGGCTACTGACGTCATAAGCCCGTTGTGTTTTGTATGGGGCATTTTCGCGCGAATCGTAGTTCTTATTCTATTTTAGTAATAAACAAAATATAGTCTATATATCTATATACCCTATTAAATTATGTCACTTTTGACACTTTGACCTTCAATGCTGATGTATAACCCAGACTAATCGTGGGCGGTGGTGGGGTTCTTTGGATATAAAGATAATGATAACTTTAAGTGGCCTCTTTAAGTGGAGGTCATCTTTCATTACTTATGAGCACTTAGTTTATTGATTATCGGAAGATGTCCTATGGCATTGGTCTCGGTCATTGTATTAATATTTTTACGTCGTAATAAAGGAATGGTTGAGAATTTATGAATCGTATTTTTGGATCTGTATACGAAGAAAATGAAGAAAAATTTGCATTATTTAAGCAGGTAAATATGAGGGTAAAAGTAGGTAAATAAGGATTTACGAATTGAATTTAAATTTGTGAAATTTTTCTCCTTTCTTTTTTGAAGTGAAACTTTTTAGGGCGCACATTAGGATGAAAAAAAATATACGTATATATGTGTACACACACACACGCACACGCACACGCACTCGCACACACACACATATATATGTGTGTGTATATATATAACTCGAGTGACTTGATACTTTTCTTTCTCGTGATTTCGTAATGTTACTTCTTGTCTAGTGAATTAGTGTCTAGAAAACTCTCAAATTATATATGTTTTTTACAACTCACTCAAAACATTATATGTTTCTTTATTGTGTAAAATTTTAGAACTATCAGTGTGAACTTCACAGGAAAAGTACTGCAAAATACTTAAAAAGATTATCTCCCTTTGTATACGAAGTGATCTTTAATCATTTAGTTAATTGATGTGATTTTCATAAATCAACTGTCAAACGCTATTAGAATGATAAGTTCATTTCAGTTAGTCTATCCTTCAGTCCTTCAGTTAGAGCTTCACATTTTCTTTAATTTTAGAACCATCCGCATGAATTTAGCATGAAATATGCAGCAAAATAATAAAAAAATAACTTCCTATACTTATAAAGTTATCTTTAATTAATTCAATAATTTATATCACAATCATAAATCAACTGTGAAACGTTGTTAGAATGATAAGTTCGTTTCAGCCAGTCTGTGTATCAGTCTGTTAGTTACGGTCTTATATATTTCTTTAATTTTAGAAACATTTGTATGAATTTAGCATGAAATATGCAGCAAAATAATAAAAACATAATTTCCTATACTTATAAAGTTATCTTTAATTAATTCAATAATTTATATCACAATCATAAATCAACTGTGAAACGTTGTTAGAATGATAAGTTCGTTTCAGCCAGTCTGTGTATCAGTCTGTTATTTACGGTCTTATATATTTCTTTAATTTTAGAAACATTTGTATGAATTTAGCATGAAATATGCAGCAAAATAATAAAAGAATAAATCCCCATGTATATAAATTTATCTTTAATTAATTAAATAATTTATATCACATTCAAAAATCAACTGTCAAACGCTATTAGAATGATAAGTTCATTTCAGTCAGTCTATCCATCCGTCTGTTAGTTACAGCTTCACATTTTCTATAATTTTAGTACTATGCGTATGAATGTAGCACAAAATACGCAGCAAAACATAAAAAAAATTAACTTCCTACACACATAAGTGATCTTTAATCAATTAATTGATTTATGTGACATTCGTAAATCGACTGTTAAACGCTATTAGGATGATAAATTCATTTCATTCAATCTATCCGCCCGCCCTTTAGTCACATCCTAACATTTTCTATAATTTTAGGACTAACCGAATGAATTTCGTATATTTCATGTAACAAATTATTAAAAAGAAATTAGCATCCTTTGCATATAAAATGAACTTAATCGAACGATATTATAATGATAAATTCATTTCAGTCAGTTTAACTGTCCGTTCGTTAATCACAGCCTTACAAAATAATAACTTAATTTCAGAACTATCCGTATAAAGTTGGTATGAACTATGCGACAGAATATTAAAAAATAGCTCTTTACACATATAACATTATATTTAATTTATAAACGTTAATGGGAATGATAAATTTATGTAACGGCGCTGGTTGCAGCATAAAGCAGTGCACTCACTTAAACGCGAATTTCGTGACTATGAGTTGTAATGCCGGTACTATTTCGATAAATCAATTTTCTAGTATTGACTTTATACAATATTGGAAATCCCGGGATGTTTTGGGACTTTCGGTTCTAAGATTTTTTAGACAGAATATTTTAAGCAAACTTTCATTGAATATTCTTGGTTAGAATAAAAACATTCAACGTAAACTACATTCTACATTTAGAAATATAATAAACCGATAATCCACAATTAAATGTAACTACATGATGTAGTATTATTTCTACTTTCTTTACCACGACGTAGGTTTCGTTGTATTACAACATTTTCAGGTTTGCTAATAGCTCACCTGAATTGTTAACAATGAATTTCTACAAAATTTACGCCAAATATATTCAGTATTTTAAAACGATAATATGAATTAGTCGTTTTCTTTAAAAGGAAATAAATCTGTAAAAGGAAATAAATCGAACCAAATATACAGTTTTTTTTGAGTATTTCTAATTGGGTACTTTCTAACTTAAAATCAGTCAAACAGTGCTAAATCGGTATTAAAATAAGAAATATAAGTGCCGAAAGTATCAGGAAATAAACAACTTCCGGTATTGAGAGATTGATACAGTATCGATAGTTCTCAAGAAATTACGGTACTGAGAATGATGGAGAGCACACTTTTGCAAGATGTTGAATCGATTAAAGAAAGCTATATATACAAAATTCTCATAACTTAAAAAATTTGTCGCCTAAATCATCTTGTGAATATCATATCCTAAAATAGCAGCAAAATAAATATCGAATTCTTTTTTGGTCCCAGAACCATTGTGGTACCACAATATATATCTCATTGACGCTAACATGAATGGCGACCTCCCCAACATATTTTCATAGTTCGCTACTCGGGTAATCTCTTTAGCTCTAGTTGGCAGAGCGTGCAAAGGTAAATATGGAAATAAAGCCGTCCCCGATAAGTGGCTCGATAAGATAAGGGCGTAGATAGCTGACTAATAGATAAATGTCACGATGGTGGGCGCTCGGGCGGCCTCTTTCCACTGTTTTTAGGGCTTTTAAGGCATCGATATACTGTAGACTGTAGTGTTTTGTGTTATAATTATTTGGAATTAATTATACTTGATAAATGTACAATCGGAATATGGAAATAAGACGGAGAGCGCCTGTGGGAATTTGTACGTACGAACGAATCGGGTCAAATATCGCAAAGTATGATATTATTTTTTCGTCTTAAAAACTTATTTGCGGGAATATATATTTATATATAGATAGATAGACAAGGAAACAAAATCTATTACGGTTGTGGATGGGCGCCACAGTCAGTTTTTTAAATGTATTGTCTACTGTAAATGATGTTTAGTCATTATTATAAAACAATACAATAAATTAAATTAAAATAAATTGAAAACATGAATTCAGAACTTTAAAAAAACACTGACGTATGCTTACGACCACACGATAGTAATGAAAAGTAAATTAAAATTACAATAACATACGCGAATTGTATAAATTTACTCAAATAAAATATTATTAAAAAATTAAACTTAATTCTTGAAACGATACACTCCGTATTAGATAATGAACTCGCTTGGCCGACGTCGAAGGGAGCCGAGTTTACTCGAATCAGCGTCACTGACCCGAGTGTGAGGGCTCAGTTTCGTTCATTGCTCAGAAAAAAAGTGCTCATGGTACGCCTAAAGAAGTTTTCACTTCAGACATTATTTAAAAACGATGTTAAAAATAAAGACAAACAAATTAAATGTCTTTATAAGCGCGTCATCGCCCTTAGCTGATATTCAAATGTGTCCGTATGGCAACGTATTACTGTACGTCAATCTACAAGGGATTCGAGGTTAATTCGAGGGTTACGAGGTTGACTTTGAATTATAGATATACATTGAACGTTATTCCGTGAAATTCCATCTTACAAAATGTTTGTAGTTTTCAGATAGAGACCCTAAATTTGTTTAAGGATTGGAATTGATTCAGCGAGTTACACTTATTTTAAACAAATTCAAGTTTTAAGTTTTATAAATTTTGTTTGTTCGATGAAGTAACGTGAATTAGCTAGGACACTGTGGAATTTATATACCGATCTAGAACCACACTTGTTTAAGGAATGGAATTGATTCAGCGAGTTACAGATATTTTAAACGAATTCAAGTTTTGAGTTTTATAAATTCTGTTTTATAATTAGCTAGGACACTGTGGAATTTATATACAGATCTAGTACCACACTGGTTTAAGAAATGGAATTGATTCAGCGAGTTGCCCTTATTTTAAACGAATTCAAGTTTTAAGTTTTATAAATTTTGTTTGTTCGATGAAGTAACTGAATTAGCTAGGATACTGTGGAATTTATATATCCATCTAGCACCAAATTTGTTACCGATCAATCTTTTTGTATTACCTTTCAAGGTTGTATACCGATCAAGTACGAAATCTTAATATATGGAATATACTGCGCAGACAAGTGATGGTATACGAGGGAAGACTGGGAATCCGCACATTAAAAAAATTATAAAACTTAAAGCACATATAGGTATATGTTACGCAATTATTTAAGTAAACACTTACGTCTTAATAAAAAACCAACTCTTAAACTTTTCTTAAAACTTTTTTCTTAATACTGGTCTTAAAACTTTTCTTTATATTTTAAAATTATAAAATAATTGAATCGACAAATAGCCGAATATTAAAAGTAATTTTCTTTTTATTGGTCGTAATGAAGAATTTCTGGAAAAAGAAAGTAGAATAACGCATAGCAAATTTAAATTTTTTTTACATCGCTAATTTGGGATCTTCTCTTTCGAGTTATAAATTCTAATGAAATAATATTTTTTTAAGATTCCGCTTAAAAGTAAGATAAAAAAGGCAGTAGATAATATCGCTGTAGTATACTTTCGTTTATGTATCACAGGTAAAAATTTCAGGACTGATTTTACCAAAAAATATACTAAAATGTGTTGAATGTAAGCACACCTACTATACCATAGTTTTCTTATTGTGGCAAATAACAAAATTTAAATGAAATATACTTTTACTCTGTAACCTTTTTAAATTCAGTTAGCGTTATGAAAGTCGGGAATAAAACAGTACGAAACTGTACACTCGCCGCGTCACACTATTCTAGCTCCATCTCACGTTGACTAACAGGAAACCTAACTAGCTTTTAAGGTCAATAAAAGGAAAATGTGTATCACGATATCTAATTGTGTGACGTCACCATTAGTGCAGCATCACGACAGTCAATAGCGTAACGTAACGGTTTTTCTTTTTCATATTATAACATGTTTAATTGAAAATTTTTGCTTCATTAGTGATAATATATTTTGTTATTTTATATTATTGTTTTATTGAAAAAAAATTATAAATTATAGAAATGCAAGTATAAACCATATCCTACAAAACATATTCGAACCCATATTCTGCAAAATAAATAAAATTAGTGCTCAGTTTGAAAAATCATTAAAATATTCCCATACATTACGTGTATTTTTCAGTTCTTCACGTAATACTTTAGAAAATATTCATTCATTTTTTTTAAAAGAATAACCGTGGTATATAGTTACCCGATTATGGTCTTATCACAGAAATTAAGCGATATCGAGCGCTTTCAGTACTTAGTCGAGTGGTGTGACCACAGAAACACCGCGTAATTTCGGTTTCATTTTGATTTCGATTTTACATTCAGTGAAAGTGCTCGTGTATTTTTTGAACGTTTTATTTTGCGAATATATGAAAAAATTAAAATAAAATCTAAAAATTAATGAAATATGAGGCAAATACAAAAAAACGCCACGAAAATGGTAAGTGTTTAAGAAAAAAAATGCAAATCTGTAGACATTCGTTTATTTCCCTTTTATCCTTGATTTTTTCAGATTCAGACACATAAAACTTATTTTCTTAGATAAATTTCAGAAATATAGAATTGGGATAACATCTTTTTGACTTTTATTTAATATAACATGCAATGAGTTTGGAAACAAACAAATGGATAATTCGTTTTAATATTTTATTAAATGAATTGTTTTATAAAATAAACAGATAAATTTCAGAAATATAGAATTGGGACAACATCTTTTTGACTTTTATTTGATATAACATGCAATGAGTTTGGAAACAAACAAATGGATAATTCGTTTTAATATTTTATTAAATGAATTGTTTTATAAAATAAACAGATAAATTTCAGAAATATAGAATTGGGACAACATCTTTTTGACTTTTATTTGATATAACATGCAATGAGTTTGGAAAGAAACAAATGGATAATTCGTTTTAATATTTTATTAAATGAATTGTTTTATAAAATAAACAGATAAATTTCAGAAATATAGAATTGGGACAACATCTTTTTGACTTTTATTTGATATAACATGCAATGAGTTTGGAAAGAAACAAATGGATAATTCGTTTTAATATTTTATTAAATGAATTGTTTTATAAAATAAACAGATAAATTTCAGAAATATAGAATTGGGACAACATCTTTTTGACTTTTATTTGATATAACATGCAATGAGTTTGGAAACAAACAAATGGATAATTCGTTTTAATATTTTATTAAATGAATTGTTTTATAAAATAAACAGATAAATTTCAGAAATATAGAATTGGAACAACATCTTTTTGACTTTTATTTGATATAACATGCAATGAGTTTGGAAAGAAACAAATGGATAATTCGTTTTAATATTTTATTAAATGAATTGTTTTATAAAATAAACAGATAAATTTCAGAAATATAGAATTGGGACAACATCTTTTTGACTTTTATTTGATATAACATGCAATGAGTTTGGAAAGAAACAAATGGATAATTCGTTTTAATATTTTATTAAATGAATTGTTTTATAAAATAAACAGATAAATTTCAGAAATATAGAATTGGGACAACATCTTTTTGACTTTTATTTGATATAACATGCAATGAGTTTGGAAAGAAACAAATGGATAATTCGTTTTAATATTTTATTAAATGAATTGTTTTATAAAATAAACAGATAAATTTCAGAAATATAGAATTGGGACAACATCTTTTTGACTTTTATTTTATACAACATGCAATGAGTTTGGAAAAAAATAAATGGATAATTCGTTTTATTATTTTATTAAATGAATTGTTTTATAAAATAAACAGTGAGCGGCACCTGAAACTACCCAAGCGATATTTAATGCAAGTTTTCTTTGAATTAATTTAAATATTAGTAAAATATTCATTTTCGCTTTTTTAATAAAACAATGCAAGAGAAAGATGAAATTAAAACGAATGTTAATTTTTGGTACATCGGTCAGATTCGAACCATATGGTGGATACGTTAGAATAATAGTTTTCTATAACTTTGTCGTTATTTTTTTGGCAGAGTGGTCGCTGTCATCGAGTCAAATGTGTTGTAGACGAGTGATGCACTACACGATATGTCTCTATTCCTATCTGGCAGCTGCTCTGCGGATACACTCTTATAGGTGGACATCCATGGCTGTCTTTCCTGATCTATTAATCTCATCAGTAATCTTACACTTGTTTGGATGTTTTCCAGTTTGCTCTGTACGACCAGATGTTCATTACTATCGTGGCTGCTCCGTGACACGTGTTCAAATAATTTTATGATGCAAGTTTGGCAAACGATCTCTGATCCCGAGTTTTAGAATATGGATGCATTGATACGGAACTCTGTCCACGATACTTCGAGAATTTTTCTCCAACTCCACGTTTCTAGGGCGTCTATTTATCTCGATACAATTTTTTAATGAAAAATGCGTTAGTTACGGATAATAATCAAATTGGTTAAAATTATATGAACATATTGTCTATAATAAAACTTCGTAAAGAGTATTCATATTTTTTGGACGTTTACTTCATACACCTAAATTGTCATCACCGTTATTTATATTTAGTTTTATGGTGCAATTAACACCTAAAAAATCAAATTCACTTAATAATTTCATTCAGAATAATCAAATCTTCTATACGTGAAGAGAAAACTTTGTACCGATTTTTAAGCATAATGCGCGCACGGAGGTTTGTGAGATTCTGCATAGTTACAATTTATATAGAGAAGGAGGACAGAAAGCTAAGATTTATATATAATATGTGTTACAAATACATTAAATTATATATTACAGATACGTTAAAAAATTCATTGTTTACGTTCCACAATAAAAGATTCATAGTTTACGCTCATACTGACAATGTCAAACACATAATAGTCTGTGGTCAAACAGTCGCACAGAGCAGAGATTGTCGCCAAAGAATTATAAAATGTCAGATTGATTGAATGAGTTTCGAGCTGTGAATTTTACGTGACATCAAATACTTCCTTTTTCAATAGTTTTTGGAGTCAATGCGAAGAAGCGTTTATTTTATATTTTGTGTAATAGATATATGTGTTATAATAAATAAGAACACAAAGTGTAATTATATTTATTTTTCAACTGTTTCTTTCTAACATTAAATTTTAAATTTTTTAGATAATGCAGGGAATTAAGGCAGCCAGCAAATGAGCATAACGTATTTGTACACACTTTCAGCTGACGTAATAGAAAAAAAAAATGGTTTCAATAATTATAGAGTTATACTCTTTGACAAAATAATCTTAATAACATTTAAACTTAAACATTTAAGGAATTATGGTGAAATTTCGGCCACTGGGCGACCACTAGTAATTACAGTTTTGTATTATCTTTGACTTTTTCTTATGAATGTTTCATCATTTTATTTAATTAAAAACTTAATTCTCTACTTTTATTAAATTAAATTATTTTATTAAATTAAAAACTTAATTAATACTGCCTGTATGTAGGTGTAATAATATATATGTGTGTAGGGTACATGTTACTTTTAACTTCAATTTAAATATCAGCGATAGTTTCATTAAAATAATTTCAATAGCTACGGTTCTGTTGAAGTCCTGAAGGTCCTAAGCATTAATCCTTTTGTCCTTTCAGATCTTCAGCATGATTAACACTCGATCAAATTTGTTTCACATTAATTTATTCAACATTTAATATATTTAACCTTATTCATCACAAAACCTTTTGACTTTAACTCATTAAATCTCATTATGTTTTAAAGCCAAGTTAAGCCTATTTTCTGCACAGACCAAAGGCGTGCTGTTATGTCATACTTCGTCTTGGTGACGTCTTGCTGGTGGTCTAGACATATTAACCGACAGAACGCCTATGACTGACAAACGTGTCAAAAAAAATTATCAAGTTTTAAAAAATATAATAGAAGTATAATAGAAGTAGTAGTTCATCTGTTACGATCTGAATGCGATCGTAGATCGATGACGATGCGATCTGAATGCGATAGTATAATAGAAGTTGTAGTTTATCTGTTACGATCTGAATGCGATCGTAGATCGATGACGATGCGATCTGAATGCGATAGTATAATAGAAGTTGTAGTTCATCTGTTACGATCTTAGCAGTTGAAGTGCTTTCATCTGTTACGATCGCGTTCACATCAATAAGATAAAATGAGATACTTTTGTAATATAAAATATAAGATTTTTTGTGATCAAATATTGTTTTTCTGTAACAAAAGAAATTAAAATCACGTGCCAGTTATTAATATACTAATTTTTTACTTGAACATTATGTCTAATTTATAGGAAACTGTGATGTGTGAGCTACAATGAAACAAGCATATTATGAAATACAACAAAAAAGTTGCAGGTTTTACTTACGCCCGTATGCATCACACATGGTCAGGACTCTCAGTCGGATTTACTGACAGTTAAAAACCTATTTTGTATGGATTTAGCAATTGGATCGGTAACATAGATTGTTGTTCCGACTCGACTGACAGTTAATGAGAAACAGAAATACGTTTTTAACTTTCAGTAAGTCCGACTGACTGTCTTGACCATATGTGGTAACATATGGGCGTTAGTGTAAATACGATAAAAAATTTTCGAAATTCAACACTTAAAAGTGTGAAAATGAGGAGAGAGAGGTGTTGAATATTATACAGGAATTGTAGAATTTTTTTTATTGTAGATTAAATAGAAATAAAGAAACATATTTAAAATAAATTTACGAAGTTTAGTTTTAATATTTAATTTGTAAATTATTCCAATTTTTTTATTTGTACAGTAGTTTCAATTTTATTTATTTGTCTTGAAAATTTGAGTTGATGATATTACAGTTACGTTCTTTGGGGACGGTGATATTTGGTCTTATGCGGTGATATTTGGTCTTATACGTTATTTAAACTGGGCGGAAATGACTGATGTATGTCATAAATTCCTGTGGTCCGTGAGATTACTCATGCGCTCATGTAGACAGACGTAAGAGCTACGAATAAGATCTTTAAAATGTTTTGTTACACACGACAAAGGCTTTCAAGGTTTTGTTTAATTACCTGCTTATATGAGTTACTTTATTTGTGCGGTAGTAGCATTCTCCAAAATACGGGTACGCAGTATTTTAGACGATATTAATAACCAGTGTTTTAGACGATAATAAAATCGCGGTATTTTAGATGATAATAAAAAGGGAGTATCTAAAGTACGGAGTATTTTAGACACTCCCTTAATTTACAACAGATAAAGAATTTAACTTTATTATATCGCTAGCTGTGCCCGCGACTTCGTCCGCGTGAGATTCGAAATATGAAAAATTATAAGGGATAATGAATATTATACTTTTTCTCTTTTTTTATTCTTATGTTTTTTGTTCTTCTTTGTTCAGGTTAAAAAAGTGTCTTATTTAAAAATAACAAAAGTGTAGTAAAGACTATTGTAAAGCAAATTTTTTTTTAATCTGTGTTATTCAGAAAAAAAGTATCCTGTATGTTGCTCGAGGGTATAAACTATTATCATACCAAATTTTATCAAAATTCGTTCAATAGATTTCGCGTGATTGAATAACAAATTAAAAGACAGATAGACAGACAGAGAGACAAATTTCCTCTAAATATATTTTCTGGCTTCTATTATCACTCTGTATAATAAATCAATCGCTACTTTTAAAATATTTTCCACGTACAGAATTCACTCTGTTCCAATTTTATTATGTTTAAATTTTAATACATCTGTGTCTGTATCATCAACTCATAAAGTTACACGTGGTATCTGTTGATTTCAAATATATTTGACGCGTTTTCGCCCAGTTATTACTGTAAGATCGATGCGACAATTTCTTTGAACCAGCTTGATGGACCAAACTCTTCGCATTATATTCGACGCCGTGGTGTTTACAGCCACAGTAAGTTTATACAGAGTCACGAATTATGGTAATGTATGTATTCTGTCCTTCATGTACAAAGGAAAGAATAACAAACAGTTGAATATCTTGATCCCGGAGATCGTCAGTCGGCTTAAATGGTATGGTGTATATTTTCGGACTCAGGAAATTTAGCCATGCTCCTGATTATAGGGCGCATCTTAACTGGTTAGAGATTTGCTTCCGACGCAGTTTGCACTTTCTCTGCCTTCTCTAAAGTACTGAATATTTATGTAGCCTGGGGTGTCTTAGATCTACGTTCTTAGCTTTAGGTGCTCATGGTCTTGGACTTCGCTCTGAAAATTGCCTTACTCTACTTAGACCCAAACATGATACATCCTTTTACCTATATTCCATCACTCTTTATTTAGCCAAACTGTAAAATAAGCTATATCTTATTATGCCGAATGCGCTGTCAATTTACGCATTCAAGGATCGTCTGAAAAAGAAATTTCTTTCGTAACTCATTTTCATAACTCCTATTCATTCCTCATGATTCCCTCCCTGGTTTTCCATCTTAAATCTAGTCCCGCTTCTCTACCCTTGCCAATA
This sequence comes from Druceiella hillmani, assembly GCA_039881145.1. Classification (NCBI taxonomy): domain Eukaryota; kingdom Metazoa; phylum Arthropoda; class Insecta; order Lepidoptera; family Hepialidae; genus Druceiella; species Druceiella hillmani. The sequence goes on from JAYKKI010000006.1 coordinate 32,694,576, forward strand.
TCATTTTATAAATTCCTTGTTATCTGTTTCTTTTTGTTAGATTGTTATTTTATTTGTTATTGTTTTCACTTTTTTTTATGCAATTGCATTTACAATGTGTGCATTCGTCCAAAACACACTATACTATTTACATGGTGCTTTAGTTCAGTGGTTGATGTTGTCCTTATCGCAATAAACTTGTGTTATATATTTACGCATCAAAGACAAATTAATTAATTAATAATAAAAAAGGTCCCTTTCTCTGATTACAGGTTAAATCTTTCTCTTAATGAAGTTGTTGTACCACTTCTAAATCGACTGTTAAGTGATCCACATTTGAATAGTATACGAAAGTACGCTCAACAGTCACACTCACAGACTATTTGGTTATATAGTCTGTGGTCACACAATAGTTTATTCTCGCAAATCTCAAGCGCTAGCTATGTTGCCGTGAGATGGGCGCCATCTAGGATTTCAGCGTCCTCTGGCGGTATGAGATATGAACATTGAGTGTGCCAGAGAGAAAAGAAATTTACGAGTTGAAGTATTAAAGGACGCCACCTTTATAGACTCTTTCCTGTACTTTTTCTATTTTAAAACTAATTTAAACTAATGATGTTTATGGTTACGGTGTTTTTGGTGATATTAAAAACAAATTCGACTATGGATCGCATATGAAAGCTACAACAATCGATCCGGCTGTTTCGTATGAATACGAGAACAAAGAGATTTTATTCTAAAAAACTTATAAGCACGTATCTTGTCACTAGTGTCATCTATGATTGAACAGTGTAACTACTTGTTTAATCATCATTTACGATCTATTTGAGGAACCAATTAACTTAATATCATTATAATGATTTGTGTTGAAGGCTGTTATTTTATTTTCGCTATGTAACTAATTAAGTTAGTGATCATTGTAAGTATAGGAATGTGACGCCACTATTTTTAACCGCTTTTGCCATATATTTGATTGCCTAATTAATTTTCATTCACACTTATGAATAAATCATGTTATATAATAATGACTTTAAATTAACTAATGACGATATAGTAACCTAAATCGTAAAATTATTTATATGAGCTCAATAACGTGGGAAGGTTATTCAAAATATGCACGAAGGTCATTAGTGTTCTAATCTTGGGCGCGGACGATATTGACATTATTGCTAACGATATATCGTGGTTGTTATAATTATAGTCCATTCAATTTCAAGACAGAATTTTTATAAACAACCAAGTTTGCCAGTTAAAATACGGTTGGCACAAATATATATTTGATCACCTGACGACAATTTATAAAATACATTGTGTTATACCCAGAGCATTATAAAACTAAATACATAATCAAAACATTGACTTCAGAAAGTTTTACTATAAATAATGTTATAAATACAAGTATTACACCATTATTTCGTGAAATTGATTATTTTCAATTTTATGTTTTTATAAATACTTAGCTTTTACTCTTATTTCGATGTATATTTTAGTAGATTTTACTTAATGTTAGACTTATTTTTTTCAAAAATATTAGAGAAAGCTTCAATGTTAATATTCGTTAAAATTTAGCCACTCATGTAAGGAAAAGATGGTCCTTTAATTTCTGAGTCATTTTTTCTCTCCCTTTGCCTTTTTCGTTATTTTTTTCTTCTTTTCTCGTGTAAGCTTTTCTTTTCCTTTCCTTGTTTCTTCATGTTCTTGCCACAAGGATTGCAAGAATTGTTGAACGGAGTGTAATTTTCATTCAGCCACAATTTACAAAAAATACATAGCAGCTAATCTTCTATTTTTTCATTCTTGTAGTAATTTTCACTACATCCTAGACCGGAATTTTTAGTGGCTAATTTTATCGTTTCCTCTTCTTCAGAACTACAATCTCAATTAATTTTTTGCTTTTTAATATTAATTTTTTTTCTTCATCTTATTTATAAGATTATGAAAAATGTTATATGAAGAATTTTCACCGGCTAATTCTATCCTTTCTTTTCCTCAGAACTTGAATGTAATTTCATTTTTTGCTTTTTAATATTAAGATTTTTCTTCATAATCTTATTATTTTTGTTTTCTCTTTCCTTTTTTCACTAATATAGTCTAGGGATGCGAGTACCTTTGCTACTTGCTTGGACCGTTTCCGAACGTTAGTAAGCACTTCTATAACTAGGCACGTGTCAGTTAGATACTTTGGAGGCGTGTCTTTTTGTGAGCGTCGTTATTAGATCTTGATGTTGAAGGCATTGTTGGTGAGGGTTCTTTTTGAACCCGCTCAGATTTAGGATTCTCAAGCATCATTGAAACCCCTTCAATAACTCTGTCATTCTTAACATCATCAAATATGTAAGCATAATCTGGAATATAAATTTAGCGCCGCGTATGAATTTGTTATTCGATTTAAGGTTATGTTATCAACAGGTTATTGTATTTAACGAAAAAACAGCAAAAACATAGTAAGTTTTAAAAATATTAACACTACAACATCAAATATCAATGTACTAAAAAATCTGAGGTAAATTGAATCTTTGAAGTTTAAAAATACTTACTTCGAGTTGCAATCGCTCACCAATCTTAGCTCACGACATCTGGAGCAAAGACAGTAAAATTTTTCTGTTTTATCGAACAGGCCTTATCATACTGAATTACCCTACGCTAATACTCGGGAACGTAGCCTTTATTGTATTTATATATATATATATATATATATATATATATATATATATATATATATATATATATACATATATTACAGTGCTTTCGCAGTGAATCGTTTTGACACAATTAATAGTCTTATAAAAAAAACGCATTATGAACGGCATAGTGTACTAAGCGGAAAAGAATATAATAATAGAAATACTATTCTGAAAAGAAAACATATATCTACGTTTGCGGAACGACGAAAAACCTAAAACGAAAAATACGAAAACCCTCATTTCAAAATCTTCGACAAATAATTAAATATGTAATATATTTGGCGTTAATTTTGTAGAAATGCATTATTCACAACCAAATGAAACTACGTGATGTAATATTATTTCTACTTTCTTTAAGTTCTTTACTACGACCTAGGTTTCGTTGTATTACATCTTCAGGTGGGCTATTTGGAAATAACTTAAAGAAAGTAGAAATAATACTACATCACATAGTTTCATTTGGTTGTGAATTAAATATTTATTTCAAATTGACATACCTACGAGTATATTTACTTTCATACTACTTGAATACTCTGAAAAACATTTGAATAGATGTTAGAAAGAGAAAAAATGTAATACCCATTTTTATGGTCAATACACTTTGACTTGATTAACTAAGTCAATAATATTATTTTAAAACCGTACTTTTTTTTCGACTTTAATAAAATCATCAGTTTATCAAATAAAAATGCCGATTTGGGCTTATTAGGATTTTATTCTCTGGTTACTGCATCATAACTCTTTAGTGATTTAAACATTATGGAATTAGTTATTATATATAAATGTTAATGAATTAGGTATTAATGTAAACTTAGTCAAATGTCAATTAAAATATTTATAATTTTGTTTTTAATGTTTATTACTACCTAGTTATAACTCAGTTTTATATGTACACCAAGATTAAAGATATTTAAATTATATTATTTGAGTTTAATTTTGTACGTGGCCTGTCGATAACATTACGACATGAGCGTTACGACTCTATCACTAACCGTTTTATTGTTTCGCATGCAAGGAGACCGCGGCGGCGGCCTTATAGTTTAAGACTGATTGTGATGATATTTTACACGAAAATCTAGTTGAACTACAGGCATATATTGATTACATGAACCCTTTTCGTTCAATTCTTTTTGAAGCATTTCCCCATTCACTGAATTCGGGGAAGGAAATTGTTTTTTCTCATGGACCCATCGAGGGAGGTATTATTGAAGCGATCTATTAAATGTAGTAAATATTTTTTTATATTTATTCTTGCAAAATATGATACGCATAATTTGTCAACATACCACAAACTCAGAATAAAGATATTTAGTAAATACTTAAATGCAAATTTATTTCGAGCAACACGAAATATGAAATAAAAGGAGTAAATGCAAAGGAAGTAATGAAATAAAAGGAGTAAATGCAAAGGAAGTAATGAAATAAAAGGAGTAAATGCAAAGGAAGTAATGAAATAAAAGGAGTAAATGCAAAGGAAGTAATGAAATAAAAGGAGTAAATGCAAAGGAAGTAATGAAATAAACGGAGTAAATGCAAAGGAAGTAATGAAATAAACGGAGTAAATGGAATAACAAATAAAAGGAGTAAATAGACAATCTATTTATAAAACGAATAACACAAATATTTCCAATAAGCTTAATAGAATTATTATTCACACTTAGTGTATAAACTTTTTCACGTACTTATTTGTCTACGAATCCTCTAATTCGTGGATACCGCACCACATTTATAGTTTTTTTTTAAATCTATGGTGTGATTGGTAATCTCTTACAAAGAGTGTCCTGATAAAGTTACATAAATTGGCCGTCTGTGTATTTAAGAATTAAGTTTTTGGCAAAATGTTTCTATATAAATGAATAGTTTTGCGTTGCATTATCAATACTTGCCATACCGAGGTGGGAAACGTCATAAATGTCTAGACGTATATTAAATAGAGATTTACTTCTTACTTCATATCTTGATGTGAAGTCCATGATCTATGGTCACGTAATAACGATAAATCGAAAATTGACTATAGGTACTTGTGCGAAGCATCGTACGACTTTGGAATCACACGAAGACGGTAAGACACGTTACAAATGCGATGGGAGTGAACGGCGCCGGTGGGAAATCGCAATATAGTTTATAACGGTTATTTTATTAATGTCGTATTTCATGTTCTCGCACTGAATAGCTTTGTTGTGTAATTGTGAGATCCAAGGAGTACCTCACTAAAGGACCATACGCAAACACCGTACGTAAACTTTCGAACTTTAACCGAGTTTCGTACACAGATATTCATTATCTTGGCTGATAAAGGTTTACTGGAGATAGATTCTTTTTTTTTAGTGTACTGCAACTGACCAGGAATAATTGAAAACTTATAGAATCGATACTTTACTTACTATTCGTTTCTTTTTTCTGTCGCGATTTTGACGTTGACTTGGACCGTTAGGAAGGAGAAATTTGAAATAATCATGTTATAAAGTGCAAGAAATTTGAAACAATCATGTTGCAAAGCACAAGAAAAAAAATAATCATGTTATAAAATGCAAAAAATTTGAAACAATCACGTTATAAAGTGTAAGAAATTTGAAACAATCATGTTATAAAGTGTAAGAAGTTTAAAACAATCATCTTATAAAGTGCAAGAAATTTGAAACAATCATGTTGCAAAGCACAAGAAAAAAAAATAATCATGTTATAAAATGTAAGAAATTTGAAACAATCACGTTATAAAGTGTAAGAAATTTGAAACAATCATGTTATAAAGTGTAAGAAGTTTAAAACAATCATTTTATAAAGTGCAAGAAATTTGAAACAATCATGTTGCAAAGCACAAGAAAAAAAAATAATCATGTTATAAAATGTAAGAAATTTGAAACAATCATGATATAAAGTGTAAGAAATTTGAAACAATCACGTTACAAAGCGCAAGAAAAAAGATTGTTTTTGGAGGGATGAAAACTATGTTATTAAGTTTTCCCAAAATACTTTTTTATTAAGACCTTTGAGTCAAATGAGACGTGATTATTTAAGGAACTCCATAGTAAATTTTATCTTATTCCACAATCTTTGTTAAATTATTTTTTGTTTATTTTTTTAAAATATTTGGCGCCTCTACTTGTCACAGAATGCATTGCTGAAAGAGATGTGATATCTTGTAATTTCCATATGCACTAATTTTTTCTTACTATTTCAAATTAAGTATATTTACAAAGCAAATATAATTTATAACTTGTGTTTTTGTATACTGATCGAAAATACATTTCGAAAGCGCGATGTAAATCAACCGTTTATGTCTGTGGCGCTATCTATCGTTTGTATTTCGCATCAGAATTTAAATTGTAAATCACAAATAGCGCTGTTCATAGTTGTTTGTACATCCTACCTGTAACTTAATTTATTAACTAATATTCTAAAATAATGTTGATTTTGTTACATCTCTACTAATATTATAAATCCGAAAAACAATTTGTTTTTCAGTTTGTTTGTTAGTTAATAAACATGTTGTCAAACATCGAATTGATACCAAATTTGGCATGCGCATATTTTACTCCATTACACGAGTAATGGAGTAAAATAAATGATGAACATATTTAATTATTTGTGGCTTCGCTCGCGTGGACAACTAATATCATGTACTGCATATATTTTAAATTACACTTGAATATTTGTTATACAATCACGCCTAAAAGATTAGACAGATTCTAAAAAAAATTGGCTTAATTTATATTTAAAATTAACGTATATGCTACTTTTTAACACGAGAAGGTAAATAGCGTAGTATTTATAGAACGAAACTTGATATTGTTTACATAACAATAAAAACTTGGTGGTTATATAACACGTTAATCGACAGCGCAATGGTATATATTTGTATGTGTATACTGTTTGCGTATCACGAGAGACCAAAGCCTGCGTGTATACCTCGCCACTTTTATCGAAAATTTACGCGAACAGCGCCGTGGGCAAAAGCTGGGTTATTATTAGTGAACATCTCATTTATGTAAATATTTTATTCATTAAAATTTAAAATATACGTGAATCAAGTGTGCAATAAAGAAATGTCATAGGTTAATCACGTTATCTATCAAATAATGTTGATAAAGTGTTTTGACAAATTATTATCATCAATACAAAGTATGATCACATGCCGCTTGCATCCAACGGTTTCCTCGACCTTTACCAAGTTATTTGTCCATGTAGCGGGAGGCCGTCCCACTCTGCCTCTTTCGGTACGTGATTGCCGTTCGAGAAACTTTGTTTGCCAAAGGTTGTCGGTTTGGTGCGCTATAAAACCTGCTCATTACTACTTCAGCATTCCAATCCTAAGAGCTATATCGATAGCCTTAGTTCTCCTACAGATTTCCTGATTATAGATTATATTTGTTAGAGAAATTCCATTTACTTGAAAGATCTGGAGTACTTTTTTTCGAATGTCATCACGGGCACTGGTTGAAGAATTTTGAAGAAGATGTGGTCAAGAATTTCGAACGCTGTCCAGCTGAATTGGATTCTCCGACTGATCTCTTCTTCGAAGTTGGATTTACTTGATTAGACAGTTTGTTTTATGTATCTGTAACAATCAGCCGCTAACATGTATTGGTGCGACATGGACAAAAAGAACGGAAGTTATACTTCCGTTTTTAACTTCTTTCCTTACTTTTCTTTTTTTTAAACCATCTCACGCACTTTGTATTAAAGCAAAGCCCGTCTTATTAACGAATATTTATAAGCAGACCATGTACGGAGCGTTCATTGAAGATACCTATAGAAGCGGTACATTGCAACGAGCCCGGCATACTGATGCGATCAACTGTTCATGGATGTGAACTTTCCACTTTTTCAATAGAACTAGGTTGTGGTGCCGCTGACCAGGATGGGGTGAGCTCTGAATGCAGACACTCCGGTCACATGCCAAACATGTTTAGTTATAAACTGTTTTCGAACTGGTTTTTTGGTTCGGAACGATCGATGTTGGCTAACAGTCTAAGCGCGAATGGTTTTATAATTAAATTTACTGAGAACTATTTTCTTTATTGTTTTTTTTTTATAAACTTTAATCGATAAGAATACATACGTCAAACTGAGTTCTTCAAGGGTTCTGATAATTAATTAAGCTAATATCAATTAAAATTCGTTGTGGTTCTGCAAAACTGTCTTCGCCTGCATGTACTGATAGAAGAAATTTTGTTATTTCCTGGGACGTTCCGTATATATAGCCAAATTTTAAGTATCCTGCCGAGATAATTGCCCTGTATCTCAGAAATTCATTGTGAACTAAACTGTGGATGCAGAAGTAAGCTGGTAGTTTTCGTCTGTTAATAACGAGTAAACGAAAAGAGCATGTTAAATATCGCGTTTCAGCGCTATTTCCTACTTCCTGCCTGAATCTCCTAAAAATAAATACAATTTTCATTCAACTAAAAAAGGATAAACAAATTAAAAAAGGCTAAAAAACAAAAAAAACAGTTTGAATAGAAATAAACACCAGTTTCCTTTTTGTTTTGTATTCCGAACACGTGTGTTTATTTCACTTTTTCACCATCTGTCCCCTACAGATGAAAAAAATCTGACGATCCTTGAAAATCCATGCATTTATACACCGTTATATTCCAAAAAGAGAATGTTTGTAAACAAATCAATTTGACAGTTAAAATATGTTTGGCACAAATATATATTTAATCAGTGGATGATTATTCAAAAAATTAATTTTATTTCATCCACAATATTATTAAACCAAGTTCTACAATCGCTTTATTAACTTAATAATTTGTCATGCTAATGATGTTACAAATATCAATGTTACATATGAATATTTTACTAATACGAATTGTAAAATTTGGATGAGAGAAATGGACAACTCTAGCTGTCAATTACATAAAACTCAGAGGTGTAAAACATTTTAGAAAAATATTTGATATTCCGAAACTTAAGAAGTATATTCATATATTCATTACATATCATTTATTTTACAGTGCGTTGAAGTGAAATATCTGCAATAAATCAGTTTCTGTTTGGTACAAATAATATTCGACTGTCTTTCTAGCTCGACACTTATGCAAAACAGAAGAAGAAACGAGACAAAATATTGGTCCTATATAGCATATACGTACACGTATATTATATACTATATACGTATATTGGTCCTATATAGCATATACGTTATTTGGTGCAAGGATAGTTAAAAAAACATTGTGACATTTTATTTTCAAATAAGTGTTAGTATTATTTTACACTGTAGAATACATGTCTATGTTTAAGCTTTATCTCTTATTTGAATGTATATTTTCGGTGATAATTTTGACGTCAGATGTATTTATTTATAAAAAAATAATATTAGTAAAACCCTTAACGCTAATGTTCGGCAATATTTATATGCGCTTCGACATTATATTATTTAAAGTCAATTTTGTGTAACAATAATTTTTATCAAAATAAATGATAAATTATTTATACATCATAAATGTATACCAATAATAAAATTACATTTCCTGAACCTAAATACCAAATAAATATATATTATATTATCGTAACATAAAAAAAGGTTTAGAACACCTGAACTGGCATATTGCTTTGTTTACAATCATTCTGTTCCGGAATGGAATGAATCATAGGTATCATGAATCTATTACAAGGGAGGAAACAATATAAATGAAACGGAAGAGAGGAACGGGATCTGAAGCAGAGGGTAGTATCGTATAAAGTATAACATTTTGATGCTTATAACTTTTTTTATATTTTTATTTTTCCTGATTATCAAGCCAATTTTTACGATTTGCTTTTTTATATTTAAAAAAAAACACCAGTATTTGAAAAATGATATTCTATTTCTTCATGGCCATGTCCATTTTCGTCGTTCTTATATGACGGCAGTTTAACTTATTTAGGCGATTTTTGAGATTTAGAATTAGAATGTACTCTACATTTTCATTATCAAGAGATAAACCTCTTTTGACTTGTGTAGACTTTTGAAGTCAGCCTTGCTATTAAAACATGTCTTCTTTTTTACTTGCTCTTTCATCTTTATGTTGTGCCATGGCCATTAAATGCTGACATTCTTTACTCGTCTTCTCTGCGTGCTGTACATTCATTATATATTTTCATCTGTTCTTGAGACTTCTAAAACAAAAAGTTTCTAAAGCTTCTTTCAGTAATAACTCAATCTAATTCTCCCCATTATGCACTTATCTTAAATGTTTTAACTAAATTAAAATTAGCTGAAGCCCTCGGTTATGCTTTAGATAAAGTCTCCAGGACTCGTCCCTGACTTGCTACTAGTGGAACACCTCTTTATTATACTAAAATAATAAAGAGGAAAACGTAATATAATAAAAGTACGTAATAAAGAGCAAATAAAAATAAACAATGAAACTTGCCTTATTATACATTTGTTTTAAATGTTTTAACTATATTAAAATTAGCTGAAGTCTGTGGCTGTGCTTTAGATAAAGTCTCCGGGACTTGTCCCTGACATGTGACTAGCGCAACACTTTTTTATTATACTAAAATAATAAAGAGGAAAAGGTAATATAATAAAAGTACATAATAAAGAGCAAATAAAAATAAAATAGTAGTAAAAGTAAAGACGAAGGTTTTGTGTGTATGTTATATTAATATTATAATTATATATATATATATATATATATATATATATATATATATATATATATATATATATACATATATATATTTATATATAAATATATATATATATATATATATATATATATATATATATATATATATATATATATATATATAAGTTATAGGTCTTAAAAAGACCTGAAGAAAAATTTAGAGCGATATTTATCTATTTTTTGGAGATGAGCCACTGCAACTATTATGAAATTAATAAAAGTTAATAAAGTACGCGGGACAAGCCATATTTAGGGCAAAATAAATGTTATACGCACCACATTACTCACGAAGTTGATCGAAGTTAGGTGAAGAGTATAGTGTAGAAAGGTACTTCAGTTCGCTTTGTGCAACCTCGCCACGCTTCGGGCGACTTCCGATCGCTGTCGGTTTTTTGCGCCAGAGTCAAAGGACTTCGCAAGGTTAGCGTACGGGAGATTCACGGCAACTGAGCTCCTCGCTAGGTTGCACGAGTGTGTATTCATATACTTCGGACTGAGATCAACTTCGACGACCACTTCGTCGAGGTAACTTTGCAAGTAGTGTAGAGGGCGTATTATAGTTATTTGAAGCGTTTTCGGTAGATAAAAACTGAACCTTCACACTTTAATTTGACATTACGGAAAAGGGGAAACGGAACGTGATGGGGATTGCGGCGATCGCCTATTACTAGTGCATGTTATTGCGGTACATTATTATATTTTTGTTAATTAAAATAAGGCGCAGGACTACCTTTCATGAAAGAAAAAATATAAGTCAAAAAATCTTTATCAAACAATTTAGTTACACCCGTAAGACGTCTTTGTGTGGAATGTTTCGGCAACTGGGGATAGAAATTTACTATGTTACTATGTTTACTTAATATTTACTCGTGCGAAGCCGGAGAGGGCCGCTAGTAAATTATAATAGATATTAAACGTTTCGTTGTGTTTTATAGTGATACGTGAGAAATAGATTTAATGAGATTTAATATACAGGTTACGCCATCTAGCGATGTGTTGTAGTACTAAACTCTTATCCATAAGTAAACAAAAATAGTTTGGAGCTATTTCTCGATTTAAAAAGTGGTCTATATGCCAATTCAAATCATGTATTATATCTCCACCATTTTTATTAAAACTTTTCCAGTCATTTATGCGCCATTGAGTAGCAAACATTGAAATTTGCACTTACAATATTAGTGGGATATTATTTTATGGTAAGTCTTCATTTTAACGATTAATGAAGGTATTTAAATAACCTGTCAAGCACTAGTAGAATTCGCTGTACGAGGTTTCCGTACATATTTAAGCATTTATTAACATTTAATAGTATATTATTTCTGTTAGACTATTTCCAGAATTTTAATTTTTCAGAATGTAAATATAACGCCTAATTTAATTTCACATTCAGTGTTTACGCCTAATTTAATTTCACATTCAGAGATTAGAAGGAATCTTTGCTAATATCCCACCTGAAGATGTTGTAATACAACGAAACCTAGGTCGTGGTAAAGAAATAAAAGAAAGTAGAAATAATACTACATCACATAGTTTCATTTAATTGTGACTAATGAATTTCTACAAAATTAACGCCAAATATATTCAACATTTTTATTTGTTTTAAATCAAAGTATATAGGTAAAAATGAAGTATTTACTAAAAGTGGACCTCGGTCGTGATTATTTTATTAAAGAAAGTGATTTGGAAGAAGTATATGTAGTATGTGATCTGTGGAAAGAAGTTCTCATACAAAAGTGCACTTTGTCAAGGAAGTATAATTTACAAGGTTTCCGACCTAATACTAAACACTGAATTCTCACTAATACTAAACACTTATCATTCTCAGTAATACTAACCACTTATCATACTCAGTAATACTAAACACTTATAATTCTCAGTAATACTAAACATTTATCATTATCAGAAATTCTAAACGCTGAATTCTCACTAATACTAAACACTTATCATTCTCAGTAATACTAACCACTTATCATACTCAGTAATACTAAACACTTATAATTCTCAGTAATACTAAACATTTATCATTATCAGAAATACTAATCGCTGAATTTGCGAATATCATTCTCAGTAATACTAAACACTTATCATTCTCAGTAATACTAAACACTTATCATTCTCAGTAATACTGAACACTTATCATTCTCAGTAATACTAAACACTTATCATTCTCAGTAATACTAAACATTTATTATTCTCAGAAATACTAAACACTGTATTTGCAAATATCATTCTCAGTAATACTAAACACTTATCATTCTCAGTAATTCTAAACACTTATCATTCTCAATAATACTGAACACTTATCATACTCAGTAATACTAAATACTTATCATTCGCAGTAATACAAAAGACTGAATTTGCAAATACAAACAGGAATTTTTATAAAAACAAAATAAACCAAAAAATCAAAATACTGAAATGCGCAAATAGCGTCGCTTAAAAAGAGAGGTTATAAGATTTATGTTTAACAACAAACTGACAGGCATTTTTTCATAGGAACTATCACACATACATATGAAACAATTTTTTATTATGACATAATCGAGTACCTCTATTTTTTGAAATATATCATTTTAATGTATATTCTTTCATATTGAATGTATTTGGCGTTAATTTTGTAGAAATTCATTATTCACAATTAAATGAAACTACGTGATGTGCTACCTATTATTTCTACTTTCTTTAAGTTCTTTACCACGACCTAGATTCGTTGTATTACAACGTCTTCGGGTGGGTAATTAGCAAAAATTAACTCTTAGATTAACTAAATACAATATCATCACCCATACTCCATATCTCCTAGAATATTTAGTTGTATAACCTTGTTCTAATCATCAGATACCCTTGCTATTCTATAAATATATTACTGAGAATAATATCCATTTAATTTTATTACATACACTGGAACTTTTGCATTGTATAACCTCATAGAATACCATCAATTTCATTTATTACCCTCACTAAAATACTTGTATATTGTAAAACTTTCTAAAAATAATAAAATCTACACCGCACCCCTACAATAATCTCAGTAACGTAAGCAGTGGGAAACCCCGCACAAACCCGGCTTCCGTTATTGTTTTGTGTAATATATAAATGCTGTTAAAAGTTCCTAAGAGTTAATCTTTGCCAATTGCCCACCTGAATATAATAAAAATGTAATACAATGAAACCTAGGTCCGTGGTAAAGAACCTAAAGAAAGTAGAAATAATACTACATCACGTAGTTTCATTTAATTGTGCATATTCTTTCATTAAACCAAAAAAAAACTAAACTTGGCATTTTCGCTAAACTGAACTTATGCTATATGATTTTTAGTTATTAATTTGTTTTACTGTAGTTTTAATAAAACTTCCTATAGATTTTGTCGCAAATGTCTTATCGATTATTATAATTAGATACTAGCGTGACCCGTGCGAAGTCTTCGCATTATTTATTCTATTTTACTAAAATTGACATATAGAGGCGCAAGTATCAAAAGCATTGAGCTAAAGCGCCACTTTATTTATACGTGAGTGGATTTGAAATGAAACAAAAATTTTACCGACCGTCAATCATATTGACGTTGAGCCGTTAGATGGCAGCATTGCTGTTTTGTGTATATAATTTTAATAATTAATTAATTTGCAAAAACAATAGCAATAATAAATTTTTTAGTTGTGGATGCCGGTAGAGCAAGCAATTATCTATAAAATGATATATCATTTATGAGGATTAGTTGTGAGGTTTTTTCTAAAAAGGGAGTGTAACATCTTAAAACCTTAGCGTATTAATATATATATATATATATATATATATATATATAATTTATGTGGATTAGTTGTGAGGTTTTTTCTAAAAAGGGAGTGTAACATCTTAAAACCTTAGCGTATTAATATATATGATGATATAGGTATATAGATAAGCACGCTAAAGTTCAAATTATGTTTTTCGTGATTGAAAGCTATTAACCCGGAATATATAATGACGTAAAGTTAAGCTGTCATGACATCTTTTCTTATATACCTAACCCATTAGAGGTTATTATTATCGATTCTTACGTGACAAGGCACCATAGAGGAAGCTTGTAAAATTGTTTATGGAGTTTATAAAGAAATTAATATTAAGGAATATTGTTTGACTGCTATTTATGTTTCTAGCACGTTAATTGGAGCGTTTTAAGCGTGTTAAGATAGTTGTATAAAACGCATTGTAGACTGAATTCGTAGAATTTTTGAAAAAAGATATAATTATTGTCTAGTTTTGGTAAAAGTCGCTTTTAAAAATAGTACAATCAACATTACAGGTTCATACAAAAGTAGTATTATGATTTCACCACATTTTTCATTTTATTTAAAAAAAAACGCGTCGAGCGAGTTGTCTAAAAAACTGAGTGAATGTAAAATATTGTAAAATGTAATGTAAAATATTAACATTTGAAAAAAAAATTAACTGTTTAGTTTTGATTAAAATCGGTATCAAAAATTATGCAATATGAAAAATAGTAACTTTACCAAACTTAATTTTTTTTTTAAAAACGCGTAAAGCGATTTGTATAAAGAACTACGTCAGTGTAAAATGATGTTGTATTAACATTTTGGAAAAGAAAAAAAATACTTACTGTTTAGTTTTGGTGAAAATCTCTCCCTAAAATTGTACAATTAACATTTTCGGAAAGTAGGTATTTCACCACACTTCATTTTACTTAAAAAAAACGCTGTATAAAACGCAATTTGTTTTTAACAGTTAGGAAAAAAATAATTTTCAATAAAAAAATTTATAATCATTTTTGGATGTTGCTGTCACACGACAACTACCCTAATAATGTTACGAATTTTTTTTCGTTTACTTGTAAGAGGCAGTTTTACTAATAAAACTAGAAACATTTCGATTATAACAATTTTATTATCATTAGATAAGTGACTTATTTACTAAATATCTACTTAAATATTACCTACTTATCTTAATTACTTTTTAGATAATATTCAATGAAAGCTGATTAAAATCTATATAAAAAAGGGAAACAAAGATAGCACAGGAAGTACTAAGAAGTGGTAAGTAAAAATATATTCTAATTTCGAAAATCGAATTCTTTGGTAATCTATTGAGAAAGTTTGTTTGAATTTGTCATTTGTTTTTTTTTTACATTAGCGGCAATTGCATTACGGTTATCCTTTATTACGTGTATCACATCAAGATGTGTATAATACGAGAAAATTTGGGTTAGATAATATTTTACTGCTTTCATTGTAGTTGATTGGCATTTTATGACGAAGCTCCATCTCTCGTTACTGTGTACACTAGTATAATGAGTTCATGTGTGCTCGCACTAAACTCAGTGATGACCTGAATGAGAGATGCCCTTAATAGCGACAACGGAAGCTAACATAAATTCTGTGTGGCTCATGATTTCAGCAGTGCGTTCAACTCTGTTGACTTCGATATTCCTCTTGCCCGCTTGAAATATCTTAATATATCCCAACAGTCACTTGAGTGGTTTAGTTCATATCTTCATGGACGCAGGCAATGTGTTAGTCGTCAGATACGTATTCTGAATGGACTGATCTTACAGCTGCTGTACCTCAAGGTGATATTCTATCTCCTCTCCTTTTCTCTGTATTTATTGATGATGTTGTTAAATATATCTATATCAATTATCATCTCTATGCTGATGACCTACAAATCTATGCGTATTTGGACCTCAATTCCTTATCAAAAACCATCGACATCCTTAATCGAGATCTCGCTTCAGTTGGTTAGTGGGCTCATGAAATGAGTCTTTTGCTTAACCCAAGCAAGTTTCAAGTTATTATCATTGGTAGTCAAAGACTGATTTCTAAAGTAAACTAGGTAGTTTACAGAAATTAGTACTGAATAGTACAATAATACCATATACGCCAACTGTTAAAAACCTGGGCCTACTGGTCGATCAAAATCTTAGTTGGCGCCCCCAAGTTACTGATGTTAGTCGTCGTTTTTCAACAGGATACGCTCTTTAAAACGTCTTCAAAATGTATGCATCCGGTAGATCTTCGCGTCAGAAAATATGATCATATTTCGGAATACAGGTCACTTCTCAAATAGATAGTAACTTCACATACTTACATTTGTTTTTAATATGTTAAAAAATCCTCGGAGCCCAAATTATCTTACTGGCAGATTTAAAGATTTATCTGCTCACGGCCTTGAGCTACGATCTGAAAGTTTACACACCCTACTTATTCCTAAACATACCTCTAACACGAAAAATCCTTCACTGTCCAAGCAGCAAAAATTTGGAATCACCTGAATCCTGACATCAGGAAAATCACCTCCCTAAATATTTTCAAAGATCGAGTGAAAAAGTCTTGCCTCTTTTGGAACCTTTTCCTTTGTGCCCTTATCCTTTCCTGTCTTTCCCATCCCAAATCATGTCAATAGTTTTTATTACTCATACTTTTTTTTTGTCTAATGTACTATAAAGAATTTTCGTTATAACATTTTTTACAGTCTACAGACTAAATTTCAACACCAATTGTTATGGTTGACTGGAAGACATTGCTCATGCAGCAATAAGTCTGCCATATGAAGTATGCATAAAAGGTGACAATTGTATAAATAAATAGACTATTAACCTATCCGTTTGTTATTGGTATGAGTCTGTTACAAAAAAATCTACATGAGAATTTTGGCATCAGGAAGTTTGTGCCACGGCTATAGTGGAAACCCCATCATTTGACTGAAGCACAAAAATACCGCCGTGTTGATTGGTGTTGGAAAATGTTAGAAAAATTAGAGGGAGTTACAAATCCGTGTTACAAATCCGAAACTAAGAAGCAATCTGAGCAATGGGTGTTTTCTTCGGAGGAGTTGCCAGCAAATGTGCAGAAAGAATGAAGTACTAAAATAAATATGCTCGCCTCGTTCTTCGGACGGACGGATTATTATCCAAAAATGGTTCTAAATATATATATATATATATATATATATATATATATATATACATATATATATAAATAAATATATATATATATATATATATATATATATATATATATATATATATATATATAAATAACATATACGTATTATGTGAAAATACACTCAAGTAAAATATTAATAAAAAATAAAGCGTAATTCTTGAAACGATGGACTCCGAGTTACCCAGTGAACCTGCTTGTGTGTGCGTGATGCGCCTAAATAGAGTGAATACTTCCACTCGTTATTACAAAAAAGTGCTAATCGTGTGCTTAAAAAAGTAGTCACTCGAAAGTTAAAAAAAGTGCGTATGGTGCGCCTAAAAAAGTAGTCACTCGATATTTAAAGAAAGTGCGCATGATGCGCCTAAAGAAGTATTCACTCGTTATTACAAAAAAGTGCTCATCGTGTGCTTAAAAAAGTAGTCACTCGAAAGTTAAAAAAAGTGCGTATGGTGCGCCTAAAAAAGTAGTCACTCGATATTTAAAGAAAGTGCGCATGATGCGCCTAAAGAAGTATTCACTCGTTATTACAAAAAAGTGCTCATCGTGTGTCTAAAAAAGTAGTCACTCGAAAGTTAAAAAAAGTGCGCATGGTGCGCCTAAAAAAGTAGTCACTCGATATTTAAAGAAAGTGCGCATGATGCGCCTAAAGAAGTATTCACTCGTTATTACAAAAAAGTGCTCATCGTGTGCTTAAAAAAGTAGTCACTCGAAAGTTAAAAAAAGTGCGTATGGTGCGCCTAAAAAAGTAGTCACTCGATATTTAAAGAAAGTGCGCATGATGCGCCTAAAGAAGTATTCACTCGTTATTACAAAAAAGTGCTCATCGTGTGCTTAAAAAAGTAGTCACTCGAAATTGAAAAAAAGTGCGTATGGTGCGCCTAAAAAAGTAGTCACTCGATATTTAAAGAAAGTGCGCATGATGCGCCTAAAAAAGTAGTCACTCGATATTTAAAAAAAGTGCGCATGATGCGCTTAAAAAAGTATTCACTCGTTATTACAAAAAAGTGCTCATCGTGCGCCTAAAAAAGTAGTCACTCGAAATTTAAGTAAAGTGCGTGTGGTGCGCCTAAAAAAGTAGTCATTCGATATTTTAAAAAAGTGCGCATGATGCGCCTAAAGAAGTATTCACTCGTTATTACAAAAAAATGCTCATCGTGCGCCTAAAAAAGTAGTCACACGAAATTTAAAAAAGTGCGTATGGTGCGCCTAAAAAAGTAGTCACTCGATATTTAAAAAAAGTGCGCATGGTGCGCCTAAAAACGTAGTTCATTTGATACTCTTATTTGAAAAGTGTGCGTGGTGCGCCTAAAAAAAGAGTTTATTTGGCCGATACCGAAGGGAACTGACTTTACTTGATTCAGCTTTATCGTCCCGAACATGACGAGTCAGTTTCGTTCACTGTTAAGAAAAAGTGCGTAGGTGCGCCTAAAGTAGTTTTCGCTTCAATAGAATGTGGTTTCAGGAAGATGAACGACGGAATATTCGAGTGCGTCGAGTGTAGAAATTATGGATCATCATGAATCATCCGTTGACCTCGCACAATACGATTTCTATTTATTCTGAGGAATAAATGATAAACTGTGAGAAATACGATTCCCGGACACCGAAGAAGAGGTAACTGCATTTGAAAAACCCTTAGAAGAAACGTCAAAAGGAAGTGTGGACTGACAGCTTTTTTAGGTGGTTCCATCGAATGAAACGATGCATAGAGTGCCACGGGACTATTTTAAAAAACAATAAATAAATTACTAACTTGCAAGGTGTTTTCATTACCGATATTTTAAAAACTTTCTGCGTTACGTAAAGCATCTAGCAAGACTTAAATGCTGTTCACAGGGACTCTTAGCCTTTCTTATCCACTGTAAGTGAATGGACAAAACAGTTTCGTCCAGGCACAGAATCGATGAATTCCATCGAGGACGGTTATCGGACTCGATCAGCATGGAAAACATCACGTTAGTGAACAAAAGTACTGGAAATTAGACATTTAAAGATTAAAGAATTAGCAGCGAGGTGTGGTCTATTGAAAAAAATCATTGAGATAATGTGTCGAGAATTCTGCACGATCATTTATAGGTAAATAATGTCAGTGTAAGTTGAATTCGGAAACTTTTACCGCTTTTCCAAGGAGCGACATGTAAAGTTTTGCACGAGTTTCTTTGTGAAAGTCGACAGGAAAAGTTATCGACTCCATTGTTATTGGAGGTAAAACTAGCTTCTTAATCAGGATTTTTTGTGAAGAATAAATTAATGCGGTGGCGACATCCGAGCTCACACTCAGATTCTGCTGGAGTTTTTCTTGTAGGTTTTAAAATATTTAATGCTACAGTGACTAGCATCTCTGATGCTTCGTTGCCGCATTGACGATTGCTATTGAAGAATAGGCCCGAGATAAGCTGTTTCGTAGAGTACTGTTGCAGCATGAAAATACACTGGCGCACACCTGTTTTGTTGACAAAGCTCCTATCCAGTTAATATATCTTTATAGAGTTCAACAGTGAACCTATAGTTTTGACCAAGCACGAATGACTATTGAATATGAATTCGGATCGAATTGGAATGCAATTATATTAGTAATTACTTAAAATATCTACAGTATTTTGACTAAAATTCCAATACCTGCATTGATGTTGCTAGATGTCCACAATACCTGCATTAATATTGCTAGATGTACAGATTTTCGCGGAACCTCCCAATTTATAGACGTCTCTAGTCCAGAGCAAGCTTTACACGGCAAGCTAAATATACCTGTTTCCCGACTCTAATAAGAGCTTATTGAACTCTACAATACACATCGAGGCGAGTGCGTGGACGCTCGCGTAGAGGATTTCTAAGAGCGATGGCGCCGTGGCAACAGTAATGATTGAAAACTACTTTGGAGACTAAAATTCCAATATGTTACTAAATGTCAGGATTTTTGCGGAGCCTTCCAATTTTTAGAAGTCTCTAATCCAGAGTAAGCCTCACACGGGAAGGTAAATATACCGGTTTCCCGACACTAATAAGAGCTTATTGAACTCGACAATACACATCTAGCCGAATGCACGAACGCTCTCGTAGAGGATTTAAAAGAGCGATGACACTATGGCAACAGTAATGATTGAAAACTACTTTGGAGACTAAAATTCCAATATGTTACTAAATGTCAGGATTTTTGCGGAGTCTCCCAATTTTTAGAAGTCTCTAGTCCTGAGTAAGCCTTACACGGCAAGGTAAATATACCGGTTTCCCGACTCTAATAAGAGCTTATTGAACTCTACAATACACATCTAGCCGAATGCGCGGACGCTCTCGTAGATGATTTCTAAGAGCGATGGGGCTGTGGCAACAGTAATGATGGAAAACTACTTTTGAGACTAAAATTCCAATATGTTACTAAATGTCAGAATTTTTGCGGTGCCTCCCAATCTTTAGAAGTCCCAAGCCCCCGTAATTCTTACACGGGAAGCTAAACGTCTCGGTTTCCTGAAACTACCAATAAGAGCTTATTGAATTTAACAATACACATCGAACCGAGTGCACGATCGCTCTTGTTCAGATTTCTAAAAGCGATGGCTCTGTGGCAACAGTAACGATTGAAAATTACTTTTGAGACTGAAATTTCAATACCTGTTCAATGTTGCTAGATGTCCAGATTCTCGCGGAGCCTCTCGATTTTCACGTAAGATTTACTCGGGAAGCTAAATGTCCCGATTTCCTGACATTACTAATAATATCGTATTGAACTCGACAAAACACATAGGCCTAGTGCACGAAAGCTACCATAATGGATTTCAAGTCCGTTGGTGCGGGTGGCAGCAATAACGATTGAAAACTATATTGTTTTCATCTTCGGATTTGTATTTTGTATCGATTTTTAGCCCTCAAACCCCGTTTTCTCTACATTAGCTCTGGCAACACTAGTCACACATAACTATGTCAAATTACCATAACAGAATACAGAATTATATTCACAGAAAAGATGCAAATTTATAATCCTCGAACATTTCTTTCAAAACTTAATTTACCGTTTCGTCTTTATTCTACTAAATATAATTTAATTTAACTAATATTGTAAACTATATAGAGTTTGTCTAAACAAATTATTTGCCTCGGTATTAAGTTGGTGAATTATACTATTCTAAAATTATTAGAATTATTTGACTGTCTGTTAGCCAGTGTGTTAGAAGGTTTTAAAAGTTAGCGTTTTTGAAAGAACATATTTCGTACCTATAAATTTCAAATTTTAAGAAATAACCTTGTATTTTTTTGATAAAATAGGACAATTAAGAAGTTCAAATAGTTTAATATTGAATGCAAGTCATTTTGAACATGGCTCGCTTAACGTCCGCAGGCGTCGCTTCATCTAACTAGCATACAAAATGCGTCTGCGATCTAGGTACTATTATTTCACACAGTACACCGAGCTCGGCGGTCGTCGGGCTGTGCTGTGTGTGTGTGTTTATGTTTATCGCCGACTTATTGTTTATAGACATAATTTCATCATTTACTAAAATACGATGTGTAGGATTTACTAAATTTTCGAGAAATGTGCGGGAAAAATCTGATTATATTTGAGACTATATTCTATTATATTAGTTTATGACTATCGTTAGGTTATAGACTAAGTTTTTTCAGATGGTGTTAATCTCTATAAATGCCTTTCATAATCCTTTATTTACTAAATAAAAAATTACAAAATTTTAAAACGTAATCTATCTGTAAGTGTTGAAATTTTCGCGCGCAAAACGACTAGATAACGGAAATTTGAAGATATCAAATTTGTCTTCCTCGTAAGTATGGGACTGAACATTGAGGAGTGAACATTAAAGGTGTTTAATTTTAAAATTAAAATTAATACCTAAAACTATAAAAAACAATTTTAAAATATCATTCACAGAGATGAAGGTAGATGACAATTTAAGTAATAAAAAGAATAAATGACAATCAATCGCAAAAACTCTCATCAAAGTCAAGCTGTGACATTGTATTCATCAGGAATCATTAAAAAGGCAATTTATTTAAATCGATGTTGTTGTGATCAAACGTGATTGTGATTATCAAAAACCGAAAAAATCAATCTCTTCCATAGACGGCAATGTGATATTCAAACCCTTATATTTTGCTTTGTGATTTAAATGTTCTCGACATTAACAGTGGATGAGTTCATTAGATATGTACTGATTAGTAATTTTATGAATGTATGTGTTGTTATCATGAAAGATGATTCTGATAGCCAATAATTAAAAAAAAATAGTCTCTCATAGGCGGCAATGTAATATTCAACTCTTACATTTCCTTTACTCACATAATAAAACAAATTAAATTACCTTTTAATGGGGTGCATTATTGATCTAAAATGACTAGTGCAGACGACAGCGACCAACTATAATATTATTGCAATATTTCCATAGAAAATAAAAGAAAAAAAACCATGAATTTATTCATTATTTTAAGGAAGCTTTTTAGATACTTTGTTTCAACAGTAAATACTAAGGAAATTGCCCCTTAGATAATATATTGTTTAATGACGTCTGTTAAATTTATAGTTATATATATTTCTGACATAATGGCGATTTTTAAGGCGTAAAAGTCTGTTTTTTTATATAAATTTAATTCTTTTTTTTAATTACATTTTTTCATATTATGCATCTAAAAATTCTGAACACTTTTATTCCATATGATAGTTATTGTATAACTTTAAGGATATAAAAGATATATAAGAAAAGATATTTAATTATTTTAGTTTTTTGCGTGGCCTGAAAAGTCATCTTTTGACATTTACGATCTTTAAGACTCAAGGTTTCGTTGTATGAGAGTTAGTATTATATAGTTATCACCATGCCAATTTTATGTTTCTATATCAAATAATGTCTGAAAAAATATCCGTGACAGACGAATAGATGGACAATCGGACGGATCCGTGAATGACCGTGCAACGGTTAATTTTTTTGTTTTGAAGTATGGGACGCTAAAACAAAAAATAAATAAATAAAGATCATAAAAATTTACTTGTGGTGAATCGACAATTGAATTAAATTTAGTCAACTGTCAAAAAAATTATCAGATTCTTCCCCAGGGTTCTGGATATCTTACACATGTGTTTAATACAAATAATGGCAGGTAGTTTAAAAAATACCATTATACTTAAAAGAATTACACCTGGCACATTCAACATTTCACTAAAAAAAATTAATATTTCATAATAGACCTCATAAACCACGTTTCTATGGCAACAAACTCTATACAAATATGTCAAAAGTTTGTTTATTATTGGAATGTTTTAAGAAGTATAAAAGTCAGGTTATAATTCACTGTTCGAATTTATATGACTGAATTTATCAATTAATCTATATTTAATCAATGTGAACTTAATATATTTGTTATTTATACACATTTAGAATATTTGATAAAGCTATAGGCATTTAAATTTATGTCGTGTAAGTTACTGCAGTGACTATCTACCAACACTGAAGTTCCTATTGTTTTGTCGATAACATTTCTTTGACCTAGTTCTGTGAACTTTTCGTGTCAAATTTTATTGCACTTTAATATAGCAAAATCTCGTTGCTTCCTTACATTCACGGAACGGTCACAGCCTACTGGAGAGAGTTTTTTGTTGCTGTGGTTTAGCATCACAAAGAAATGTAAGTATCTAATTCCCTTTTTCCAGTAATTGCTTATTAATTTTTTAATGCGATGTTATTTATATTTTCATTATTTATTTTTCACGTTTTTCTCTTCATTGTTTTCTTTTTATATAATATATGTTTGTGAAATTAGCTATTTATTCTTTTTATGCAAATTTACAGAATCAAAACGATTGACTTTTACTTTAGTACACAAATTTATGATAAGTGACTATACAAAACAAAATTTAGTATTTGGAATTATAATTTTTTGTTAGGTCATGAAGAAGGAAAGATAACAGTTTTTAATATATGTTCTGTAATTTTCTATATTCGGTCCAATATTAGTTTTATCCTTGGATTTATCATAAGGGGAATGGAGTTAAAAGAGATTGCTTACAAGTCTTCTTAACTGCATCTTTTTTTAAATTTTTAATAATTCTGTGAACGTAGGTTTGGTTTTGGTTGTTATAGGTATTACGCATAGAACTAGGATATGTTTTAATCTTCTCATTTAAAGAATACACTAAAATGCTGGAACACATGACAAATTCATATGGGTTATTTACTTAATCTGTTCTTAAATTGTTTTTATCTCCATTGATTGTTTTGGAACTAAAGTGGCATAGTTTTATTGCGTAATATTGCATTAACTGATATTTTAATGCCATAATACTGATTTTATGAAATGGTTTTTGAGGAGTAGAATGGCAAATATCCTTATAAAATTATACATATTTGTGGAAGTTATTGTAGATCTTAAATTTTAAACATGTAATTTAAAAACATTTCTTAAAAATTTTCTCTATATTTCATAAAATGTGAACAGCAGTGCAAGATCTGTCATCTGTAGATAACAGTGCCTGTAGGCGCCTGATCCAAAATCGTCATCTCTGTACATTAGAAGTTACCAAATTTTTTGGCCTGTAGTGCACTTGCCGATTTATTTGTTTTCTCGTAGACGGAGATTTTTTTTTCCCCGGCTTGTCTAATATTGAATTTTCCTAAACATATTTATATCCAAAATAAATATGTTGTAACAGCTCACATTGTGCTGCTTACTATGATAGAGTTTTTTTGTAGAGTGAACAAAATGAAAACAGATGTAATTTTTATACAAATCTTTATTGAAAAGACAAAAATTATGAATAAATATTTGGATTTGAGAAGAAATAAATCAGAACCTAGTGAAATCTTTATATAAAATTAATTCATAAATATATTATGAAAGGATCAGATCTTGATAAGAATTGTTCAATTTCTACATGATATTAAGATGGTTAAGCTATCAAAAACTTTCTTGCAGTAATCCATAATGCAGATGAAGCAACAGGTATATTATTCTGAAGCCAGAACTGCTGATTCTGCTAATATGAAAACTTGTAAAAACCTGCACATGAACATAATACACCACACAGCAGATACTTAAACAATTTTATGAAATATCCAATAAGTAATTCAATTATACCTCATTACCTCGGATTGTATTCACACACAATCCGTTTTAGGTGCATTATGTAATGTATAGAAAGCCTGAATGTTGCTGGTGACTTGCCTGTATGGTATCTGCTCACATGGATCTATGTTTATATCTCATGGATCCCATATATTTTTCTCTCTGACATAGACTCCCGGCAAGTCGAAATCGACCCCAAGGGGTCCATACAGCCTATTTTGAGAATTATTGGTTTACATGCTATACATTCGTCTATTTTAAACAATTGCTTATGCCTATGTTCTTTAACAGTTTTACTGTTTGAATTTTGACATTATGTTAACGTTCGATTATGCATTGATCTGTGTTTTAAATTGTATCATACTAAAAACATTATTAAAATGTTTTTATATATTAAAATGCTACTTCCTTAATTTCATTTAAAAACTTAGTACTTTAATTGATTTAAAAACTTAGTTTTTTTAATTGATTATAATGCGACATAAAAAATAAATTTATGTCGTTGATAGATTTATTTCTATTAAAAATGAACTGAGTATTGTATTTGTCATTATAGTTAAAGTAGTGCATAATTAGCAGCCAAAGGTTTAAAAACTTATTGAAAAGAGTTAATGCTATATGGTTTAGTGAAAGTAAATTTAGCTTTAGTAATATTATTTCTTTTTAAAGGTAATATATTTCGACCCGTCCATTGTTTTGAATCACGCTATGGAAAGGGCATTGAGTCTAAACAATGCCATAGGATATAACTGAATGAATAAAGTCAAACAGTTAATTTTTCAATATTGTTGAATAAGAAAAAGAAACAACTAATTCACATTGTGTTTATTTTATGAAAGAGAATGGCATTTACTGAAAGAAGTGAAAAAAGGTTTTTTTGGGAATTGAAGTATAAGATCAAAACGTTTTATTCTGAATTGATAGTTTCGTACGAGTCTAGGAATGTTTATGAAAATTATTACTACGCCATTTAATTTCTCAACAACTTTCAGCAATATTATTATAAAATTGAGTACATATTATTAGTAAACACAAATTTGGTAATCTTAGTTTACCGTCTTTGTAATATGTTGGTTAGAAACATTTTTTCATTGTTACTTTTTTTATTTAGTCTCAGCCTAAGTGCAAATAGTCCTTGTACTGAGTGAGTACTAATGTGAAACAATGCATGAATACTTCAATCCTAACTCCATCAACCAATGTATAAATTTACAATTATATTTTGCGTACAAATTGTAGTATCAATTGTTAATAAATTTGTTTTTTTTAATTTAAATATTGCATTAAAATTATAAACTAGTGCAACACTGACAATGTTTTTGTTGCCCATAAATAAATAATGAGTGACACATGATTGGAATCCTAGCTCCATTGCTTACTACAAAATTACAGTTACACCTTGATTACAAACTGTAGCTTAATGGTGTGTTGATATGTGTTTCACATGGCAATTTTGTATTAAAATAAGAAACTGTTGCAACACGGAAAATGTTTTTGTTGCCTGTATACAAATATGGTGTGTGTTGAATTAATATTTCAATCCTAACACCATTGCCTAATCTACAAACTTACAGTTATACCTTGATTACAATCTGTAGCTTCATGGTGTATTGATGTGTTTCTGATGACAATTTTGTATCAAAATAAGAAACTGTTGCAACACTGAAAATACTTTTGTTGCCTGTATACAAATATGGTGTGCGCTGAAGTAATATTTCAATTTTAACACCATCGCCCAATCTACAAACTTAAATTTATAGTTTTGACTATAAATAGTAGCTTAATGATGTGTTGATTTGTTTTTGATTTTAATATTGTATTGATATTAGAAACTATTGCAACTCAGAAAATATTCTTTTTGGCTAAGGGATATTGGAACTCGGGATATCTTGATTACAATTTGAGTGATTATAGTCCATCTTGATTATGATTTGAGTGATTATAGGACATCTTGATTACGATTTGAGTGATATAGTATAGTAGTATATACACTAGGCTATAACAATTTGATAAGGTATAGCAAACATTGCAATTATTATTCAGATGTCATGTCATATTTCCATTTCATCTTTTGTACAATTTTTAATCCATTAAAATACTCTATAAATAACAATAAATCCTAAAATAACACTGCATATCGTTTTGCATAACAAAAGACAGTTTATGTTATATTCTTCAGCATAATTTTCAAGATGTTTTCCTTGGTAAGAAATAAAATTAATATCAAGTAAACTCTTGTGTTTAGACTGACTAACAACTGAGTCATATATATTTTTGAGTCATAGTTTGTCATATTATCGAAGTAAAAAGATCACTCCGTTATTAGCAATCATTCTATGAACTGAATATTAGTTTCCTTTGTCAGCTGATGTATCAGTTATTCCATAATTTTATATTAAATAAAATAATAAGCTGTATTTTAATTAATTGATTTAATTATAATTTTTTTTCAGTATAGTGGAGATTTATGTTTTTATATAATTAAATTAGTTGTGATATAGACTAGTTTATAATCAAAAATATAATCAAAAATTATAATAATAATAAAAAATTTAAATAACCAAATCAATACATATGTTGGGGCAGTTCTATAAGATTTGCAGGTTTAGTAAGTTTTTCATTCCCTCAAATATATACCATTGTATATATTTATATAAATTTAAATAGATTAATCCTTTGCACAGTATGTGGATTAGGTTCTATAGTAATAAAAGCCACAGTTAAAAAAATCGATAGTCTTTTCATATAAATTTTAATAAACTTATGTAAGAACATAGTGACGTTTGGTAGTTTTTTATTTTGTATCATAAATAGTATATACTCACATATAATATATACTACTTACAATTTATGTAAATATTACACATTTTTCTTAGTATCCTTTTGTATTTCTTTCTACGGCAGTAATAGTAATCCATTTCTATTTGGAAAAGGGGTTCTCACAGCACGCGTCTTATGGCTGTGCGCTCATTAATATCTAATTTTTCACTTTATATTAAAGTTCTTATTTCTTTATAAATTAAAACTGTAGGTAAACGAATCTATGGTTGGTCCATATGCGGTAGGCAAAGGATTACTGTATAATTTATTGGATACTTGTACATTTGATTTAGATCAACAATAATCAAATTTAGATTCATTATAGATTTTTGGCTTTAGTTTTTTGTAGCTATAACAGTTCCAGTGAGTAGCATGAAGTGAAAGAAATAGGGAGAAAAGGGAAAATGTTTTTTCAATAGGTAGGTCATGTACTTGGAATCCGTTTGTCAAATACGTCGTGTTTTCTAAGTTTTCTAGTAATTGCTCCTCTCATATAATAAAGTGACTTGGTACTATGCTAATACAAAAGAGATTATAAAAAAAATAAATAATAAAAAAACACTTTTATAATCAAAGTCGAACAATATATTTTAATGATTCTTGCATATTGTACTAGAGTAATTTTTTTATATCTTTTCTAGGAGTGTGTGTTTATTAAAATGCTTGGTATAAAAGGTTATTAAAATTCATTATTTTGATGCTGATTTGTTTATCCACGTTTCATCCGACCTATGTTTTTCTAGGTATCTTTTAAAGTTAATAAGTTATAGTGGAAAAGGTGGTCACACTTATCATGTTATTCCTCAAAGAATAGTGAAGATCTTATGGAGACAGCATAGGTGCACAAGTGCAATGTGTTGTTTTGTCATTATTGTTTTTCTGGTATGATAGGGTGTATATATTTAAATCAGGAAAATAATATATATATATTCTTTTTTGTTAATTTATTCCTTTAATATTCCAAGCCCAACTTACAGGTTTATCCAAAGTGTTTAAAAAGTAATATAACAAAGGCTTTAAAAAACATCAAACTAATTAACTCAACATCAACTAATTAACAATCAATGGTTAACTACAAAACAACTTGGTAATTATATTTCTGAAGTGGTCAATTGTGCAGAAATCAATTAGTATAAGTGCATGAAAAATAGGTGAAGACTGTGGGATGTCCTTTCACTCTCTGGGTAATGAAATAAATTGTGACTTTGTCGTCATTGTAACAATAAGTAATAAGAAGCACCAACAAATCCAAAACCACGGGGTTTTTAATATAATTTATTAAGGATAATTTAAAAACTGTATATCAGAATAAAAACATCCCTGTTTGTCTATCTGTCTATATCTTAAGCTCTCCTTTAATTAGATATAGTAAATAATGTTAATGGAATGTTACATTCCACGATTCTGGCATATCTTTTTTATTTCCCTAATCCTTATATGTGTCTCAATTTTAATGTCTTTCTATATTACATTTTTATGAATTGATCCACTTATAACTTCTTTATTATCCACATTTTCATATTCCCCTTCTTTCATTCATAAATAAAAATTGGTCAGTTTTTTTCCTATCTTCAAAATATTGAAATCATCACAATATTCCTTTATCTTTAGACCATTTTCTAGTGAAAATGGTCTAAAGATAAAGGAATATTGTGATGATTTCAATTTCTTTTAAAAAGAAATATTTTGTAGACCAGCAAAGTTGTCATTTGATCGAATTTGTAAACAGGTCTGTCTCAAAAATGTCATTACATGTGTTGCTGTAATTTGTCTTTAGTATTTCTCACATCCTATATTTAAAAAACAAAAGCTAAATTTAGAGTAGCAATATGCTATTTAATATTACGAATGCGAAAGTCAGTTTGTTTGTTTATTTGTTCTGCTTTCATGCCTCAACTACTTAATTAATCTCTATGAAATAAATGCACCTGTATTATGGCGATAACATATTCATTCCAAAATTGACTTTTTTTGGTATTAAAAAAAATAATTACGTTAGGGTAAGACTGTGAATAAAAACTATGTATTGACACATCATTCCAACATGTCAGCCTAAGGCTACCTACTGCAGAGCACAGGCTTTTTCCATCCACAGATCCATTTTTTCGCAAGAATATTTTTTTGAATTCTGCAATCATTTTTTTCCCTTTTCCTTAAAAGACAATATATTTACATAGTGAAAAGTAATATTTATTGGATGGGTGTGAACCACAGAGTGGGGGTAAAGGAATTGACCGCAGCGCTCGCTGTAGCAGAAATGGAAATATCTAAAGGTGCCCGTTAAATATTGTCATAGATAATATAATTTACTTACATATATTGTAATGTTTACTTCTGGAACCAGTGCAGTTTAGCAAAAATGTGAATTTCAATGATGTCTTAATGAAAGAATATACATAAATTACAACATAAATTATTATAAAATATAAAATTTAAAAAAAATAAGTAGCCATTATTTTATTATGAAAAATTTATTGGATAAAAAAATTACAATAATACCTCCATTTATTATACTGCAAATTGTATTCACTATTTTCACTTTAAATTTATAATTAGATGTTATGTATTTAACAAACATATAAATATGAATGGTGATAATTAAAGAAAAAGTTAAATAAACGATTAATAACAATTTACAAAACTTTAAAAAGATGACATCTATCTCACTTAATTTTAACACAAAAGCACTTGATTCCACCAATCTTAAAAAATTATAATTAAATCTTTAGTTCACGATTTTTTTAATTATAAGTTTATAATGGGGAACAAATGCATTTTAGTAACAATGAGAATTTCTCTGTTTATCAGCTGTTTATATAATATAAAACTATTTGTATACTTTTTTAATACTTCGTAAAGTGTTATTATTAATATTGTTTGTTTAATTATAAATTTAAAGTTAATATAATTATAAATTTAAAGTTAAAATAGTGAAAATACTTCAACAATAACAAAATAACAATATTTATTGTAATTACAATTTTTAGAATCCATTTTTGTAATACTGGGTCGTATTTTTAAATATGTCATTTTTATGTATATATTTTAACTTCAAAAAATGACTAAAATTAGTATTTTTGTTGTACTGAACTAATACTTAATTTTTGATGTGATAACGTCTTATAAATCGATTAACACTGGCTGCACGCATGAAACAGTGTCACGTTCCGCCTGAGCCCGAGCGTGCAAAGCGAGAGTGCGGAACAAGTGATAGAGAGGCACAATCGGCCCCAGCGTCGGAATTTATCTCTCTTCTCGCGTGATGTCAGAGCTAGCAGTTCGACAACCATCGATTTGACTTTTTCAAGACACATTACACTTGAAACACTCCCCTTGATTTCGTACTTTTCCTATCATCGTCCTATCCTTAACAGAATATATCCTTAACAGATTTAAGTTGTAAATCAATTGTTAATAGCACATTGTTACTTGTAATTAATCTGTATAATTTAAGTAAAAAAATATTTGAATTAACGAGTGTAAATAAATGTCAATTTATCAAACAAATTGTAATTTTCAATTAACTCCTTTGTGTTATACAAAATAATAATAATTCAGTGATAATAATTCTATTTAATTCATAAAAGTATGCAATTTTTCGTCAATGTTTCTTTATGACGTTATCACGTAAAACTATCGTCCTTAAACCGACTTTACAGATGACCAATTTTTTTTTATGCATTAAAATCAAATTTTCTAAATATGACACAATAGTTATTTTGTATTAAATGACAAAAATATTTCAGGAAATAACAAATTATAATTTTACGGATTTTCTATAGATAAAAAAAATAAATGGTATAAAATGCTTTTCGTTTGACATAGTTTGTGGTTGAAATGTTGTCAATGGATATTATATATTCTGGGTATGGACAACTAAAATCTTGTTATTATTCGTTAATAAAAGCATTTATTTAGATATTATCTGTTACTTTTATATTATTCATGCAAATATTTGGCAGAGCCGTTAATTTGAAGTACACTAATAAAATTGAAACGCCTTTAAAGCTGCTGACGCTAGGCGGCGCCGATGTCACGCACCCAGACAATATATGAAAATATTTTAATATAAGCACTACTCATCCTTATTAGTTTAAATTTTTACGCTTATCTAAATGCATATGAAACCTTCATAGTGCGAATTTCTCTAGTACTTAGCAGGTTTATTTGATATTGCATTCTAGTTGTATGCATTTGTATTTTGTTATGTAAAATTTTGTACAGGTAATCCATAATGGTCACATTCAATTTCCTTTTAAGGGTTACTTACTTTTAAGGGTTGCTCGGGCTCTGGCGGAACGTGACACTTTTTCATTTTAAGGGTTACTTCTCTATTTATTGCACTAATGTGCCATTAATAAGAGTTTAATAAGCTTTGGTTCTTCCTATTTCACAAAAGTACCGTATCAGCTATTCAGTTTCTTGATGGTAAACTTCTCAAATAAACAAGCTTATTCTCATCCTCTGTAATCATATTGTCTATATTCATTTCACTATAAAAAAATTTTTTTAATTGAATTTTTATACAGAAAGACTGTTTCCAAACAGGGTTTCCGTTTCGATGTTATCTAGTTTTCGGCATTCTGACAGGAGGTCTCGATAGTGGCCTTCATTTTATGCCGTTAAGAAACATTTATTTTAAGAGATGAATATTTCTGCTTTTATTGTTAATGGAATAATATGCCTTGTTGTAGCTGTACAATGAATATTTAAAATTTAAACATCATAATTTTCCAGTTAACGCTACTATTCGAGATTCGTTTCGTCTCTTAAATTGATTAATTATAACGTTTGACATAGGATATCCATTGCATTATTTTAAAACAATTTTATTGTTTAATTGTAAGCCAATGAAGTTGAGATTTAAGTATTGAGGTGTCGGGGTCTTCCTGAGTCTTAACCAACTAAAAGTTATTATCAGAACTAAATGAGTATTTTGCTAGAAACTCTATTATAAAACTCAAGGACACAGTTAGTTCTTTCGTTGCAAAGAAAGAGCACATTAATGACAGTTAAATATTGATAACATAAGTTTTATGTCTGAGCCTTGAATGCTGTTACCACAGACCACTTAACAAGAAGACGCCAGATTGAGTAATTTTGTAATGAAAACAAACGTGCGAAATACTGCGGGGTGCGGGGTGGGTAAGTGAAGTGCTGTATTTGGATTAGTTACAAACTTTTGTTTATTAGTTGTGGATTGGTCACTTTGAAATGTGTGAAAGAGAGCTTGATATATCAAGCCCTCTTTCACCTACTTTGAAATGGCCAATCACAGACTTCTGTGTGGCCAATCCACAATGTCAGCGACTTAGGGATGACGAACTTTATTATCGATTATCAATATTTTTGACGTAAAACAAAAAAAACAATAATATATTCGCACAAATTTATTAAGTAATTGTGTTTACATATTTAATCACAAGTTTTACTAATACACTAATATATGAGATAAAAACATAACTTATCGAATTAATGTTGTCAATGCGACAGGTGTGTTTGTATGTGTGTATATTTGAAAGTTTGTGTGATATATGTGGGTTCGTAAGTCTTATATCTCTCATTAGAAGGTAGTATTTTTCTTAGTTCTGTGTACAATAATGTATACAGAACTAAGAAAACTACTCTATTAAAAGGTTTAACAAAATTTATTACGGATTTTTAAAAAAAATGAATCTCATGTAAAAAGTGAAGTATTAGTGATTATAAAAAAATGAAAAATTCTGGTGTGTGCTTATGACTACACGGTAGAAGAGAAAACTTCAAATTTTAAAATTAATGTGTGTATATAATTACATTGATATTATATGATGAATATTAATTCGACAAACCAGGAACAATGCGAGATTATTATTTTAAAATACAATATTGTACGCGCATTGTATTAAACTATTCTCAAATAAAAAAATATTCACACTAATAAAAATACACATAAATAATACACCGAGCTGGCTTTTTATTAAAGCTTTGTAATACGCAGGCGCATACACACGTATTAACACACATATTCGTACTAACATATACACGTAGAACGCTTGGATCAGAGCATGTATTAGATAGTGTGCAATATAGATACACACTGACGCTTGCTCTCTCGCTTTAGCTCGGCAGTACACAGGCGCACATATAAGTACAGTACTTAGTAGACGAGATGGTAATATTACGAAGCATGGATATTAAATAATTTGCATTTTAAAATTTAAGTCACAACGATTCTAAGGAAGCTTCACTTGTTTCATTGTCTGGATGCATTTTCGTTTCACCGAGTTTCATATCACAACGATTCTAAAGAAGTTTCACTTTGATTGCACTATTGTCCCTTAAAATGAATTAGTTTTTAATATACACGTCTGACTTCTTTTTTTGTTAAATAAACTAGTCGTATGTTAATGTATTTTTCCATAACACTTTTGGGTAAATCTATTAGGTGATTGCTATTTTCGTAATCAAACTGATGATATAATATGTCCGAAAATAATTTTTCATTTGCAAAAGTCAGTAAGGTTTTCGTAACAAAATACAGAGTTCGATTCTCTGGTTTAAACTTTCTATAATTTTCATTACTTTGAATGACAACTTTGCATCACCGGCAAATTTTGACAACAGAGTCAGAAGGATGTATTAAGCCACCTTTATTTCTTAAACAAATGAGGCTATTTTGCTTCGCTTCCATGGAAATTAAAGCTTCACAACATTTATCGCACTTAATTTTTTTGAGCAAAGAATTAACCACAAATCCAGCAATATACTCTACGATATTTTCTGAAAATAGTGACAAATTAATTTGTTGTAAAGCGTAAATAAAATCACTATTTTCCAAGTCGACTTCATCTAATTCAGCTCTAGAGGTTATATTAATTGTCAATGGAGGAGGTATGATATATTTTCCAGAGGAATACAGTTTCCAGTGCCTGTATTGCAGAGTTCGGTGTGAATTAATATCTTTTTATAAGCTGCTTCAAATTGACGTGGTGTGGGGTTATCATTTGCTCCCAATTTCGATATTACAAAACAATAA
Source organism: Druceiella hillmani (assembly GCA_039881145.1). NCBI lineage: Eukaryota > Metazoa > Arthropoda > Insecta > Lepidoptera > Hepialidae > Druceiella > Druceiella hillmani. The sequence continues at coordinate 32,729,705 of JAYKKI010000006.1, forward strand.
TTCTAAATGATCTTGGCTGATTTTATGAAGGGTTAAGTAATTTAAGGGAATATTTTCGTTTTTAATTAAGTTTTTAAAAAGAAATTTTGCACTTTCGATGCATATGCACATGCCTAAGAAGCCAGTATATCACGGAGACTCAATTAATTTTAATATTTTATTGTTTTTTGACGTCATGTGCACCTTTAACGTTTTTAAAAAGTTTTTTGCTTCATCCAATTTTTGAGAAACTGTCGCATAGATGTCTATGTTCATAGCTAGTTTTAAACCGTAACCGTGGGTTTTGGAATCTAGAATATCAAAAAGATCATTCAGTAACAATAGCATATTAGCAGTAGGTATGGCTCCTTCAAAACTATGTAATTTCAGTTCTCTACAACAAAACAATAAAGCTGTGGAAACGCTTCTACTAAAGAGTTGTGTTGCGAGTTTTACTTTCATTATATTATTTTTGAAGTAGAGATGCTCCGATCGAAGGCTATATGGAATGATTCTTTTTCCTGCATATCATGCAGATTTTTTATATAAGACCACTTTATTGTGTTACCCTCATTGTCAATGAAATTTTGATAGAATTCAAAACTATTCCTTATAAGTATTAATCATGTGTACTGGGTCTAACAATACTGCTATTTGTTGGTTATCTATTGTAAAAGTTGTTTCCATGTTTAAAACACTCAAATTACAACCGAGTTTTTTTGCCATGGTAATGTTCGTTGGGCATCCATGAAAAGTCTTGACAATAAAAGCTTTGACAATAAAATTCGCTTCTTTACAAATTTGTATTGCCTGACGAACTAGCATTGCTTTTAGATCTGCTGTTACTTTATTTAACAAAAAATAACCAATGGGCGCTTTGAACATAGCATTAAATGGAACTACCAGAAAAACTAAAGACTCAGTACATTCATCGTCGCAATCAGCATCAAATCCACTTCCAAAGTCAACATAACCGTGAGTTCTTTGAGTGTGCGGAACATATTAAATTTTTTTCTTAATATTGATTTCATCAAACGTTAGTGTGCCATAAAATACAATTCTACAGTGCTCCGATTTCAACTTAATGGCATCAAAAGCTTCCTTGATGAAACCGGGACGACCATCGACTGTTTAGTACCATTTTGATAATGTTTTTATTGAAGGTAATGATGTATAAAAGGTTTTTCTTACATATTGATAAGCTTTTGCCGAATAAAAGTTCAACGTTAGAGCGAACATTCTTAATTCAGGAGAATATTTGCTGCGATTTACTTTGCCTGTTGTAACATTGAGATGTTGTCGCTTTACAAGTTCTCGAGTTTGGACACCAATTTTACTTAATAATGATGCATTTTCCTGGGATATCATATTTTTCTTTTCCAATTCCTCCAGTATCATTTTCAGCGAATCCGTTTTTCTTTTCAACCTGCGATTTCCCTCACGTAAGCGCTTTATTTTTACATTTTTAGTTAAAAGTTTAGTTTTTAGAATACGGATTGTTCTACTCATCCGTCTCTTTCGTGGAGAGCTGGGATTTGATGGTGTTGGTGAGACGTCTTCAAGTCATTTGATAGCTGAATCTTTATCCTCAGCAAGATCCTTTAAAAATGAACAAAAATAGAAATATTAAACTAAATTTCAAGTACTAAACTATAATATAATAATTTTTGTAATCTGTTAAAAAGTACTCAGTTTTCTATTATTTAATTGGAACGTAAATAAAATTAAAAAAAGCTTATAAAAACCTACATGTAAATTTTTAGTATGACCTATTTTTTTTTCTAATAATAAATCTGCACTCGCCATATTTTGCCAATTCATTGAATTAGATGGACCTGGAATAGACATCTGAAAAATACAAATGTCATTATTAGTAATCATAAATCTTTGTCGTTATTTGTATTTTAAGGGCAAAATAGAATTGATTTCGATATTAAATAAGTCAGATTCTACGAAAGAGTATATAAACAAATTATTTTTTAATCAAAATACTGACTAACTTCAAGATTTGACAATAAAGAAATATTCAACTAAATTTCAAGCACTAAACGTTTTAAAATAATGTTTGGAATCTGTTAAAAAGTAGTCAGTTTTCTTTTATTTAATTGGAATGTAAATAATATCAAAAAAAAAGCTTACAAAACCTACATGTAAATTTTTAGTATGATCCATCTTTTTTTCTAATAATAAATCTGCACTCGTCATATTTTGCCAATTCACTGAATTAGATTGATCTGGAATAGATATCTAAAAAATAAAAATGTCATTCTTAGTAATCATAAATCTTTGTTCGTATTTTAAGGGCAAAATAGAAATAATTTAGATATAAATTACATACAATCACTGGTATATTAAGCGTTGGGATGGCATTTTAATATAAAAAGTGTTGTTTTTTTATGAATTTGAAACAATCTCCGGTGAAATGATGAGAACATATAACGCTACAATTTGTAGGAAACCAATTGTCATCTCGTGCAGTAGAATTGATCCATTTTTTTTTCATTTCTGGGCACTTCAGAGAGACTTACAGAGAGATTTCACTGTAATCTATTAATTTTTCTTTATTTTCAGATGTTTCTACAAAGACAAAATGTCAAAAGGACAACAGCAATCGATAAAACCCAGACATATACTCCCAGTGTTTAAGGTCATTTCCAGTTTGGAAGATCCAAAATTTTCCAATCAATCTATAAGTCTTGAGGGTGAAAAGAATGATAGTTGGAAATTGCTGACGCATAATGAGCAGAGAATACTGCAGACACCCAGCGACAAAGACGAAAGACTTTGGCAAAGGCAAGGTCAGGAAGTTGGAGGCGGGGAAGGGAAGGGTTCTGTTAGACATCGTAATGGAAGTAGAGGGAAATCTGGTCAACGTGAGAAAGAGAAAATGGATGAATTGAACTACTCTTTACCTCAAAAAAGTTCTTCCAGTCATAAAAGTAGAAAGGTAAAGATTTGTTGACTGTATATTTTTATGTAATATTGTGCTTTATAAAAAAATATGTGGGAACAATAACATAATAAATATGAGCGAAAATTTCACAAACTCTTGTTCAGTTTTTTAAAAAAGAATTTTCGAGTGCGAGTTGGCTTCGAAGTTTTTGTTCTTTATAACCAAGGAAAATTTTCAGTTTATTAAATAAACTTTGACTAAAATTAGACATGTCTCGTTATTTAACATTACTAGATTTTGCCTGCAATTTTATTCACATGGGGCTGTGCCCATCATTTAAGTACCCAAATCGAGAACAACGAGTTGAAATGAATGGTAGTAATTTGAAAGGATCTATTATGAATTAAGTAATATGGTATTATGTTGTGGAGCAGCGTTGCAGATATTAAAACTATTTTTATTTTGCAAAAGGAAGCAGTCCAAGCCATATATAATATGAAGCTCCAAGAATCTGTAAAATGTTTATTTAAAGAGGCAAATATTTTGACCTTGCTGTCATTATATGTCTATGAAAACTTATTGTATTTTAAAAAGAACTTACATTTCCTCATTAAAGGGTCCGATATCCATACTCTTAATACAAGAAATAAAAATATAATTCATAGTATTAAATTTAGATTAAAAATGCTAATAAGTCTGTTCTGGACAATAGTGTTCATTTTTTAACAGGATACCTGAGGATATAATAAACCTTCCCATAACGAAATTAAAAATGCATATTAAACACGTGCTTATTTCGAAGGATTATTGTAGCATCAGGGATTATGTTGAAGATAAAAATGTATGGAGGCCATTATAGGGTAAAATGCATATTCTGACCCTCATTAAGAGGGACTGATTGATTGTTTGTAGATATAAGGATATTTGTTCATAATAATTTGAAGTTAAATTGTGACATATCAAAAGAGACTTTAATAGTTAGGACTATGACTTGAAAGAAAAAATAAAAAATGAAGTAAAATACCCATTTTCAATAGCTTGGGGTAAATTATCTGAAAGCCGTAGACAAATATAATTTTTTTGATACTTTTTTATTATATTATTATATATAATTATTATTATATATAATTTTTGTACCCCATGACACATACAGTATTTTACTCCAAGGACCTTAAGCTACATAATATTCAAAATTTGGCTTAAATTCTTTAGTACTCCTTAAGTGAGCTTATGGGTTTATTCTTAACTAACATCCTAACATTTACAGAGACAAAATTCTTACAAACAAAATCTTAATAACATTTAATTCTATTCCTATAGTTTGTTTATAGCCCCGTCTTTATTTTACTACAATGACGTTAGGCTACACAATATTGAAAATCTAACTTACATCCTTTTAATATTTTTAAGCGAGATTATGAATAGACACATAGAGATAAAAAATGTTAAAAACAATTTGTTTCATTTCTTTATTTTATTTGTAATCAGTCCTTATTTTACTCCAAGCACACTGAGCTACACAATATTGAGAACCTGACTTAAATCCTTTTAATATTTTCAAGTGAGTTTATAATATTATAATAGACACATAGAGATAAAATTTTTTAAAAACAATTTGTTTCCTTGGTTTGGTTTATTTGTAATCAGTCCTTATTTTACTCCAAGCACATTCAGCTATACAATATTGAAAATCCGGCTTAAATCCTTTTAATATTTTAAACGAGCTTACGAAGAAACACATGGGTACCAAAATATTAAATATGGTTAATTTTTTTCCTATAGTTCCTTTGTAATCTGTTCTTATTTTATTTCAAGGACCTTAAGTTACACAATTTTGAAAATCTCGCTTAAATCCTTTTAATATTTTGAAGTAAGCTTATGAATAGACATACAGAGACAAAAATATTAAAAATGATTCTAAAGTTATGTTTCCGCAAATATATTTAATGTACAGAGTTTTTTACCTTTATTATTTCATTACAGGTGTACATGATAATAAAAATGTGTTCCTTAGTTAACATCCTAGATTTAAAACTAAAGATAAACTGAAAATAATAAAAATCCCTTAATTTTTCTGTATTTATTCTCTTTTTATACTAGAATATTTGAAAAAAAATATGTGTATCCTTGTTTATTCTAGAATATTTTGTTGAAAACATGATTTTTGAAGATAAAATAGGGTGGAGACATAAATTTTTTATAACTATGTCATTCTTTCCTAAAATTTATGAAGTAAATTTACATGGGAATTTGGAAATGTTTAAACAATTTTCGTTTTATAACGAATGTTTAAACAAATGAATAATAAGAAATGTTGCTATTTTTCACTTTGCTTCTAAAATCTTTACGGCCAATTCAAAAAAATGCTTTACAATTCTAAATCGATGCCTCGTCATTGGACGTGAACATAAGCGAAGTTTCTCTTTTCAACTTTTAAAGAGTCCAGGATAAAGGTTGTAGTAAAAGTATGAAAGTATTTCCCTAGTAATGAAAGAAAATCAGTAAGTCATATTAATCTGGTTGGAGACTAATCCTTAGGATGGATAAGGCAAGACCTGGATTTAAAATGTATGAGAGTATTTAAATTTTTGCCTAGCACATCTTCAGTAGTCAGTAGCACTAAGAAGAATGATGATGCTTATATGTATATAAATTAATATATATTAATATCTAATAATAGACATTGCAAGAACTTGTAGTTTCTTATTGATGCCTAAGGCAATACCCGATATAAAAGTAGAAAGGTAAAGGCATTTATAGCCATAGCTAGCTATGTTAAATGGGAGAAGTGGCAGTTTTTATCAATACTTAAATATTTCACATTTCTTTATTTTCAGAAATATATCTTCTGTGACAAGGACAAGTGAGATTTAAATGTTTATTTTGTCTTGTGCACAATAGTTGGTGCAAAATCAGCCTAACATATTTTAAGTCTGGCTATTAGGTACATATAGGAAGTTTGTTTACGGAAAATGGAAATATTTATTTTGTTATCAGTAGGTATGTGTTTGTTGCTGAGAGTGAAATCGGGTTGGACAAAATTAAATAAAAATGGATATCATATCACTTTTGTGTATATGAACCTGGGTTTAAATATTTGGGTTCTGTATAGAAAGATGGAATTATTTTGAGCGTAGCAAAAATGAGATTTGTTATTGTAGGGGAGCGGTATAGGTTTTATTATATTTCCGAGAGTTATATATAGCTTATATAGTTATATATTATATAGTTATATATACCTCTCGATAAACTCACTAACATAAGCAGTGGGAAAACCCACACAAACCCGGTTTCCGCTATTGTGTTTGAAACATATAAATGCTGTTGGATGTTCCTAAGAGTTAATCTTTGCTAATAACCCACCTGAAGATGTTGTAATACAACGAAACCTAGGTCGTGGTAAAGAACTTAACGAAGTTAAAAGTTATGTAATTTAAAAAATTATTAAGAAGTGTAATCATTAGACCAAAAATATTATTGTTCTAATATTTCAGTCTCCAACCAGATGCCAAAAACAACAAAAAACAATAGTAGAAGACGATGTACCAACTCAAACTCCAGAACATTTAAATTTCTCTGCCAATTTTACCCCCGGATATAATGTCTATGACATCAAAATCCCTAAGAAACGTATTGGCTTGTTCACTTCAATGGCTGTCGACATTCCTGAAGTGCCAGTGAAGGAAACCTCTAACAGGAATGGGTTTCATGACTCCATAAAACCGTACAGCTCGGAGAATCCCGTCTATGAGGATCCAAGGGATCTTATAAATCCTGGTGCAGAATCTCAGTTGAATGCTCAACATGTAACTAGTGCCAAAAGGCGTGGTAATAAGAAGAGCGACTCAATTCAGAGCAAGACGTCGAAGATGTCAGTTTCGAAGGAGAGCAAGAGTTTGTTGAAGGATCAAAAACGAAAGCTAACAGAGAAATATGAGTCCTTAATAGTACAGTTGATGGATCGATGTGAAGAAAATATGATTTTGGTAATTATCAACAATTAATTTTTTAACACGTTGAGTGTTGCCGAATCGGCGTCACATTGCCAGCACTCAACATTTTTTATTGGATTAAATTAAAAGTAGTTCTGACATTAAACTGTCGTGTACCTCTTGCTGTACATTTGTGTTGATCTAAAGTTTCATATAATTTGTGTATAAAGACATTGTGTTGTTTTGAGTCTATACATACATACCAAACAGAAATATATAATCTAGAAATGCAAAATTCGGATTCATATTCTATTTGAAAATAACTACTGAGTCAGAATATAAATATTTTGTTATTTGTATTTTTCAAAAAAATGTGAGGGTAAACCTTAATGGAGATGTTTTGAAAATTCCACACTCAAATGGTGTAAATTATAATTTCGTCATGTCTGTCTGTCCATCTGACTATCTGTATATCACAACATCGTAGCTCTAGAACATCGTAGCTTTAGTTTAAGACCAATTGTGATGAACTTTTACAGAAAGACGTATCAATTTCACAACATCATAGCTTTAGTTTAAGACCAATTGTGAAGAAATTTTACAGAGAGATGAATCAATTTCAGCATGATAATGTTTATTCCCAATTCATTAAATTCGAGAAGCAAATTTTTGCATAATCTGCAGTCTACTGCCGGAATATTCGGGTAAATTTTAATACTCTGTACACATTTTCTCATCTAGCCCTGACAAATACTTTGTAATACTAAATAAGCTTTCTGAAACGTATTATATAAAAGTATGCTTGAAAGTTAGAAAAATTGCTATGCAGTTTTGATCAAAATTAATGAAATCATATGACCTTAAAGAAAACAATATTTAGTTCTTTGAAGCTATTGTTAAAAATTAACTAACCTTATAGCAGAAGAGGGTATATGTTAAAATTTCTAGAAATAAATTTGATCTTAAAAATCAACCCCTCATTATTAAAATACCTTTTATTTGCCATAATTAGCAATTATAGCCTGGTTGAATCAAACCATGTTTTTTGCTGGTCTCGTGGATTGAATTGGTGGAAATGGTTTACTACAGTTATTTTTTGTCCCTTTTCAAAATCATTCCTAGTTTTTATTTTTCAAGCAAGATTTTGAAAAATTTTATTGAAAAATATCCAAATTTCTGATTTAGAAAAATAATATATCTACTTTTATACACAATGTGGAAGCAGTAATCAAGACTATTTTTTCTGGTCATTTTGGTAATTTTTGTAGATGTTTCAGTTTAGAAAACATTTTAATTTTTTTAATAAATATAGTAAATAACATATAATATAAATGCCTATGTTAGAGTCAACGGGATGTTCACTAATTGGCTTGGCATTGATAAATATCTTAAGCGACTATGTAATTCATCTTTGTCGCTATTCAGTCTATACATCAAGAGTAATCTAAAGAAGCTGAAGATAAATGTAATATACAAAAGGTAATTAATCTTATATCATGTCTGAAATATTGTGATTCAATTTTACAGTTAGGTAAATTAATTAAAGACATGGAAGCAGCGAACTTAAAGAATAATCCGGTAGTTGACTCATTCTAAATTTTGATATTTATGTGCAATATTGAAAATGACCTCACAACACAGTATTGCCGTCCTTGTCTAAAGGTTAAATATAAACTTTTATAACTCGGTCAATTTTTAAGATTAATTAAAAAATTTATCACCCTTCATCAGCTTGTACCTTGAAATTATGATTAATGAAATAAAAAAAATTTAGTCAAATACCCAATTGCTTCTTAGAGGATTCATAAAGTGGGGTATTATCAAATAGCTCTTCTAAAATGTAATCAAACACATCTAGTGATATTTATTAACAGGGTATCTCTTTCATGATGTATGAGCCGCCAAAGCCTTTTGCTAATTTTAATTAGTTATGTCAAAAAGAATAAAAATTCTAAATAACGGTATTTAGAAAGTACTTTAATGCAAAATCATTGTCATCAACTGATGTTAATAAATAAAGAGATATAGGGACGTTCTTAAGATTATATCAGTGCTATCTGATGAAAAATCAATGAACTTTTGATTAAATTGCTGAAATTTTTGGTGTGTCTAGTCTCCGGTACATTTTGTAGTTCATCAAAATTGTCTATGATACCCAAATATGGTGTGCTGCGTTGCATTTAATAATTCATAAAACAATACAGCATTCAGATTTTCAAAAATCTTACCTCATATTTACTTGTAATGTAACGTCTTTATAGTCTATGACTTTTACTATTTTCTGTCTATAAAATTCCTGTCTATAATCAAACCTTTTTTATTTTTATCGTTTTTGAGTGATCACTATTTTTCATCTATGGGCCACTAATTTATTTTTTTTCTGTTTGTGACAGGCTATATATTTAGATAGTTTAAATGGTATCAATGTTTATAAATGGTTTAAAGACAAGAAAATTTACCCTTAAATGTTTCAAGTTTTATATGTGCATAGCAGTGTACCGAAAGTATACCTCGTAATGTAAGTTGTACTAGTTCTTCACAGTTTTAGTTAATAGCAATCTAGTGAATCATAAGTATTATATATATAAGGTTTCTTTACTTACCATTGTAGATATATGTGTGTTGTTAGGATAGGGCCGTAATAAGTATGAAAATGTTGTATTCCAGTTGCTACTCATACAATATATAGAATGAATTGAAGACCCATATTTTTTGAAGTTGGTTATAAATGTACATAGACAGACTTAATGTGTCATTAACTTCATCTGTCTTAACATGTCATTATCTTGCTTTAGAGTTTTTTTAGGGTTCAAGTGAGTCAACAATCTTTTTTTGTTTTCAATCTCAACATTTGAGCTGTGAAACGAAAGCTGGTGAAATGAAATTTAAAATAAAGAAAATTTAAATAAAATTGTAAAAATTGTTGTCATGATCCATTATCTCATAGAGTGATGGAAAACATTTTGGAAAAAATTAGGAGGTTAAGGTTAAAATTAAATGAAAACTATGAACACTGCATATATATATGCTATTAATTTCATTTCTGATGGTACAGAATTATGAAATTTATGATGGACAGGAACCTTTATTACACAAATTCGATTAGCATCATTTGTATACTCCATGAGTGTGTATTTTATTATCGACTAGTCAAATAGTTTAATTTTTGTTAATAATTTTTTTAAATAAACTGCCTTTTTAAGTGCTCGGCAACTGTTTTTGGTCTCCGCTTTGTGCAGAAGTTCTTGTTTTCTCAACATCTAGCTATTTCTATTAGGTATATTATCAAAGGTATAGTATAGGTAGATGACAATTTGTTCATTTATTTTCGCCTGATTATTGGTTATAATTAACTAATATAAACTTATCTATATAATAACTATCTATATATAACTGTTTAGCTTACTTTTTAGAGCGTCTGAACATCCACATGATGACATACAAATTACTCGTATAACCCTTTCGGTTGTGGAGTTATGACTAATTATTTGGGGCGCAGAGTGAATTTCGAGACTCTTTTTCAACCCCCCCCCCTCCTTGCTCGATGACGTAAGCGTACAATGGTGTCAGTATATGGACAGGTAACATACAGTGGTCTATTTTCAGAATGTATACACCACTTTGTGCTATAATAATTGAGTCACGAAATATAAAGATATAAATGTGGACAACAAAAGCTTTTCATCGCTAACTTTGGCGGTATCTTATTATGGAAGCATTTTAAAAACATTTTCACATTAAAAAAACAAATGATTTTTGATATAATGTCATCAGGATGTAAAAGGAGATAACTTCCAGGATTTAGTGAACTTAATTTTTGTTTTTAAATAGATTGAAAGTCTGCATGAATTAATACAAATAATTTTAAAGAGTAATACAACAAGACAATATGTATTAACAGAGAAGCAGATGAATATGTAAATGTGTAAATAGGTGGTATACTTATGTATGGTAAATACTATTGTATATAGGCTGCAATAAATTTGTGGATTTGTGGTATGAATTATTTTGCTATTTTGTCAAGCTTGGCGATCGACAATCTCAAGTGGTGCGGATGAAGGAAAAACTGAAAACGTTGCATCTGTATAACAATCAGTTTGCTGATGAGAATGAAGTGCTGAGGAAAAAGCAGGATGAAATGAAGGCATATATAGAGGAGTGCAAAAAGTTGATAGACAATCTGCAACAGAGGAATATTGTTTTGGAGAACCAGGCAGCGGCAAATCAGGATAAGGGTGTATCCGAAGGTTGGTAAATCATTTTATGTATTTTTTGGGCGGAATGGTTACAATTTGCGGTTTATAGCTTTATTTTTGCCACTAATTTTAATCTTGTTAATATTTAATATTTTATTGAATACAACATTTCATAAAGCAATTTTTAGCAACATCTGAGTACTTTGCAAAATGTTGTTTTGCATTGTAAGTAATTGTAATTTTTCAGTGTAGTTTCTCTACTTTTGATTAAGTTTAAAATGACTTATTTTGACAAGTAGTTATTTCATGTGGACAAATTTTGAAGGTTGAGTAAATATTCATTTTAGTAATTAAATTTTCTTTCCAAATCATATTTTGCTCAGTTCATTTGTAGATTCAGTACTAAACTGAATCATTTTCTTGTAAAGGCTATCGACCTTCAAAAATCTTGGTTTTCTTTTGAGAAAACTTACTCTCTCACATAATATATGCGTGTGAGTGTGTATATATATACAATCTCTTTATGGAATTTTATATCTTATGAATGAACAGTAATGAAGAAAATGACATTTCTTGATAGAGTGTCTACATATGACTAGTATGTTTATTGTTTTATAGAAAGTGATGATAAGGAAGTGCCTTTGGTTGCCGTTTGTATGTCTTGCAGTACCAAGGAGATACTGTTGAAGCAAAGCGACGAGCAGAACACGAAACTGAATCAGGACATGATAATGCTTAAAAATGTTGTTTACAGGTACCAAAGTTTATGTTTTGTTGTTAGTCAATGAAAAGAAACTATTGTGCTCCATATATATTGACATTCTCATACCAACTTAAGATTGATAGGACAGTACTATTTAGAATGTTGGTTCTCTTGATTAATGATTTAATTTCTTTTAACCATTTAATTCTTTAAAACAAAATTGAAGAAACTAAGAACAAATTTATACATATATATGGCTATCTTATGGTCGCCTACCTTATGGGTAAATTATAAATTTATATGGCTATCTTATGGTTATCAATAAAATTGCCATTTTTAAAATAATTAAAAGTATGAAAATGCACTTAGCATACTGGGAAATGTGTAAAATATATATTTCTCGAAATTCCTTTTTATGCAAGTTAACTAAACAAATTTTAAATGAAAATCCGTATCAAATGTTGGTGTCTACAAATTTTTCACATTTTTCAAATCCGTGCATATCAGGTCGCGGTATAATATTTTACAAATAGTGTTTGAAAATGAAAAATGGTAAACAGAACATTAATTCCATTTTTAAAGACCTATACGATGATACTTTCACCAGATTGGATGTGGAGAAAACAGTTTTTTGATCCTACTATGTTTAGATTGGTTTTTTTAAATTAATTTTTTCTAGACCTGACAAAAAGCCTACATTAACCTTTGTGAATATTGTGTTGGACATCAATAACAAGGCAGTAAAAGATACCCAATAAATATGTCATCAATACGTAAATTGAAAACCCAATCTCAACAATATGGACAATCAGAAAAGAATTCTATGAGACCGTTCCGATGCACGAAATATGGAATGTCTAGAATAAAAACACGTCAGCAAAATATGCTTTATGCTTCTGTGACTACCCTACAATTAGATAATAAATTGCCCTGCCTTAAATATAAAGCCCTGTTATATTTACAAAGATATTAGCCAAAAAAACCAATAGGAAGAACTTAAGAAAGAATAAAGCTCCTAATGCTTTCAGTGATTATTAAAGAGATGCCAAAAAAATATCAGAAGTCCTTCCACTAATTTTGATGCATAATAAAGACCACACTTAAATTATATAATTCAGATATTGCTGGTGAATTTACTTGTAAACCTCCTCCGGATAAAACTAAATGTACTATCACTCCATAAAATCTCACTATGGAACAATTGCTTATCAAACAGAGCGAAAAAATGGGCATTGTTCTTTTCGGAGGTCAGCAAGTCTGCAAGCAAGGAAAAATTGCTTATCAAAGAGAGCGAATCAGTAGCCTATTAAGTCTGCTGACTATTGTCATCACCAAATTAGAGTTGTACGCAACGGGTTTACGCCTCGCAGCTTTGAATATTAATGAGTTTTTAATATACGTGAGGTACAAAATATAATATGTATTATTCAATAATTTAGAAGTAATATTAATATCTGAGTTTCACGCTACTATAAGAAGCTTCATCCTAATGAAAGGTTTCAACACCTACTCCACATCATAGCCTGATGGCGGTATTCATGCTGATACAGTACTAATCATATGATCTCATATAAAACATGCACCTATGATGGCTTAACTTACCATCAGGAGACCATGGTAAGACTATAATATCATGCTGGTTCAATTGTAATATTACCCGTCAAGGCCTACAGTAACAGAGAATCTGTTGAGATATTATTTCTTATTTGTCGATTTATTGCTGAATGCAACTGGAATGCACATCCTACTTTTTGGGGATCTTACTGCAGAGCCACAAGAGAATGTGAGCTGAAACGCTACCTGGATAGACTTCATCTGCAGCTTTTATTGACTGGTGATCCTACCTAATGCCCTCAGACTCGAGGACAGAGACCTACTCTGATATATTTTGTGTATCCTGTGGCATCAGTCACTTATTCACTAGTGTGGTATCAAGTTTGGATGGGTTTTCTGATCACAAACTTGTAATTCCAATAGTGTGCACACCAGCAGTCATGTGAGAAAAAGTTGAGAACCTGTGCAATTACTAAGGAGAGCTTCCGTAAATATCTATATGAAAATATAAACTTTAAGATCTATCTGAAAGCCGCATCTTAATTCAGCTGGATGCCTGGATGAACTTACCTTACTTGAATAACCAATGAAACCAACTTCCTCTCGAGGAGTTTTAAGAAATTGTAAATACTTAGAGGATTTTAGTTTTTATGCAATTATATCCAGGATCTTTAAGAAACTACTCAGGAAGTGCATCATGTTTCTTGCATATTTATCCAACTCCCTGCACTTTGGAAGGTCTCTGAGCTAATTCACAAACCGAGAAAATTAGCTCATAAAGCCTCATCATATCGATCCATTAGTCTTACACCTGTGCTGTCAGACTTTTGAAAAATTTATTTTTGGACGAGTGTGAAGTCATTCCACAATATCAGTTTGGTTTTTGGAAATACCATTTCATAATTGATTAAGTTTGTCCAGTGTGCCATGTCATCAGAAAATAGTGAGGCGCAGATGCTTTTATGTAAAACAGGGAGATGCAAGATCAAGACTGCATAAAATTGAAGCTGGAGTACCACAGGGATTAGTCTTGGATCCAGTCTTGTGCAATATTTTTACATTGGGTTTACCTATTGCTGATGTGATGGTTGTTACCTACATCCGTGATGTCTATAACTCGCTTTCAATGGAAACTACAAGTCAGCTAACGTCGAGCATCAGTGACAGTTGGGGAGAACCAATAACTAGCTTCAGGAATGCATATATCTTTTTCTTTTTTTTTTTTTATTATAATCTGCAATGAGCATTTGCTTTTAGCGGATGTTTTGTGGGCGATAGGTCAGGTAGAGTGTGCCCTCCAATGAGAGCATCTACTCGTAATCAGGAGATTAGGACATCCTTTCTTTTGAGGCGCTTCTGATAACTACGAGTAAGTAGTTCAGTTGCGAGTTTGTTTGGGTGGCGTTCCAGCCTCTCTCTGTATCTTTCTGGCATTTGTGTAAACTCCGATTTCACAGTGGTCATACCCAACTGTTCATGTATTTCCATGTTAGTGATGTACCATGGGACATTCGAGATTGAGCGCAGTATCATATTTTGCATTCGTTGCAGTATGGCAATGTTTGAGTTACTGGCACTTCCCCATAACTGAACACCATGTAGCCAAACTGGTCTTAAGATGGCTTTGTAGATGAGTAGCTTGTTGTTTAGAGATAGTTTATTATTCCTTCCTAGGAGCCATAAAAGGTTGTTGTATCTTATCTTAAGCTCATCTCTCTTTGTTTTTATGTTTTGGCGCCAGGTTAAATGTCGGTCAAGGTGTAGGCCAAGGTATTTTACACTGTCTCGTTGGGGAAGTGTGTTGTTCTCCAGTTTCACTGCTGGACAGTTGCCCTTCCGCAAAGTGAAGGTGACATGGACGGACTTAGCAGCGCTTGCCTTTCGCATCAAGCCATTTGTGGAGCCAATTTGTTATTTTGTCAAGGCCAGTTTGCAACATTTCTGAGGCTTCATTAGCATTCTTACTGCTTGCCAGAATCGCCGTGTCATCAGCAAATGTCGCAGTTATTGTGCCCTCTGTGCTCGGTAGGTCACACGTATACAAGGTATACAATAAAGGTCCCAAGACTGATCTTTGGGGAACGCCTGCTTTGACTTCATAGAACTCGGAAGTGGCTTCAGCCTCTTTCACTTGGTACCAGCGTTCTGTCAGGTAGGAGTGTAGTAGTGGATAGAGGCTGTGTGACAAGTATCTTTTTATTTTAAATAGTAATCCCTTATGCCACACTCGATCGAAGGCTTGTTGGATGTCGAGAAAAACTGAGGAACAATACTCTTTGTTTTCCAGGGATTTCCTTATTTTCTCAGTAACTCTATGAACTTGCTCCGTAGTGGAATGATGTGATCTGAATCCAAACTGGTGGTTAGGAATTATTTGTTCTTTTTCAAGTATGGGAAGTATTCTGTTTAGGAGAAGTTTCTCGAAGACTTTCGACAAAATAGGTAATAGGCTAATTGGCCTATATGAGGTTACATTGTTGGGTGGTTTTCCTGGTTTATGAATCATCAGAATTTGTGACATTTTCCATTGTTGTGGGATGTGTTGCACTCTAAGGATACCATTGAATAACGTCCTAAGAAATATCACTGCCTTTTTTGGAAGCTGCTTCAATATCTCCTTCGTAATTAAGTCAAAGCCAGGCGATTTTTTGTCTTTAAGGTTTTTGATGACCCTACAGACCTCTGAAAATGTTATGGGAGCAGGTGGTAGTGACATCTGATGAGCTTGACTTAAATTTTGGTCGATATGGTCTTCAAATTGTTGGTCGTTGTTGTCGTTAGGACAGAAAATTCTTGACAGGTGTTCGTCAAAAGCGTCTGCCTTTTCTGGGGGTGTTCTGGTCCACTTCGAGTTCATAGTTAGGAGTGGTTTAGCTATCTGAGGTCTATCGTAGTTCTTAGTGAATTTCCATAGTGAGTAATTAGTGTCCTCAGAAGCAGTCAATGATTCAAGCTGTGTCTGCAGAGTATCATCATGCCAAGCCTGTAACATTTCCTTAAGGGTTTTACAAGCACTATTTAAATTCTTCTTGTCTTCTGTTAGTCTGCTTTGATGCCAGATTCTACGAAGACGTCTCTTATGTAGGACTGCGCTTTTTATTTGTATGGGATAGTTCATTGGTATAACCTGGGGGTTGAGTGGAGGAGTATTAATCCAACATGCTTCTTGTATCAGTGTTGTAATATGTGTTGTAGCGTTTTCCACTTCCTCTGGTGTTTTTAGAGCTACTTTTAGCTGTAGATGTTCTTCAACGTAGTCCCTAAATGATTCCCAGTCAGTTTTTTTGTTGTACAATGTTTCTGGCCTTGTGACTTCTATTAACTTTGTGCTTATGGTTAACATGACAGGTGTGTGGTCTGAGGAGCTGTCATAGCATGATTCTACCTTGATGTTGTATTTTGAAAGTCCTTTAGCCACAAAAAAATCCAGTAGGTCAGGAATTTTATTCGGGTCACTCGGCCAGTATGTTGGCTCGGCTGTTGTGGCAGTAGTCAAGTTATTACTGGTAATACTTGATTTGAGTTGCCGGCCTCGAGTTGTTGTTAGTCTTGAGGCCCAACACGTGTGTTTAGTGTTCCAGTCGCCGCCCACTACAAAACGGTTACCAAGCGTACTGAAAAAATGAGAGAACATTGCTTCGCTTACTTTGTGTTTTGGTGGACAGTATATTGGCGAGACAATCAAGTACCCATTTTTATCTTCGACCGCTATTGTGGTTGCCTGGAGGTAATCATGTCTGTAGCTAGGAAGTAGATGATGTTTAATAGATTTTTTTACTATTACTGCAATTCCAGCATGGCTAGTTCCATCGGGGTGGGAAGTATGGTAACAATTGTGGTTTGCGAACTTAATACATGATGCAGGTGTACAGTGTGCTTTTGAAATTAGTAATACCTAAACCATTTATGTTCCAAGCAGCTATATGTAGAGTTGTACCTATTTTGATAGTTTATCTACAAGTTTGACTATGAGACTCATTAGAGTGCCCATTTGTTGGAGTACGATATCAAACTTCTCAGTTTGTTTTAAGAGTATTTCTTCTAAAGAGAGTGACTCTTCTGTGTTGTGTGTGAATTGCGTGCTACTGATGGCGTTAGCATTTGTCGTTTGTAGTGCTTTAGCATATGACTTTTTAGTGGTATTTTTGTCGTCTCCAGGTTCAATGTTGTTGATATTCAAGGTGTTTGGTGTTTGAGCTTTTCTGTCCATAAAGTTACTTTTAGGCACGATCTTCCGAGTACGTCTAAGTCGTATTTCTTTGTATACCTCACATCCCTTATAATTAGCAGGGTGGGGACCGTTACAAAGGGCACACTGGGCTGGGGTATTACGATCGCGTTTAGTACACTCCGATGTTTTGTGCGACTGTCCACATTTCACACATCTGTATGGGCGCAGGCAATACTTTTTGGTGTGTCCATATTGCTGGCATCTCTGGCATTGCACTACAGATTTTTTCTTCTTTGGATCTTCCATTACGATGGATTGGTGGTATATATACTTAAGGCTCTTGGCCGCAATGTTATTAAATCCGGAGATTAGGTTGACAAAGAAGGTTGAAGTAGGGATTTTATCAGGACCATATTTAGCGTTAATAATTTCGCCTGTGATTTGGTTACCAGTGGCTTCTATTTCTTCTTTTATGGTGGTTATTGGTGTTGACGGGTGACGATTCCTGATGACGAGGCTATAGCATCTATCATCTTTCCTGTTAAAGGTGTGACCAATTAGTCCATTTTCCCTTACCAGAGCAATGAGTTTTTTGTAAACCTCTATATCTTTGCTAGTTATTCTCAGCTGATTTCTAGTCACTATTCTGTATGTAAATTGACCTCTATCCGTAGCAGTTTCCAGTATTGTTGTGAGCTTATTAATATCTTCTACTCCATAGAGAATAATTGGAGGAGGTTTATTGGGTTTCGTTAGTAAGGAACCCGGAAAGGAATGCATATATGTGCCAGCATGTAACAGTCTCACCATATTACTTTCACTTTGCAGAAAGATAGTTTGTCCTCTTGTAAAATATGGTAATGACATGTTCCATTCTTTGATTGCGTTAATTACTTGTGCTTCCACCTATACTGACATCTGACATGGAAAAGCTAGGTAAAACAAAAGAGGAACCAGATAAACAAAAGGACACAATTTTTTAATTAATAGAGTGAATCCTGTACAGTACGTATAACATAAATGTTACAGTATGTATGGCATTCAGCTGTGACGTCTGGCCAGCAAAAGTAATGTCCTTTGCTTTCAGTATATAAACAACAGCATGCTGCTCCTACAGTTGCAATTATCAGATACCATGAACCTCAACATGCCATGTGCCATTGATGAGGTTGAGTGGTGTCAGAATTGGTGCATCAAGCGACCACTTGCCACCGAGTTGTTAAACACCATACAAGTGTTTGAACAATGAAGAAAAGGCCACTTATTATAAGGGACTTTGGGGACTTTTTAAATAGGAGGTGGTCTCCTTATTGTCTACAGTCACTGTACTAGAATAGATCTGATTATAGTAGCTACTCATAACAGATATTAAAAAAATTTTTTTCTTAATTTATATTATTTAAGTAGTCAACAAAATAATAACAATATTCAATACACACAAAGGTACCAGAAGTTATTGGCTTGAGTATAATTTAACTTTTAAATCATCTGATATTTTTCAGGTTAAACGTTCAATTATCAAGGTACCAGGACAAGTTGAAGGACATACAGTCAAAACTGAATCATAGCAAAGTGACTGAGGCTGAGCAGCCTAGCGAGAACATAGACAATTTAAATTTGAAGAATGTTCACATGACGAATGCAGATAAGGATACAGATTGTCTGATGGAGCCAGTTTCAATACCGACGATACCAGCATTTGCTAGTTCTGGGGCTGCAGGTTTGAGATTTTATTTCATGTAATGAATATTAAATCTGTATTTTGTTTTCGAAATATATTTGCATTTAGTTTTAATTGAAGGATAAATTTATTGAAAATTCAACGGCCCATTCTACCTATTCACGTTATTTGTGGGCAATTAAAAATCTAAAGTTAGTGTAGTATTTTAGCGTTGTGTAAATATTTGATATCTCCAGAAAGTGTTTAAAAGTCTATCATACCTTTTTGTTGCATAAATGTAATATATGTATATATATGCATAAATGTTTACATAGTAAGTTAGGAAAGAATTGCTGTTCTTTTAGTTTGTTTACAAAGTAAGTTATGTAATGTTTACATAGTAAGTTAGAAAGAATTGTTATCCTTTCAGTTTGTTTACATAGTAAGTTGAGTAATGTTTACATAGTAAGTTAGAAAAGAATTGCTATCCTTTCAGTTTGTTTACATAGTAAGTTATGTACTGTAAATTTAGTTAGAAATAATATGTTTACATAGCAAGTTAGAAAAGAATTGTTGTTCTTTTAGTTTGTTTATATAGTAAGTTATGTAGTGTTTACATAGTAAGCTAGAAAAGAATTGCTGTTCTTTCAGTCTTATTCTTTTAGTCCGCTTATAGATATATATTTTAGTTAATACATTCAAAATTGACAGTGAGGTCAATATAATACTATATTTTATATAGGAGAAAAGAAATAACTCAATTACTTAACTAATCTTTATATTTTGATATATAAAATTAAAGTATTATGCAGGGAAGGTATGTCAGTGAAGTTACTTCCTTGAAATATATTTTACCCTGAAACAAAAATCATACTAATTAGTACATATAAAGCTAAGTTAATATACAGTTGGATTTTGCTGTACAGTCTGGTCTGTAAATGAGATTATGCTGAGCATTCTCTACTTAATCTAAATATGTTTTAAATGTCTGGTTTTAGATGAATACCACTTTCAAAGGTTTTGTGTTAATGCAATTGACTAGGGTGCATGACACTAAATCCGGATATTGGTTTTCAGTCCCGAGTAGCTTCGGCATTTTGAGTGACAATTTTGATCTTGATTTCAGGTTTCTTTGATGATTGGGAATGTTGAGAAAGAAACCTATAGAATGGGGTATATTTTTCCAAAAAATAAACATTTTTTGCAACTATTATTGAATCTAAAATAAGTTACTCGCTCATCAATAAGTCTTTCGATGTCAAATTTAGTATTTAATGTGCTAAACAACAAAACAAGGGCATGATGTGGAAGGTTCATTGTGCATCTAGGTTGATGTGTTATCACAAAGCAGATCATGCAAAGAAAAGATATCCGAGGTGAAAATGTTGACATTTTCTAATGCAGTCAAGACATGATAAACAAATTGCCATATTTTTTGAGTGCCACGAAATGTAGAGGACTGGATTCTTTAACCAAATTTTCTGTTTTATCAATTTCCCCTGTACTTACTTCAAGAAGCACTATTGAAGACATTTTGAAACCAGAACACTTTTCAAAACATTCAAATCTGTTATGCCTTTTCCTTCAGCTACATCTTAGTCAACACACCTTTTTAAGGTTCCACCCACACTATTTGGAGCCTTTTCCATGGCCTGGTTTGGAATAGTTCCAAGAAAAATATGAGATACCTGGAAAAAAATATCTCAAATAGTGAGAGACAACATGGAACATAAACTTGTTTTTGTATTGGTTTACTGGGCTGTCGCTTAGAAGGTAGAGGTTACAGGAGGTTACAGTGTAGATGTTCGGACTTTTATCTTTTCATGAGTCCACACTGCCACTGAGTCATGTCGATTATTAGCAGAGAGAGTACAAAACGATTGAGGTTCGACCACATTATCGAGGTCTCATAAATATAATACACTAGTATGGAGGTTTACCTGGTGTCTATCACCACATGAACTACTTGAATTTCTTCTCTATATTTACAGGAATAATTTTCATTGAAATCGATATGAATTAGCACGTAATTTTTAGTTAGAAAAAATTAGTTTTTTCTGAGTAATACTTATTTTTTTAGTTTTTTAATTAAAGTTTACACACAGTTTTAGTTTTTTCATCCTTTTCATATCTTGTAGTTTCATACATCCATTGCTGATAAATAACCAATTCATATCTGAATGTGGAAGATAATACTCTAGGGTCTTGTCCTTAAAAGTAACACATTCTCTAAATAAACATTTTGTACTGTATCATGTTATTGCTGTCAGCAGTTTTGTTTATTTTCATGTAATTTAGAAACAATAAGCTCTATATTTGTGTGGACAATGCATTTGCAAGTGTCTCATTCCTTAATTTTTGCACAAGTAACCGAAAATGGTCTGAATCTAAAGAATGTTAACAAACTTATTTTGTAGGTGACAGAAATTTTTTGTGCAAGTTGCGCATATTGTCAGTGAGCAGACATTTTTGCTTCTCTAAGTTTACAAACAGTACCATTATATATGAATAACTAATAAGATAACAAAACAATTTTTAAGAAACTTTTCAAATTAAATTTTAAAATTTATTTCAATTTAGAGTTGGGACCCAATGAGGGAATGATTTTTTAGAGTATTACTTCACCATATTTTTTCATTTGTGATAAAAGGAATAAATCTGTTTCATAATTTGGTACGCCTTTTGATCCCATTTTACAAGAATCAGCAAGGACATGAATTTTTATTTTTTTTGAGAATCAGCCTTTTATCTTTTACAGACCTGTATAATGTTATTTTCTAGTCTACAATACTTATGAGTATCTATAAAAAATATTGTTTATGCAAGATTTAATGAATGAGAAGACTTTCTTTCGTGATTGATACAACATTATTGCTGAAACTAATGCCATAGTGGAGGGAATGGAAGGAGGACTTAACTTCCGTTGTGGATTTTATAATGGTTGTATCCAAGAAATTTGAAGATGCAGAAATTATCTGCGATTATTTTTAAATATGGAAGAAGAGATAAATTAAAATATAGCAAATAAATCAAAATATAGCTGGAGATCTTCTGGAAGTAACTCAATATTCACACTATCTGTTTTCTAACTAAAATAATGTCATTAAAATCGCAAAATATTATGTAATGTTTTCCCCAGACTTATGTCTTGTGCTATGAATTTTTTGGCCTGTGCCTGTTAGTATTTGTTCATTGAAAAGGTCTTTTAGTAGGTTGGCTAATTTTCTAAAAATAGATAAAGAAATACAACTGGTTAAGAACAATTTAATTATTTGGCTATATCATATATTGAAAGTGATCATCCAAAATGTCGACTTTCTTTATGTCACAGAAAAATTTAAAAGAAGTGAAAAATTATTGTTTGACAGTTATTACTATATATAAACTCAGTGTATGTATGTTTTAAATTTAATAAATCTTATATAAAATTACTTTGTATTAATCTCTTGTATATTAAATACATGTTTATTTAAATATAATCTGGCTAATTCGAATAGCCTGGCAAATCATGCCTTCCCACATTTTATGTTAAATTATATAAGCGCATTTAAAATAAAAACCAGAGTGCCCATCGACGCAGTCGTGGCCGGTGACTCAGCTCAAGATGTGCGGGTCATGGCTATTAAACGTGGTTTTGCTCACATGAAATACTAGTACTACGAAAGGATGTTTGGATGTTTGTAACTTAATCATGTATAAATGGTTGGTTATTTTTGGTATCAATATCAATCTCATTTGCACAGATTTAAAGTAATTCCATTTTCCATTAACTTTTGATTGCAAAGAAATGTCTGATTGATGGAATTTGTGTCACTAAAACATAGATTATATTTTTCGTTAAGATCTCATTCAGAGTTACATTTAGAAATACTAACATGATATTGAATTATCAGAGGGAAAAATAATGACGATTTTTTTGAGTAATTTTAAGTTAACGACAAGTTTTTGTTCTTATATTAAATAATATTTTTTCCCTGTTTAATAATATCTCTATAATTATATTACAGAAAACACTCAAGAGAGAAATAAGTGCTGGGGAGACGTCAACATTGATACTTTAGGTAAATTTTTACGTTTATCTCTTTCCACTTGTTTAACGGAAGCTTTACAGGCCATTCTTGATTGAAAAAAGTTCGATCAAGAAAATTAAAAATAGTTATGCATTTTTTATTCCCGATAAAATTAAAGCTTTCCTCTATACAGACTGCGAAATATCAGTAAAAATATTACACTGCATATATACAATATTACACAAATATTTCACTATTTCAAACAATAGATGACCATTGAACTCTTAGTGAATGCTATTTTTTTATTTTATGTTTATCCCGGCAGTTAAATGACAATTCATTCATTATGCTTTCATACAAAATTTAAATTTTAATTATTTTTTACGAGGTTGAAATGGCACATTCACATATAATTACGTATGAAATATCTAATTTATTTTTGAAATAAAAATTTACCTCCCAGACATTGATGCTAGTTACCCATAGCTATATGTATTCTAATTCTAATTTTGTATATGCCAATTTGGATGCGTCTAGATAGAAAGTAATAGAAGGAAACAAAAAGAATGATGTAACACATTGAGTGCTAGAGCAAAGCCACATCCATCACGGTCTAGGGGAACTCGGTTTTAAAATTACAGATGCCTTATGGTGGTCAATGTAATAAGTGGGAAAAAAAATTGGAAAATCTTCATTTACTTGTTCATATATTACATTAAAAAAAAATTTGAATCTGACTTTCATTTAAAAAAATATTGAATGTGAAAAATATATCAGTTTTGACTCATTGGTTTTTTAGCTATCTTCATACATGCTTACTTCAAACCCCTTTCAAATTTCTGCCCAAAATAAGGAATCATTATTAAAGAACAATCTTTCAGTTTCATCACTTTATGTTTATATAAGAAATATATATCTATTGTACCAAAGTGTATGCGACCTTAAATAATATAGGTAGAAAAAACTCAACTTGATTTGAGTCTGAACTCGATTGCTTTTTTAATCTATGAAAAGAGATCTTTGTGTAGCATACATGGGAGGACTTTTATCATTAGGGAGAGACTTTTAGCATTAGGGTATGACCAAAAATATAGGTTGAAAGAGAACATACCAAAACCAAAAAGATAACGTCGTCATTGTGGTATGTTAGATTGATCACAAGGCGTACAGCCTTTGACAGCTCATTGCATCGTGGGGACCCAGGTTTGATTCTTGGCTGCCCATTGATCGGACTAGACTACCGATCTGGTTAGCTGTAAGAGATTGCTTTTGTAACAGTAAATCCAACATATGTATTAATTGTATACATTAAAGTACTTAAATAAATAAATAACTTGTCAGAAGACATTCGGAACACATGACCAATACAACGCGTTTGACTATATCAAGCATGACATGGAAGTGGGTGAGAATGAAATTTTAAGTGAACAGTTTAGTTTGTTTCCACTAGATGTAGATAGTGCACCTCCATAGCTGAACTCAGATGAAACGATTAGGGGTGAGCATCTACGATTCTCATCTCTTTACGAAAATTTAAAATCTTGCACTTGTTGAAGAAATTTTCCTCAGATGAAAAATCGATGCCGAAATGGCTTTCTGCTAATGATTATTTCTTATATTTCGATATATTGCCACAATTTATTGTTTTGTTTATTTAATTTAAACATATAATTAAATGCATTGGAGTTATTGCTATAAAGACAATTTCTTCATAGCTTACGAATCCAAGCAATTAATTCTGCGATGGACTGCAAACGTTTGGATCGAAAATGGCAAAAATTCTCTAAAGAATATACTTGGAACAATAAATATTTACAAAAATGTTGGCCAAGTTCACATACTGACCGATTAATAAAATAATATAAATATATACATATTTTTTTAAAATCAAATGAATGATGATCATTGAATTCTATAGGTGGTAATAACAGTTTTCTGCTGAAATGATGTCAAATCATTTTTTTTAAATATTTTTGAGTTAAAAAATGATTGTAATAATAAGAAATTACCTGCAAACCTACATAATATGAACTCTACTTAAAAGAAATGTTACCTTTAAAAAAATATAACTAAACAGATTTTCACTTGTTTATCAAAACAGTAATAAAAATCCAAATAACAAAGGCAGTCATAGTAATTATATGACAAGATTTTTATTGGTTATAATTTTAAGTTTGAATAAAGAAGAAGAAATAATAAAAAAAGTTATGGTAATACGAAATTCACTTAAAAGGAATGTTACTTTTTAGAAATAAACTAAATAAACAGTTTGCCACTTGTATGTTAAAAACAATCACAAAAATATAAATAAAAGAAGCAGCCATATTAATTATATGATAAGGTTTGTATCAGTGATATTTTAAAATTTAAATAAAAAGAAAAAATAAATAAAAAAAACATTTGAATGTTGAAGATATTGTAATCATTTGTTAGTAATAAAAGCACACTATTTCATTTGAACATAAATAAAATGTTTTTCATTCAAAAATTGTTGAAAAATTGCATCATGTATGCAATTTTTCAACAATTTTTGACAACAATCTTTTACTTAATATTTTTCTGTATATTTTTCACAATAGTTTGTGTATTGTTTTTTGCATAGTATTGATAGGTTTTTACGGCAAATTTTTGCTAAAGCTGTAGACATGTTTCCAGTTAAGATATGCGTTATTAAAATTGTCTAAAGCAATTATTTCCTTTGAATTTTCAGCTCCATTATTGAATGCATACCAAGAATCTATACAAGAAAAAGACGATTTAATACGAGACTACGAAAAACAATTCAACGTATTCACGCTGAAATTTAAGCAGATTGTCACTGAGAATAATACTCTACATGACAAGTACAATGCCAAAATCAAAGAACTGACAAGTGTGAAAGAAAACGTTGGCACCTTCACGAAGGAAAGGGAGAAAATGGACGCGGAGATCCGGAAGGTGACCGAGAGGGCGGAGAATGCCGAGCAGAAATTGAAGGAGGTGTATGAAATGTATGAGGATAAAGGTATTTCTTGGGTGTAGGGTCGAGTAGAGTATTATATTAGATTTGAACATTTTTAGAAACAGTGAATCTTGATAATTTCTAGGATTCCATAACAATAATTTAAAACCAGAGCTCTTACGATATTTGTCAAACCGGTTGTCATGCAGTTGCGTGAAGACCGTTGCGACTTTGGAAATTTTACTCATTTCACCCAAAGAAGTTTCACTTTAAAAATGTTAAGTGAACTTACAAGTAAAAGATTTTGCATTAAACACTCATGAATTAATAATACCAAGAGACGAGCTTAAAATTTTAATCATCATTTATATTTATAGCCTATAAAAGTCACACTGATGGAGAGTTCAATCTTCATACTCCCTGAAACAATCTTCATGAAAGGCAATCTTTGAGGCAGATAGTAACCACTGTTTCTTGAACTTTTTATTTATTATTCAGGTTGTTAGTTTTCTTGTTTCTTAGAAGAATGAATTTTTGTATCTTAATGCAGTAGAACCTAAACGTTAATGGTTTGAGTCATAGAGTTTTTAACTTAGAGAGTATTTAAGCTGTGGAGATTTTAAGTATCCATATTTTTTAGTTATTGAGGGTTTAGGTTACTGTAATGACTTTGGTAACACATTCACAATAACAAGACACTGATATATATTTTAAGTTATGGTGGACATTAAATCACACTTTGACTTACTAATTGCTAAGTGTGAAATGCTCAACTATTTGTTTAATTTGTAGAGGTTTCACATTTTAAGTAAAGAGGATTTCTGAGATTGAAGGAAGGGAATGGATAACTTTTTCAATTTATAGAGATTTTTGAAATACAGAGGTTTGAGTTATTGAGGTTGTACTGTAGAATTTTCTTTTTCGTGTGTTTTTAATGGATGTCAATATTTGCCTGTGGTCAGTCAATATCTCACTTTTTTCAGTCTAAATTAGTAAAAATATATCCGTTTAATGGCATTGTTTGAGTGTTCGAGATACCTTACTTGGTCAATTATAAAACAATTTTCATACTCTTTTGTTTTAGCACAGGAGTTAGTCATTATTCATAATTTTTGTATGAAAAGGAAAACTTCATAAAAACTATAATTATATATAATGAATATTGTTAGGATGTGTGCTTATTTTCTGCACACAATGTGCATATTATTAGGATGTGTGCTTTAAGATCCTTTAGATCTTGAAATGAATTTTTCTAAACCATCCACAAAATATTTTTCCGTCTTTGCTCTGAAAATGAGTTGAAATTGCCTCCTTCACCTCACTGATGTGTAAAATTTTCTCTCTCGGAGCTCTTTTTTCAGGTTTGGGAACAAGTAAAATCGCTAGGAATTAGGTTGGAGCTACAGGGTGGGTGACTCATAGATTCGAAAACAGGTTTTTGAACAGTATCCATCGCAACTTTGATTTTGTGAACCAGTGCATTGTCTTGCAAAAGCAACACATTCCTGTCTAATTTTCCATGTCTCTTTTTCTTGATAGCTTTCTTCAGTTTATCCAATATGAAAGCATAGTACTCTCCAGTGGTAGTGGTACCTTTTTATTTATAGTTGATCAATAAAATCCCTTCACATTCTCCAAAAATCTTTGCTATCAATTTTCCAGTCAATTCTGAGACCTTAAACTTCTTAGGGAGTGGAGTGCCCTTTTTGTGCCATTGCATTGACTCTTGCATAGACTCAGCCTCAAAGTGATGAACCCAAATTTCATCTTCAGTCACAATTCTCTCCAAAATCGGCGTATGTTCCTCAGTATACAGTTTCAAATACTCCTTAGATGCCTCAACTCGGTGCTTTTGCGGTGGCATACCCATTCTTAGGATCCATCATGCACTGTCTTTCGTCAATTCGTAAAATTTTTATATCTGATACACCAACTAATGCAGAAAGTTGTTTCTTCTTTATGAGAGCATCTTCCAATACATGTTTTTTGACAATATCATACACGGTGGTGTCAATCGCCATCCTGGATGGGGGTCGTCTTCAATTGAGTCTCGACCTTTTTAAAATAGACCATGCCACTTGTAAACCATGGTTTTACCAGGGCAATGATCTCCATAAACAACTTCCATCTCATTCATGATGGTTTGAGAAGTTTTTTCTTGCTTGGTGAGGAATTAAATCACAGTTCGATTTGCTCCATGCTTGTAGTTCACTTCCAGATTTACTTTGTTAAGGGACGATTGTTGATTGACAAATGATATTAAGGACTTGACATTTGATTTATATCTCTAATGAGTTCCTAATTAGCGGGGTACCAAGAAAGAATGTAACCCCTCCTTCCTTCCCCTTCACTCTGCGAACTTTTATTGCTCCCCTCATATATGTTAATGCAAAATTTCTTTACAAGATTTATTAAAGGTTAAGTCAAATCAACCTCGTTTACATATTGGTAAAATTTTGACGCCTTTTCGAACTTTTTGAAGTAGATCGAAAAGATTCATTGTTAAAATAGCTTTCAGAAACCCTTTGTAAAGAATATTTTTTTTCAAACTTTTTCAGTAGAATGTTGTTGCTATAACACTTGAGAAGATGCTTCCCACTATAGAAGAAAATTCCCTGATAATGCATGTACAAACAGACAGGCAATTTAACAAATGGCTGATTTTTTCCTTTAGTTTATAACCAATTAAACTCAGTATTTCAAAAATATGCTTAATGAATTAGCTTTTTTGAGTTTACCATTTTATAATATGCTTCTATCTTTTTTATTTTTTGACTTCATCTGCTTGTTTAACTTCTTTTTATAATGATACATATCCCAGTTCTTATGTTGATATGTTTAGTAATTATTGCATGAAGCCAGAACAAATAAAGAAATGGGCAAACAGATACAATAATTAAAAAAAATATTTGTTGGCCTTTTAAATAGCCATTTCATGGTTATTAGGTTCATAGTTAATTTTAAATACTTTTCGACAAAATATTTGATGTAGAGATAGTATATAGTAGAGATATCTCTGTATCAAATATATGTATAGTACAGTTTATGTAAGTGTAGTGTGTACAGTTTTACAATAGAAAAAATTAATTTGACGTCTTTCTGCTGAATTTCTGAGGAAAACACCCAAGTGCTAAAAGGATATTTTGTTCATTAGTAATACGTCATAATATATTGGAAACGTATAAACATTGAAATGTCATACAATACAAATAATATACCATCAATGTTATTTGATAAGTAGGAAACAACGTGGGATTTTTCATTATGTAGAATTGGTATATTCCTCATTTGATGCAGTCAATAAAGCTGAACAAAATTTTATATATACACTCTTTTGCATAAAAAACGGGCGGTTTTGATTTTGTCATATTATTAACAAAATATTATTTATTAAGAGGTTGTTTTAATTGTAATTGTTACTGGCAGGTATAATGTATTCGGGCACATGAAAACGAACGTTCTAAATTTGAAATTTATTCTTTTTAAATGAAAATTCTCTTTCACTGACAAAAATGTATTTTTTGGCGGTAAATGAAATCCAACTCTTATTAAGTTCTTTTTCATTTGTTACGTTTTTTATTTTAACGAATAAATTTTAATTAAATTTCTGCTGTTTGCTGCATTAGTTCACTTCTGTTTGCTATTCTCAGTATGGTTAAAAAACTATAAGAGCTAGTACGAATATTCAAAAATAAACTTTAGCCATTTTAATGTACCAGTATGAAAACGCTCGTCTGTGGACTTTACATCGTTTTTTTTTATTTATTCACATTTTTAATGACTGAAGTAGGTAAAAACGATATCTCAATAATAAATAACAATATTCTTATCATATCGCCATATAAAATGCATCAAATAATAATGAAATAACTGTGATATGGTTTATTCCTATAAGTATCCATTTTTTTTGCAAAAGAGTATATATATATATATATATATATATATATATATATATATATATATATTGAATTTTAATTTTATTTCTTTTGCTACACACAGTCGCTACAATGAACAGGGACTATGAAACGGTTCACCGGGAGTATTTCACTGCGAAGACCAGTCTGGCAGTTGCGGAAGCCAAGCTCGCGAGCATCGAGGAGAGCATCAGGAATGCGCCGGCAGCCAGAACTGTACCTGCAGACATGCATGAAAGGAGGATCGATGACTGCAAACGGTGAATGTCATTTTTTTAATTGTTTTTTGTATTATTGTTTGAATAGGATAGAAATTTTCTACCACAATCAAGTTGTTTTTATTTTTAGTCGCGTTTTGATTACAGGCAGACCTTGAGATATGTCATTTTGAGTTGTAACGGACAATAATTTTATGCTGTTCCGCAGCTTACTATCATTTGTTTAGAGTTAGCTTGGGTTAGGTTTAGCCGTTCGTAACGGTTGTCGGAGGTGTGGACTGAGCCCATGAGATTGAGTTAATCATATTACACATTCAAAACATAATTATAGCAGAAAAGACCTATGTTTTTGGTTTCTATGGCTTAAATTAACTTGAAGTTAATAAACTGCATTTTTAAAATACTGTCTAAATGAAACAATGAATGTGGAGTGAAAGAGAAAGTTGCTGGCATTAAAAAAGAGCTTACATTAAAAGATTTGTCTGAGGTCTACAAACATACGGACTGCTACAAATATTTTTGAAGAAAATAATCCAAATTTTCGAATGAGATATGCAGTGAAAAACAAGATTATTGTAAACCGTGGTTTTACCAGGGCAAGCAGTTTTATCTTTTCTTTTTTTTTTTTTTTTTCGCTTATCTGCAATCAGTACTTGAACTATAAGCAGATGGGTTGGGTGGTTTTGTCGGGTCGAGGACATCCTCCAGCGAGGACAGTCACTCGTCATATTCAAGGTCTGATTTGACTATATTATGTCCTTTCTTTTCAGACGTTTTTGATAGCTGCGCGATGTTAGATTCGCAGCAAGCGCATTCGGGTGATTCTCCAGCCGCTTTTGATATTTTTGTACAGAGACCTCAATTTCTTCTTTCACAGTGCTCATCTTCAAGTGAGTGTGGATTTCTGAATTAGTCACAAACCAAGGGACTTGCGCTATTGTTCTCAGTATAGTGTTCTGCACTCTTTGTAGTATTGTGATATTGGAATTGCTGGCACTTCCCCATAGTTGTATGCCATACATCCAAGTTGGTTGTAGTATTGAACTATAGATTAATAGCTTATTATCTGTGGATACTCTACTATTTCGGCCTAGCATCCAATAGAGTTTTCTGTGACGTATATTAAGTTCCTCTCTCTTGCTCCTAATGTGCTGATTCCAGGTTAGATGACGATCCAGGTGTAGACCCAGATATCTCACTGTATCTTGGTATGGTAGTATTGAGTCCTTGAGGTGAATAGGAGGGCAGTTTCCTTTTCGCAGAGTGAAGGTGACCTGCACCGACTTGCTTGTGCTCACTTTAATTCTCCATTGTGTAAGCCACTCAGCAATGGCGTCGAGTCCTTGTTGGAGTTGCTTTGTGGCTACATTAGGTTGCCTGTTGCTCGCCATTATGGCCGTGTCATCAGCGTAGGTAGCAATCATGACGCCATCTACCTGTGGTAGATCTGACGTGTATAATGTGTACAGCATCGGTCCCAACACCGAGCCCTGAGGCACTCCAGCTTCAATTTCGAAAAATTTGGATGTTGTTCCGGACTCTTTTCCTGAAAGATCCTCTCCGTGAGGTAGGATTTCAGCAGGATGTAGTAGCTATGGGGAAGACATGTCTTTATCTTATAGAGAATACCATCGTGCCAGACCCTATCAAAGGCCTGCTGAATGTCCAAGAATGCCGACGAACAATACTCTTTTTCCTCTAGAGCTTTCCTACTACTCTATGCACTTGTTCTATTGTTTAGTGTTGCTGCCTGAAGCCAAATTGATGGTTAGGGATGATGTAGTTGCTTTCTAGTATTGGCATAATGCGGTGCAAAATTAATTTTTCGCAGACCTTTGATAGAATGGGCAATAGGCTAATTGGTCTGTATGAGATGACTAGGTTTGCTGGTTTCCCTGCTTTATGTATCATGAGAATTTGTGACACTATCCAAAGATCGGGGAAGTTTTGAACTCTCAGTAACCCATTATAGAGCATAGTCAGGAACACCAATGCTTTTCTTGGAAGTTTTCTAAGTATTTCCTTCGTGATTAAATCATATCCTGGTGCCTTTTTATCCTTGAGGTTGTTAATAATCCTTTTAACTTCTCGTACAGTGACTTGAGCTGGTGGGAGCGACATTTGTAAAGGCTGGCCAAGAACGGATTCCACCTCTGTTTCGGAGTCTGTGTCGCTGGCGCTATTTGGAGTAAAGACATTTGAGAGATGTTCTGCAAATAGGTCCGCCTTTTCCTGTGGCTTGCGAGCCCAACCACTGTTGTTTCGAAGCGGAGGTTTTGCCACTTGTGGTCTGTTGTATGACTTCGTAAATTTCCACAGTGAGTAGTCTGTGGCTGCAGTGGGTGTTAGGGACGCCAGTTCCGCCTCAAGAGTCCTGTTGTGCCAAGTCTTCAGCATATCCCTCAAATGTGACGCTTGCCTGTTGAAATTACTTTTGTCAGATGCAAGCCTGCTCAACTGCCAGATACGACGCAGCCTGCGTTTCTTTAAGATCTCTTTTTTAATTTCAAGGGGATAGTTACAAGTCCGCTCTTTAGGGTCTAATAAAGGTGTGCTTCTCCAACAAGCCTCCTGGATGAGGTTTGTGAGATATTTAGTAGCGATTTCAATGTCCTCAGGCGTCTTCAGAGCAACTTTTAGCTTGATGTTGGCGTTAATAAATTCTCTAAAGGAGAACCAATCTGTTTTCATATTATAAAGTCTTTCACGATTTTCGTGCTCTATGATGTTTGTACTTAAAGTGAGTAACACTGGCGTATGATCCGAAGAACTGTCCTAACAGGACTCACACTTAACGTAGTATGAAGAGAAACCTTTAATGATATAGAAATCAATGAGATCAGGTATCTTAGAAGTAACAGGCGGCCAATGTGTGGGTTCACCTGTGGATGCAGTAGCCAGATTATTGGCGTCTAGATTTAGTTTTAGCTGCCTACCTCTGGTGGTGGTTAGTCTGGATCCCCAGTAGGTGTTTTTGGAGTTCCAGTCTCCGCTCACTAGAAATCTGTTTCCAAGTGTCTCAAAGAATTCCGTAAACATCTCTTGGGATATCTTATGTTTAGGTGGACAGTACACTGAGGAAATTTTAAAGCAGCCATTTTTATCCTCAACTGATACAGTAGTAGCCTGGATGTGGCAGGTTCTATATTCAGGCATTATATGGTGCTTTAATGATTTCCTGATGATAATCGCTGTACCAGCATGTCCAGTTCCATCAGGGTGGGGTGTTGTGTAACACTCATAATTCCTAAACTTAACATTTGTTTTAGTGGTACAGTGAGCTTCAGATATCAACAATAGGTCCAATTTTTGCTGAGTCATAAGAGTTTTCGCATCAATTTTATTGGGAGTCTATCCATTTATGTTCCATGTTGCTATGCGAATCGCAGTCATTTCGTCAGTTTGTCAAAAAGTCGTGTTATGAGCGTCATCAGCATGCTCATCTGTTGTAAGATAGTCATTCTGTTTTGTTAAGATTTCTACCAAATTCAGAGGATATTGGGGGGTTATTGCTTCTTTACTTGCATCTATCTTGCCCTGCATAACTTCTGAGTAAGTTTTCTTCTTAACTTCCAAATTTGCATCAGTCTTGTCAGCTATGTTTAGCGCTGGCTTATCTCCTGTTTTTTCTGTAGAGGGTGTTCGCAGCTGATAGCTTTTTCCGGTTGAGTAGGTTGACTTGGAACGTCTCAGCAGAATTTCTTGATATACTTCACACCCTTTGAAGTTCGCCGGATGTGGACCATTGCATAGCGCACACTGGGCGGGAGAGGTACGGTCACGTTTTTGACAATCTGATGTTTTATGTGATTGTCCACATTTTACGCAGCGATAAGGGCGCATACAATAATTTTTCGAGTGCCTGTATTGTTGACATCTTTGGCATTGAACTATTGAATTTCGCTTCTTAGGATCTTCAATGATAACTGACTGGTGAAATATATATTTAAGTTCTTTCACTGTCTTGTTGTTTGGTCCTGGCGTAAGATTGACAAAAAATGTAGAAGTTGGTTTTTTGTCCGGCCCGAATCTTGCGTTAATGATTTCGCATGAGATTGTGTTTCCTGTAGCTTCAATGTCTTCTTTGATTGCAGATATTGGTGTAGTTGGGTGTAGGTTTCGTATGACTATTCTGAAGCACCTCTGGTCTTTTTGATTGAAGGTGTGGCCAATCAGTCCATTCTCCCGTACTACTTTCATGATTTGTTTATAAATCTCAACATTTAAGCTACTTATTCTCAATTGGTTTTGGTTAATCATCTTGAATGTGAACTGGTCCTTTTCTACCACAGTTTCAAGTAGTTTGGTGAGCCCATTGACGTCTCCTACACCATATAAAATTATTGGAGGCGGTTTAGTCGGTCGTTTCTCTTTGGGTACACTATCAGTTTCAGTGAGATCAACTGTTAGACCTGTAAAGCTGTTTGAAGTTTTAAGTGTCTCAGGAGAAGGGCTGTTTGACATTTTCCTTTTTTTGGTATTTCTGTTCATAGGAACTTTCTGCCAAGTGGGAGGACAGATTTCTGCTGATTTAGCCTCAGTGTCCACAGCCAAAGGGTGGCCATTAGGGGTAGCTAGGTTTCCAACTTGAGTATTATTTCCCAGTGAGGATGATCTTTGTCTCGTAAAGAGACCTGGATGGTAAGCTTACTGAACAAGCTTTTTGTTGTTACTGCTACTGCTGCTACTTCCGCTGCCAGCCATATTCAACAACACAGGAGCCTGGTCGCCCACCCCTGTGCGGTCTTCGGTAACAGATTTCACACTCGCAGGCCCGGGTACCTGCGAGCGCCGGGGGTTAGCCGGCGCTCGCAGGTACCCGGCCTGCTATTTTATAGTTATTTTATTCATAATATTGAATATAGTAAGTTGTATTTTATGTCTCCACTTGTCTCAATATTTCTTTCATATATAATCATCAATACTTTTTTTACATATTCTTTTGTATACATCTCTGCATGTGTGGATTATTGTCTGTGTTCTATTCCTAGTTACTCAGATATTTTCTCACGGCATCAATGAATGAATGAATGATTCTTTGCTTTCTTCTTGATATAAAACACTTCTTTAATTATAGTCGTAGTTATATTCACTTATTTCCCTGAAAGTGATTATTTCCTCCATAGACAGGTTAAGTATACAGTTAAAGTTAATGAAATACAAAACATATTGAAACATGATAATAATGAAATTGTAGTGAAGAAGGCAGTATATTGACTGTGATGAGTGTTATTGATGATAATTAACTTTTAAGCTAGTGCTTGGTATTTTGTAATGGCAGAGGTAGTGTAAAGACTTTTGGATGTACGGCTGTTCTAGTTGAAACTGGAATAAAAAAGCTATTTTTAACAATAATTATTTTACATATCTATATAATATTCAGATTATTTTTTATAATAGGTATTCATAAAATTTAGGTGTTTTTGAAAAGTTTAGGCAGTTATAAACCTTTTCTATAATTCCACCATCACTAAGAGTCTTCTTTAGCAAAAGTGAAGCTCATTACAAATCTTTTATATCATTTTAATATAAAAAAGAAACCAAAAAATTCATATAATATCAATGATTTGTGAATATGGCACGATAATGCAGATGCGGGTAGTCTTTTCAATGTTTCATGTGCGAGTAGGTTAAAAGGCGATTTGTATAATACCGAAATGCGTTGCGACTCTTTGAAGGTTAAGAAAGAGCTTAGCGTCTTCTTAATCCTAAGTATTTAAATCTCATGTGTGGAAATGAGCCAAGTGAAATTGACTTATTCTTGGATGCTCATTATAGCAGTATCAATACAAACGGCAACCAATGAAAATATTTATTCCTGAATATATGCTTATATAAACAATATGTTATAGATAATTTATATGAAACTAAATTTTGTATGTTGTCTTGGACTCCTTTCGTGATAACGAATTCAAATTTCAGTCTTCGATAGTGTCTGTTACATTATTTATGTTTTTCTCGTATTTTAAGATTGGGAAATCTCTGGGAAAAACCTTTTCAAACTTTGAACACACTGTTTTAATTAATACACTAGTAGCCTATACTGAATAAGGATTATTTATCTAATCTCTTATTGCTACTATAATTCAACTAATAAATAAAAAAATTCAAATTATAGGTTGTTTGAAGAGCTTAAGCACCAGTACAGTATAGAAAAAGATAAAATGCAGCACAATGTAGAAAATTTGCAGCAGCGAAAGAATGAATTGGAGATGAAAATCCAAGCTTTAGAGGGAGAAAATAAGAAGATGAAAGAAGATCTCAAACAGGCTGTGAAAAGTGTCAGGTAATTGTGACATTAAGTAGAGAATTGAGTATTATTTGCTGTCGTTAACTAATGAGCCAAATGATCATTTAATGATCACTTTCCATCGCTCACATCTTATTCATCACTTATCAAATCGACAATGAGAATCTTTTATTTTTGATGTCATTTACCCTTGTCTTGAAAAAAAAACTGTATCTCGTCCAAAAATTATCCAATTTTAATAATTTTTTCGGTGTTTTCTTAATAAAAACTTGTACAAGGATAATAAAATACAAAGAAAATTATGGAAATATATATTATGAACAAAAATTATAACAAAAACTGAAATCAAGGTCACATTGTCATTTTCGCAGTCCGCGGTATCAGCAAAATAATTGTTATCGTTGCTATTATCACTATCACTCAAAATTTGCATTACGCCAAATTGTGAGCACACCACAATGTCACTCCCACTATCACTTACTTCACAACTTGGAAAAAGATCATGTTCACTCTAATTATTTTCGTATTCCGACATTATGGGTTAAAAATTTTCTTTTCCTGGATCCTTTCTATATTGTAATTACTGATAATATTATAATTTGAACTTTATGTAACATGTAGAAAGATAAAAAAATTAACGATGCGTGTGAGCAACTTCCCCTACTGCACGCTTAACAGCAAATGTTTCGCGAGTGCCATCGCACCCTTGGCAAATTTAGTTAATAGGTACTCAAACGGTTAATCATTAATAAAACTTTGATAAAAGTTAGCAAAATATTTTGTTAACTAAATATAGATTAAGTGCAAATTTAAAAAGAAACCATGTCATAAATTTTAGTTAATTCGGTGGAATTATATTTAATTCCATTGCACTCATGTCAATATAGAAATATTACAAATAAATATACCACTTTTGATTAAATACAATTTATTTACTGTAGAGTTTAATAGGTAGATAGAGATAGTAGACTAGAGCAATTGTCAAAGTTCGATATCTGTTGAGAAATAAAAAAGGTTTTCTTTAGATTACAAAACTTTAGATCAATTTGATGCCATCAAAGAGGATGTACATAGTAATTCATTTCTTGGGGGTTTTGAGTTCAAATTTTTTTGTTATTCATTTCTTTTTTATATTTTTGATGTATATTATATTCATATATTTTTGGTATTAATTTTTCCCCTAAAAGGTGTAAGTGTGTTTTACTAAGGTCAAAAAATGTAAGGACTGTAAAATGTCAGTATTCTTGGAGGCTTTAAATTGGTTTTGTAGTTTTTGTTTGATTGAATAAAAAGCTGAATTTCATTAATACACAAAAAACAAATCAACTTTATATAAATGTGAATAGTATTCAAATTAATTTTTAGGTTATATAGACGAGCTGCTGTTATATTTCGTGCTAGGCTCCGAGCCAGCGTCGCATCTGTCAACTCTCTGTCACGACGTAAGATTCGAAGCACACGCAAGGCGAGACGTTCCCCACCGCACCAGGGCCAAATGCAGCCATTAGACTCACCTGCCGTGAGGGCTGCCATGGAAAGGGTCGATAAAATTAAGTCAGAGATACAGGTTTGTTTCATTATGTTCCTTATGTATTGTGAGTTGTGAATTATTACAGTATATTTTTAAGTAACCTTGGTTTCGAATAATTTTTTCAAAAATCTAGTTCTCATTGTGGTACTTTATAAAGTTATAGCTATCAGAGAGGATCACTCTGATTTTAGTTATAGAATTCTATTGAACTAAGGTTTTCAATTACATTCTATCAATTTCTTCATTCTTCAAAACAAAATATTTCATAACAAGAACACACACACGCACACGCACACACATACACATACATACATATATATATATATATATATATATATATATATATATATATATATATATATGTGTTCATATATTTTCATACAGAGTGTTTTATAAACATCAAATCAAACAAAATTTTTCAATCTTATGAACAAAAGTTTTTAATAGTGCTTCAAACAATAAAAAATGGTAGTATTTGATAGGGAAGATATATTTTTTTATACTTCTTTTTTGAGCTAAGAAAAGTAAAGCTGTGTGTATATTTTGTTGAGAAACGATTATTTTTCTTCAGAACAGTTCTCTTAATATTTGTCATATTTAGGGTTTGCACGAATAAAATTAAAAAAAATTGTGTTGAAAAAAATACTTCCTGTTTAATCCTACGTTAGTTCTCAATGTCTAATTCAACAATGTTAGGTTAATTTTTGTGCTGCGTGGCTGCTTAGCCAAAAATAAATTAAATTTTTAATGTTCTATAGATATATATATAAGTATATATATATAAATATATATATATATATGTGTAAATAATAATACAAAAATAATACATAATCATTAAAAATACTTTGATTTTGTGTTAGCATATAAAAAAAAATCAGTCTAGTAGAACTCAGACCCGAATCGTTCTGCTCAAATTTAGGCATTTGTAAACATTTAATTGTATTTATTTTAATCTATTTATAAAATTTTAATATTCAGTATGTAAATGTGTTGCCTACTATATATCTTTCACAAGACTTCATTTCAAAAAAATGTATAATTTCACATATAAAGAAAAACCATTGATTTTTGATTCACAAGTAAATTGTTACAGGAATAGGCTATACGCCGCAGTTTATAATATTAACTTCAACTTGATATCTCAAGCCGTTTCTGAGAAACAGGGCTTTAGCACACAAACTGATGGACGGATGGACAACCAATTTTTTTGATTTTGAGAGACGGAACCTTCAAAAAGATAAAAATATTTTAAACACTGTTGTGAATGATATATAGAATTGATAATACTTACGAGACAATACCTGACATACAAAAATCTCATTATTAAACAATTTGATTTAAAAGTACTTATCACTACGCTGCTTATGGTGATACGTGACATGTGCTGCATTTACTACCACACAGTGCAACAGTGCTACGAAACATAGTTCCACATTGCGTTATAAATCACTTCAGCGTTGCGAGCATCACTTGCTTTATATAGCGCAAAGCAAAGTAACGGACACATCTGAGTTGACACAATTTTTGAACTCGTTAAAGTGTGCTTGAGTTAGTGAAATGACTGAAGAAATTTTAGTGAGTTACCATGTCTATTTGAAGCTGAAGATATTTCGTTCATCCGCTTGTCGAAAGTATACTTTTAAGGAATAACTGATTAATCTGAAATATAACATCTAAATATAAATCATAATATAGGAATATAACCAAAATTTAAAAATGTTTCTATAAAATATTTAAAAAAATTATTTTAAAACATGTGTATTATTAAATTATGTGGTTTATTATATTTATTTAAAAATATATTTACGTAAAAATTTAAAAATAGTCTAAACGTTAACTCAATATTTGTTCCTTTATTTACTTAAAAAAATTTAAATCTTAAATCCAAGAGGTAATTGGAAATTTTCTGTAAAAAATGTGTCTTGCATTTATATTTACGAAAGTTAGGGATGGAAAAGAATATAGTATGGAAAGTCATATAGGAAAATGTGTATTCTTCTCTCAGTATAATGGTTCGTAAAATTTCATGAATATTTTACATCAACAAAACATTTAATTGATGAGAATGCATAAAGCAAGTGAAAATGGCTTCATTCGTTTAATGAAGTATTTTCATAAAAAATAATTTCATAACAAACGAATTTTTTAAATCACAAACGTTCGTAAACTAAAATAGTGTAATTTAAATAGACATTTTTATTATTTTGTTCTTTCTGATTCATAACTACTTTCTAATGAAAATTTTAGAAAACCTGCTCGCTAAAAATAACATTTGTTCCGAATGAAGAATCAAAATAAGATTGTCTTTATTTTGATTCTTTTTTTAAAACTTTTTTTTTTTTGTCAATAAAAACAAATTTTTTTCTTCTTTACTCACAAAATTCTAAGTTCGTAAAAATGTAAGTAACATGCAAATTTGTACTTGTTATTTCCTTTCCTTTGCTCAGACCGTGAAGTTGTCGGCGTATAAGGAGCTGGAAGAAGTAGAGCGGCGCATCAAGGTGCAGGAAATGCAGATGGCAGACATGAAGGATGAGTATGATAAAGAGATTTCACGGCTTCAACTAGTCATTGAGCATAAGGAGAAGATTATACACAATCTCATAGACAAGGTGGCAGATATTGAGGACGATCGGTTAGTTTCTGGAAGAATTGTTTTACTTTTTTCATTTTTTGTGATAAATGTTTGACAAAAGTATTGTATGGAGTGAAATCAACTGTGACAATAGATTATCACAATAGTAGTTGGTTAAGTAATTCACTATAATTTAGTGAATCATTTGATTTGTCATAGCGACAAGTGATTTTTTCATAATTTTCTTCACGTCATGAATTTTTCATTCAATACTGTGAATTGAAATTAATATGCCCTAAATGTGATCTTCATTTGTGTTCCAAAATAGACACTATAAAGAGCTGTTTATAGATTTGACTAACTAGTTTCCCTGATTAGATCTTCACATCGGGATAGATCTATTGTCTTCTTTTCTACTACAACCACCTTGTCAAGACTACTCGTCTCATGAAAGGTAGTCATTGGTAAAAAAATAATTAAAAATTTATTATGGATTTCAATTTTATTCAGCATCATTTGACTGACTAATTCGTATCATCATTATGGCATGCATGGTACATATTACAATATCTAGATTTTAAAGATGCATTTTTGTTGTATTCCTTTCACCACCATAGCCTTGTTTTTGTTAGGTAGAGAAAAATAGGAACACTATGAATTTTACTAGACGAATGTGGGTTTTTGTTGAGATATTTTAGTCTCCGCAGACAGTTTATGGCAGAATAATAAATTATAAATAAATTATAGATTAATAATAAAATTTATATAGATTAATAATAAACAAATAAATAAATTATAGATTAATTATGTCTATGTTGCATTGAAAGTCAAATGTCAAACTTAACTCTTTGTTCTTGTTAGTGTCTAACATGATAAATTATATATATGTTCATCTTGCTTGCACATGTTTAGTTTGAAGTTGGTTATATTAAACTACAGTTACCTATTTTTTGAATAATGTACCATTGAAAAATGCAAAATGCAAAAGTGCCTAGTTATATTATTTGTAACATAGTTATTAGTCATTTTATTTGACAATTGAAAAATCGGGTCTTGATCATTTTATTTATGCTGAAATAAGTTGTAATTAATATTA
Organism: Druceiella hillmani; assembly: GCA_039881145.1. Taxonomy (NCBI): domain Eukaryota; kingdom Metazoa; phylum Arthropoda; class Insecta; order Lepidoptera; family Hepialidae; genus Druceiella; species Druceiella hillmani. Next base: position 32,771,328 of record JAYKKI010000006.1, read on the forward strand.
TAAAAAAGGAATTTATAAAAAAAATAAATTATTTCTGTCTTTACTTTCTTTTACAAAGCTACAAGCAGCTACAGCACTTACAATTTTTTCGCCCTTTTTTACTTAAAAATTTAATATAGAGATGATAGACTTACTTTTAAAGAACATAATAAATGATGAACACATTTATGTTATAAATTATATGAAAAATAAAAACTGTCTAAAAACGAGAATATCAGAATTAGAATAGTACTTGAGTGGATAGTATTTTAACTTGATTCCTTAATTTTGATAAATATTTGTTCAAAGTGCATTTGTTTTCAACATTGATGAAAATGAAAACCAGGCCCTAACGGCTATTTATTAGACTTACAGATACTTGGGGTCCAAAATAGTCGATGACATGTTTTTGACAATTGATCGACCTTGTATTACACATCTCCTTTTTAATTCTGACAATTATGTTTTCAAGCTAGTTCCATCTCCTAAATAGCAAGTCTTCCGCTTTTTCGAATTTCGTCCTCCCAATTAACTCTATTCTTTTTAATATGCTGCTAAATAGGGACCATGCAAGAAACATGGAGGTTGTTTGACAACGACACAAATAGGAACTTCTGGTTACATGTTCGTCAATGACAGTGCAGTATTGAATGACAGAAAATAGTAAACGTCATTGAATTTAAAGAGGTTACGTTATGAGTGACTATGGGATTAGATTTTTGAAAAATTGAACACTGTGTTGTTTTTGAAATTAATTAAAAATAATACCCATTTTTTGCTTTAAAAGGAGGTTGCTTTGCAAAGATAGATTTAAGACATCAGTAGTCCTATTTAAATTACTAGTCAAGCATAAGTCGGGGTCACACATTGAAGTTTCTGTGGCTTGTTTGAAATATAATTACTTTATTTATCACTTGTCGCCACTTGTATAGATTTTCTGATGCAAATAATATTTATAAAAGTATGCGCGTGCAACTCAGTACATATGACAGAAGTGAATCTTCTTTGGCGATCTAAACTCCAGTTTTTAAATATATAGTAGGGGTGAAAAGCATAGAAAGAGAGAAAAAATATTATGTATACATTCACGCCCACGACCACAATCAAACACATTCCACTGGCTTGTCAATGATGTAACTGTCAGTTCAATTGGAACGAGTTATGACCAATGCGTATTCGTAACTATGAGGAAAGGGCAGGTATTAGATAAAAATAAAGAGATTATAGCATTGTATTTTTTTCTTATGTATTAATCGTTAGATAATAATTGACACTTACATTAATTGCAAAAATGTAATTTAATTTCTATAAAAATTTTATGATTGTTTACATGTTTGCACATTTTTGTGTAAACTTTGTTTTTATTATGTATTTCTTAGAGTTACAAGTGTATTATGTATTTCTTAGAGTTGTAAAGTGATTTTCTTCACCAACATGTATTACCTCCAAATATCAAATTTCTATAAAAAAAACTGTTATAGGTGGATATTTGAGTGATCTTTTAAGGGTTTTATTTTTTGTTTTAAGGTATTGAACCCTCACAACTAATCTTCACTTGTAATAAAAGAATGAAAAGGGTGTTTAACTAAGGAATCTCGTTTGTATCTTTGAACTTGAATGTTTTTTTTAATGTGTTTGCAGGTTAGATATGTATGTGGAACCAAGCTATGGCAGAGCTGTACCTCACGAGTCGAGAAGAGAATCGGCGATGAGGAAGCCTCACATTCGGGACTGTACGATGCCTCCATCACGCCTCGCTAGGACCAATGTGAAGTTTACCCCAGGCCCGGGTGGATATTACATGAAGCGCTCACAGAGTCAGTCTTTGCGACGTGATTAAATCTGTTTCAGCGTTTGTTAATTTTTCATAAATTTATTCCAAAAATCAACATTGGGTTGTGGTAATGTTTGTGACAGAGTATATATAAAATTGTTCTCTGGAAAGCCTTGCAAGCGAGATCTGGAAGCTAAAAGGTGATATTATATCATCACTTAATCATTAAATAGAAAAATCAATGGTAGAATTTTCTTGTGATATTCAATTAGGTTCCATTTTTTTTCTCAATGTTTCTTAGACTTTAAAGATTAGGATGGTTATTGGTTAAAGGCATAAATTGAATGATAACCTGCATGTCTGAGAAGGTTGAAGTATTTTATGTACATTTAAGTTACAAAAAATTTGAAAGTTTTTTGACTCTGCAACTCGTTTTGGGCTTGAAGAAAAGAAATTGTAAATGTTCCTTGCAAGGTCGTCTATGATGTGTGGCAATTTTATACAGATTGTTTTTATATGGTATATTGTTGCTAGTTAAAGAAAATACGATATGTTCGAATAGGATACTACATTAGCAGCTACCAAAGGAACAAGAGCTAAATAACAATTTCTGATGTGATGCTTTTTCACATATTGCGTGACTAAGCACAAATGTTTAGTGGTGCTAAGGTCAGTGGACTCATTTATAGTAAGTGAAAACTTCTGAGAGAAAGAGTTCATGTCCGCTATGCTTGTTAGAAGTGAAAATTCTTTATGTGTTATTGTTTTGGAGGGAAACAGGTAAATATAAATGTAATCATGTAATAAAAATAAGAAAATTTCTTTTACAGAAAATCTCTACTCTTCGCAACCTCCTCACCTCTATCTCTTATTCTTTGCTTTCAATTATGGTGGTGTAAGTTTTTATCTAGAGAACAGTGTTTTTTTAAATTTATTTTAACTTAGTGCCATGATTTTTTACTCATATATACTTAAAAATGCCAAAGAAATCTTTTGTTTTTGATGTCATTTACCCTTGTCTCCAAAAAAAACTGTATCTCTTTCAAAAATAATCCAATTATTAATAATTTTTTCGGTGTTTCCTTAATAAAAACTTGTACAAGGATAATAAAATACAAAGAAAATTATGGAAATATAGCGAACAAAAATTATAACAAAAACTGAAATCAAGGTCACGTCGTATTTTTGCATCCTTTGTATCAGCAAAATAATTGTTATCGTCACTATTATCATTATCACTCAAAATTTGCATTACGCCAAATTGTGCACACCACAATGTCACTCCCACTATCACTTTCTTCACAACTTGAAAAACGATCATTTTCACTCGAATTATTTTCGTATTCCAACATTATGGGTTAGAAATGTTCTTTTCTTGTATGCTTTTTATATTGTAATTACTAATAATATATAATATTATATAATAATATATAATATATTTGAACTTTACGTAACACGTAGAAAGATAAAAAATTAGCGATGCGTGCGAGTGACCCCCCCCTACCGCACGCTAAACAGCAACTGATTTCGCGAAATCAGTTGCTGTTGTCTTGCACGTACTTACTAAAGTTGCTGTTTTCAGCAAATTTAGTAAGTACGTGCAAGAGCGCGATGGCCCTTGTTGACACTCAAATGGCTGTTAAAATTTGAAAAAAAATTTTCAAGATTTTTACCATATTATCCACATTTTTAACATTTATGTTATGAAATATTATTCGATAATATCATCAATAAAATATCTACATTTTTTTATTAGGCCAAAAATATTTCAAGGTTGAGAACAGAACATTTCAAGGTTGAGAACATTTCATAAATCAACTGATGATTATGAAATAGACAAAAGCATGACTTCGCCCTCATGCGGACAAATGACATTTTTGAAATTTTTTATACAATCATACATGCAGAATTTTTAGTAGCTTAATTTTTTTATTATTATTTTAAATTAATAATCAAATATTAATTGGAAACCACTGTTTGAGTTTAGAACCTATATTAATAGTTTTAAAACATTTTTTTTCTTCATCGTTATGTATTTCTCACAATTGGGCATGGACTTCTCTAGTCATCCTCTATCTGTTTCTACCTTTTGCATTCAAGTTGGACCGATCGTCTCCTCAATGTTATCGGACTACAAGGTGGGTGGCCAGCCAAAGTTATTTCCTCTCAAACTCAGTCTCCATTCAAGGACACACATGTTCCAGTTCTCTGCGTATTGATGGCACATATATTCAAACCAAAATCACTTCCGTTTTGCATCCTAACGTTCTGTATCGACTATCCAGTGGCACCGTTAAATAATATCAGTCCCGATTTTGTTGTGTACAGTTATATTCCAAACTTAAGGAATGCCATGTTCCTTTGGTGCTGCCTTAATATTATATGTATTCAGATCAACTCCATGATCAGAATCCATATTTTGCCTATGTCATACAAGCACACTGGTTGAATAATTTGGATTTAATTGACAGATTGATTTAACTTTTTCTACTTGCTGATTATGCAATGATTGGGATTTGGTATTAGATCAACTGTATGATGTGCAGGTACATAACCATCTTCAGACTAACTAGATGCGAGATATGATTTTTCTAGTTGGTTTATAAATGTTGTGATGATTCAGAGATTGTGAGGATATCATTAGCACAAGACAGCAGGTTTAGATAAGTTCTGTTAAGGTTAATGCCCTTGCCATCCCAATCTATGATCTTGGACATGCCCTCCATTGCATTCTTAAAAAATTATTTAGATATTATTATTGATTGTGAATTATTTAGATATTACAATAGATTGTTTTGAGCTGCTGGGATAGTTCTTCTTTCATTAAAATGGGATTTTACCTTGTCTTTTTATATTTAAGCTTTTCGAAACTGTTGAAGGTGTACTCCGACACAATTTCTAGAATGCAAATGCTAGAATGAAGGTGCTGGCATCTTCGACTGTAGTTTACATTCATAGCACTTGGCTTAGGTTAATAAATCTAACATGTATTCTTTATTGACAATATTATTTTGTGTAAAAGACATTTTAAAACCAAAATATTTTAGCATTCTAATTCTCATTTTATTAATTTGACAATATTGCAGTGTTTTTTAATTATTAAAAAACTCTGCAAATTCTAATGGCACGTACACACTGTATACTTGTCTTAATGTTTCATTAGTAATTTTACTGAAAGGTAAAAATTGCATTACGTTACAGAATAACCACAGTAAAGTACTTTGGTATTCGAAGTATATTGAAAAAAATTTTTAAAATGGTTAAATCGGAAATAAATAAGTGCTTCTATTACTTCACACAAATATACTAAGTTGGATTTTATAAAACTTGATATATGTACAAAAAATTTTTTTTATGTAAACGATAAGAATATCAAAAGTTAAAATTGAGACGAAAGTTGTTTATGGTAAATCGGAATAGTGTAATTATTTTTAGAAATGTATATTACATTTCTAAGTTTTTTTGACGAGTTGTTTTTGATGTTTTTGTAAAGCAATGTATGAAATACAAACATTCAAAATAGCAACGAGCTCTATTAAAAGTTTGGTTATGTGTCAATTATACTTATATTTTATAGGTGTCAAAAATAGTCTTAACGACTTTGTCTTATATTGTATATTTATTATTATTTGTCGGATAATAAATTTATTTAATTATTTGTACATTATTTAAAAGCTTATTATAAATTTTTATAATAAGAATTTTTCAATATATTCATACGTAAGTCTTTAGAGACATGTCTCAGTATTTAGTAATAAAGATGTCAAAATTAATTAATTTAAATAATAAATTGTAATTATATGATAGAGATTTTAAATTAAAAAAAACATAATATCTATTTGAATTAACTTTTATACAGTTATTTCTTTATTTATACATATATAGCATTTTCCAAAATATAGCCAAAATTAAAAAAATGCCATCTTATAAATTTTGTAAATAAAAGTATGCAAGATTACTGATGGCATATAAAAAAATGTGAAAATTATTGTAATAATATAGAGTTTTCTGACTTCGGAAAGGAATTTTTACAATTCATCTTTTTTTTCTATGTGCAATATTTTTAATTCTGCATTGTATGATAAAGTATATGCATTATATATTCCAGTATGTATTTTAATTATATTCTAGTATGTAATTTGATTACTGATATTCATAGACAACTTTTACAGTTTTTTATAGAATTTTACTTAATATTCTTTCCGATAAAGTAATCTGGTTAGTGGTGTGCATTAGAGGCATACAGTCTATGACAATAAAAGCCATTTAAAATGAAAACAAATATGTCCCAAATAACTCCATATGCGAAGTAAGTATTAAGATAATGTCATTGTTCACAACTATCTTTTTTCACTATTTTGATCTATGTTTACCGCATCTATGATTCACTCTCATAATCACCATTAACACTTTTGGTGGGGATGTCAAGAAACTTCTAAAATTTTTTTTTATTTTGTATCTGATTTATTAACATCGCAAAGAAATATTACTCCATTGGCTTAGTTGAAAAATAATATTTCTTTGTGATGTTACTAAATCAGAAAAAAATAAAAAATTATTTTTGGTTTTTGAGGGCTGAAATCAATGAATCAGTATATTTCACGAAAGCTACTTTCATTATCTACAAAATGTTTTAAAAACTGTAGTACGGCAAACAGACTGAATGCAATTCTCTTAGAAATCAAAATTTAATACAACCATTGTTAATTCATTTGAGCATTATAGTTTGTAAAATCAGCAACAGGATGCGCCACCTATAGTGTTATTTTGATTTTTTCGCAGAATCACATCACAGTAACATATTAGTCGCAGGGTCGGAAAAAAAATTAAATAAGGCACTTTGAATATACAAAATAAAAAAATAATACTTTATTGATAAGAACGGCAATATGTTATAAAGATATAGGTTCCTTAATAATTTTGCTATTTCTGCAGTGCAATAGCGAAATCTTAATTACATTTCAAAAAAATTATTTTTAGTTTACTAGAATTCAGGAAAAATGGAGCTGCAGAAGTTTACTAGAATGTCTTTCCTTGTATTTATTGCAATTCTATAATTTGCAATTCCAAATGATAGTTAACTTATGCAGGGTGTAAAAATGGATACAACAAAACTGTTGAGAGGTAATTCTATTCGATGTCATGAAGAGAGGAGTGAAAACAGTTTTTCGAAATTTCAGGTTGTTCCGGAGTTATTAAAGTTCAAAATTGAAATTTGGTTGTATAACAATTACCATATTTTCCACATTGTTCATTTTCATATTATAAAATGTCATTCAATATAATTAAACGAAAACTTATTGTTAAACATCATTCAAAAATTTTATATAATAAAACAAAAACTAAATTTTTCCAAAAAACCTAAATCACATTAACACAAATAAATGAGTCTCAAAAATAGTTTAAATTAAATTTGTATCATGCCATTTCAGGGTTTTGAAAAGCAAAATATTAAATATGTTTTTATTAAAACATATTATATGTAAAGTAGTTTTAAATGATATTTTAAATACTCTTGCCGAGAATCACTTAAGTAGTGTATATCTGAATATATTTGGCGTTAATTTTGTAGAAATTCATTATTCACAATTAAATCAAACTACGTAATGTTGTATTATTTCTACTTTCTTTAAGTTTTTTACCACAACCTAGGTTTCGTTGTATAACAACATCTTCAAGTGGGCTGTTAGCAAAGATTGCATCCTAGACTATGGTTGGTTGGTTGGTATGGTTCGTTTACACAAATGTTTCAGTATTTGCGACCATCTACATGTCGAGCATCATTTATTAGAGAAGTTATCTATGCTAATAGCCCACTTGAAGATGCTGTAGTACAATGAAACCTAGGTCGTGGTAAAAAACTTAAAGAAAGTAGAAATAATACTACATCGCGTAGTTTCATTTAGTATATATCTTTCTTGAACGTACAAACTATTCCCATGATACCACGCCACGTCTACCACAGAACGTACAAACTATTCCCATGATACCACGTGATGCCAGTACTCAACAAGCATTCGATGAGTACTGGCGTCTATCTAGTGACGCGTTTATTTAATCTCATATAAAAATAATTGACTATTTTCAGGGAAATATACAGTGACTCTAATGTAAAGAAAATAATCGTTGAAAAAAATATTTTATTGTAAAATTATACACTTCCGTAATTAAAATTGCAATTTTATTTTGTTTTTTAATTACGATACTGGATTTTTCAATTACGGAACTGAAATTTTGGAATTCAAAAATTCCGGAGTACATGCCCTGATTATGACAGTACAATAAATTTATTGTTGCCATTGTATAAAATACTTTCCTTGCTAGGGAAATTGTGTTTACCGACAACTGCCACTTAGTTTATCATATCGATTATAAGTAATTTAAATTTATTCTTGGGATAAATTATTGTAATGTTATAATAAAAGAAAGTCTAGTCAATGAATTGTAATTTTTTATTTTTACCTCGATACTACACTACTCAGCAAAATTTTAAAAAAAATTTACTGTAAATTTTGAAAAAGGTTTGATTATTGCTAAACAGATGTAACTTTGTAAAAATTAAATTATGTTTCAGGATTCACATCAATCCTAGACTAATAAGAACTAGGTAATCATGCTGGTTTTCACAAAAGTTTCAGTATTTGCGACCAACTACATGTCGAGTATCAGTTATCGAGAAGTTTCAAGCATATAAACAACCTCTTTACATCATCTTCATAGATTTCACAAAAGCATTAGATTCTATACAACATTGTTTTCTATGGCAAGCCGTAGATAGAGATGGATTACCTCACAAATACATACAATTATATAAAACTTTGTGTGACTGAAGCTCGGTAAGATTTAAATTTTTCAAACTTGGTAGAACTTTCACCATAAAGACCTGAGAAAAACAGGGTGACTGTTTATCGCCTAAATTATTAAACTCACTGCTAGAGTATGTTTTAGGCAGCTAAAATGGGATGGTAAATGTATTAAAATAAATGCCCAATTTATATCAAATATTCTCTTTGCTTATGGTATTGCTTCTTTCAGTAAGTATATTTTACAGGAAATGTTAGATTTAAACAATTACTGCAATCAGGTATTCCTTTATATGAATAAGAAAAAACAAATGTTCCAACACCGAACCAGCACTCAAAATCAAGCTAGATTTCTGGAAACTAATTCTGGAAACTGTGAACAATTTTATTTACCTCAGAAAAAATATTACTTTTGATGCAAAAGTAACGCCAGAAATACATAAAAGGGTACTAATACTTTGAAATGCTATTGGCGATTAAATAATATATTTAAAAACAAAAGAATTGTCATAAAAACACAAATTTCAAGACATGTCTGTACACGCCGTTACTTCATAATAAGACGAAAAAGATCAAAAATGTACAACAGGTGGACAAAAAACGCAATTAAGAAGTGAAAGCCGCGACCAAAGGAACAGATGCTATTGGATACGCTAAAAGGTTTAAGCGAAAATGGACTGAAATGACAAGCCCCTTATGTTGGTATAGAGATGATCATTGTAAGAGGTTAAACATGGTATGGTCCTCGTGTTATGAGTCGCAGAGTTACTTTGTGTCTTTATAAAGAGAAAAAGTTGGTTACAATAATACAAAAAGTAGATTTTATAATTAAGTGGTAAGTTGAAAAGTAGTATGTAAATACATTATAACTGTTAAAATAACTTGATTTAAGTGAAATGTAATTAATTGGATAATACAAGAATAAAGTAAAAAATAAAAAATAAAAAAAGAGGCTAAAATAAAAAATTTGCTTTACAAAAAAGTTTTGATGAAAATGGAAAAAAGCCATATTAAAGCCAAGATTTTGTACATTTTTATGTGTTTTTTGGATATGCTTTATTCACTATTAACATATTGTTACATTAAAAATTAAAAATAAATAAATTTTTCTAAACCTGAGCGGAATCTAGTGTGATTATGGATTTCGGCCACAGGTCTTATGATTGTTTTTAAAAATATCTAAAGAAGTCCGAGATTTGTCTTGCGAAATTATAAAAGCTATTTACTATATTAAGACTTTTTCACTTATTCATTTCTAGTAATTTTCGAAACATATATAGTCCTTTGATCTCTACCTGATATAAGCTATAGGCTCACATTGAAAAAGCTATTCAAACGCTTTTATACTTGCAATAATATGATTAATTCCAAAGTCAACAATAATTAACAAAATACAATAAATACATTTCACAAAGCTGTAGCACAAAAACATTTATACGTATTTTGCTGTTTTCTTGTCAAATATCTAATATTTAACAAGTATTATACATAGAAATATACTTTTTAATTTATGATATGAACAGCTTGTTGGGTAAATGATCTGTCTTTTTAGCAATTTTTAAATTACTTAACATTTCTACAGTTCATCGTTTACATATTTCTTGAAAAGCGCAACTCGCAAATTTATACAAAGCGTTGAACAACTGTTATTACAAACAATAATGAATAAGACAGAGACCACAACAATTTGAATAAGCTTTCTAACTATTGATCAGTTGTGAACCACCAAGCAACCTTAAAATCCCGTTCCTAAAGTGGTCAGTGGAGCATTAAAGTTCAAAAAACTATTTAGTTAGGGGGCATCTCGTAATATTGTGTTGAACAATATAAGTGAACGGAGGACACGTGTATGCTGCAGAACATTTGTACATGCTCTAGGCAGATGAAAAACTCGTATAGCCACCAACAGTATAATGCGCAACTAAATATAAGGTTGAGGGGTTTTCAACATGATAATTTAACTGTTTTAGCGCCATGGTTTTTTACTCGGATATACTTAAAAATGCCAAAGAAATCTTTTGTTTTTGATGTCATTTACCCTTGTCTCGAAAAAAACTGAATCTCTTCCAAAAATTTTCCAATTTTAATAATTTTTTCAGTGTTTTCTTAATAAAAACTTGTACAAGGATAATAAAATACAAAGAAAATTATGGAAATATATTTTGTGAACAAAAATTATAACAAAAACTGAAATCAAGGTCACATCGTATTTTCACAGTCCGGTACATCCTCCGTATTAACAAAATAATTGTTATCATCATTATTATCACTATCACACAAAATTTGCATTACGCCAAATTGTGAGCGCACCACAATGTCACTCCCACTATCACTTTCTTCACAACTTGAAAAACAATCATTTTCACTCGAATTATTTTCGTATTCCGACATAATGGGTTAAATTGTAATTACTAATAATATTATAATTTGAACTTTATGTAAGACGTAGAAAGATAAAAAATTAGCGATGCATGCGAGCGACCTCCCCTACCGTGTGCTAAACAGCAACCGATTTCGAACACGAGCGCCATCGCGCTCGTGGCCAATTTAGTAAGTACGCGCACGAGCACGATGACGATCATCGGCACTCAAATGGTTAATAATTAAAAAATATACATGATTGAAATCAGTTCTCTTCAGAGTTTAACGGAATTCTATTTGACTCCAATACACCTGTTATTCAATACATCCGTCCTTAATTCTCTTATAAAATATTGTGACCAGTGAAGGTCAATTTGCACAATTTTTAAGAATGTTCTTATGCCTTCATCAAAGAAGAAAGAAAAGATATCAACGACAATTTACTTCTTTAGGTTGTGATAACCTGGTGTATTAGGTACTAAAAACTTCTTTTGCTTTTTTCAGACTTTATTTCTTGTTTTTTTTCATTTTTAATATTTTATTAGTGGTTTCACAGCCACGGAAGACTTTTCATTTATCATGGAATTAGCTTATTTTGAAACTGTATAACTCGTATGCCTTCCTCAGAGCTTTCTAATAAATGGCAAGTCTTCCAAAATATTGAAACCAATTCCTTGATTTGTCCAGAATTACTGGAAGAAAAGCTAATATTTTTTGTCAATTATCGTAGGAAGGGTTGTTCATATGTACTTTTGAAGATTTTTGTCGATTAAAATGTAACTGCAAAGAGTAGCACACATGGTATCTTTCATATTTTTATGGTTAAACCATGGAGTTAGGTTTTCTTCTAATTGCTAATATATAATAAACTCTTTCATTTCAATTACACACAAATTGCAAAAAGTCAATACATATTACAAAGTACATTTATCAACCTCTACCAAAATCAAGTTAAGTTCACTGACTTCTATTTGTACAGGAACTCATAAAGTTTCCATTGTAATGCAATTATAAATCATAAATCATTCAATCCAATCAAATACTATAAAATATTTTACCGCATATACTATTAAACATTTCTCTAAAAAATATGATAATTTATTGCAGTGTGAAACCGATAAAAATATATGTATTCCGGATGACAAAAACAAATTACATCATTGGAGATCCCCATGTATCTACCGCAGAGCTATCATAGTCCACTTTGACCCGGCTTATCAAACTATGTTTTGAATTAAATTTAATGATACAACACAAGTTCAGTTATCGCATACATCCTACGGAAGAAACACTCCCAAAATGTGGCCTAAATTTATTAAAATAATTTTGTTTTTAATTATAGCTGTGCAAGTGGTTAGTTGTTGGCGTAAATACAAGACTAATGTTCATAGAATCAGTCATCCAGTAAGACATAGCAACGGTTATTATTACCGTCGATCAGTGCCATACCGCATGGGTACACGATATAGGTATCAAAATCCTATTATTAATTACAATTCGAGAAGACGTTTTTTTTATAATCCTACGTGTACTAGATATAAATTTCCAATAAATCAGAGAGTAGTTCCGCCAATTGCTACATCAGTGTCAAGTTCTCAAGTGAATTATGTGCCGCCACAGATTTCAAGAGGTAGTCAGGGTAAAGTTGAAACAGTAAAACATACTTCATATTATCCAGCGCTTCATGTTCATACACATCCGCATGTTTCGAAAGTGACACCAACTAGTAAACCACAACAGACATATTCATCTGCGAAAAATGAGCCTGCATATCCATTGTTTCCCAGAAAACCACAGCCTGATGTTGCACCAGATATAATTCTTCCTCAAAAAAATAAATTCAACAATCAGCAGTCTCCGACAGAAAGGCCTTTCCAAGTTGCATCTGTGGATAATTCACCAGTGCACAGTCAACGTGGGTATCCGCTTTTTCCAAACAAAAGGCCAAATAAAGGTCAAGGAATGACACCTTCTCCTGAGACTGACACTGAAGACACTTTCACACATATTTCTAGAGATGATGTTCCAGCATCGCATATTTCCAAAGTGACACCAACTAGGGTACAACAAACATATTCACCTGGTAAAAATGAGCCTGCATATCCATTGTTTCCCAGAAAACCACAGCCTAATATTGCACCAGATATAATTCTTCCTCAAGAAAATAATTTTAACAATCAGCAGTCTCCGAAAGAAACGCCTCTCCAAGTTGCATCTGTGGAAAATTCATCAGTGCACAATCAACGTGGGTATCCGCTTTTTCCAAACGAAAGGCCAAATAAAGGTCAAAGGATGACACCTTCTCCTGTGCCACAAGAAGACACTTTTACACATATTTCTAGAGAGATGCCCACTGATGTCCCAGCATCGCATATTTCCAAAGTGACACTAACTAGGGTACCACAACAAACATATGTACCTGGTAAAAATGAGCTTGCATATCCATTGTTTCCCAGGAAATCACCGTCTAATCTTGCACCAGACATAACTATTCCCCAAGACAATGAATTCAACAATGAGCAATCTGAAGTTCCTAGAGACAAACCTTCTAAAGTTGATGAAGTTGCACATTCCAATAAAGGTGCGTTTCCACTTTTTCCAAGAGAAAGTCCAGCAAAAATTTCAGGTATAACAAAGGTGCCTGTGTCCCAAGAAGATTTTGTACCAGTTTTTAAACAGATTTCCACTAATGATCTCCCTGCAACACACTCTCTTGTGCAAAAAGAAGAAATATATCCGCACTTTTCAAATAAAAGGCCGAGTGAAGTTTCAGGAATGAAAATTTCCTCACTACCCCAAGAGGATGTATCTGTACAAATTTATAAAGAAACAACCACTGAAAACATTCTAGCGACACATTCATCCATGCGTAAAGAAATGACATTTCCACCCTTTATAAGAGAAAAGCCGATTAAAGTCTCAGGGATAACCCATTCTGCTGAACCTCAAAAAGACATTTTTGGACAAGTTTATAAAGAGAAATCACCGTATGATCTTCCAGCCACATTTGCTCCAGTGCGTAATGAAGATAGTATTCTGGTCGTTCCAATAGATGAGACTAAATTTTCAGGGAAGAGAAATCCTGATGTGCTTCAGGAAGATATGTTTGTGCAAAGTTTGACAGATAGGCCGATTCAAAATGCACCAGTGAAATTTTCACCGATGCAAAATAGCAATGCATACCCGACCTTCAAAGGAGACGTATTAACCAAAACTACTACATCAAACCAGATTCTCACAAATGGACAATACGTAAATCCAGATAATACGGAGCTATTTCCTGGTCAATCAAAGATTGTTAAAGTACCTATCTTGCATATATATGACCGCAGAGTACCTGTTGAAGATTCAACAGTAGTGAATAAAGAAGACATATTCCCATTTGTGCAATCAGAATAGTTTTTCAACTAAGAATTTATAACTTTAGTCTAATCTATAATATGAAGTATATTCAGTTATATTTTACTTGTGTACTTAAACAGCAAATTTAATTTTTTTTAATATGCCTTATAAATATATCTTTAATTTTAAAATAAATGTACTTTTCAAATTAAAATTTTTGCAATTTCCTTTTTGAAAATTGTTTTTGACAAGATAATTATTTTTTAATAACTATGGAATTTTTTTTAGTGTAAACAACCCTATAATAATTAGATTAATTAATGAGAGAAGAGAATTAATGGCCACTTTTTTAAAAAAATTGTATTTAAAATTTGTCATATCACCTTCACTTAATTATTTAATGTTGACATAACTAAATAAGCTTTTTATATTTTCAGTTTCAATATGTATTTTTTCATGCACATTTCAGTCTTATAGAGTGGATTAAAAAAAAACTGGTGGGTTCTATAGTTGTCAATATCTTCTGCGATTGTTGATGTTAGTTAACTGAAAAAAAAATTATAATTTAAAAGCTATAATGAAATGAAATTCAGTGTTTACAAATCTATGGTTAAAAAATGAAGGATTGCAACAATTAGAACTTCACCCTGGTGTTTTCTATTTCGAACACTTAGCTTAAAAATTACATATATTAAATGGAACCTCAATTTCGTTTTAAAAGATTCTCTATTCATTGGATTGGATGAAAAAAATTTTACTTTCACTATACATGTGCTGCTATACTATACATATGTTGCATCCTGCATGTGTTATATGTATATATATATGTATATATATATATATATATATATATATATATATATATATATATATATATATACATATATATATATATATATATATATATATATATATATATATATATATTAGTATACTATACATGTATATGACATGGGAGCTAAATTAAGACATTTTTAATGCTGAATATTACTAGAGATTTTTGTATGAAGTTTCCATTTGTAAAATTTCATGCACATTACATATATAATTGCAGAAACTATGAAATTGTAACAGAATGAAGAACGGATGGACATCACAAAATTATATGAGTCCTGTTTGTCACTAAGGAGCCTTAGAAATAACATTTGCCAATTTGTTTTGTCCACACAATCTGTTGTGTATTAATAAATTGTTACGAATTTTCACATTCACATTTGCATTTGTGAATATTTACATGTTTTTTAATATTCGCATTTGAGTTCATATTTGCAAAATAATGTGAATATTTTTGCTTATTAAAATAAAAAATTTATTAAGATAAACAATAAACTAATTTTCAAAAATTATTTAATGCAAAAAAATTTTGCGAACAAGTTATGACGAGAAAGTTATCATGAAAACAAAGAGAAATTGAGTTTTTTTAACGTAAACACAAATATTTGCTAAAGTACAAAGTTTCTAAATAGTTATCTACACAAACGTATAAAACGAATTAAACTGCTATAAATTATTCATAAAAAAACCAATTAAAACATTAATTAATAACAATCGATATGATAATAACAGACCTTTTAAAATAGTACTTTTGCTAAAAAAAAATTAAATGTTTATCGGCTAATATCAAATTGAAGTGTAATATAAAAGCTTTGATACCTTTCCTCCTCGCAGTCTGTTTCGCTGAGGTGAATAAAAAAACCAGCTCCATTAAACATTGTTTCTCTGGGAATATTCATATTGTAGTAGTTGAACAAAGTGAAGTTTAAAAAGGTGGTATTGACGTATGCATTCATGAATACCGGTGCCGTATATTCGCATTCGTATTCGCAAATGTGTAAAAATTTATCTTCATTCATCACTAGTTTGTATATAAGCTATTATTTCCGAAGTTATTGGTTTAATTTAGTGAATTTTTTTGATTTACTTCAATGACAAATTTGCCAACTTTTTTCTGTTAATTATATTTAATAAACACTATATTAATAAGTTTCGTAGAGTAAAAGACAAGTACTGTTAAAATTCTAATCAGTGTACACAAAAAATTATAAAGGTTTAGTTTTTTTTAAGAATTTCTTTCCCTGCTTTGCTCATTTAACTACTTATTTACACTAAAGTTGTCACATGTTTTTGTTTCCATAAACTCATGTTTTTGTTTCCATAAACGCACAAAAAATAAATACAAAAATTACTAATTTTGAAAATGGTACTTTATTAATTTAACTTTCAAATGACTGTCGTTTTCTTATAACACTACTGACAAGAAGTAATGTCTGTGACAGCCCGAAGTAAAAAGAAGTTAATTATACAATATATCTGAGAAAAATGCACTTTTATTGGACAACAAATTCTTTACTTCTTTCTTTCAAATGTCACCTTTATTTTTAGTAAACTTATACAATAGTTCCATAACAAACCAATCAAATGTGTTTAAGAGATACAGATTTCGCGACTCTTGAAATTACTGTTTTAAATTAATAATTAAGAAAGTTCTAATCAAGTACTAGTACTTCAAATTTAAAAAAATTTTTTTCAAATATGTAGTTAAAAATTAGACGAAGGAAGACATCCCCCTTTACTTCAAAGTTTAATATTTTGTACCTATAAAAACGTTTCTACGTACAATAAAACCTGTTATGTGCACAGCGGCATTTTGCATGGGGTTGGCCCAGGGCCGTTGTAACCCCAGGACCGTTGTAGTAGCATGTTTGATAGACTAAAATTAATAACTGGTGTTTTATTTACTAGACCTGAATAGAAACAACACTATACCCTACTCAATAAAATGTGCAAGAAAAATGTCCTTCCTCATTTGAAATGTATGGATAGAACTTGAATAATTTTTTTACTGTTTCACTGCGTATTAGCAGATATTCTCAACTGCAAGGCCATGATGGACTGACAGATGCAATCAAATTATAAGGGTCATTTTACTACAGAATCTTAAAAAGTTAAAAAACAATGCTACGATAAAATTTGTGTATTTCTTTTGTATCTAATTTTATTATAACAATTTCAATGGATTTTCTGGCTAATTTCGACGTATATAAGGAGTTTGTAAATAAGTACAGAATGTCAGTTATCAAATCACATAAATACATAATAATGGCATAACCATTTCAATATCTTTTTGTGATTTTATGTCACGAGCAATACAATGATTTTTTACTCAATTTAGCGATTGCTGTTTTAATAAGGTTTTTAATAACATTTTTTAGGAAATCAAATGTTTTCATTTTATTGTCTCATAACGAATCAACAACAAAACTCATTAGGGCAACAATGTCAAGGATGTGATAAAATACAATAAAGAGGCATCTATAAGAATGCCGACTGTTATTGTGACTTTGGTCTGATGATGATTTAGTTACAACAAATTATTACTAAATAATATGATATATATTCAGTCATTGCATAGTGAAGTTTTTTGAGGGGTTTTTAAACAATAATATACAAACAATGTTCTTGGTACCTCATTTTAATTTCCGCTTCTTGTAACTTTTTTGTAATTGTCCTTTCTATAATGTAAAAAGCATTACTTAGTGATTATAAAATATACTTAAAGTTTTATTAATAATTTAAACTAATCTGTAATATAAAGCATTAAAAACTGTTATTAATTAAAGATAATATGTTTATAACATTGTGTACTTCATTAAACATTATCTTAATTGTATGAAGAATAGATGAAAAGGTATATATGTTTTGAACACACAAAATTAAGGCTCCCTAATCATTTCGCAAAACTATTTTTTCAAAATAATATGCCCAAAATAATTTTGTATCAGATCAAAAGACATATAAAAAGATGCATATATTATAGATCACTCTATGTTTAATATTTTACGAGAGGCTTCAAAATGAAACGTGATTTAATGTCAATTTCATTTGAATATATTTAACCAATGACACTACATTCAAGATGATGAGTGAATGAAATATTCACCCCTATATATGAGAAGATTTATCACCATATTTTTTAATTAATATTATATATTAACTAAGGTCCCATCTGAAGCTCAATTTGCATCATTTCATGTGGATCGATCTGAGATTGTAGAAACAGTGAATCTGTGGCAAACAAATGGACAGATGGATATGTGAAAATTATAAGTTTGATTGTGGGATCCTAAAATTGTTAAGGCAAATTAATTACGTACTCAACCAAAAATAATGTATAAATTAAAACAAAGGTCATTCTCAATTTGTTAAAAGTTTGGTAATTTTTAATGGTCTTTTAAATAAAAGAAATTAACTTCAGTTCTTAAACACGTTTTGGAATTAGTTAATAAGTATGATATCCACATTGACGAATGTAATTTTGAAATGAAACCTTTTCGTTTTCCACTTTTCTTAAATTTTCTTTAACATTATCTCCAGGTAAGCCGAACTAACTAGTCAAAAGGGAATATTTGAAAAATTTTGATGTCCAAATGTAACTGATAGCACTCGCAAATCAATAATGCATCTGTATTTAGAAAGGAGATTTTTATACAATTTTATCACAAGGTATAATGGCAGTAAAAAATGGGCAGTTTTTATTTTGTCATATTATTAACAAAATATTATTTATTAAGAGGTTGTATTAATTGTAATTGTTACTGGCAGGTATAGTGTATTCTGGCACATAAAAACGAACGTTCTAAATTTGAAATTCATTCTTTTTGAATGAAAATTCTCTTTCACTGACAAAAACGTATTTTTTGGCGGTAAATTAAATCCAATTCTTTCTAAGTTCCTTAACGAATAAATTTTAATTAAATTTCTGTTGTTTGCTGCATTAGTTCACTTCTGTTTGCTGTTCTCAGTATGGTTGAAAAAACGATAAGAGCTAGCCAATGTTATGTGTCTCAGCAGTATAATGTGAGCCGTTCCACCGTCCAAAGGACCTGTCAACGATACCAAGAAACGGGCTCCGTCAGTAGAAGGCTCGGTTCTGGAAGAAAACGGAGCACTGAGCCACGGGACAACCATATTATAATCAATCAAGCGCTACGAAATCGTCAAGTTACGTACGTGGATCTCAAACAGAACCTCGAGAACGTCAGAGGTACACGAGTAAGCCTCTGGACAGTCAGAAGGAGACTTCAGGCCGTCAATATACATAGCTATCGCCCAGCTCGGGACTCTACATTTCTCCATGAGCATCGAGTTGCCAGATTGAGATTCGCTCAAAATTTTTCATCATGAACTTGACAAGACTGGAATAGTGTTTTATTCTCCGATGAAGCTCTTATATCGATTAGTGATGAGGATCGACGTCGGCGAGTCTTACGAAGACCTGGAGAACGCTTCGCAGAAGTGTGTTTTGAGGAAATCACCCCTTACGGTGGAGGCTTCGTAATGTTTTGGGCTGGTATTAACTCAGACGACCGTACCGAGTTAGTTTTAAAATACTGTCTACATCAACACAATAAATTTGAAAGAATTAGATTTGGTTAATTTGGTCCCATTACCACTAAATGAAATTTAAGAATAAATTTTAGGAATTGTATTTGGAACATAATTTAAATAAATGTTTTTGCTTTCACTTTTATTTCTCTAGGTAGTTGCAATAGTTTATAATCTTGTACAGTTTATATTATTTATGTTTGTGGAAACTAAAAATTTGTGCGTAATTTCCCTGTCAAAGATTTTATAACATTTTTATTTGCTTTTCTTGTTTTATAGTTTGTGTCTGCATTTTGTGTTTGTTACAAAAGTTATAACCGTTTCTCATTCTAAAATGATTTTAAACATTTTAGCGCCATGGTTTTTTACTCATATATACTTTCACTTTCACTTTTTGGTTTCTAATTAATGGTTTCACAACCAAGGAAATTTTTTAGTCAATAAATAGGAATTTTCATTAGTCATGGAGTGAGCGGGTATTGAAACAAGCCATACTTTTCAAGTAAAAATGGAGTTAGTAGGTTTTGAAACTATACAACTTATATGCCTTCCCCGGAGCTTTCTAATAAATTGTTAATGGCAATTTTTTCAAAACAATCAATCTTGATTTTTCCGGAGCTTCTGGAAGAAAAGCTAATATCATAATAAATATATAAACCTTTGTTTTTTTGCCAATTATCCTAGAAAGCATTGTCCAAAGCTCCTTTTGAAGTTTTGTGTGCATTAAAATGCAACGATGAAGATGTCTTCTCCACTATGGTGTCTTCCATGTTTTCCATGGAGTCATATCTTCCCCCAATTACTAATATGTAACAGACTCTTGTCATTCTCAATAATTTTTTTCACAAATTATCTTGTTTTTCTCTGTAATTTGTGTGTAAAAATAGCAACAAATTATAAAGTAAATTTCTCAACCTCTGTAAAACGGAGACTAAATTCACTGACCTCTATTCACATAAACTCATATAGTTTCCGTTTTAATTCTAAATAAATATTGGTGAAAGAATTTTTTAAATTACATAAGTAGTTTCGGATATTACCTCCTGCATCCAAACTTACAAAATTTAACTTTTCATAATACATGAAATTATTTGTAACGGGATTATATACAATCTATATCCATCCTGAAGGTCCTTTTTAAATAATGGTGAAAGAATTTTTTAAATTGGATGATTAGTTTCGGGTATTACCTCCTACATCCAAACTTGGAAAGTATAACTCTTACAATATTAAAAATATTTTTTAACGGAATAATATACAAGCTATGTTCATCCTGAAGGTCCTTTCTAAATATTGGTGAAAGAATTTTTGTAATCGGATGAGTAGGTTCGGAGATTACCTCCTACATCCAAACTTACAAACTGTTTTTTACAACACGTTTTTTAAAACTCTGAACTTCTAATTTACTCCTCATAAAACTTCATATCAGGCACTATATATGAAAATCGATTCTTAAGGAGCAAACTCCAAAAAAATATTGTAAGTTTAAACTTATAAAGAATTGAAAGTGATTTACATAGATTAAGAAAGTATATTTTTTAATAATTTTCATATGTTTGATCATTTTTATACCAATAATTACATAAAAAATATTTATTGAAAAAATATCACTTTAAAAATTATATTTATTTTACTATAAATGATGGTGATACTATAATAGAATAGAAAAATACTGTTTCATTTTTAAAAATAATTATATTAATAACAATAAATTGATTAAACTCTTTTATTCATATTTGATGTTTTCACTGTACAGTCCCTGAAGTTACAAAGTTTGGCATATATTTATGGCTAGTAAATGTTTCATACTTTGAATACAATTTAAACAATAATTTAATCTTAAAAACTAACAATTTTATTATTACCTAATCTAAGGCTGACTTTATTGTTTATAAAGGAAATATTGTAACCTGGGGTATGGTATATACTTATAAAGAACTGAAAGTTAAATGTACGCGATACATCTGACATTATTTACAACACTATACTGGTTCTTATGTACATTATGTAGGCAACGTCAATGCTTTTTTTTAATGAAAATGTTTTCTATTTTCATTTTATTTATAAATTTCTTCCATATTACTGTTGAAATATACTCGTATGTTCATACGAATAATTGAAAAAATTAGAGAATGTTAGTTTTTATGACAATCGGTTTTAAGGACTCGATTTGACTAATCCCTTGAAAGTTGTTATGACCAATTTTGACTGTATTTATCAATAATATGTCATTAAAGTTTGCACATTTTTATACAAAGATTACAAAAAAGAATATTTATTGGAAAAACTTCACTTTAAAAATTGTGACGTGTTTATTACAAATTATTTGTGGTAACTATAGTATCATGAAAAAAAATCCTGTTTCATGTTTAAAAATAATTACTTTAATGTTTTGTTGTTTTGGAAATACATTTCCTGAAGTTACAGAGTATGTCAAATATGTATACCTAGTAACAGTTTCATATCTTGAGTGAAATTTGAACAATAATTTATGTAGTAATAATTATGAAAAAAATATTTATTAAAAAAATATCACTTTAAAAATTATGAATGTAAGGAATTAATAATAATTTATGATTGCTAAAATGTAATACAGAATCCTGTTTGATGTTACAAATAATTACAAAAACCATTATATGATTAAACAACATATATAAAATCTCTCATTCATCTTTGTCATTTTGAGTTTATGTTTCCTGAATTTAAAAAATATGGCATATATGTGTAAAATATTTAAGCCTAAAATATTTAAGTTTATAATATAAATTTGATTTTAGGTTAAAAATTTTATGTCTTCGCTAACCTGATAACTCTTTTAATTTCAACATGATTCCGGATTAACTTTCTATCTTTTAATAATTGTGAGGCAGAAAGTTGTGAACGATCTTTAAGAAATGCTGGTGTATTATATATTTAAGAAATGCTGGTATATTACCAATCACATTTTTTTGTACAAACATATGTTGCACAATCAAACCTCTATTGGCCATGTTTGAGTTACTTTTATCAGACATATTTTTCAGCATAGCTCTTTCTACCAATTGATGATCGCTATTCGAACTGCCATATGCTTCAGAAATATATGAAATTAATTCTCCAGGTATGATGCCTAATAACACTTGTAAAGTTTTTTCTTTTTTAAAAAAAACTGATCACTTATAATTCCAAATCACATTATCTTAATTCATTATAAGTTGGACAAAACGTATGTAACACAAACATACATTTTTTGCAGTTCTTTAAGCCTATGTTAGCCTTACACAGGCTTAGACTACGTTTGACTGTTTTTGAAAATTATGGTTAGACTAGTATCCATTCTTGGTTTCTGAGTTGATATTGTAGCCTTGGTAAATAGTTCAGTTCGAGCAGGTAACTTGTTCTCTTCGGAGGTAATTTCGAATTCTAAAACTTCAGGCACTGTTGCTTATTCAACTGATTAAGGTTGGTTACAGAAATGACAACTACGGCTTTTCTATGAAAATATCTTTGAGTTTGTTCAGTAATCTCCTACTCATTTTTTGTACTTGAAAATATAGAACGAACTGAATCTTATTTCAAAAATTTGTGTAATTGCAGTTTACCTGTAAAAATAATTAGGTTAATGTTGAATTATTTAAAAAGTTTTGGTACAAACAATACTAAATCTTACTGAAAATATATATTTTCAGTCCTGTGTATTTGCACAGTAATCTGATGGCTTGAAGTGCTTTCTGTATATTTTAATGCCACAAAATTGTTAAGTTTCAGTCCTTTCTCTCAAAGTCTATCAATTTTAGAGTCTCTGGGAAACAAGTGAATACCTTGTTCTTTACAGGGAAATTTACTACTTATGGTGAGAGAAATTGGTGCTGAATAGCTCCATTAATTGCAGTTTGAAACAGATAAAAATATAAGCACTGTGGATGAAAAAAACAAATTATGATAAGTGGAAATCTCCATTTATCTATCACAGAGCTATCATAGTCCACTTTGGCCCGTCTTATCAAGTTATGTTTTAAGTTAAATTTAGATTTACAAACACAACTTCAGTAAATGTACACTTCCCACGTGAGGATCTCTTGCAAAATGTGGCCTAAATTTATTAAAATAATTTTGTTTTTAATTTTAGTTGTGCACGTGGTTAGTTCTTAGCGTAAAATTAAGATTTATGGCCGACAAATTAATCACCCGCTAAGATATAGTAGCAGTTATCATTATCGTTATGGTCAAAAAATGCCATACCACATGGGAACTCGACATTGGCATCCTTATCCAACTACATACAATTCAAGAAGACATTTCACTCATACTCCTATGTATACGAAATATAAATTTCCAATAAATCAAACAATAATTCCTTTAATTATTATCAGTGTCAAGTTCTCAAGTGAACTACATGCTGCCACAGTTTTCAAAAAGAAAAACAGTTAAAGTTGAATCAGTAAAACATAATCTCTATTATCCACCTGTTAACACACATCCACATGTTTCAAGAATGACTACTGGGAAACCACAAGAAACAAATTCACCTGGGAAAAATGAGTCTGCATATCCATTGTTTTCCCGAAAAATACAACCTAACGTTGCAACAGATGTAATTCTTCCTCAACACAATGAATTGAACAAAGAGCAGTCGCTGGTAGAAAGGCTTTCCCAAGTTGAATCTATGGAAAACTTCCAAGTACACAGTCAACGTGGATATCCGCTTTTTCCAAACGTAAAGGCAAATAAAGGTCAAGAGGTGACTCTTCCGTCTGGGCCGCAAGAAGAAGTATTCATGTAAGTTTCCAGAAAGTCCTACTAAAAATATTTTAGTTGAACATACACTATTTATAGCATATCTTATTAATACACAACTGTTTATTTCGCAAGTGACAGCAACTAAGGCATAACGAAAAACATTCACCTGGAAATAACGAGTTTGCATATCCATTGTTTTCTAGAAAACTACTATCTAATGTTGCACCAGATACTATTCTTCTCTAAAACAATAAGATATCTTAAGTTTGGAGAGACACCTACTGGAGATATTTTAGCTATGCATTTCCTACTACCGATTATAGGCATATTTCCCATTGGCCACTAAAATTTCAAGAATACCTAATGAATTCTACTGTTTCTCAAGAAGATTTTGTAACTGTTTATAAAACCTAACCTAACCTAACCTAACCTAACCTAACCTAACCTAAGCTAACCTAAGCTAACCAAACCTAACCTAACCAGACCTACCCTGACCTGACCTGACCTGACCTGACCTGACCTGACCTGACCTGACCTGACCTGACCTGACCTGACCTGACCTGACCTGACCTGACCTGACCTGACCTGACCTGACCTGACCTGACCTGACCTGACCTGACCTGACCTGACCTGACCTGACCTGACCTGACCTGACCTGACCTGACCTGACCTGACCTGACCTGACCTGACCTGACCTGACCTGACCTGACCTGACCTGACCTGACCTGACCTGACCTGACCTGACCTGACCTGACCTGACCTGACCTGACCTGACCTGACCTGACCTGACCTGACCTGACCTGACCTGACCTGACCTGACCTGACCTGACCTGACCTGACCTGACCTGACCTGACCTGACCTGACCTGACCTGACCTGACCTGACCTGACCTGACCTGACCTGACCTGACCTGACCTGACCTGACCTGACCTGACCTGACCTGACCTGACCTGACCTGACCTGACCTGACCTGACCTGACCTGACCTGACCTGACCTGACCTGACCTGACCTGACCTGACCTGACCTGACCTGACCTGACCTGACCTGACCTGACCTGACCTGACCTGACCTGACCTGACCTGACCTGACCTGACCTGACCTGACCTGACCTGACCTGACCTGACCTGACCTGACCTGACCTGACCTGACCTGACCTGACCTGACCTGACCTGACCTGACCTGACCTGACCTGACCTGACCTGACCTGACCTGACCTGACCTGACCTGACCTGACCTGACCTGACCTGACCTGACCTGACCTGACCTGACCTGACCTGACCTGACCTGACCTGACCTGACCTGACCTGACCTGACCTGACCTGACCTGACCTGACCTGACCTGACCTGACCTGACCTGACCTGACCTGACCTGACCTGACCTGACCTGACCTGACCTGACCTGACCTGACCTGACCTGACCTGACCTGACCTGACCTGACCTGACCTGACCTGACCTGACCTGACCTGACCTGACCTGACCTGACCTGACCTGACCTGACCTGACCTGACCTGACCTGACCTGACCTGACCTGACCTGACCTGACCTGACCTGACCTGACCTGACCTGACCTGACCTGACCTGACCTGACCTGACCTGACCTGACCTGACCTGACCTGACCTGACCTGACCTGACCTGACCTGACCTGACCTGACCTGACCTGACCTGACCTGACCTGACCTGACCTGACCTGACCTGACCTGACCTGACCTGACCTGACCTGACCTGACCTGACCTGACCTGACCTGACCTGACCTGACCTGACCTGACCTGACCTGACCTGACCTGACCTGACCTGACCTGACCTGACCTGACCTGACCTGACCTGACCTGACCTGACCTGACCTGACCTGACCTGACCTGACCTGACCTGACCTGACCTGACCTGACCTGACCTGACCTGACCTGACCTGACCTGACCTGACCTGACCTGACCTGACCTGACCTGACCTGACCTGACCTGACCTGACCTGACCTGACCTGACCTGACCTGACCTGACCTGACCTGACCTGACCTGACCTGACCTGACCTGACCTGACCTGACCTGACCTGACCTGACCTGACCTGACCTGACCTGACCTGACCTGACCTGACCTGACCTGACCTGACCTGACCTGACCTGACCTGACCTGACCTGACCTGACCTGACCTGACCTGACCTGACCTGACCTGACCTGACCTGACCTGACCTGACCTGACCTGACCTGACCTGACCTGACCTGACCTGACCTGACCTGACCTGACCTGACCTGACCTGACCTGACCTGACCTGACCTGACCTGACCTGACCTGACCTGACCTGACCTGACCTGACCTGACCTGACCTGACCTGACCTGACCTGACCTGACCTGACCTGACCTGACCTGACCTGACCTGACCTGACCTGACCTGACCTGACCTGACCTGACCTGACCTGACCTGACCTGACCTGACCTGACCTGACCTGACCTGACCTGACCTGACCTGACCTGACCTGACCTGACCTGACCTGACCTGACCTGACCTGACCTGACCTGACCTGACCTGACCTGACCTGACCTGACCTGACCTGACCTGACCTGACCTGACCTGACCTGACCTGACCTGACCTGACCTGACCTGACCTGACCTGACCTGACCTGACCTGACCTGACCTGACCTGACCTGACCTGACCTGACCTGACCTGACCTGACCTGACCTGACCTGACCTGACCTGACCTGACCTGACCTGACCTGACCTGACCTGACCTGACCTGACCTGACCTGACCTGACCTGACCTGACCTGACCTGACCTGACCTGACCTGACCTGACCTGACCTGACCTGACCTGACCTGACCTGACCTGACCTGACCTGACCTGACCTGACCTGACCTGACCTGACCTGACCTGACCTGACCTGACCTGACCTGACCTGACCTGACCTGACCTGACCTGACCTGACCTGACCTGACCTGACCTGACCTGACCTGACCTGACCTGACCTGACCTGACCTGACCTGACCTGACCTGACCTGACCTGACCTGACCTGACCTGACCTGACCTGACCTGACCTGACCTGACCTGACCTGACCTGACCTGACCTGACCTGACCTGACCTGACCTGACCTGACCTGACCTGACCTGACCTGACCTGACCTGACCTGACCTGACCTGACCTGACCTGACCTGACCTGACCTGACCTGACCTGACCTGACCTGACCTGACCTGACCTGACCTGACCTGACCTGACCTGACCTGACCTGACCTGACCTGACCTGACCTGACCTGACCTGACCTGACCTGACCTGACCTGACCTGACCTGACCTGACCTGACCTGACCTGACCTGACCTGACCTGACCTGACCTGACCTGACCTGACCTGACCTGACCTGACCTGACCTGACCTGACCTGACCTGACCTGACCTGACCTGACCTGACCTGACCTGACCTGACCTGACCTGACCTGACCTGACCTGACCTGACCTGACCTGACCTGACCTGACCTGACCTGACCTGACCTGACCTGACCTGACCTGACCTGACCTGACCTGACCTGACCTGACCTGACCTGACCTGACCTGACCTGACCTGACCTGACCTGACCTGACCTGACCTGACCTGACCTGACCTGACCTGACCTGACCTGACCTGACCTGACCTGACCTGACCTGACCTGACCTGACCTGACCTGACCTGACCTGACCTGACCTGACCTGACCTGACCTGACCTGACCTGACCTGACCTGACCTGACCTGACCTGACCTGACCTGACCTGACCTGACCTGACCTGACCTGACCTGACCTGACCTGACCTGACCTGACCTGACCTGACCTGACCTGACCTGACCTGACCTGACCTGACCTGACCTGACCTGACCTGACCTGACCTGACCTGACCTGACCTGACCTGACCTGACCTGACCTGACCTGACCTGACCTGACCTGACCTGACCTGACCTGACCTGACCTGACCTGACCTGACCTGACCTGACCTGACCTGACCTGACCTGACCTGACCTGACCTGACCTGACCTGACCTGACCTGACCTGACCTGACCTGACCTGACCTGACCTGACCTGACCTGACCTGACCTGACCTGACCTGACCTGACCTGACCTGACCTGACCTGACCTGACCTGACCTGACCTGACCTGACCTGACCTGACCTGACCTGACCTGACCTGACCTGACCTGACCTGACCTGACCTGACCTGACCTGACCTGACCTGACCTGACCTGACCTGACCTGACCTGACCTGACCTGACCTGACCTGACCTGACCTGACCTGACCTGACCTGACCTGACCTGACCTGACCTGACCTGACCTGACCTGACCTGACCTGACCTGACCTGACCTGACCTGACCTGACCTGACCTGACCTGACCTGACCTGACCTGACCTGACCTGACCTGACCTGACCTGACCTGACCTGACCTGACCTGACCTGACCTGACCTGACCTGACCTGACCTGACCTGACCTGACCTGACCTGACCTGACCTGACCTGACCTGACCTGACCTGACCTGACCTGACCTGACCTGACCTGACCTGACCTGACCTGACCTGACCTGACCTGACCTGACCTGACCTGACCTGACCTGACCTGACCTGACCTGACCTGACCTGACCTGACCTGACCTGACCTGACCTGACCTGACCTGACCTGACCTGACCTGACCTGACCTGACCTGACCTGACCTGACCTGACCTGACCTGACCTGACCTGACCTGACCTGACCTGACCTGACCTGACCTGACCTGACCTGACCTGACCTGACCTGACCTGACCTGACCTGACCTGACCTGACCTGACCTGACCTGACCTGACCTGACCTGACCTGACCTGACCTGACCTGACCTGACCTGACCTGACCTGACCTGACCTGACCTGACCTGACCTGACCTGACCTGACCTGACCTGACCTGACCTGACCTGACCTGACCTGACCTGACCTGACCTGACCTGACCTGACCTGACCTGACCTGACCTGACCTGACCTGACCTGACCTGACCTGACCTGACCTGACCTGACCTGACCTGACCTGACCTGACCTGACCTGACCTGACCTGACCTGACCTGACCTGACCTGACCTGACCTGACCTGACCTGACCTGACCTGACCTGACCTGACCTGACCTGACCTGACCTGACCTGACCTGACCTGACCTGACCTGACCTGACCTGACCTGACCTGACCTGACCTGACCTGACCTGACCTGACCTGACCTGACCTGACCTGACCTGACCTGACCTGACCTGACCTGACCTGACCTGACCTGACCTGACCTGACCTGACCTGACCTGACCTGACCTGACCTGACCTGACCTGACCTGACCTGACCTGACCTGACCTGACCTGACCTGACCTGACCTGACCTGACCTGACCTGACCTGACCTGACCTGACCTGACCTGACCTGACCTGACCTGACCTGACCTGACCTGACCTGACCTGACCTGACCTGACCTGACCTGACCTGACCTGACCTGACCTGACCTGACCTGACCTGACCTGACCTGACCTGACCTGACCTGACCTGACCTGACCTGACCTGACCTGACCTGACCTGACCTGACCTGACCTGACCTGACCTGACCTGACCTGACCTGACCTGACCTGACCTGACCTGACCTGACCTGACCTGACCTGACCTGACCTGACCTGACCTGACCTGACCTGACCTGACCTGACCTGACCTGACCTGACCTGACCTGACCTGACCTGACCTGACCTGACCTGACCTGACCTGACCTGACCTGACCTGACCTGACCTGACCTGACCTGACCTGACCTGACCTGACCTGACCTGACCTGACCTGACCTGACCTGACCTGACCTGACCTGACCTGACCTGACCTGACCTGACCTGACCTGACCTGACCTGACCTGACCTGACCTGACCTGACCTGACCTGACCTGACCTGACCTGACCTGACCTGACCTGACCTGACCTGACCTGACCTGACCTGACCTGACCTGACCTGACCTGACCTGACCTGACCTGACCTGACCTGACCTGACCTGACCTGACCTGACCTGACCTGACCTGACCTGACCTGACCTGACCTGACCTGACCTGACCTGACCTGACCTGACCTGACCTGACCTGACCTGACCTGACCTGACCTGACCTGACCTGACCTGACCTGACCTGACCTGACCTGACCTGACCTGACCTGACCTGACCTGACCTGACCTGACCTGACCTGACCTGACCTGACCTGACCTGACCTGACCTGACCTGACCTGACCTGACCTGACCTGACCTGACCTGACCTGACCTGACCTGACCTGACCTGACCTGACCTGACCTGACCTGACCTGACCTGACCTGACCTGACCTGACCTGACCTGACCTGACCTGACCTGACCTGACCTGACCTGACCTGACCTGACCTGACCTGACCTGACCTGACCTGACCTGACCTGACCTGACCTGACCTGACCTGACCTGACCTGACCTGACCTGACCTGACCTGACCTGACCTGACCTGACCTGACCTGACCTGACCTGACCTGACCTGACCTGACCTGACCTGACCTGACCTGACCTGACCTGACCTGACCTGACCTGACCTGACCTGACCTGACCTGACCTGACCTGACCTGACCTGACCTGACCTGACCTGACCTGACCTGACCTGACCTGACCTGACCTGACCTGACCTGACCTGACCTGACCTGACCTGACCTGACCTGACCTGACCTGACCTGACCTGACCTGACCTGACCTGACCTGACCTGACCTGACCTGACCTGACCTGACCTGACCTGACCTGACCTGACCTGACCTGACCTGACCTGACCTGACCTGACCTGACCTGACCTGACCTGACCTGACCTGACCTGACCTGACCTGACCTGACCTGACCTGACCTGACCTGACCTGACCTGACCTGACCTGACCTGACCTGACCTGACCTGACCTGACCTGACCTGACCTGACCTGACCGACCTGACCTGACCTGACCTGACCTGACCTGACCTGACCTGACCTGACCTGACCTGACCTGACCTGACCTGACCTGACCTGACCTGACCTGACCTGACCTGACCTGACCTGACCTGACCTGACCTGACCTGACCTGACCTGACCTGACCTGACCTGACCTGACCTGACCTGACCTGACCTGACCTGACCTGACCTGACCTGACCTGACCTGACCTGACCTGACCTGACCTGACCTGACCTGACCTGACCTGACCTGACCTGACCTGACCTGACCTGACCTGACCTGACCTGACCTGACCTGACCTGACCTGACCTGACCTGACCTGACCTGACCTGACCTGACCTGACCTGACCTGACCTGACCTGACCTGACCTGACCTGACCTGACCTGACCTGACCTGACCTGACCTGACCTGACCTGACCTGACCTGACCTGACCTGACCTGACCTGACCTGACCTGACCTGACCTGACCTGACCTGACCTGACCTGACCTGACCTGACCTGACCTGACCCTGACCTGACCTGACCTGACCTGACCTGACCTGACCTGACCTGACCTGACCTGACCTGACCTGACCTGACCTGACCTGACCTGACCTGACCTGACCTGACCTGACCTGACCTGACCTGACCTGACCTGACCTGACCTGACCTGACCTGACCTGACCTGACCTGACCTGACCTGACCTGACCTGACCTGACCTGACCTGACCTGACCTGACCTGACCTGACCTGACCTGACCTGACCTGACCTGACCTGACCTGACCTGACCTGACCTGACCTGACCTGACCTGACCTGACCTGACCTGACCTGACCTGACCTGACCTGACCTGACCTGACCTGACCTGACCTGACCTGACCTGACCTGACCTGACCTGACCTGACCTGACCTGACCTGACCTGACCTGACCTGACCTGACCTGACCTGACCTGACCTGACCTGACCTGACCTGACCTGACCTGACCTGACCTGACCTGACCTGACCTGACCTGACCTGACTGACCTGACCTGACCTGACCTGACCTGACCTGACCTGACCTGACCTGACCTGACCTGACCTGACCTGACCTGACCTGACCTGACCTGACCTGACCTGACCTGACCTGACCTGACCTGACCTGACCTGACCTGACCTGACCTGACCTGACCTGACCTGACCTGACCTGACCTGACCTGACCTGACCTGACCTGACCTGACCTGACCTGACCTGACCTGACCTGACCTGACCTGACCTGACCTGACCTGACCTGACCTGACCTGACCTGACCTGACCTGACCTGACCTGACCTGACCTGACCTGACCTGACCTGACCTGACCTGACCTGACCTGACCTGACCTGACCTGACCTGACCTGACCTGACCTGACCTGACCTGACCTGACCTGACCTGACCTGACCTGACCTGACCTGACCTGACCTGACCTGACCTGACCTGACCTGACCTGACCTGACCTGACCTGACCTGACCTGACCTGACCTGACCTGACCTGACCTGACCTGACCTGACCTGACCTGACCTGACCTGACCTGACCTGACCTGACCTGACCTGACCTGACCTGACCTGACCTGACCTGACCTGACCTGACCTGACCTGACCTGACCTGACCTGACCTGACCTGACCTGACCTGACCTGACCTGACCTGACCTGACCTGACCTGACCTGACCTGACCTGACCTGACCTGACCTGACCTGACCTGACCTGACCTGACCTGACCTGACCTGACCTGACCTGACCTGACCTGACCTGACCTGACCTGACCTGACCTGACCTGACCTGACCTGACCTGACCTGACCTGACCTGACCTGACCTGACCTGACCTGACCTGACCTGACCTGACCTGACCTGACCTGACCTGACCTGACCTGACCTGACCTGACCTGACCTGACCTGACCTGACCTGACCTGACCTGACCTGACCTGACCTGACCTGACCTGACCTGACCTGACCTGACCTGACCTGACCTGACCTGACCTGACCTGACCTGACCTGACCTGACCTGACCTGACCTGACCTGACCTGACCTGACCTGACCTGACCTGACCTGACCTGACCTGACCTGACCTGACCTGACCTGACCTGACCTGACCTGACCTGACCTGACCTGACCTGACCTGACCTGACCTGACCTGACCTGACCTGACCTGACCTGACCTGACCTGACCTGACCTGACCTGACCTGACCTGACCTGACCTGACCTGACCTGACCTGACCTGACCTGACCTGACCTGACCTGACCTGACCTGACCTGACCTGACCTGACCTGACACCTGACCTGACCTGACCTGACCTGACCTGACCTGACCTGACCTGACCTGACCTGACCTGACCTGACCTGACCTGACCTGACCTGACCTGACCTGACTGACCTGACCTGACCTGACCTGACCTGACCTGACCTGACCTGACCTGACCTGACCTGACCTGACCTGACCTGACCTGACCTGACCTGACCTGACCTGACCTGACCTGACCTGACCTGACCTGACCTGACCTGACCTGACCTGACCTGACCTGACCTGACCTGACCTGACCTGACCTGACCTGACCTGACCTGACCTGACCTGACCTGACCTGACCTGACCTGACCTGACCTGACCTGACCTGACCTGACCTGACCTGACCTGACCTGACCTGACCTGACCTGACCTGACCTGACCTGACCTGACCTGACCTGACCTGACCTGACCTGACCTGACCTGACCTGACCTGACCTGACCTGACCTGACCTGACCTGACCTGACCTGACCTGACCTGACCTGACCTGACCTGACCTGACCTGACCTGACCTGACCTGACCTGACCTGACCTGACCTGACCTGACCTGACCTGACCTGACCTGACCTGACCTGACCTGACCTGACCTGACCTGACCTGACCTGACCTGACCTGACCTGACCTGACCTGACCTGACCTGACCTGACCTGACCTGACCTGACCTGACCTGACCTGACCTGACCTGACCTGACCTGACCTGACCTGACCTGACCTGACCTGACCTGACCTGACCTGACCTGACCTGACCTGACCTGACCTGACCTGACCTGACCTGACCTGACCTGACCTGACCTGACCTGACCTGACCTGACCTGACCTGACCTGACCTGACCTGACCTGACCTGACCTGACCTGACCTGACCTGACCTGACCTGACCTGACCTGACCTGACCTGACCTGACCTGACCTGACCTGACCTGACCTGACCTGACCTGACCTGACCTGACCTGACCTGACCTGACCTGACCTGACCTGACCTGACCTGACCTGACCTGACCTGACCTGACCTGACCTGACCTGACCTGACCTGACCTGACCTGACCTGACCTGACCTGACCTGACCTGACCTGACCTGACCTGACCTGACCTGACCTGACCTGACCTGACCTGACCTGACCTGACCTGACCTGACCTGACCTGACCTGACCTGACCTGACCTGACCTGACCTGACCTGACCTGACCTGACCTGACCTGACCTGACCTGACCTGACCTGACCTGACCTGACCTGACCTGACCTGACCTGACCTGACCTGACCTGACCTGACCTGACCTGACCTGACCTGACCTGACCTGACCTGACCTGACCTGACCTGACCTGACCTGACCTGACCTGACCTGACCTGACCTGACCTGACCTGACCTGACCTGACCTGACCTGACCTGACCTGACCTGACCTGACCTGACCTGACCTGACCTGACCTGACCTGACCTGACCTGACCTGACCTGACCTGACCTGACCTGACCTGACCTGACCTGACCTGACCTGACCTGACCTGACCTGACCTGACCTGACCTGACCTGACCTGACCTGACCTGACCTGACCTGACCTGACCTGACCTGACCTGACCTGACCTGACCTGACCTGACCTGACCTGACCTGACCTGACCTGACCTGACCTGACCTGACCTGACCTGACCTGACCTGACCTGACCTGACCTGACCTGACCTGACCTGACCTGACCTGACCTGACCTGACCTGACCTGACCTGACCTGACCTGACCTGACCTGACCTGACCTGACCTGACCTGACCTGACCTGACCTGACCTGACCTGACCTGACCTGACCTGACCTGACCTGACCTGACCTGACCTGACCTGACCTGACCTGACCTGACCTGACCTGACCTGACCTGACCTGACCTGACCTGACCTGACCTGACCTGACCTGACCTGACCTGACCTGACCTGACCTGACCTGACCTGACCTGACCTGACCTGACCTGACCTGACCTGACCTGACCTGACCTGACCTGACCTGACCTGACCTGACCTGACCTGACCTGACCTGACCTGACCTGACCTGACCTGACCTGACCTGACCTGACCTGACCTGACCTGACCTGACCTGACCTGACCTGACCTGACCTGACCTGACCTGACCTGACCTGACCTGACCTGACCTGACCTGACCTGACCTGACCTGACCTGACCTGACCTGACCTGACCTGACCTGACCTGACCTGACCTGACCTGACCTGACCTGACCTGACCTGACCTGACCTGACCTGACCTGACCTGACCTGACCTGACCTGACCTGACCTGACCTGACCTGACCTGACCTGACCTGACCTGACCTGACCTGACCTGACCTGACCTGACCTGACCTGACCTGACCTGACCTGACCTGACCTGACCTGACCTGACCTGACCTGACCTGACCTGACCTGACCTGACCTGACCTGACCTGACCTGACCTGACCTGACCTGACCTGACCTGACCTGACCTGACCTGACCTGACCTGACCTGACCTGACCTGACCTGACCTGACCTGACCTGACCTGACCTGACCTGACCTGACCTGACCTGACCTGACCTGACCTGACCTGACCTGACCTGACCTGACCTGACCTGACCTGACCTGACCTGACCTGACCTGACCTGACCTGACCTGACCTGACCTGACCTGACCTGACCTGACCTGACCTGACCTGACCTGACCTGACCTGACCTGACCTGACCTGACCTGACCTGACCTGACCTGACCTGACCTGACCTGACCTGACCTGACCTGACCTGACCTGACCTGACCTGACCTGACCTGACCTGACCTGACCTGACCTGACCTGACCTGACCTGACCTGACCTGACCTGACCTGACCTGACCTGACCTGACCTGACCTGACCTGACCTGACCTGACCTGACCTGACCTGACCTGACCTGACCTGACCTGACCTGACCTGACCTGACCTGACCTGACCTGACCTGACCTGACCTGACCTGACCTGACCTGACCTGACCTGACCTGACCTGACCTGACCTGACCTGACCTGACCTGACCTGACCTGACCTGACCTGACCTGACCTGACCTGACCTGACCTGACCTGACCTGACCTGACCTGACCTGACCTGACCTGACCTGACCTGACCTGACCTGACCTGACCTGACCTGACCTGACCTGACCTGACCTGACCTGACCTGACCTGACCTGACCTGACCTGACCTGACCTGACCTGACCTGACCTGACCTGACCTGACCTGACCTGACCTGACCTGACCTGACCTGACCTGACCTGACCTGACCTGACCTGACCTGACCTGACCTGACCTGACCTGACCTGACCTGACCTGACCTGACCTGACCTGACCTGACCTGACCTGACCTGACCTGACCTGACCTGACCTGACCTGACCTGACCTGACCTGACCTGACCTGACCTGACCTGACCTGACCTGACCTGACCTGACCTGACCTGACCTGACCTGACCTGACCTGACCTGACCTGACCTGACCTGACCTGACCTGACCTGACCTGACCTGACCTGACCTGACCTGACCTGACCTGACCTGACCTGACCTGACCTGACCTGACCTGACCTGACCTGACCTGACCTGACCTGACCTGACCTGACCTGACCTGACCTGACCTGACCTGACCTGACCTGACCTGACCTGACCTGACCTGACCTGACCTGACCTGACCTGACCTGACCTGACCTGACCTGACCTGACCTGACCTGACCTGACCTGACCTGACCTGACCTGACCTGACCTGACCTGACCTGACCTGACCTGACCTGACCTGACCTGACCTGACCTGACCTGACCTGACCTGACCTGACCTGACCTGACCTGACCTGACCTGACCTGACCTGACCTGACCTGACCTGACCTGACCTGACCTGACCTGACCTGACCTGACCTGACCTGACCTGACCTGACCTGACCTGACCTGACCTGACCTGACCTGACCTGACCTGACCTGACCTGACCTGACCTGACCTGACCTGACCTGACCTGACCTGACCTGACCTGACCTGACCTGACCTGACCTGACCTGACCTGACCTGACCTGACCTGACCTGACCTGACCTGACCTGACCTGACCTGACCTGACCTGACCTGACCTGACCTGACCTGACCTGACCTGACCTGACCTGACCTGACCTGACCTGACCTGACCTGACCTGACCTGACCTGACCTGACCTGACCTGACCTGACCTGACCTGACCTGACCTGACCTGACCTGACCTGACCTGACCTGACCTGACCTGACCTGACCTGACCTGACCTGACCTGACCTGACCTGACCTGACCTGACCTGACCTGACCTGACCTGACCTGACCTGACCTGACCTGACCTGACCTGACCTGACCTGACCTGACCTGACCTGACCTGACCTGACCTGACCTGACCTGACCTGACCTGACCTGACCTGACCTGACCTGACCTGACCTGACCTGACCTGACCTGACCTGACCTGACCTGACCTGACCTGACCTGACCTGACCTGACCTGACCTGACCTGACCTGACCTGACCTGACCTGACCTGACCTGACCTGACCTGACCTGACCTGACCTGACCTGACCTGACCTGACCTGACCTGACCTGACTGACCTGACCTGACCTGACCTGACCTGACCTGACCTGACCTGACCTGACCTGACCTGACCTGACCTGACCTGACCTGACCTGACCTGACCTGACCTGACCTGACCTGACCTGACCTGACCTGACCTGACCTGACCTGACCTGACCTGACCTGACCTGACCTGACCTGACCTGACCTGACCTGACCTGACCTGACCTGACCTGACCTGACCTGACCTGACCTGACCTGACCTGACCTGACCTGACCTGACCTGACCTGACCTGACCTGACCTGACCTGACCTGACCTGACCTGACCTGACCTGACCTGACCTGACCTGACCTGACCTGACCTGACCTGACCTGACCTGACCTGACCTGACCTGACCTGACCTGACCTGACCTGACCTGACCTGACCTGACCTGACCTGACCTGACCTGACCTGACCTGACCTGACCTGACCTGACCTGACCTGACCTGACCTGACCTGACCTGACCTGACCTGACCTGACCTGACCTGACCTGACCTGACCTGACCTGACCTGACCTGACCTGACCTGACCTGACCTGACCTGACCTGACCTGACCTGACCTGACCTGACCTGACCTGACCTGACCTGACCTGACCTGACCTGACCTGACCTGACCTGACCTGACCTGACCTGACCTGACCTGACCTGACCTGACCTGACCTGACCTGACCTGACCTGACCTGACCTGACCTGACCTGACCTGACCTGACCTGACCTGACCTGACCTGACCTGACCTGACCTGACCTGACCTGACCTGACCTGACCTGACCTGACCTGACCTGACCTGACCTGACCTGACCTGACCTGACCTGACCTGACCTGACCTGACCTGACCTGACCTGACCTGACCTGACCTGACCTGACCTGACCTGACCTGACCTGACCTGACCTGACCTGTCACCAATGTCACTCCCACTACCACTTTCTTCACAACTTGAAAAATGATCATTTTCACTCGAATTATTTTCGTATTCCGACATTATGGGTTAAAAATTTTCTTTTCCTGGATTTTTTTTAAATTATAATTACTGATAATATTATAATTTGAACTTTATGTAACACGTAGAAAGATAAAAAATTAGTGATGCGTGCCAGCGACCTCCCCTACCGCGCGCTAAACAGCAACTGATTACATGAGCTCCATCACGCTCGTGGCAAATTTAGTTAGTATGCGCACGAGCGCGATGGCGCTCGTTGGCACTCAAACAGTTAATACTACTCTCGTTCTTGTAATGGAAATACTCAAGTTTCGCTTCCATATATCAATATGAACATATTCCAATTTAATATTAGCAACTCTTCATTTAAATAAAATCATACTGGACGTTTATCACATTTTTATTGATTTTAATCATTTTCATCCTTGAGGTCACACTATTGATATCCACACTGGCAGCCACCTATGCTACTAGTCTTGCCACTGCATGAAACTTATATATTTTGATGAACATAGTCTACATATAATATATTTTTTGAATGTATATTTTGATGAACATAGGCTACACATAATATATTGTATGAATTTTTGACTTAAACTTTCAAACCATTATTGCTCCATTCAAATGGTATATGTAAGATATTGGAGACAACATGAATATTTATAAAAAAGTTCATGGAACTATATAACTATATACTATGTTGCAAGACTGAGTTATACAATTCTGTACTCAACTAAAGCACGGAATAGATAAGCGAAGCATTGATTATTAATAAAAAAAAACAATTTAAATAAAATATGTTCATGATGCCTTTCTTGCCAGGGCATAGTTTAGAATTGGAATATAGTTATGTTATAAATAGATCCGACACATATTTTTCATAATCCCTTTAGTTTAGTATGGTGACACCTGGCAATATTCCTGGTACTAATTGGTAATTATAAGTTCCCATTAAGATATTCCAATTATTACTACAGTGGGATGAAAGTCAGATGTGCAATATTTTCCTTTGTATATCCAATTTCTTGGATCAATTTGAATCGTAACTGTATATGAACCTGGGATCACATTACATAATCATTATCCAATTATCAAAATATTATATCATTTGATTGACTATGGAATAAAATATTTTGAATATACGTAACAATGAATATATTTGGCGTTCATTTTGTAGAAATTCATTATTCACAATTAAATGAAACAACATGATGTAGTATTATTTCTACTTTCTTTAAGTTATTTACCACGATCTAGGTTTCGTTATATTACATCTTCAGGTGGGCTATTAGCAAAGATTCGCTAATAGCCCACTTGAAGGTGTAATACAACGAAACCTAGGTTGTGGTAAATAACTTAAAGAAAATAGAAATAATACTACATCACGTTGTTTCAATTAATTGTGGATATCCGTAACAGTTCATTTATTATTCACTTGCAATAATGTACTTACAAAATATGCATAAAATCTATGTGATACACTTGTAGCAGGTGAGTAATGAAAAATATAATATTTGGACCAATCTCTAACTGCTTTCTGTTTCGTTCATAGACTATTATTTCTGTAAAAGTTTTAGACAATTATATTTTGTAATCAATAAAAATTATTATAAATTCCAATAGTAAAATTTTATGCTCTTTAAAAACAATAGTCTTAAACGGTCTGCATTCAATCTTCATTGTTTGCATCTACATTCAAACTCAAAATATAATTATGTACTTATAGTCTATAAGGTGCCATATGGAGGTATATATACAGAACAAAATCTGCTGGTGTCTGCACCAATAACCAAGTAGACATTTGATATATTAAGTTCAATTGACTGTATGACTTTATTATATTATTAATATGATCCATTCGAATCAAAGGATTCAATCCGGTACTAGTACCTTTTTATTGATCTAAGTTTGTATTGTACTTGTTTGTATCAATATATCGATACTTGAAAGTATCTGATCGGATCATGAAACCCTAAATGAAAGACATTTAATATAAATTATGTGTAGGACTATTTAAACCCGAAATAGGTGTGTAGCAAAGAAGTTTATTATGTCCTATTAACCCTATTAGTATATCCTATTTAACATTTATCATGAAATATGAAGAAAAAAAAGTTGAGATGATGTTGAAGTCAATTTGAAGTTTTCAAGTCAATTTGATAAGTGGTTTTTGTGTCAAATTCTAAGAAATAAACAAAACTATCCACTTTGTAAAATTATTGATTACTGTGATGCATTGGCTATTTAATGTTTCTGATGAATATATTATAAAAATCAATATCTTAAAAAAATCAGACATTAATATTTTGAGAATAACTATTTTACAAAAAAATTAACTGTCTTCAAATAACCACTGTGTAAACGCTCTGAAATTTATAAAACAATGAACCTAGTAAGTACTTAGTAGGAACTCTTGTGGTGCAATATTATTTCCGAACATAATAAAATTACAAAGTACTGCAACTGATAGAGATTCTTGGAATTGTTACCAAGTTGACGTTTCGCTCCTCTCTCATGTACACGTAGACCCACACACACAAAAATGAATAACATATTCACTTGGTACCGACTTCAAAAATCTAGCAGTTGCAGCATTTTGCACATTTATTATGTTCAGAAACGATATTGCACAATAAAAATTCAAAGTACTTTTCAGTGCACTCATCCCTCAGTTATTGGAAATAGGTTAATTTTTTTGTAAAAAAGTTTATTTTGGCATTTTTAGTGCCTATAATGTCCTATGTTATTCAGAATACCACAAACTTATGATGAATTTAATACCAATAATATCTCATTTATTGAAATCGGAAAATGTTTGTGACATTTAATGAACCTAAATATATTTATATATATCTGCATACACATATACATGTGTGCATACATATACATACATAAATAGGTGCATATGGAGATATAAATCACATTGTCATATTTAGCTTCATTGTAGTCAGTGCTTCAAGCCTTTTTATGTCCGCACGTGTGAACATAACATACCTACCACTAATCTAATTGCTATGTGCCTTTGTAGGTACATGTATATACAAAGGCACATAGCAATTAGATACCTATTTATTTTGTTATTTTCTTGATTTATTATCAAGACAAGTGAAACAAGTCCAATTTCAGTGAGTTTACTCTTCATCAGTGAAGAGTTCCTGTCACCACCTTCCGGCTTCATCATTGTACACTGATTTCGCTAAAGGGAAGATTCATGCCAGCTTAAGTTGTGTCAAAACTTAAGAGACTTTATTATTAGATTATCATTAAACGTATATCATACAAACTCGATTGCAGCACCTGTATTTACGTGGCCAAACTCGTTATGATACTACACTGGGGCCATTCAAATAAAAAAAGAGTCATCCAAATTGGTTGATAAATGCTGAAGATATTAATTAACATACCCAAAACAGTGATCACACTAATTAAGTGGAATCCAGAGTTCATGGGAAGAGTCTTTGCTCGAGTCCCAAAATACTAATTTAAAGACAGCAGACCTTTAATCCTCATGGTTTAGAAAGGCAGTAAAAACAAAGTTAGGGCTGAAGAGTTAGAACATAGAGTTCAATGACAGAGTCTCTGCTCAATACTAATTTGAAAACAACAGATAAGAATCTGTCTCACACTTTAAGCAAACAGTACATCCAGTAGCCCCGCAGCAACAAGACTGAGGAGTTGGAACCTGGAGTTCAATAACCGAGCCTTTGCTTGAGACCGACAATACTAATTTAAAAATAGAAGATCAAATTTCACGGTTTAGGTGAGCAGTCCCCCTATAGCATTAGCACTGAGAAATTGAAACCTGGACTTTAATGACGGAGTGTCTGTATGAGATTTGAGAATTCTGTTAGAAAAGTATTAAAAAAATGTCTTTCTAGGTACTAGCTTACTTTATTATGATAAACTAGAATTTTCTTTAATAATATAGTAATATCAGTAAGTATTTTCGTTAATTTTTCTTAAGTGTTCAGCTTTTTTGTAACCCTTATATAATATCTATGTAACCTGTTATGTATTAGATAACGTTACAAATTTAGATAACATAATTTCAACTTTTCAAACAAAATTATTTTTAAAATTAAAGACTCATTTATATTCCAAAATGTAATTAGCAAAAACATACATTTCAAATTACACATTCAATCAATTTTCTTTATATCCATAGAGTTACATGATGTATAAAA
The DNA here is from genome assembly GCA_039881145.1 of Druceiella hillmani. Classification (NCBI taxonomy): domain Eukaryota; kingdom Metazoa; phylum Arthropoda; class Insecta; order Lepidoptera; family Hepialidae; genus Druceiella; species Druceiella hillmani. Next base: position 32,814,603 of record JAYKKI010000006.1, read on the forward strand.
AATTAATAGGACAATACAAGAGTAAAAATAACAACACATTTAAACAAAATTTTGATGTGCAATCAAAATTTTGTTACAAAAATACAAAATATTTGAAGAAACAGTCAATTAAAACCTTAAAAACATAAAAAAAAAAGCCTCTACATATCCATTTATAAATATTTGGGTCAAATATAATTTATATTTTTACAATACTGCAACAGAAAATTTTAAATTAATTCCATAAAATTTATAATATAAAATTTGCACAAATCTATTGTCATTGTGATAAGAACTGTGTTAGTCCGATTATTTTCATTGTAATTAATGTTTTTACGACTAGAATATTATTATAAATTTACAAAGATATATGAAATGCATTATATATCATAACATGTTAAAATTTATTCATTAGAATATTAAAAACCTCAATTTCAATATGGTTATACTTATTTTCTTGATCATTCGAGATTGTGGTTGAATTAAAAAAACAATTTCCACGAATATTCAGTCCTATAATAAATTAGGGATAAAATTCATAATTATTGCAATAAATTTCATTGCTTTTGGTGACTTAATTACAATTTTGGACGTTATTATGCAGATTCTTATTAATTGATTTCTGAGATTTTTAAACAAGTAACGTCAACATGATTTACGCAGTCGTTTTTTCTTTACAAGACATACATTTTAAAGTTTTATAAACACAAAATAGCTTAACAATAAAGTTTTGTCTGGATGAAAATAATATAATATACAAATCAATAACATAATATATAAAATATGTTGTTGTATAAACTGATTATAAATGAAAATTAAGGAAAAAAAATATTTAAAAACTATATAAAGTAAAAACTGAGCAAAGATAGAGATGATATTGATCATTGACAATGGTCTATCTTTTCTATTTTCATGCATGCATAAAATTTGAAGACCAAACATTTGCGTAAATTTTTTTACGCATCTATAATAATTTAGAGATCATTTTCTATATAGCACCACAAATATAACAATTAATATAAACCCACTTAAATATATCTATATAATTCTAGTATATATATGATTAGGATGATAATTTAGTCAGTTAAATGCTTCTGCATAACTGAGTGTTATGACCAAGGCAGAATGGTTTCATAACCCCATATATGATTGGACACAGTCATTGACGAAATACATTTGTTGCATCACATAATCATTTGATTCTTACTGTTATTAAGTACTCCTATCCAAATCCATTAATTTTATAGTCGCATAGAGATTAATGTGATTATAAGTCTGTTTATAACGACACTGTTTATTCTGATTTACCGCTTAGGGGATTTCCATAAAGCATACGGCCTGGTTAGGGTAAAGGGTGATATTGCTCAGGACTATGTTGCATACATAAACATAAACATGCAGAAAGAGGTGATCCTTATCTGTGCTAAGTAGTTTGATATTTTGCATGGATACATAAACATAAACATGCAGAAAGAGGTGATCCTTATCTGCGCTAAGTAGTTTGATATTTTATTTGATTTAAGAGATATTCAGTCGAAACAGATACTTTTAAAATGTTAAAAATTAAGTTATTTAATTTGCTCTACTTTTCAAACAGAACATAGACAAAATTTATTCTAGAAACTAAAAGAAAAATTAATTTCCACACCCTATGGGATCATGTGATTTATGGAAGCTCCCTTAAAGAAACATAATTTGTCTAAATTTTGTCAGGTTATAAAATTGCATTGCGACTTTTAAACTGGTTCAATTCTAGCATAGCTCTTTGCTTTAGCACAGAACGCTTACACAGCATACTTCCAACTGTTAATCAGTTACCGTAATTTTTTACATACTTGGATAATATCACATGTACAAGGAAAGTGTTTCTCGATAGAATAAGAAAAATATAAAGTATAATTTTGCAGTTCAAATAAATTTTATACTCGCTTGATACATCTGAAATATTTTGTGATCAGGAGGATGAGGCCTTATTCTAAATACCTATTAACAAAATAACAAAATGCAAGCGATGGTTATTATAACCTAATTTTAATGACGTGGGTTTAATTAAAATGTTTTGACACCATAGTGCATAGCAATATTCACTCAAAAACATAGAGCAATATTCATTCAAAAACAAAGAGAATTATTAAAGTACCCCAAAATAAAAATAAACCGGTCTATAGTACTTTTTCAATAATTTTTATATATGCACTAAGTTGAATAAACCAGTTCAAAGAAGGACTATATTGTAGCTGGTAAAATAAATGGAGAGTAACTGGCAGTTTAACGAAGTGATGTGACTCATATAATCAATATACAGATGATAAGATTAGTTAGTTATGAATAGCTTGGCCTAAATTACGGACAAAATTCACTGATAACAATAGCATGGATGAGACAGAGCTATAGCTAAGTTAAGCGCAAGACAAAATTTACAATATTAAGAGGCACCTATATACTTATTATTGAAACAGCATAACCACGATGTGATTCCCGCAAATGCTCAAGAAAAACTTGCTGGTGTATGGATAATCTGAATACCTTAATTTTATCAAGGTTGTACGATTCTTGCTTGTAGGTTATAAGCGAGATCAAAAGGCTTTGATGACATCAGAAGTTATTGCAAAATCGTTGTAATCATCAACAAACAAACAAACCATAACAAAACTATTCTAATACTGAATGACAACTTTTCTCGGTATACAATTTCATACTTGAGAAGCCTAACTCTGTTTTTCTTTCTCCTAATGCAATCACTGCATTATAACTGAATAAATAAATCTTGATTCATTATATTAAAAACACATTAACCATGTTCTGAAAATTATCGGCAATATCGATGCTGTCTCAAACCTCATCTGCTTCATCGAGATTAATACTTAATTCTATAGGAAGATTTACAATGCCCAAACGGAATTTAAAAAAAAAAACAAAATTAAAAGTTTTATAAAGAGGCCAAATTTGTTCAAGTCAATGAAACAATTCCTGTACTTCCTCCATTGCAATTTTTCCAATGTCCATTTGACCGAGAACTATGGACAACCGGCTCTATATAACATACGAGAACATTGTCATGTGTCCCCCTGATAAGGTCGATGTAATCATCAACATGAAAATGGTGATGATGTGGTTTGCCTTGAGGGGACTTTTTCATCTCCAAAAGCAGCTCCAAAAAGCTAGAGATTCTATAAATTTTCAACTATACTTAACAACTTCATTCATTTGAGCAATCATGATAACCACAAAAAAGAACAAGACGAATTGAATGAATAATTTCCATTTTAAAATTTTAAAAAACCTGTTTAGTTCTAATATAGAATTTACATTTCGAGGGTTCCATAAATACGCCGCCATATTTAATTTTAAGTGCCCATATTTAATTTTAAGTGCCTTAGGGTTTATTCAATCAAAACAAAAGGTAGTCATGACTATAATCTATCAAGCATATTGCAGTGAATACCTCATTCAAATTGATGTAGAAGTTCTGCGTGATGTTCTAACAGACAACCATATAAATAAAAAACAGACAAATATAACGTTCCACAAGGGGCATTCGACTAGAATATAAGGTAGACTAGTCCAATAAACATCTGTCCAGTAGTTATTGCATATTACTCTGACAAACAGATAGGTACGTTTCTGATGCATTCCGCCAATGATTTTATATAATATTGATTATGAGTACATATATACAAAAATTATTAAATACACATGTAATAAAATGATGTCTTAATTTTGCTTATAAAGTTGTACATTTAGTACAATTTTATATCAATCTCGCTGCAACGTCGTTATAAACAGACTTCATTGTAATACAGTTTAAAGTTTTGCGTAAAAGTAATTCAGAATCAAATATACAAATCGGCGTTTGTGATTGTGCTATTGTGGTCAGAGCTGATAAAAGAACCTGCAAACTGCTTTTAAAACACTAGGCTTTAAGGCACTCCGGTGATGCTTGTGTATTTTCCAACAATAAAAATAGTATCTAAAATTTTCTGGAATTTTGGAATGGGCATTGTGAAAAAGCTTTCAAAAAAATATATCCTTATTTTATGCCTTGCATACTTGCATACTAGCAATTATGAACGTAGATTATTTCATCTTCATTTATTGAATGATTATTATCAATATGCTATCCATTAAAGCCTGTGACCAAATGCAAAACTATTTTTTTTCCACAACTCTGTGGGGAATAATTAGGTAAGAGGTTATAAATTTTTTAGATGAGAATTTAAACTTCAGTATTTAACAAAAAGTATTACAGCGACTAAGGAAAATAATAGAATATAAAATTTCCTCTCATTTAAATTGATTAGTCTAATGTTGCGTTACTAAATTTATTACTTACATTCAGTCTCCAAATGCTCCCTCAAAGTTTAGTGTTTTGACATTTTGTTTATAGACAATTAGATCCAGATGGTAAAATTACGTTGTTTGATTATATTTATGTTTAGAAAGATTTTAAATTGTAGGTAAACAAAAAGTAACAGTGAACTATGTATGTAAATTATTTTAAATGATGTTAACCTTATAATTGAATCGTTCACAAACTACAGTATATAAATTTCTAGCTGGTATAAATCTATTGGAATAATCAATCAGATGTGAAGGATATTCTAAGAATGATATCATTTATAGGCGGCTGTATATGTGTATACAAGGATAAGAAATACTTGGACTTGAGTGAGATACCAATATGGCTAAATTTATGATTGAAATTTGCGTCCAACTTGCATGCTTGGTATATCCTTGAGTAATTTACAGTGACTATCAGCCCATTCTACAAACTCTTTGCCTACAACTACGACACTTTCCAAAAGTAGCAGACAATCTGCCTCAGCTCTGTGACATTCCAATGGTTTCTTACCTAAAAGCCTCTCGTAAATATCTTTCAACTTGTAACTTTCCTTATTCTGTTGACCGAATTGTAAACATCTCCTCGATTTTGGCTCAGTTTTAGAATTCTGACGTTTCCTAGGTGTTTTGATATTCGTAACTCCGATAGTTTGAGTACTACCCTTTTCAGGTGTCTTTTCATTGGTTTCTTGGGTACTTACATAGTATCCGTTTTCTTCGTATTCCAATTCACAAATTTTATCTATTTCATCGAAATTGAAGTTGTCGATCACGTCATTCGAGTTTTGGAATTTCTCTATATCGGGGTCCAATGTAGTTTCTTTTATGGGTTTGGTAATGGAGTTGGTTGATAAGTCTGGAGTATACAAGAAATGTTGGTTGTCTTTCTTAAGCTGGGCTATGACATCTTTGAAGCCAGGATAGGAGTCTGTGCACCACAAATCTTCGGGAAAAACAGAATCCAGTCGACTAAATTCAGCCCTGAAGATGGGATAATCAAATCTATTGCCATTATGGGCAACAAGGCACACAGGTTTCGTATACAACGATAAAAAATTACATATGGTCTCAACTACATTTTTGTTGAAGCTACTTTCATTTTCGAGTAATTCGTTGGACAGACCTGTCACTTTAGTTGCCTCCTCTTGAATCATCCTTCTGGGATTCAAACATAAGCTTAGTTTATTTATTATTCTGGGTATTTGACCAGGTTTGCAATCCAATATGTGATCACGTTTGGCGACCACCATACTTATTTCGGTCATTTTTGTCCTGTTGCCTTCCATCCAAGGAAATCCACTTGTCTCCATGTCAAAAAATATAAAAGTTTCTATTTTAGTCATGATTTTTATAACACTGCACGTAAAAGTTTGTCACTATTATAATTAAAAGATGATTTAAAATATTCGAAACGTGTAAAATAAACGATTGTGATTTTCGTTATATCGGTAAATTAAAAACGTACATAACTAATGATTTTAATGTCTTAACTTATTATCTCTAAGTTACAACGTTAAATGAGCAGTGGTGTCTGAACTTCGTCAATTTGAAACACCGGTAGGGCCAGTGGTCAGTGCCCAGTTGTTTGTATTGTCAAATAATTTTAATAGAAACGTGATGTATCTTTATCGACATCTAAGGATTATATCGATATTATTTACTCGGTATTGCTGACATGCATCGTTACATATTTCCAATTTTAAATGTAAAACTGCCAAGTGGATTCCTTGTTACTCAAAACGATATAATTAATTATAAATAAATTATTAGTTTTTATTAATTGTCTCGAAATTGTTATTTTTACAATTGATAATTTTAAAATTTTGTCCAAACCTATATAAATGTATCATTATATTGAAATATTTTACTATTGTTACCACTATTGATTTCTTTTCGATTTTTTGCTTTTATGTTATGAATTTAGGTTTTAAATTCATTTATTTAAGTTCTTTTACTTACAGAGGCCAAATTTTTTAATCGTTTTTATTAATAAAATATTGTTTATTTCAATTATTGGGACATAGTATATTTTTATTATAACAAAATAACCGAATTTTCTTTTATTAATTAGTTAATCTATACTTATAATAAAACCAGTCTTGACCTATCTGTACAATAAAGCTATTTACAAAAAAAAATGGTTTATAGATCAATGAAAAATATACACTGAGAGACACAATTCGGGCCCGTCCAATAGATTTTTCGTGAAAATGTCGGGATAAAATCATACCGAGTGTTTCGTGTTACCATGAAATTTCAATACCAATTTCCTTAGAAACTGCTTTCGCTTACACTTGAGTTGGCTGCACCTGATAAATATGTATGACCAGAGTGTCAATGGGATTCCAGCAGAACTGTAGCATATAGAGTCTCGATTGCACGTACAGTTCCCTACTCAATATCATCGTAAAATATCATCATAATATGACGTAGGTGCATTGATGCCCGACGTTGGTAATACGACGATATTTGGTGATCACAATATATACTCGTCTGGTGCTGTCACGTTGCATTCGATCTTTATATTATCATTCGTACCTGTATTGTCTTCCAAAGATGCCTGCACATAATCCGAGGACGTTTGGACTGTGACTGGATACTGGATCATGTGTGCCCGATGGTTTAGCTATGTAATCGCCTTGCGTCGTTTTTTATTTTTTTTTCGACGCTGCCATACTTTTCGTATTTGCTTGGCCCTGGGCTTTTTAGATTTCTTGAATTCCTTTTGACGCAAGCTCTCCTCTGTTTTGTGTTTTCTTTAATTCGAAGCTTATTTACAATTCATATGAGAGGTAATCTTTGTTTTCTTTATTTTATTTTAATATTTTGTAACACAAGGAAGTTTGACCGGCTATCACTAAAATTTGGCGTATAATTCAGTACGCGTGACAACTTTGTTGACAAGTGAAATTTATTTCGCGGTCTAAATTACTTATCTAAATCTCGTATCTAAATCTAAATCTCATAAAATATGATAAGAGGTAAAACGGCCCAGAAAGTAAGAAATGAAGAGTGTGTGTGAGAGAGAGGGGGAGATAAATATTAATTAACTATAAATATAACTCGATGTTTAAATAAATATAGCACATGCGTATCGTACGCTTCAAAGTTGCAAATGTGTGTAAGGGCAGGATAAATAAGTTGAGTTATTTATTATAAAAATATACTAAGTGTAAATCCGTACGTTGTATAAATTCTTATGCTTAAGATAATTTTAGTACTATTTAGAAAAATTAATAAAATGTCATTATAAATGGATGCAAATATCTGATAAAATCGTTGCATAAATTTACATAAACAACAGTTAATTTAAAAAAAAATAGACATGATGTCAGTACCAGAACATGTCTAATTGCGGCTGAAAAAAGTTGTGGTGTATTGCTCCTGTTGTACATTAAATTTAAGACAATTGTATATGCGGGTTTAGAAATAAATTAAGTAACTACGTTGTTAGTCTTATATTGGAGAAATTACACGCAAAATTAGTAATAAATCAGTCAAAAATAGGTATTTACCAATGTACAACATTTTGACAGTTTACTTTTGACCCACATAATGTACAAAATAGTTAATAACGGCAGTGAGCGCCACATAGATATAATACTAAAGAGCGCCATTACTATTTGTTTTGGTGCAAAATTTTGACAGTTTACTTTTTGTTTCTACGCATGCATACACTTCTTGTCTTATTCTATTGTGTTTATCTATCTTTCTTGGTTGTTAGCTAAGTACCTATCCACACCAGTAGGTGTTGGATAGATTCACTATATACTTACCCGCATCACGTAAAACAGTACTGACCAATACGAATGATTTAAAAGAATGTAACGGTCATATGAAGTAACATTTAGTTTTTATTTCATTGAAATCGATTCATTCAATCGGAAGATGTGCTAATCTAATATTTTCAAAAATTCATTTACGTTACGCTAATAAAACAATTGAAGTTTCAAGCTACTCGACACTTAATAATTACACAATTTGTTCAAATTTGGATCTTTTGTTAATATTTATCACCCCGATAATGTTTAGTGTTAGACTGTTTACATTTGATTATTATCTATTTTATGCGATATTATTAATCACGTTTTCATTGTCTACATTAATTTACAAATATAATAAAACTGCAGAATTGTATGGTCTCTACGTTAAATGTATTCAGAAAGAATATTTGGGATATTTAGGACATTGATAAAAGTGCAAAAAGTATTGTTTTTAGAATTTTTATCGGGGTGTTTGTCTGTGAGTAGGTCTATTTGTTCGCGCATCACACAGTTTAACAGCACTTCAATAAAGTTTTCACTGATGGATTCTGTTGGGCCTAAGGTATGGTAATTTGACATTATAATATGAAAATGCTTAAACGTTTTTATTTTATAATTTTTTTAATAGATATAGTTACGTAAATTAAGTTAGTACTTAATTTTTAAAAATTGAAGGGAATAGAAAGAAATCAACGAAAAAAAAATATTAAGCGCAAATATGCAAACATTACTATTCCAAACTGAAACGGCAATGGTTTAGCCGTTAGAAAAATAAAGAAATGTTTATCTTGCGAACTTTTTATATACGCCAATTTGGTGTCTAATGGGTCTCATAAGTCGAGGGAAGCCAATTTTGACTTTATTAAAATCAGTAATATTGGTGTTGCCCATCTGTTAACGTTGTAACTATGTCGAAAAACAGAGCAAAAGTTATAACTCTATACTTTTGACGATTGCGTCCAAACTATATTTAAGAAAATAGAAATTGTAAATATTTTCCATTACCATGAATATTTTTTAAAGCCTACATGACCATCAATTTCATTAGTCGTCCATGTTAAATCATTTGATTAGTTTAATAAGTGATATTTTTAAATTATATTTAAATATTTAGTTTTATTTTATTTCTAAATACAGGACCATGAATCTTCACACAAACAATTTAAATAAACTCATTGTGTTTAAGGACAATAATAATGCAATGATACTTATTGGATCAAACAAGCGTTTGTTTGTAATTTATATTCTATGTTAATTTATATATAAACATATGTCTTTAAAAATGTAAATAAATTTGAAGAAAAGTGATGTTAGGGATATTTCTTGTTAGTTAATTAAAAAGCGAGTTTATTTTTTTTTAAACTTTTACTTTTAATTAATGAATAAATGTGTTATTTATCTATTTACCGTTTAGTACCGTAAATTAATTTGAGGTATTTCTTATTTAGTTCGGAATAAAACGGTCATAATTTTATTTCATTTTACAAAAATAAAAATATTTTTCTAGGGTGTAATTAGGGATTAGAGAAATTTACACAATGAAGAAAATATAAAAGCCATCTCAAGTAAGGACATGTTGAGGTAATGTAAATCTTTTTCGTACAAATAGAGGAAGAAACATGCACATCTGCGTACATATATAACAGCGAAATACGATACTATCATAAGTCAGGTGATAACATAAACTAATTTAATAAGAAGTATTCGTACACAAGTTTTTATGATAATATTGATACAATACGGGATACGAAGACAAAATTATGAGTCTGTGTGTCTATTTTTATAAGTCTGTGTGTCCATTTGAGGCATATAAGCACAAAAATGGCTAATCCGATCCTAATGAATTAACAGTATTAAAGTTCGAGAGGTAGTTTACACCTTATAAGCATCTCAATCCGTTCGATAGAAGCTAAGTGGCATATAGCCCCTATTTAGTCGAGCCGGACGTAATATTTAATTTTTAGGTTCAGAGTCCAATCAAATAATATAAATTATGTGGATAGTGCAGGCATGACAACCGCAAAAGCTAATTATATGACTTGAGTATATAATGTTATTAGTCGATAAAGTTCAAAATCAACATTACGTAAGTATTGTGGATTGACATTACACATCTATATTAATGAAACTGACCATGTGCTACCTGGTGTTTCTCTTTTGCGTCCGGTTACTCCTCTTCGCACGATTTCTTTATATTTGTCATGTTAGGTAGAGCTTTATATTGGGACTAGAAGCTCTATACTAGCTTTCTATACTAATGGTTCTATATTAGTCAATTTCATTTATAACATTTAAGTTTAAATAGAAAATTATGCGTTTAGATTGGAACTTCTTGATTTTGCAAATTAAATTAATTTATTCGTTTATATCAAATTCAAATATTAGGTTGTTAAAATAAGAATTACTAATAAATAATTTTACCACGTACCGCTATTTTATCGAGTTATGTCCATATTGTCATATTCCAGAAAAATATATAATGATGTAAAACTAAAACTCAATATAAAATTGGAAGCCTATAGGAATAAAATTTGGAAACGTTTTGCTTTGTAGTGTCCATTTACCTTTATTAAACCTAATTAAACTATAAGAGTCAATAAAACAAGAGTTAATAAACACATACAGTTACAATAGTTAGGTTTTTTCTTCAGTCGGACACTTTGGCCAGCGTGATCGTGATTTGTACAAAGATGAGGAAGTGCATCTTTGCCTTTAGCGAGAATGGCTGTTTTTGCAATGTTTCTCTATTGCGAATCCCGTTGTTGCCTTGATTAGATCTGTTCAACGTGCTGGTGCTTGGCCTTGGACTCTTTTTCCCTCCACTGGGGCTTGCACTAGCACTCTTCTTTTTTAAAAAGGTGGCCGAAAAACTTTAGTATTCGTGGCTGAATTGATGAGGGCTTATCTTTGAATATTAACTCTTTTCGGACATTTATTGCGAAACGCCGCCCATAATATTTCTATCGGATTTATTTTCCGGTGATTTTTCAGTCTCAGGGTCAGGTTTCCGCTCCGTAAGAAAGATCGGAAAGGCTAAGTCCTTCACCAAATGAACTTTCGTCTTTACGTTTACGGGACTATTAAAATATTATTTGTACAGCCGTATTGTTAAGTTTATTAAGGTAATTTATATTTAATTATGAGAATTCGTAATTTATAAAATTATAGTCTATTACAGACTATAATTTTATGAATTACGGATTTTTATAATTAAATATTGATATTTATTAATAGCACATATTTTATTTTTGTACGATTTTTTAAAGGATGCCATAAATTATTATTGTCAAAATTATATCGATAAAACGGAAACTGTGTACCTACAACTCTACGTGTGACAAATAGTTTTAATAACAGACAAGCTCAAACAGGTTATAGGTGTGATCACTGTCATTCAATTGATTCAATTACTCGTTATATAAGCGAAACAAGTTGTATTGTGACTATTAATAATATAATTTACTAGGTAAATATGACTAACAATTAGATACCAGTAAGAGATGAATCACTTTCAATTGAAAAAGATCGATGTATTATTGTAAAAATCGAGGAAGTAATAAATCACTGTTAATCGAAAAACAGTTTCTCAGAATATCTCAGGAAGGGCAAATATAAAAGTAAATATTTATTTACAAAGATATTTAAATTGTCTTGATGGCTGTAACTATGATAACGGATAATTGTCCCTTTGTATATAAATGCAGCGCCATCTCTTGACATCCGCTTGTACTATTAAGATGGAATAATTTATTGGTTACTACCATCCGTGACTGGACCAAACAACTATTGCTGCGGACATTTGGGGAACTAAAACTTCTTTCATGAAAATATAGATCTATCGTCAATATAGAATCATTTTTTTGTCGCCAAAGATGGTTATACAGCACAATGGAAAAAATGAGACATTTCGCCAAATGAGCCGATCGATTCTGATTCAGATGACAACGGTGAATATCTAGAATCTGGATTAGTAATTGAAAATGAAAATTCCGTGGATCTGACTAATGACTTGAATGTAAAGGAGCTGATAAAAAAGTTCGCAAGTTGGTACTTATTTTTAAAAGATCATCACTCAAAAATGATACAATTCTTAAAAAAAAAGGTACGTTTATAACATGGAAAAGAGCTTTCTTTACTGCTTGACTGTAAAACTAAGTGGAACAGCCTCTTTACCTTGCTTGAACGGTTTACGCTTTTAAAAACCAGCATTCCCTTCTAGACTTGGACAATTAAATTGGAGGATTCTAATTTAAATCTCATCAATGAAATCATGAAAATTTTGGTCCCAGTCAAATTGACTGCGGAAGCGCTTTATCATTCAGGCGCAAAATTTGGGCACAGCTGATGCTGCAATGAAGTTTTTTTTAAACATTTGAACGAAAACGACTCAGAGTTTATTTCTAAATTAAAACACTTTTAAAAGAGCGCATTAAACGTAGTCGACGAAATGAGTCTGTCTGGCGTTTTAGGCTCTCTCCAAAATCCTCAAAGTGAAAAATTGATACTGGTTGTGGATCCTGAGCTCGACGATTTACTTTCAAGTCCCAGCAAAATGTTAATAAAAAAACATATTGTTTCGTTAATTAAAAGGATGGACAATGATGATGGCAATCAAGGAGACCAAAACTGCATTGAAATTGAAGCAATAATTACTAGTAAACCTGATCTTAATCTTACGCTCAAAGAAAAACTGCAGCAGGAAATAGAAAAAAACACGAAGGTACTCTCACCTGCTGAATCATATAAAGAAAATACCGACATGTCTAAAATTATCAAGCAGGAAATGAATCATTTTGAAGCTTCAGTTTCCACTCGACTCTACATTCTTGAACGAGCTTATGACTATTTAATGACTATTCCCCCTACGTCTGTCGATCCCGAAAGCGCTTTCTCAGTAGCTATATATATGTGTAATAAATTGAGAATCTGGCTTGGTGACGAAACTTTAGACACGTTGTTTTTAAAGTTATATTTTCGTAACAATTAAGGATTGGAAATTGATTTAAAACATGTGATGTGACTTACATAAATTTCGTAATTTTTTTCATGTAGAATAATTTTGTTAAGTAGATTATTTAAAAATGTTTAACTAACTTGTTATTTATGATATAACAGTTTATTTAGGTTTTATGAGAGTTGAAGTCTGAATATTCTTCACATGATTTTGATTTCTTTCACAATATATGATTTTGAATAAAAATGATAATTTTTATTTGTTTGTCGTGTTTTTCACTTGAAATCGAAATCCCGGGATAGCCCCGGGTCGGTTGTCTTTATACATCCCTGTAGTCCCGGGATTGCAAATAAAGACCGGGATCGAATTCCTTAAACTGGATTTATGTAGACGAACGTAGCTACTCGCGATCGAATGTGAACGCAGTGATAAAGTATACTTTAGTTCGCTCAGAATATTTGCTTAAATAAACATTTTTTTTTGTTTCATTTCAAAATTCTAATTTATAATTGTATAAATACGCCAATCTGTTCCAATTTATTTAATTATCATTAAAGTTATTTTATGTACAATTTGAATCTAGGTTGACAGTCCTAAATCCTAAACCTGCAAAGTATTAAGCAACGTGGATACTCTAGTAGAATTTATTTTTATTTTCAAACAATAGTGCGTAATGTTCAATCATAACTATTTATCAACATGTTGTATGACCATTGTTCAACAGTTCAACTTATGCGTAATAAATAATTTCGTTAATAACTCGGAGTACCGAGATACTGGCTACCGAGCTAAAGATATAAATGAATGATATATATCTCTCCAATCAAATGATATATATAACTCTTTTCAATGATAAATTTTACGCATCACTAATGGCAATGGAGATGGTCACTGCTTATTTTTCCCGCTAGGCGACGCATCATCGACACTGCCAGTACATACGGAACGACCATTATCAAACGTCACTATATAGAATTTAGTTTGTTTCGTACATTTCGCGGTTTTTATAAAATTTCAATATAATGTTATTTTATGTATGTTCCAAGTTGAGTACATGTTTTAAAAATATTTAACAAAATTGTTACAAAAATACAAAAATATGTGAAAACGTCGGAAAGATTGACAAAATTCCGACTACATTTGTCGTGTCGCTTCAGACGCCATCTACAATAATTTTGCGTGACCACCACCGTTGTCAGTTATGAACAATGCGCATTCGTACTATAAGGAAATAACGGGTATTGAACATAGATGGTAGTATTGTAGTTTTTGTTGTGTATTAATGGTTATATAATAATTTACACTTACAGTAATTGTAAAAGTGTAATTTAATTTCTATAAGAATTTGATGATTGCACGTTTTGCATCTTATGGTGTAAACTTCACTTCTATTAGGTATTTCTTAGAGTTGCATAGTGATTCTCTCCGTTACTATGTTTAATCTTCAAAGGTAATATAATTTACTTACGTAAACGTTGTCAAGTAGAACGATATAATGATAATGGAACGTGCCCATATTCTTAGCATCAGAAGACTTATACTCCCGTAGTCAGCTTATCTCTTGATTTATTACGTTTGGCTGCCCACGATAGTTCATTTGTCATTGGAATGTTTCACTTATTTTAGACGGACGAGTTGTTCGAATACAAAGCTTCTCAAAAGAATTCATATGTCCATTGTATTAAACCGGGTAATAGGAAAAAAAAGCTTTTACTGATTTAAGATATGAGCATGTGTCTTCAGTCACCCATGGTTTTGGTTCGATTTTTACGGGTCCCTGGTAATTTATATTTAAATGTAGATAGATAACTTGATATTATCCCAAACCAATCTTAATTATGATAAATGCTCCAAAATCCAGCATTATAACGAAAATATTGGAGATTGGGATAAAAATGATTACAACTATAGGGAAAAAGATGGCTTTCGACGAATCCATGATCAAATTCAAAGGAAGGAGTTTGCAGCAATGCTTAAAAAAGGAACTGTAAATAAGCACGTTTTGACTATATCCATACAAGGTATGGATATGGTCAAAGCGTGCTTTTTTGGTTTAGATATTATAATAATATTTACCCATTTCATCGGGTTTGATTCTGTATAAGCTCCAGGCAATCGAAAACTTTCCTTTTAAATACAACAATTTCGAAGACTTCTTTTGAATACAACAATCTTATTCAACCTAAAATTTTAACGAAACGGGAAACGGTAAAATTATTTCGGAAACCTGTGGATTTATACAGAAAGGGACAAAGTGGTATTCAACTTCTTTTTTTATTACCAAAGTAGGTAATAAAAAAAGAAGTTAATTTTTTTTTATATCGATAAGCATTGTTAAAATTCGTTTTATATAATTAAATTTGTAAATTTATAATACGTGTAGGATTCAATTGCATAAAATTTGAATGAAATATTATTTGTTATTTTTTTATATTATGGGAAAATTATACCGCATTTACTTTTTTGTGGTTAAACCTTTTATGATATTATGGAAGTGTAGCTTTTACAAGACGTCCTATTGAACGATCGCAATGGAAAGTGAGTTCAGTCATATTAATATTATTTATTACAACATTAAAGAAAAGCAGAATAATAATTTCAGTATTTTTAACTTTGAAAGTTTTCTTTTATCACGACACGTCAATTAATTCTTAACGCTGTCGTAATTATACAAATGTTGATTACACCTTATTTTCTAAAGCTATTTGTACGTTTGTTTGCGATATAAGCATTGTTTCATCAGCTCTGAAATTTTCCAACTGTGATATGAAATATACGCATATTTTGTTAGCAAATTTAGACGGATAATTATTTTTAAACCTTTGGAAATTTGCGAGGAACTTCACTAAATATATATATGTATATATATATATACATATATATATATATATATATATATATATATATATATATATATATATATATATATATATGTATATATGTATGTTTTTTTCTTGTGCATACGCTCCTAGTTCTCTGGGAAAAATTCAATTGTCACTTTTATCGGATTGGCCGTATTATCCTGAATTACCCTACTAATGCAGTAGGCGGACCATCAAATTTCATTTATGATATTCGTGATTACGTTATTTCGGAAAGGGCCATCGTAAGGACAATGATTCGAATATCGCTTTATGATAGAATATAAAACGAAGTGTTCTAAAGAAGGACCGGTGTTATGGATGTAAGGAAAATAGTCTCCTGGTTGAAGTGGTAATAGACAGGTCCTCCCAAGAGGTGTTCAGATCATAGTTGGAGTCGTAGAACAGAGTAGCGGCCCGAATTGGTAATGGCAGGCAGGAGGTGCAATAGTTTTATGATGTCAGAATGGTGGCAAAACAGATTAGAAAAAAAATTAGAAGAGACTTGCGTTTAATATTGTACAATACTGATGATGAACATCAAAATGGTTATTTAACTCTTATAGTCAACTCTAATGAGAACATTTTAGAGATTTTATTACATATTTAATAGTGGCTGCTCAACGTTTTGAGATGCATATCCCGCAACCTACGCACTGTATCTAAAAATATTATTACACCTTTGCATTCGATTGCATTTCAAATACTTTAATTGTCATTAAGGTTTCTGATGGACTCCATAGAGAGGTGTCAGTGAGAAAACAATTTTATTAAAAAAATAAAATACTTTGTATTTAGGTGGTAACATACTACTTCTTCCCGTAAAATGTAGGTGGTCACTTACTACTTCTTCCCGTAAAATGTAGGTGGTCACATACTACTTCTTCCCGTAAAATGTAGGTGGTCACATACTACTTCTTCCCGTAAAATGTAGGTGGTCACATACTACTTCTTCCCGTAAAATGTAGGTGGTCACATACTACTTCTTCCCGTAAAATGTAGGTGGTCACATACTACTTCCTCCCGTAAAATGTAGGTGGTCACATACTACTTCTTCCCGTAAAATGTAGGTGGTCACATACTACTTCTTCCCGTAAAATGTAGGTGGTCACATACTATTTCTTCCCGTAAAATTTCCTCACAATCTGTCTTAAACTGTTAGATTTGTGATGGTAGTATGTATGGACGAGCAGACGAATAGATGACCTGACGAAAAATAAAGGTGCCGTTTTGAAAATGCAGACATGGAGCCATATAAACTATTTTCAATAATTTTGGTCAGTTTCAATGTCATAGTCTTCATTTAACGTTTTAACGATTTATATATTTGAACTAAAGTAGAATTTGAAAGCTCTATGGTTCAGTAAATTTAAAAAAACATTTAAAAGAAGATTTATGTATGTCGTAATAACGAAAACTTCAACGTTATATTTCCATATCACTTTACAAATCCTCACCTCTTTGTAGATCATGTTTCGAGTTATTAAAATAATCGTCCTAATATGTATGTATATGTTTCTTTTGAGAGCATTTCATCATGATGTGTGAACCTAAACGCCAAAAGGAAAATATTTTTTTTAATTTAGATTAATATCATATTTACAGATTTAATGATTATTAGTAAAAAAGTGCATTCGTTAAAAATTTATCCACACTTCATAATAAATATATGCTGAACGAGCTAAAATATTTCTAATTATAACGACAGGATTTTTACTTTAAAGTATGTAGAACACGATGATAGTAATTAAATAAATATACATATATAAAATGATTGTAATGGCTGTTAATATCAAACCTATCGCAATTGTAAAATATTGAAAGAAAGAATAAATATTGTAAGCCGCCATTTTGATGTCAATTAGTCTGTGCTGCACGCCCTTCCATAGACTTAATATTATAATAAGTCTATGGATCTGACACCAAAAAATGGCGCGAAGCTGATCGTGCGTACGCGGCGTTAAAAGTGTTAATATATATTTATTTAATTAGCACCCGTGTTCCCGTTATATTAACCTTTAGTAAAACGTCTCATTTGTTTTCAAATAAAAGTAGTATTCTGATTTTAAATATTTCCTCTGATTATAAATATGTTTGATAAGCTCGAGTAGAAATAATTTCATTTTTTAATAGAGGGTGCGTGAGGACTATGACAAAAAATAAGCAATCATAATTTGCAATTTTATTTATAATAATGCAAAGAGTTTTAAAAATGTTAGTGCACTTAGCCTTATAAGCATTGTGTTATACATACTTTTAACTAAATTTGATTTTAGAGGTTTTTTGGCTCGTTCAGGATCTATTCACGATGAAGTATGAAAAATTATTAAAAATGTTGTTTTTTGTTAATAATTTTTAGTCAGTGAGGTAATTTTAGTCGACAATCTGTAAATATATTGTTTATTATATGCTCGAATTGTTTAAAAAGGAAATTATTCTTGGTATTTAGTTTTACATACTATAAAATTTTAACCTAATTTTACTGAATTAACATTAGTAGCGTTTAAATCATATGCTTCTTAGATCAGTATAATAAATTATATCACTAAATCTGCGCAAAGTATATCATCTAGTTTTCATCCCTTCGGTACAGAACATTTTTCTGTTTTCAGGGTTTCTGTAATGTTTTCTTTGTTATTTTCTAAGGGACTTCAAAATTTGCTCTGTCCATAATCTATACGTTTCATCTTTATTCCTTTATCTTTCTCCTTCCTTCATGTAAAAATCAGATCATTTTGTTAGCATCATTATCAATATTTTTTCAAACGAAAGTTACTATTTTCATAGTCTCTTACAGTCCACCATGCTCTACCTCTTACAGTCCAGCAATTTATTGTTTGTCCTTCTTTTATACTCCATTGGTTTATTTTTTGTTCACCTCTTACAATCCAGTAGCTTATTGTTTAAATAATTTTACCGCAGCTGGCATTTAGAGATTTATACTGAAGCAATGAGTTCATCTTATACACATTATATGGAGTACGCAAAAAATAAATATAAAAGTAAATCATTTTGATTTTTTCTCTCATAATTTTAAAAAGATTCATGAATACGATACCGATTCATGTTTGAAGTTGGAAAAAACAACAACTCTTGAACATCACAACAACTTTTTTAATACACATATAAAAAAAACAATTTGGTATCAATAGGTCAGGCGGTTTGTTCGCCGATCACGGCCTGCAGTAAACCGCATCCGTGGTCTGCGTCTCGATCCAGTTTAGGAACTCTGTGGTCCTGGTGTTGAGTCCCGGCGTGGTAGTAGCGCAGAGATTGCCAAGGCTGACTATGCCCACACTGTAGAGTCTCTGCGATGTCGGCTCTGTCCAGAGGAGCGGACCTCCTGAGTCGTCCTGGAATGGAAAAGTTTGAAACTACATAAGCACGTATCATTTAAGTAAATCGAAATTATTTCATAATTTAAAAGTTCTTTACATTTTGAGTCACGTTAATCCTTTATATGCTTACTATTATAAATTAAAACGACGTGTACTCAATTAGATAATCAATTGCTGACAGACTTTATTTCTTAATAATAGTGATGTACAAAAGGTTGACATATCAGAGACAATAGTTATAATCACAATCACATACGTCATAGATGTCGCTACATTGTTTATTTGATGTTACTAATTTTATTATATATTTGAACACCCCAACTACAGCAAATAAACTAAATTTCCAAAATTTCCAAAAAAAACAGAATATCTTAATTTCTACCATCTACAAAATTAACTCCCATACTTTCAACACATTTGTAATGCTTATTAGCACTAAGTCCCTTTGTTAACACATCAGCAGGCATAGCTGTTGTTGGCAAATATTTTAAGTTAATAATTTTATTGTTTACTGCATCTTTAACAAAATGGTATCTTATATCAATATGTTTGCTTTTTCTATTTATAACATAATTTGCCACCAACTTCTGTGCACTCTGACTATCATTGAATACTGGTACAGTACATAGTTCAGTAGTAATTTCACATAGTAAAGCTCTCAAATACATAGCTTCTTTACATGCTTCAGCTATTGACAGGTATTCGGCCTCCATGCTGGATAAAGCTACTGTCCTCTGCTTCCTACTCTCCAGGAAATCACTGAGCCAGACATTAAAAAACAGTAACCTGTGTAAGATTTACGATCTACCACATTGCTTACCCAATCGGCATCAACATATCCTACGAGTTCAGGTTTTTCTTTAGTATAATTTAAGCAAAAATTGTTTGTTTTCTTTAGATATCTGAGAATCCTTTTCGCATAATTCCAATGAACATCAGTATAACATCTATTAAATTGACTTAGAAAACTGACACTAAACGCTATGTCAGGCCTTGTCAGTAGTGATAAGTACATGAAACTTCCAATCAGGTGTTGATATGGAATCTGTTTGTTACGAGTTTCATTTTTTTCAATATTCAATTTACACTGCACTAAAGTTTTATCAGAAGGCAACTCGTCAACAGGTACCCACGCCTGATTGTCCTCAAACGCTTGCAGTTCCTCTCGCATTGCCTCAATCCATTTTTCTTTGTCCAAGCTATTCAATGCTTCTTCAACATTTATGGAATCACTGACACATTCTGTGCTTGATGATATGCATAGATTAGTAAAACCATAACGCTCAGGTTTCTTTTTATTACGTTTAGTTATTGTTTCTACTAGATCTGACTCTTCTTTATCTTCAGATTGTTCTCTTGTATTTAGCTCTTCATCTGTGCTTACAGATTGCTGGAATGTAGAGGCTAAATCTGATATAGCATTCTCATATTTACAATTAGAGATATCCTGGACTGAGGGAGTAGTTTCGTTCTCTAACATCGCTACTTCCTGCTTCATTTCATGATCTGATTCTTTTTCTTCACAAGTATCCTCAACTGAAACTGATACATTGTCACGTGAATAATTTTTGTCAGTACTTTCATGAATGATCACATCTCTACTTGTAATCACACATCTTTTGATGGGATCATAAACTCTGTATCCCTTGACATTTTCAGAGAAACCAACTAGGATGTGTTTTTGTGATTTGGTATCCCATTTCAATCTTTTTTCCTTTGGTATATGGACCATCACCTCACTACCAAATATTCGGATATGGCTTAAATCTGGTTTTGAATTAAACCAGAGCTAAAAGGGTGTTTTGTTATTTAATCTTGATGCAACCGATCTATTCCTGAGATAAACAGCAGTATCAATCGCCTCTGCCCAAAACCTTTTCTCTAGATTAGCATCAAATAACAAACAACGAGCTCGCTCTACTAAGGTTCTATTAATTCGCTCACTTAACCCGTTCTGCTCAGGAGTATAGGGATTTGTTTTTTGGTGAATTGTTCCAGCATCTTTCAAAAAATTCTCAAATTCCCTGCTGCAAAACTCTAAGCCATTGTCTGTCCTAAACGTTTTGATTTTATTGCTTTGTTGATTCTCAACCATCGCTTTAAATTCCTTGAAGTATTTGTAAACTTCACTCTTGGCTTTGAGGAAGTAAACAAAAACCATTCGAGAAAAATCATAAATAAATATTAGGAAATACCTTGCTCCGCCTATCGAAACCGTCTCCATCGGTCCGCATACATCAGCGTGTATCATATCCAGTACTTCGCCACTCCGTGTTCCAGTATGATCAAAGTGTGCACGAACTTTTGTTAATTACAGGCTTGTCAGCGTATAATAATCCCAATACTGCACCTTCTTTCATTGCATTTAAGTAATTCATATTTAGATGACCCATTCTTCTGTGCCATACTGCACCGCTTACTGCCGCAGAAGATGTGAACAGACAGTGCTTATATTCTAAAGACAACTTGTAAACACCATCAATCTCATTCGCCACTGCAACTAATTCATTGTTTTTGTTGTAAACATCACACCTCTTCTTCTTGAATTCTACTCTATTACCAATTTTAATCATCTGACTAATGGATATCAAATTCGTAGTAAGGTCAGGAACACATAACACATCTTTCAGTGTAATCTCGTATTTACAGTTTGGAGTCACTGTTACAATGTCCACATCACCTGAACACAAAACTGGCATAGCACTCCTATTAGGAGCTATAATCTCCTTAATGCTGGATGTAAACATTCTGTTTTGCAACATGTTTTCATCATGTGTCATATGAGCACTCGCTCCACTGTCTAAATACCACTGATGTTTTCCGTAACGTAGAAAAACAGCTGAGAAAGCATGTGTTTTCTTGGAATAATTAATTGACTGATTACACTGGTTTTTGTAGTGTCCAAATTGTTTACAACGATAACATTTTATATTCGCCTTGTCCGTTTTGTCGACATTCACGTTCATAGACAAAACACCGCCGTCATGATGATTTTTGCTGTCATTCTTTCCAGAGCTGCCAACTTTAGAGTTTTTTTGTCGACTGTGCTGTTTTACTACGTCAGCAGTAATGGCGATCCCTGAGTGTTCAATCGCCATTATCATGGGACTGTATTTTTCAGTTAATCCTGCCAGCATCAAGCAGCCAATCCACACGTCGTTCACAAAAAAACCTGTTCCAGACAACTTCTGTCCTGTTTCTATTATTTGCGTAACATAACTTGTCATTGATTCACAATTGTCAAGACGGATCGAAATTAAATTACGCAGCAACGATATTCTTCGATAGAATCCAGAATCAAACATAATTTTTAGTTTTATCCATAAGCTTTTTGATGATTTAGCTTCTTTTATGTGAACATACAGCGAGGGATCTATAGTCAGGATCAATTTTGCTTTAGCTACGCCTTCCAAAATCAGCAAGTTTTCCACTGCAAAGGCCCGCTCGTGATAGTTTTCTCGGCTTTTGAGCTTCGGTACGTTAGTGAGAAAAGAATTAGATGCCATTATGGTAACAACACGTGCTACTTCACGAATCACGAAATAATTTTTTTGCTGATTTAATTTTAAAACTGATTTTCAGAATGCCTATGCTAACTGATAAATATACTTTTTACTTTCTCCTAAGTGCGATACTGGTCCCATAACCTATTATAAATTAAAACGACGTGTACTCAATTAGATAATCAATGGCTGACAGACTTTATTTCTTAATAATAGTGATGTACAAAAGGTTGACACATCAGAGACAATAGTTATAATCACAGTCACATACGTCATAGATGTCGCGACATTGTTTATTTGATGTTACTAATTTAATTATATATTTTAACACCCCAACTACAGCAAATAAAATATGAAATTGTGACCTCTTATTTTTCGTCACAAGATAAGCCTTTCATATAAATCCCAATTTTATATGAATCGATAAATTCAAATGATATGAATTTAAAAGTTCTTAGTTATAAGGTAAATAAATTAAATATACCATGAACGTCATTTAAAAAATACGTTGCATTAAAGGACAGCTGACATTTGAAAAAGCTCCGACAGGTAAACCTAATTTAATGATATTTTTTTGGGGTTTTCACTTTTTTATACATTAATATAAATGGAAAATTAATTATTTCAGTTGATTGTAATTACACAAACTGTAATTAATTGACCGACTTTATTGCTTAACTTAAAGAGAATTAAATTGCTTACTAACAGTATGAACGGGTATGAACCGTATTTAGCGATGTTGTCAAAACATCGATATTAAAAGACTAACGTCGATATTTTAACATCGATGTGAAAGTTAAAAACAAAATATCGTCTTTCGATGTCGACCATTCTACCGCGAGTTTACTGCATACATTTTGTTGTAAATGAATTTAGACACAACCCACAATTCTTTAGGGTCGTGTCTACGTATGTAGGGAATTTTAAACGTATGTTTTTGTGAAGATGTCCTATATAATATAATAGTTCTAGGTTTAGATCGTGCGCAGAAAATATTCTCTTTTGGCAAATCACAAATTTAATTTGTATGTAGATTTATTCAAATATAGTTGTTTTTTATACGTTTTTAGTAGAAAGTTAGTAGGTTAAGTCTATTTTTCAGTTTACTTTTTGTTTATTTGGCAAGATCTTTGATGCTAAAGAACATGAATATTAAGTTCGATAATAATCGGTTATCGTTGTTTTAGCCAGAGATGATAACATCGATGGTTTTTCAACATAGCTCATCTCTATGTATGATTTGTTTACGATTAGCTTTATTCATTTTGTTACTATGATAAAAATATTGTGTTGCCAGTAAGAAAAAGGTTCTGTTTTGAACATTTTTATTTTGTATTTCCCAAATAAACCCCGTAAAAACAATTATAAAATCAAAATAATCGTAATTAGTGATCTCCCTTATTTTGGGAAGTTCAATGCCCATATAAAATTCAGTGCCAGCTTTTATGTTTCTTTCCTGGTTTCTTTTGAAGTTTCTATGTCAAATTGTCTTTGAGAAAAGGCTTTGACAGACGGATAGGCTGTTTAATTTTTGCATGGAATATTACAAACATTTTAAAAATGAAATCATATTCTTGCATTTTAATTGTCAATCAACAGTATGTTTTATATACATTAAAAGTGTATTGATTTGTCGCTTGATATCTGACCCCTTGAATTCAATGTTTAAAAAGTTCAATACTCCATTTTATCAGGGCACTAGTACTACTCAGAAAATTCGCGCGGAGTTTGCACGACATGGCATTCTACATTGTGTCCGTCCCTTACCTCAACGCCCTGCAGCCCGCATCTGCGGCCGATGCCCGCGCTTCGCTGGCCAGGCAGCAATTTATTTTTGCATATTCAAAAACACTGTTATAACTTTTGAATTAATTACTCAAATGCCATGCAGTTTACGAATGGACGAATGCATTTATTTTGATAAGAACAATATTGAAATAAAAAAGTAGAGTCGTAAAATTTATCGCCGGAATGAATTTTATTATGTTTTTTAATCATAACTATTATGGGCTTTAGGAAAAAATGCATGTAGTATACCGAATATTTTTTGTAGATGTCCATGAGATACACGATTTATTCTTATACTATTTTCTTCTATCTCCATCGATTTACCAAAAAAGCAGCCAATTTGATCGTTTTCTTCCGGTTTGTGTTACAAAAATTACTTTATCTTACAAACAATTTACATTTTATAGTCTGTATCTATCTGAATTAATAGTGAAAGAATTTTTGAAGTTGATTGAATAGACATCAAGTTTACTTTATACAAAC
This sequence comes from Druceiella hillmani, assembly GCA_039881145.1. Classification (NCBI taxonomy): domain Eukaryota; kingdom Metazoa; phylum Arthropoda; class Insecta; order Lepidoptera; family Hepialidae; genus Druceiella; species Druceiella hillmani. The sequence continues at coordinate 32,839,614 of JAYKKI010000006.1, forward strand.
AAACAAGAAAAAACAAACTCACAGTCTCTTTTTACAATATTAACATAAATGGTATTAATATAAATGAATGATGCTATAAATGTAAATTGTAAATCTACCCAATACTCTTCTTCTTTTAGTTCTTGAAACTCTCTTTCAAAATTGCCACAAACATGAAAAAGGTATTTGACTGATGTCGATATTTTTTGTAAAAATGTTTTAAAACTGCAGAGTAAGTTCAAAAAAACCTTGTGATGAAAAAAATAATGCATATAACAAACAATTAATCGAAACTTCTAAATAGGAAAAAGTGTCAATTTTTTCGTTCGTTAAATTGAAAAAGTTATAATGAATTTAGTTTCCACACAAAAAATTAGAAAATTATGATATGCAATAAATAACTTAAAC